>CM032123.1:32589743-33789743 GCA_018894105.1 Jacaranda mimosifolia
TTGGCGTATTTTAAAAGTGGGATTGAGGCATATGTATTGTTTATTTGTTTATATTTTGGGAGTTGCAAAATAAATTAACAATTTGCAATCAAACATAGCGTTAGTTAAAGATAGATTTACTTAAAATTAAATAAACCATGCAAATTTTTGCATCAATTTCTATTTTTATATTTTATGTGTCATCATTTCATTATTAACAATCGAATAGACTTGTATTTAATGTAATAGGTATATCATGAACGAGCATCCCAAAAGTATGGGCTCTATCACAAGCAATCAAACCTTCCATAATAATTCGTGTTGATAGCTTCTAATATATTCATTTGATACACGTACATTCAACTCACAACAATAAAAGCACTCTTTTTGTTTTCTAATTTTCGTCCGACAATTCGAAAGCAAAATTCTTAACATTTATTATATCTTTAGATGATCTACTTCAGTGTGCTTTATTCATGTTTTGATTAAAAAGGCGTAATGTTGTTGGTTAACTAAGGTTCAAAGCATTGCGAAGTGGAAATCAATGGCTTGGTTTGGTATTGTTTTGGGCATCTTTTAGAAAATATTTTCTGAGAATATATTTGGGAGTTAAATTCTAAGAATGTGTCATTTATTTATTTTCTATTTTGAGAAAATATAAAAAAATAAAATATTTGTTTGGAAATATTTTTGGAGAGACAAATTTTACAGTAAATATCAAATAAGTTACTTTTTTGTTAGGTTTGTAGGATAAAATTGTATTTTAAAATATAATAAATTGATGTACATACATATATATATAGTTGAATGATTGATGTATATATATTTATAATGTTATGATTGTAGTGAAATGATGTGTAATTAATTTAATTATAAATTAATTTTGATTTAATATAACATAATTATATGATCTAATATGTTGAAGAAATTAATTAAAAGTATGAAAATAAATGGTGATCTAGCGATTATTTGGATAACCCAGTTATCAATACCACATTAGCATATGCATTCAGACAATGGTGTGAATTATTATTATTATTGTTGTTGTTGTTGTTGTTGTTGTTGTTTTTGTCTAGTTTAATATCGATGGCGTAAGACACGAGAATGAAAATCTATCATTTCTAGAAAGAAAACTCAATCAGGTTTCATTTTTTCATTTGTCTATGTGCTGCTAGTAATAATAATAATAATAATAATAATAATAATAATAATAATAATAATTAATTATTATTATTATTATTAATGTGATATATTATTATTATTAATGTGATATATTATTATTATTATTATTACTATCATTATATTCTGAGAAAGCTTAAACCCACGTTCGGATGTAATTGCTATTTCTAACGTGATATATACATCATCATCATCATCTTTTTTCAATTTAATTAGGTGGTCCTGTTCAATAATATATTTTTAGTTATACTTATATATAATAGACATATAAATTCATGTATAAGTATATACACATATATACTCATTTATCTATACAAATAATATTTATACAATATATAAATTTACTTATATATTTTTTATTTTATCCAAATTGAATAATATTAATATTTTTAAAAATATATAATATATTTTCATTGATACTTATATATATATATCATAACATAAATTTATTAATAAATATATACATAAATAAATATTTATTTCTACATATAATATATATATATATATTCAAATTTTCTTTTATTCATTTCAAATCTATCTATTATTAGTAATATATTTTATTTATAAAAATATACATAATATATTTTTTATTTGTACTTATATACATATATAAATTTAAGTATAACATACATATATAAAATTATATATAACATATATATATATATATAATATAACCCTCCGAAAGGCACCCCCTCCCCCACCATCCCCAACCTCAAACCCCAACGGGCTGCAGTTGCAGCCGTGCACTCTGGCCGCCAGCTTTTATTTTTTATTTTTTATTGTTTTGTTCTTTTGTTCCACCAGGAGCCGTTTGGCTGGCGGGGGTCGGCTGCCATGGCGGTGGCCATGGCTGCAAAACGGTTGCCTGGCTGCCATGGCCGTCGGCTAGGCTGCCAGCAGCCATTGCCGCCGGTGGTGTGGTGTGGTGTGGGTTGGGGGTGTGCGTGAGAGAGTGTATATGTATATATATATTAGATTAGATTATATATTATCCATATGTATTAATTACTATTATATATAATAATGTATTATCTGTATTTTTAAATATTTTTATGCACAAAAATACACACCAAATCGCACACACCTGCACGTGAGCTATACCAATGCTTTCAGGGGTGTTCGTTGTATGATTTTAAAAAATATAAAAAAGTTATTTGTATATATATATATATATATATTTTTACGGGGGATTTTGTGTCTATTTCAACGATCACCTAGTTAATTATGTTTTGCAATAATTTTCAAAACTGAAACGACGTATTTGAAATTTAATCTCATGTTTGATTTTTAAGACATAAAAAAGTAAAACATGGTGGTAGTTTCATGTCCCCATTTATATTTAGTAAAGAGATGGAAACCTAATAAGCCAATTAATTAATGGTGTCATTCTTGAAGAAATGTGAATTACCGGTCAATTCTTTTGTTTTATTTTGAAGAAAAGTTAGGGCTTGTTCTCTTATGTTTTGGGACAATTTTTTTCAATCCTCAAAAAAATTTCAAAACACATGCATATTCTCCAATTTTTCTCCCAAAATACTACAATTTTTTACCCAAAAAACCCTCCACAATTCACCCCAAAAAACCCTACATCCTAAAAAGCACACCTACCCTCTTATTTTCTCACTCCATCTTTTACATCACTCATTCATTTATCACTCTTTCACTTCACTCATATATACATATATATACACACACATATTTACATATATGAAAAATATTAAATTTTTTCTATGTAAAACTGTAGCACCCCTGAAATTTAGTATTTTCGAAAATAAGAATTTAGAAATTAAGATTTTAATTTGGTCGAATTTTAGGGTTTGAAAAAGAATTATAAAGGATTCAATTGCAAGAAATTGGAAAGTATTCGGGTCAAAAATTTAAATTTCGATGACTTATTTGGGCTTCAAGTGGAATTTGAGGGGTTTGCATGGAAGAACTAAGCTCATCATATTTTAGCGTTTGATTCAAGATTAAAGTGCGAAACCTTCGAATTGGTGTTATTTTTTCAAATCAAATTTAATAAGATCCATAGCGTTCAAGGCGTTCCTTGCGAAGCTCATTAAATTTAAGATCATATTTGGAAGGGAAAAATAAGAGGATTAGATTAGAAATTGAATCCAAAATTGATAGATTTTAATTTTATTTTATTTGTATAGAATTTTCTTGTCTTGTAATTTTATTTTTTCAGACAAAGAAATTTTCCAAATATATATATATATATAGCACGTTAAAAATTAGTAAGTGTAAATTTATTTGTCTGCAAATATATATATATATATATATATGGAAAGTTTGACCTATTGGCCCTAGTCTATGGCGTCGTCTCCGCGGCACTCAACGGAGGAAAACGTGCTAGACTTTGGAAATGGGTAGGAAATGAACTAGAAGGGTATTTTGGGCCTTTTTTGGCGTATTTTAAAAGTGGGATTGAGGCATATGTATTGTTTATTTGTTTATATTTTGGGAGTTGGAAAATGAATTAACAATTTACAATCAAACATAGCGTTAGTTAAAGATAGATTTACTTAAAATTAAATAAACCATGCAAATTTTTGCATCAATTTCTATTTTTATATTTTATGTGTCATCATTTCATTATTAACAATCGAATAGACTTGTATTTAATGTAATAGGTAGATCATGAACGAGCATCCCAAAAGTATGGGCTCTATCACAAGCAATCAAACCTTCCATAATAATTCGTGTTGATAGCTTCTAATATATTCATTTGATACACGTACATTCAACTCACAACAATAAAAGCACTCCTTTTTGTTTTCTAATTTTCGTCCGACAATTCGAAAGCAAAATTCTTAACATTTATTATATCTTTAGATGATCTACTTCAGTGTGCTTTATTCATGTTTTGATTAAAAAGGCGTAATGTTGTTGGTTAACTAAGGTTCAAAGCATTGCGAAGTGGAAATCAATGGCTTGGTTTGGTATTGTTTTGGGCATCTTTTAGAAAATATTTTCTGAGAATATATTTGGGAGTTAAATTCTAAGAATGTATCATTTATTTATTTTTTATTTTGAGAAAATATAAAAAAATAAAATATTTGTTTGGAAATATTTTTGGAGAGACAAATTTTACAGTAAATATCAAATAAGTTACTTTTTTGTTAGGTTTGTAGGATAAAATTGTATTTTAAAATATAATAAATTGATGTACATACATATATATATAGTTGAATGATTGATGTATATATATTTATAATGTTATGATTGTAGTGAAATGATGTGTAATTAATTTAATTATAAATTAATTTTGATTTAATATAACATAATTATATGATCTAATATGTTGAAGAAATTAATTAAAAGTATGAAAATAAATAGTGATCTAGCGATTATTTGGATAACCCAGTTATCAATACCACATTAGCATATGCATTCAGACAATGGTGTGAATTATTATTATTATTATTATTATTATTATTATTATTATTATTATTATTATTATTATTATTATTATTATTATTATTATTATTATTATTATTATTATTATTATTGTTCTTGTTGTTGTTGTTGTTGTTGTTGTTGTTGTTTTTGTCTAGTTTAATATCGATGGCGTAAGACATGAGAATGAAAATCAATGATTATTTCTATAAAGAAAACTCGATCAGGTCTCATTTTTTCATTTGTCTATGTGCTACAAGTAATTATTATTATTATTATTATTATTATTATTATTATTATTATTATTATTATTATGATTATTATTATTATTATTATTATTATTATTATTATTATTATTATTATTAATGTGATATATTATTACTATTGTTACCATCATTATATTCTGAATAAATTGGATGTATAGTAATTAAGAGAGCAGAAATATATAGTTGTTAAAATTAACTAATATTATGTGGCATGTTTGATGCTCGTTTGTATACCAAGATCTAATTCTGATAACTACTTGTGACCTTTTGCTTACACAGGATTGTCCTTCTGCTGTGTTTTATTTTTCTTTGTTTCGTCTATAATCCATTTATAATCGGAAGGAATTGCAAGTGGTTCTTGAATAATATTTTCAATATTTCTATTGGTAGAAGAAGTGGGGCGTTGATAATTCGGAGGTTTTATCCAGTGGAACCAAGAGTAACTGCGGCAGGTGGACTTGACGGGGGTGTTGAAAATTCATGTAATGTTTGCAATTCTTCAAACTTTGTAAATGTGACTATCATTTTCGCAGTGGGAACTATAAGAATCGCAACCTGAAAATGGATGAGAAACCTTAGCCAAAAAGTAAAGGATCAGATCAATATGCGAACAAGATTTTCCTAAAAACTAAGATCCGTTGAAACCCACCCGGTATACACCATTACAGAGAGGAGAGGGCAGGGTATACAGTGGTAATTAATCTGTGATGTTCAATCCCAAATTATAAATAAAATATTAAATAAGTGATCTTTTTATAAGTTTTGGCTAAAGAATTTATGTCCATTCTTATCCCCTTTTGGACAAGTTGATCGGTTAACTTGATGAATTTGGAGGCAATTCTCACTTCTAGTGGGCTTGTGCACTGGAGCAAGAGTTGTAATAAAACGGCATGAAAGACGATCATCAACTAGAATATTTAGAGTATACCTACTATGCATAACAAAGTGCTATGCGTATAGGAGCCACCTCTTAGACTCATAAGAGCCATCTTTAGAATTCCAATGCTTGGTGATTGATCAAGGACTATGTCACGTTGCAATAAGGACTTCGCTTTCTGAAGGAGGGTTGATTGTGATGTCTCATCCCAAATCAATAAAATACCAAAAAGAGTGACCACCTTACAAACTTTGGCTAAACAACTCAAATGTATCCATTGCATATTCCCTTTGGACAAGTTGATTATAGTCCAATTTTTAGAATATACTTAAAAAGATAAATTTTTAGAATGTACTCAAAAAGGTATATGGCTATGAAAGAGGGATACAGTGGTGGAAATGCTTCTTTCTTATACATTTTGGACCTTAGCTCCATGAAAAAATATATTGCTACCGAAACATAGAAGAACTAAAATTTTAGATCAAAACAGTATGTATGGTTGGTATAAACTGCAATCAATTTAAATATTCACAATGAAGAAGTATTGTGATTCTCTTTCAGGTAGGCCTAGAAGGAGAAGGAAGGGTGGAATGCCGACATGCATTAATCGATGGGTTTAGAGGAAACTTTTGCATCCAATGGTCTCTATTGACATAGAAACCAAGGGCAACAAAATATCAAATGATTCACTGTAGACTAAAAGAGTGCACCGCTTGCTTTGAAGGGCTAATATATGAGTCTTTTAGGAGGCAATTTAATTCTGCTCATTTGAGAATAGGAAAAAAAAAAAAAAGGAAATTATGGCAGCAATAAGCTGAGCATAGGTAGCATGCGTGCGGTATCAAAACTTGAGGGCAAGCTTGTCGACTTGTTCTTTTCAATTCTCCAACTTGACTTGTTTGGCTCGATCTTGAGAAAACTTGTTCTGTTCAATTCTCCAACTTTGCTTGTTTGGCTCGAGCTTTCCATTCCCAATTTATAATTATATATCAATAACGTAAAAATATGTAATTTATAATAGGCCCAAAATTAGTTTATAAGTGCTAATTCTTCACATACTGAAAAAATGAGGCTAGCAGCCAGCAAAATAAAGCATCCACACATAAAGAATTTCACACCAGTTGAATTATGACATAAAATGTTCAAAACCAACCTCAATTAACTCATAAATAAGCAATACCCTGATGCAGAATATGATGGCAGATTGCATGCTTAAAATGTAAAGGAAAGGTGTTTATTTTCAACGATTAATGGCAGCAAAATATTGATAAAGCATGCACATCAGCTTGTATAGTGAGAGTATGGACATAAGAAGCATACCTTGACAGGGAAGGTCCCTTTGGGTAGCTTGGTAGTGAGTAACTCTCTTAATCGTCGTATAGCTTTAACTTTGTTTGCCAAGATGTCGAGCAATGGCAGAACTTCTTCTGTTTGTAAGGGGAAGTCCGGAGAAAGCCAAAGAATAGGCCTCAAACCTTTCTCACACTCACTATCATGACTTCCATCCTTGTCAAGCTCACTCTCTGTTCCACTCTCATTGTTGGAGTTTGAGAACTCATCATTTCTCATGGTCCTCGGAACCCTTCTTGACTTAATGCTCACAACCACGTTATGCATATCGTATACTTTAGCTTTCCAAGGACCCACCATTTCCGTTTTCTCTCGTCCCCTCCATGTTGTATATGTATGTATATATAATTTTTTAAATAATAAATAGTATTTAATGTATATAAATATGTTATGAATAATTTTATATGCATATATGTATATATATAATTACATATATATATGTGTGTGTGATTTTATATATGTGAATGTATATAATTTTTTATAAGTATTATATAGTATTTGATTTATATAAATATGTTATATATTTTATAAATATGAAATTATTTAGTTTTGATAATTATATATATATGTATGTATATATAATTTTATAAATATTAAATATGTTATATATTTCATAAATATAAAATTATTTAATTTTAGATTAAACAAAAGAAAAAGAAATATATATATATATATTATGTATATAGATATGTTATAAATAATTCTATATATGTATATATACTATGCATATATGTATTTATATAATCTTTTATATGTATATAATTTTATAAATATTAGATAGTATTTAGTTTATATTAATATCTTATGTATTTATAAAATACATAAGGTATTTAATTTAGATTAAAGAAAAGAAAAAGAAAAACATAAGGATATAAAGTACTTATATATATGAGGGTACTTTCATCCTTTCAATAAAAAAATCAACTAAAATAGACGGAAGGGGCCAATGATCCAAATTTTAAAAACATAAGGGGGTGTTTCACCCCCCCCCCCCTTTTTTTCACAAGGGGGTAAAAAGATTTTAGCCCCTTTATTTTATCTTGTATTTTAGTTTGTTTCCTTTCACTCATTATGAGAAAATTAGAATACATTTGACATATTAAAATTTTTAATAATATATAAAATTTCATTTTATTTAATCCCGTAAAGTTTAATTTATGTTTTGGATTTAGTGAAATAATTTCTAATTAGTGAAGAACTTATTGTCTAACTACTTCTTTCACTATGAAACAATATATAAGCTCAACTTTTTAAAATATATAGTATAATCTGAAAGATATGGTAGTATCAATACAATTGGGTAAAAAAATTGTTGGACTTTACACCTTACAATATTGTAACACTCCTAAAATTTGCTATTTTGGAAAATAACGAATTAGAAATTAAGATATTGCTTGACTGGATTTTAAGGCTCGAAAAATAAATAAAAATGGCTTGATTGGAAAATTTTTGAAAGTTTAGGGGATTAATGTGGACAAATTAGAAGTTTGAGGACTTTAAAAGAAATCAGTTTGGACCTAATTAACTGGAATTAGGAATATTAGGGGGTCAATGTGTGAAAAATAAAGGTTAGTGGGCTAAACTGAAACCTAGGGACTGAAGTGAAAAATGAATGAAAGCTTAGGGGTGCTATTGAAGGCGGTCAAGAACTTTTGGGGCTAAAGTGAGAAGGCTGAAAATTATTTTTATATGTATAGTTGAAGGATGAATTTTTATCAAATTCTCCAAAATGAAAAAAGGCTCAAAGTGAACCCCACCGGCGAAATGCCGAAAAACAGCTGAAAACAAGAAACCATTCCAATAGGAAGCTTCCTCTAGCTAAAAGGAACACGTCCATCCAAGTTTCACCCAAAACAAACTACAGAATGGCCGAAAAAAAGGGGCCAACAGCGAGCTCGCGACGAGGTGGCGGTTCCGCCGCTTCCGACCGCAGAAAATGGCGGTGTTTTAGATGGGCTTTGGTCGCGTGGAGGTGGGTATGCTGGTGCTCGGTTCAATTTTGGGTTTTGATTAGCGGTGGTGGGAGAATTAACAGTGGTGGTTGATGGCGGGGGATAGGGTTTAGCCGTCGCTTTGAGCAGCCAATTGACCAACTTCCGGTGGTTGGAGTCCTAAATTGTTGGGGGATTTTGCTCCTGGCGTCGAGGCGCGCCTGCTGCCGGTGGCGGGCTCCATCGCCGGTGGTGGGGTGTGACGGTGTTGTTCAGGCTGTTTGTGCAGATTTTGATCCCAAACTCGTCTAGGCTATTTTCAGCTTGAACCTGGGTCTCAATTCAACCCAATTTATGTAATTTTTAATAATCAAATTTTGAATCGATTAAATTGATGGATTAATTAGATTCTTCAATTGAGTTTAATTACGATATGTATTAAAACCGTTAAATTATAATTTAGCCTATGTTATAGATTAATTTTATAATTATCATGATAGTGAACCCAGTCGGCACTAAAAAGTGTTGTTAAGACTTTTAAGTGGAATTTGGATTATTCGTTTACTGATTCATCAAATTAAGAATAATGATGGGTCTATAAACATTTTAGTGTCCTATGGAACTTGAGGCAATTATGACTGAATAATTGAAGTAACTGAGGACTTGATAAGAACATTTAAATACATTATGAGTTGTGGCTTAGAAATCAACACGATGTTGATTTAGGTCATTTTATTCTAAACTTTGAATTGATTGGGAAACCAGGACATAGACACTCCAAACAATTAAGTATTACTACATTTAGTTGTCTTAAGTATTTAATCATGAAATAGAGATTAACATAATTGTACAGAATAACCTGGATTGATTAAGACATTAACTATATTAATACATAAGGCTCAGAGGATTAATAGGACAATGACTCGAGTTATCTTATGACAGTTCTCGGGCCGACTAGAAAGCCAGAACCTAAGTGATCATGCGACTAGGAATTTCTCTGCAATTGTCAGGTGAGTTTATACTCATTAGTATGAGCTTTCTTTGCTGGGAAAAGAACTTATATACTTGTTACATATTCTGATCGCTTGATTCCTTTTACTCTATGTATTAAAATAGTACTCCACATTGCCCTTTCTTTGTTTACTTAGTACTTCTGTTGATATTGATTGATATCGATTTACCTGATATTTGGCGATTGTGTTGATGAAATTAAAAAGTGATTTTGAAATATATGTTTTATCGCCATGTCTATCTTGAAACTAGCATAGTGCTAAAATAGTGATTTCGTGTTAACATGGCGACTTGATGTGTTCAGTGAAATGTTGTTGGACGTGTTAAGTGATAGCAGTGAAAGTGTTTAATACCCTTGGGGGTGGGCCTTGGGATCGGTTACGAAAGGCAACCGGGCGGAACGAACCGACGGTGACAGATCTTTCGGCTGATACCCGCGCACGATGCACACATAATCCCTACTCAGTAGGCCAGCTAGAGGTAGCTGCCTATGAAGGTGATCAGGTATGTGGCTAGCCATGCCCAGTGAGTGATTAAGTGTCCGAGCCGATCACTCGGTACTTTGGAGGAATAAAGATTTTCGTGTTTTCAAAAGTGAAGTGATAAGGTAGGAGAACTACCAACAGCAAAAAGTGTGAAAGTGATCATTAATTTTGTTTTATAATTTGAAACTCGAGTATTTGACGCAAACCCAATGATTGTTCAAGTGACATGTCGACCCCTTGTGGTCGTAATCGTGATTTAGAATTCCTCTGTGAGATATAATGAATTTGTGAAGTCTCATCACTGGTATGGAACGGTGGTGAGATGGATTGCTCTAAATTTTGATTAAAACTTTCTCACAAAGGAATTTTAAATCACGATTACGAGAATTTGTGAAGTCTCATCACTGGTATGGGACCGCGGTGAGATGGATCGCTCTAAATTTTGATTAAAACCTTCTCTCACAATTTCTGAAAATATTTATGTTTCCATTTTTTTCCTGTGTCATAATTGTGAAATTGTCATTTTGTTGTTACTGCTATACTTCTCAAAGTCATTCAGACTTACGTTGTTTTATTATTTCTTCCATTCTTCGCCCCAGATAGAATCAAGGGACGATGATAGACTAACCCAGGTGACACAAGAGGCAATGAGGGTGATAGAAGTCCATATTTCGGTTCAACTAGAACATCCAATTTAGGTTGTTATAGAAATGAATTACTTTGGGATTTTTGAGAAATGTTTTTCTATTGTAAAGAAGATGTGTGGTACTGTTTGAGTGGCACTTCGCCGGGAAGTAAGCGCCTCCCGGTCGGGGCGTTACAAATATTCAAACACTTAACCTATTGTTCATGCAATGACTTATTAACCACTAGACCAAAATGTTCATATAATTATTTCAATAATATAAAATAATATATATCACATATATCACAATAATCCTAACTTGATACTATTCATGACAAATAAATCTACAAACAAATTTAATGCTACAACTATAAATTCCATAAAATATTTCATATTACTTACTTTGAAATTGTTAACTAACTTGAATGCATGGATAATATTCTTGTACTTACTTGGACCCTCTTAGATTTATTGTTAACATATTCACCTTTTCCTTGTGCTTTTCGGTGAGTCCTTGTATGAAGCTCAATTTGGCTAATCTTGTTGTGTCCACATTAAATTAGTTAATACTAAAAATTTTAGTAGATAAATAAAAATAACAATAAATTAATTAAAGAAATTAACCTCCATTCTTGTGTAACTTATTGTGCATGTATAAGGAAACATAATAAACAAAATATTGACGACATAATTCATAAACACAATTCATATGAATATAACTGAACACTAAAATAATTTTGCATTCTTATTGTTGTTGACTTTTTACAATGCCCCAAAATGCAAAATTATAACTATAATTCATAATAAACATGTTGTCTACATAATTCATAAACACAATTGATATAATTCATGTGTAACTTATTGTAAATGTATAAGGAAACATAATAAACAAAATATTAACTACATAATTCATAAACACAATTCATATGATTATAACTTAACACTAAAATAATTAACCTCTTTACAATGCTCCCAAATGCAAAATTACAAACCTACAAAATTAAATAAAAAATAACTTTAATTATAAAAAAATTAAAAAAAATGAAAAGAAAGGGCCGACGGTGTGGTTGTTTTGGCTAGCACCCTACCGCCAATAGTAGGGGGTTCCAAATCGAGTAGAACTGGCTTCTCCTAACCCAGCAGCAGCTGGAATGGTTCCAGCTGCTACTGGAGAGAGCTAGTGGCTCCCCGCCGACCGTGAGACCCAGCTGCTGGGTCTCACGGCTCGCAGCTGGCCCCTCAATTATCTCGCTGGCACTTTTGCAGGCGAGAGGTTTAAAAGGGAAAAAAAAAATGCAAAAGGAAGGAAGAGAAGAGGAGTACTTCTATACACAGCTGGTAAAGTGAGAAAAAGGATACAAATTGAAATGTAAATAGGGGTTAGGATTTAGTCACTTGGTCACTTGTGGCTTTTGCATCTTTTATTGTTTTACATGTTATTTTGATAATTTTTATTAAATTATAGTAATTAATTTTTTAATTTTTCACTAGTTAGTTATATATGACTTTATTCATATTTTGGTACTTAATATTTTTACATATTATATTTTAATATAATTTTAAAAAATTAAAATTTATGATAGCTATTGAATATTGACATTCAATTTTAGAAATGTAGATATAATAATATTAATTAATAAAAGTATTCTCTATTATTAATATATTGGGGATAAAATTTATAGAGTTGTGAGATTTTAGGATTTAGAGTTTAAGTTTTATATTTAGATAAATTTTATTAGTTTTCTAAATTAATAATAGTACAAATCTACAAAATAAAGATATGAAATAATGTATTTATCTTATATTATATGTAGAGAGTATAGTTAGATATTGTAGAATATTTAAAGTTGATTGGGTGAGTTTATAATTTTCTCAAAACATTTTATAAGATGTTTGGTAGTTTATAAGATGTCAAAAAGTGTTTCATAATCTTTTTTAAGAAAAGAGCTTATAAAAAATTTAAAATAAAATCTTAGAAACTTATAAGGTCTTTTTAAAAAGGTAAGGAGTTTTTAACTTATTTTTAAGATTTTAACAAGCTCGCTGAATTTTAATTATATTAATTATAAAATTATCATTATTAATACTTTATAAGTTCCAAGATCTTATTATCCAAACACTTTGGCTCTATTCACTTGCATTTTGGGCATTTTTTTTTTTTTGAAATTTTGGAAGAATGGAATTTTGGAACAAAATTGGAGAAAGTGCCAACAATTTTGTTTTTGTTTTGGAAAAATAGGGAAAATTATTTAAAAATGACTCGTTAGTTTGTTTATGTTTTGGTGGATGGACAAATTTTACTTTAAATATCAAACAAGTTACTTTTTTGTTGAGTTTATAGGAAGAAATTAATTTTTTTATGTAATATATGTATGTATATTTATAGTTTGATGATGTGTATGTATATGTAAAGATTGTAAAGAAATGATGTGTAACTAATTTAAGTCATAATTTATTTTGATATTTTATATTTTTTTTAAATTATAAATAGCAAATGATGTATTACTTTAAAGAACACATTCATTAATTAAAACTAAATATATATGAAATCATAATTATATGTAAATATTATTAATATTGACTTAAATTAAATGTAGCACCCCGACTCAGGATATAGCCCAAAATTTGGAATGGCAGTCCAGTTCAAACTTACATCTTAGTTCATAAATAAGCAATACAATCAGTGTCCCATCAGAAATTTTTTCAAAACTTATCAGAGACATATAGCAGCGGATTTCAAACTTAATAACCTCATCAAAATACTAAGTACTTACCATCAAAGGTCTCATAACCTCCAACATAATATATACATGCCTTGAGTCATAATTTCGTTTTACATATCACAACATTTCTAAGATGAGACTTAGCATTCAAGGGAACCCATATTCATATACACATCCATTCCATAGCAAAATTTCCTTCACTGATCCAAGTCCATCACCTGTTCCTGTCTGAGAAAAATCAAAGATAAACGCAGGGGAAGGGGGGGTAAGTCCAAAGGACTTAGTGAGAGATAAATGTAATCACAGGCAATGGGGATCTGTCAAGGATAAATCAACTGAACATATCATAGTTTAACAGTTCAAATAGAAACATATCAGGATACAGTCAAATGGTCATGAAACAAATCAAACAGTTTAGAAAATAGTCTATCGGTCAGCATACAGTCGAATATCAGAATAATCTTATATCAATCAGACCGAACTATACTTAACCAGGCATGACAACATGGTACATAACTTATACCAATCGAACTGATTTATGCTTACCCAGGCATGGTAACCTGGTACATAACTTATACCAATTGATCTAATTTAAGCTTACCCAGGCATGGCAACCTGGTATAGAACTTATCAAACTGAATCAAAGTTACCCAATCGAACCAAACTAAACTTACCCAGGCATGACAATCTAGTACAGAACTTACCAGTCAAATCAAACTTATACAAATCAAACCAAACTTATCTAGGCATAATCACCTGGTACAAAACTTACCAATCAAATCAAACTTATACCAAACCGAACTTACCTAGGCATAACCACTGGTACCAATCAAACTGAACTTACCCAAGCATAATCACCTGGTACCGAACCTACCCACGTGTAATAACTTGGTACAAACTTACCTGAGCGTGACATCCTGGTACAAAACTTACCCGAGCGTGACAACCTGGTACAAAACTTACTCGAGCATGAGAACCTAGTACAAAACTTACCCGAGCATGATAACCTGGTACAAAACTTACCCAAGCATATCAACTTGGTACATAACTTACCCATGCTCAGCTTGGTACATAACGTATTACCAACAGAACAATTCAATGACATATCAATCAAACTAACTTACCCAAACATGATAACTTGGTAAATAACCTACCCAAGAACAGCTTGGTACATAACTTACCCAGGCATGTCTGCTTGGTCCATAACTTATTACTGACAGAACAAACCTGCGATGTACAAGTCGAACTAACTTACCCAAGCGTAACAGCTTGGTACACAACAAATTACTGACAGAACGAATCCATAATACCAATCAATTTCAGACTAGTCAACATGGCCACCTAACGCTGTGACATATAAACATGTTGCTAGCAAGGTAATAAATAACGATACAGATAACAAGACAGTAATAAACAATCTAGCGATACAGAAGACATCCAAGAGTTTTGGGGAACGTCATAGGGTTCAAATCAAGAGAACCTCACAGGGTTCGGTAATCAATAGCAACGATATGAAAATCAAGTTTAATGATAGCTATGGAAGAAGCTCATACGAAACAAATGTCGATTGGCAGAACCTCATAGGAGTCCAATAAATAATAAAGTGCCATAATCAAATCAATATCAACCCTCACAAGGGTTTATCAAGAAAATTGTTAAGTACAAGAAGTTACAGATTAGCAGACTCTCACCTCCGTAGTCTAAACTACAATCACCGTCAGCAGTCTAATAATTCGCAGGTCCCAAATCGTCGTCACCTAACCAAAATAATATTTCACAATCAAAATCCTCATTTGACCATATAATCACAATTACATAAACAACGACCTAAATTATTACTTAATAAGCTAAATCGATAGCCTCAATAAAGATATGCTAGTAGCACCGATCTCATTAAAGAAATATATAATTGGGTCATATATCATCCAATTGATCTTACCACAACATACTAAATCGATAACGATGGTCCAATATCCCTTAAAAATCCCAATTTTTTGCCACTTCGTTTCCAAATTCGTAAAATGAGGGTTTTCTCCACCAAATTAACTTAATCATCAAGAATATTACGTGAAATGACAAAAATCCGAATCCATTGACCTATGAAATTCCATGTATATCTCAATATTTAAATCAAACTATGCGTATTCCTCGTTTATACAATAAATCGTAAGGTTTGGAGGTATATACATACACATGCATACAACTTTAACACATGTTTCTCATTTTTACCTAATATCTTGCTATTGAAGCTCCAAATGCACGATTAGCTTGCGTGCATATAACCCTTGCGACGAGATTAAGATTCTATCCTCTGACCACCGTCGCCGTGTGTCGCCGACAGAGATGGCCAAGGACACCACCAAAAGATGATCCTCAGCTCCACAAATTTAACCCCTCAAACAATTTTGGATTTTGCCGCTGTTTGGACGATCAATTGGCCGAAAAACCAAAATCCCGCCACTAACGGCACCGCTCGATTGTCTTCTAATTTCTCCATCCATGGTGGTCAGTTTGAGAATCTAAAAGTACTACCATGATCCTTGAGCTGAGCCCGTCAAAACGGTACCTGGTTCCACCGTTAAAAGTTGCTGGAATAGGAAACCCACCGAGCTCCACCATGGCTGGCTTTTTTGTCTCAATTTTCAGCCGTTTTGCCAGTCAAACTGGGAAGAAGTGGGTATATTTGTGTTCTACACGACGAAAGAAAGAGAATGGTATATAATATGTTGGGTTTCACCGCTTGCCGAAGGAGGAAGACGATGGCCTTAAGTGAAGAAAACGAAGAAATTAGGAGCTGGGCTGCTATTTAAAGGCCTATTTTCAGAAATTATGTTGTCACCCCTAAAACGTTATTCCAGCCTTCACTTAAGTCCTCAAAAGTTATTTCATCTTCAATTTCAGTCCCAAACTTAGTTAATGCCTTATTTTGTCCCCTACTGACCAAGAATAATTCCACTTTGACCCACAAAATTTCCAATTGTTGGACAATCAAGTTTCTAAAAATTGCAAATTGACTCCAAAACTTTCAAAATCTTTGCAATAAAGTCCTTTTTATTATTAATTCTAAGCCCTAAAATTCGATTAACCAAAATCTTTATTTTTTAAATCCTGATTTTTCTGAAATACTGAGTTTGTAGGGGTGTTACATTAAAAAATTATTAAATTATAACATAATTCAAATTTTAATTAAAATGAACTATTTTAACGATTTATTATTCCATATTTATGTGTATTTAAATTTTAAATTAATTTTAAATAAATTAATTAATTATTATATTTAATTTTATATGTAATTGATTATTAAATAAAATAGATTAGTAACTAATATATCATATTAAATAGATTAGTAAATTAAATATATTATTACAATATTTAATTATATATTTAATTATTTATCTTTATAAAATATAATTTATATAATATAATAATTCATATAGATAATTAAATAAATTAATTTTTATTAATATAATAAGTTATTTGAATAACTTAAAGCACTAAAGAATTAATATGTTATTTGTTACATGAATTATTTAGCAATAAACAAAGTAATTATTTTAAACTAATTTACTAAATTAGTAAATTATAATTTTAAGAAATGGCATGATTAATAATTAATAGGTATTACTATTTTCATATTATAATTTCATATTATATGTTATCAGAACATGTGACATTATTTATTAAATTAAAAATATATTATTTAGTTATACCTAAAATTTATTTGACTATATACAAACAATAACTTATTTAAATGTATTAATTAATTATATATGTAATATTTATCTATTTAAATTATAACTTATAAAAATATAATATAATTAGACAAATTAATTTTATTAATATATTAAGTTATCTAATTAATTTAAAGTATTATTTTATTATTTAATGACCGCTTTTGTGACCCAAGAAAAGTCGGTCACTAATTTAGTGACCGCGTTTGTGACCCAAGAAAAATCAGTGACTACATTTGTTACCCACGAAAAATCGGTTAGTAATTTAATGACCGATTAGTGACCGCCATGTTTGAGGTCACAAATTCCATCACAAATCGGTCACTAATCAGTTACTATTTTTTTTTTATTAAAGTTTCAAATTGATTCGGTGACAAATTGTTCACAAATCAGTGACCGCTCGGTCACTAAAGCCAATTTTTTTGGTAATGGAAATGGATCAGGGTCTTTTTCGATAGACAATGATTCTTGTTGATTCTTTCTCTCTAGAACGTGTGCAGAGAGACATTTTCTACTTAAAACTTCTCCAAGTTTATGGTTTTGTGAATGATTTCTTATATCCAAATTCTTTTCTGGACTCAATATTTATATATTTTAGTCTTGATGGGCTTAGGATCATTAAAGTTTTTCTGCCATTTTTTATGGGCTTAAATTGTCTTTTGAGCTCTCGGCCTTTTTACTTGATTGATTAATTTTAAATTATTGGACCACTTTTAGTTAATTTACCGAATTATCTTTTATAATCAACTTTGACAGTATCACATATATAAGATATTTAATAAATTTAACATTTAAATATAATGAATGATCTGTATTAGATCGTTGTCATAAAAATATTTTTCTAAGAAAAAATTGGACAGCAGTTTTATGCATCAACACATGCATGGACACTAAAACATACATAAAATAGTTGCCAAAGGGAACTGCAACACTGAATAATCTTTATTATTTCTGTCAATGACTTTCCAACTAATGGATTACATGAGTTTGCCACTGATGGATGCATCCAGCTGCTATTCTAAATACTGCTCTTGTTGGTAAATTTTTTGTGCTTGAGATTCTGTCACATCAAAGTTGGAGGCGGACGGTGCCTGAAAATAACGCTTTCCAAGTAAATAGATAGCCTACCAATCTGCCATCATATAATTACACTTGAGAATACAATTATTTCAAAAAATATTTTAAATCCTTTATTTTATTTTTTTATTTTGATAAATTTATTTTATAAATATATCTTAAGTGCATTAAATATTTTTTTATGAAAAAAATTAATTAAAACTATAAACTCCTAGCATATATCATCAAATTGTAATATGAGATAAAACTTAAAGCTTTTATCTTTTATTGCTTATTCTGTCCACATTTAAATATCCTGTTAATTACATGATACAATTAAATATATAATTTATTTGACTAGTTTATTAAAATATAGATTTTTCTTATAACTTTCAATATTGTACAATTTTCAAATCAATTTACTAATACTATATCTAAATATTATATATTTAAATTATTGATCAGTAAGACTACCTGAACATATAATTTGAACAGAACTGATTTTTATATCATTCAAATATTATCTAGTGTATAATTGAAATAAAATTTAATATATATATATATATATGCAATATTCCGGGAGTGGATATCTAGACTAATTTTCTCCTCTTCTTTGGCGGCAGACGGTCAACTTATCTTTTCCTTGGATGTTTATTCAATTTATCAACTTTGATAGCCTAATCAGCAAAATAGTAAGAGAAAGTGAGAGGAGAAAATAAAATGTTAAAATTCTTATTTAATTTGATTGGGACAATTTGGGCGTGCGTTTATTTATGTATCTGCAGCATGCACCTTTTTCCTGGAGCAAAACATACTTTGCCTGGGAATTGTATTCCTTGTATTAAATACCTTTTCAATAAAAATATTTTACCATTTATTCTCCAAAGTATATCATGTAAGACTTACCAGTTTTAGTATTCAATGAATTCTCATTAATACTCTTTAATAACTATACTTTATTTTTGAGCAGTTTTTGTTTCTTTTTATATTATTTTCATTTTTTTAATTCTTCTTCCTTTCCCTCAACAATTCGCCTCAATTTTATTCTTAGAATAATTTTATGAGGAACATAAAAAAACTAAACACTTTCTTGAAACCTAGAAAAATTATTAACTTTAAAATTTAGATTGATGCTTCCACATATAAAAGAGAAACTAAAATCCCGAAACTATTTTTAAAGTATAACAAACTTTTAGTCAGAACATTCAAACTTACCTAATAATCTCTTTATAAATGTTACGTTTCAAGTAGAGATGTGAATAGATTACGCATCCCATTGGAGCTCTATGATCTAGCCTACATATGATATTTTTTATTTTATTTTATTTTATTATTTATAAATGGCCTACATATGATATGGCTTGGTCTATTTAATAAAAAAGGTGGATTAAGAATTATAGAATTGCATTTCTTATTAAATAGGCTAGATTTAAACTCTTTAAAAGCCCAAAAATTTAACAGGCTGGCCCGTTTATTATTCTTTATATAATATAAAATAATTATATTTATACTATATGTTAATAAGTAAATATAAAATAGCATTTATTATTTAGTCAACATTTTATGAAAGTGGGATTGTTTGTTTTTAGGCTATATATCAATAGAACTTTTATTTATATACAACTATTTTATACTTAAATTTAACTTTCATAACGATATATCTGTTATTTATCTTTTTGATTACTGTAAACATTTTCATAGTTTGCATAACTTTTAGGCATATTAAATAATTAGGTACATTTAGGTCTATTATAAGTTTGAACCTATTAAAAGTCTAGATTTATGTAATGTCTAAGTTTAACTAATGAAGCTTTAATAGAATATAGGTTTTTAGTAAGCTTTCAGACTAGATCAAGGCTTTTGAATTTTTAAAAAGGTTAAACTCAACCTTAAAACAAAGCCTATCAAAGATAATAAGTTAAACTCATATTTGTTATTTGCATAATAGGTTTGATTTATTTAAGCTAAAATCTAGCTTGGCCAGCCTATTTTCATACCTAGTTTAAAGCGCATAAATTCTTAATAATGAATTATAAAATTTATTGAGCAATAGCACTTGCGCCAGAGCACGGCCTATTTGCGCCCTAGTGCAAGTCGCAAGTATCTTTGCCCAGGCCATAAGCCTGGGCATGTTTTTCCTCACGCGTTTCAACAAGCATCCTTGCTGGCGTGCTCCTAGGCGCAACAGCTGTGTGCTCCGGTACACAGTGTTCTGTCCATGTGCGTTGGGGCATGCCTTGACATGCTGTCTAGACATCGTCTTGCCCATTTCTGCACTGTTTCGCATCATTACTTCACCGCTTTTATTGTTTCTCGTCATTTCCAATTATGATTTTAAGGCACACTCAATAATTCTTCACATTGACTTGAAATTCTCCATTCATCGTCTTTGTCTCCCCTCAAAGGGCAATCATCTGAGTCTGCAAATATTTACCAAATTCAGCAATGCTTGAATTCCATTCCCGGAGTGGTCTTCGTCAACATATCTACCGGATTATCCTTAGTCCCAAGCTCGTCAACCAAGACAATGCTTTGAGACACCATATTCTGATAAAGTGATACTTCACATCAATGTGCTTTATTCTCTCGTGAAACGTTTGATTCTTTGACAAGTGTATGACACTTTGACTATCACAAAACAAGTGTATGATACTTTGATTCTTTGACAAGTGTTAATGCGTCTTTCTTGGCTTGTGCATGTACCTATTCACAATACTGACAGTATGTGAAATATTTGGCCTAGTGCATACCATAGCGTATATCAAACTACTAACTGCACTAGCATATGGCATATTAGACATGTGCTCCACCTCCTCCTCAGTACTCAGTGATAGATTTAATGAGAGCCTGAAATGAGTTGAGAGTGACATGCTAACTGGCTTGGACTTATCCATCCCAAAACGCTATAATACTTTCTCAATATATTTTCGCCTAGACAAGGACAACAATCCAGAGTGTCGATGCCCAACATCCTCTTTGCACTATCCAAATCTTTTGTCTCAAATTATTCACTCAATTGAGCTATTAACACATTAATCTCGTACTTCATGGCAGACATTTGGTCAACCTAGCTCTTATACTAGTTTGTTGTAACCCCAAAAGACCAAATAACAATAATTAGGAAATATCCACAAAGTAATTCAATAAAAGAACATAAGATTTAACGTGGTTCAGCGATATGCCTACTCCACCCGACAAAGAGATGAATTTTATTGATCTCAAACCAAGTGCCAAGTACAAATTCAAAGTCCTACAAATCTCATGAGAACACCCAACACCCTCATTCAAACCTCCTTTCTAGAGAAAAATCTCTAAAACAGTTAAGAACTACTTTGAATAGGATTCTAAATTGAAAACCATAAAAAAAGAGGATTTAAATACCCCCAAAAAATCACGAAACAGCCTATGGACATTGTGCACCACGTTGGACTACACCAGTACACAAAAATTGTGCCCCAATGCGCAAGCGCCCAAATTGAGCATAGCGCTTGTGCTAGGGCGTGGCCCGCTTCCACCCTGACGCAAGTCGCAAATATCTTTACCCAGGCCATGCACTTGGGAATGTTTTTCCTTGCACCCAAACGTAGCGTCCTTGCCAACATGCGCCTAGGTGCTACACCTGTGTGCCCCAGCGCATAGTGTTCTATCCATGTGCGCCGAGGCATGCCCCAAAATGCTGTCTAGACATTGTTTTGCCCGTTTCCACACCATTTTTTCGCCGTTTTCATTGTTTCTCGTCATTTTCAATTAGAATTTCAAGGCACACTCAACAATACACATTCAACTCATAGCTAGTACTAGAAGTATTCTTTTTTTTTTCCCTTTAATTTTAGCCTATCAAATCAAAAGCAAAATTCTAAACATTTATTATTTCTGTCGATAATCCACATCAGAGTTTTTAATTCGTATTTTAATTCAAACAAGCAAAAAAGTTGTTGATTACTTAAGGTCCAACATATTGGATCATGGTTATTGGTGCACGGACAAATCAGAAGCCGTTTATTAGTTAATGGTGTATGTATCTAGCATTGTTAGGATATTGCACCAAACAACAAAAGAAAGTGGAAAGCGAGTTGCCCCATCAAACAATTATAGCTGGCACTATACATACGTTTAGCTGCTTGCAGAATTATGGTTTTTATACCGCTACACTAAATAAAGATATATTGATTATACAAAATTTTAAGATCGCAAAAAAAATTATTTTTTAAAGAAAAACTACTTATTTTCTTATTTTTTTTTCTCTTTATTTGTTTTCTTTATCTATATAATTAACAAATGAACTATATATTCTTTGTAAATCTAATCTCAAGAAACATCTCATCATTTTATTTTAATTAAAATTGAGTGTTTTGTCATTTATTAATATAATTAATATTAATACTATGATAACTTAAAATAATGCAAGAAAAACATCGTGCCATGACAAGCAATGATACATAAAAATTAAGAAGTAGACAGAAAATTTTCGAAAACGATGGTTACTAATGTCTCTTCATGCAAGGTTAATTAGATCAGAAAGTACAAATGCTCTAAGGATGTGGGAATTCTTAATTATATGCCCAAAGGCCCCAAACCAATAACAGGGTGGCAGGACTATACATGATGTACCGCTTCTATTCCCCCCCAAAAGGTAAAATTTCACAATTGTTTCTCAATATCCTAAATGCAAAATTTGAAATGACACTTCTAAATATAGTAAAAATAACAATTAAAAGCCCTGAATATTATCTGTAAAATATTAGAAAAATTTTAAGTCAACATTGACCTAAGTTGAAGTTCAAACTTACAAATTAATAGATCACTACATAAATATTATGTTTCAAGTCTACAAATTGACAATTAACTCCAGAGTTTATTGATATTATTAAAAATAAAATTTAAATTAAGAATTAATGTGTAAAATAGAAAACTAATTAGGGCCCGTTTGGTTTTATTTTCATTTCCAATTTTTATTTCCATCATTTTCAAAATGTTGGAAAGTAGTTAGTGAAAATGAGTTGAAAATGATCTTGTATTTGAATAGATTGTTGGAAAAATAATGATTATGTTGGTTTTAGTATGTTGTAGGTGGAGAGAATAGGTTATTGGAAGAAGATATATAATTTATTGAGGAATGCATTTTGAAAATAAAAATGAAAATGATGTTGGATGAAAATGTATAAAAAATGATACGTTTTATTTTTAGAATAGTAGAAAATGTTAAAATGAGACCAAACAGGATATTTTGCAAAACCTAATTGAATACTAATCATTATGAAGCCCAAATACATATGGCAGTGTAACACCCCAGGAATTTTTATGATTTCATTTATATGTATATTATTAATATTTGAAATTATTAAATTTATTTATTAATTATTTTACAATTTTGTGGTTAAAAATATAATTTTATATACTCAATTGCGTGGCTTAAGTTTCCTAGGGACTAAATTGCAAAATGCAGAAATTGAATTTGATAAAAATGGGCAGCAGCGTTTTCTTCTTCCTTCTCTACTTTTCTTTTCTTTTCTTTTTCTTCTTTCTCTTTTCTTTCCTTTTTCTTCTTCATTTTCTCCTTCTTTCTCTTTTCTCCTGCGGCCAACCAACCACCACCAGTGAACCATTTTTTTTCACCAAACCAACCACCCAAATCCACTCCCCTCACCTCCAGGACTTCACCTGCACCACCACACTCGGCGGAAGACCACCGGAGTTAAGCGACGGAGAACGTCCGAAACTCCCTTCACAGTGAGCAATTGGGTTTTCTATTTTTCGGTTTCAAACGGAGCAAATAAGGGGTGCTTTAGCTAGTTCTTGACGAGGTGAACACGATGGTAACATTTCATGGCGGAGATATGCTGTCGAGACTGCGAAACCTGGCGGTGGAGATTCGAGCCGTGAAGACTTTGGGGTGGATTTTAAGGGGTTTTCCGGCGTCTAAATTGGAAAAAAAGGGTACCTTTGGAAAGCTCTCGGCAAGAGGATTTTGTGGGTGGGGCTATCTCATTTTCTGGCAACAGTGGACGGCGGCGGTACGGCGGCAACGGTAAGGCAGAATCTTCGCCTCGTCGCAGTGGTCACATGCACGCGGTCTGATCGTGAAGTTTCCCCTTCGTTAGTGAGATATTGGTATATAATGCTATTTTCATGTATGTGTTTGCATGTATACGTTTAGACATTCTGATCTTCGTAAAGCTTTGTATTTTCATATATTATGATGGTCTTGGTCAATCAAAACACTCATGCATTAGATTAAAACACCTTTGATCGATTAAATAGGCCTAGTAAATCCATAATGGTATTATTTCATGTAACTATAAGTTATACAACATACTAAGTGTAGAAAACCCTCATTTTTATGTCATCAAGATTAATCGACAGAAGGTTGGATGTTTATGGATAGCTCGATTATTATGATTAATATTGAAGATCGATAGGTACTATATATATAAGCGAACCCGTATATGTCTATATCCGATATTAATAGTATGTTCAGGACTGTAGTATCGAAACAAACCTTTACCAGCGTGTCAATAGGATAATTATTTAAACTTGGGGTTACTATTGATATGATTCTAAGTGTTAGTGATCGTTAAGGTTGAACATAGATTTTAATATAAGGTTACCTCTTGAATAGGTGACGGAGGATTTGACCCCGAGGATCAGTAGAGTCTGACTGCACTATTTGATTGATTAAGGTAAGGATCTACTGCTTTGGTACTTGTTTGAGTAAAGCAATGTTATTGTTGATTCCTGAACCTTGTGAGGTTCTATTGATTCTTGATTCTTGTTATCTGAACCTTGTGAGGATTCGCCAATCTGGCAAACCTTTGGACCTATCATCTCTTTGATAAACCCTTGTAAGGGTTGGTATTGCTTTGTTTATCGTACTCTATTGATTATTGTTACCTCTGTGAGGATCTACCGATTTGGTACTTGTTTGAGTAAAGCAATGTTATTATTGATTCCTGAACCCTGCGAGGTTCTATTGATTCTTGATTCTTGTTATCTGAACCTTGTGAGGATTCGCCAATGAGGGTTGGTATTGCTTTGTTTATCGTACTCTATTGATTATTGTTACCTCTGTGAGGATCTACCCCTTTGGTACTTGTTTGAGCAAAACAATGTTATTGTTGATTCCTGAACCCTATGTGGTTCTATTGATTCTTGATTATTGATTATCGTTATTGTTGCTATCTGAACCTGTGAAGTTCTCTTGTCCTAATTCTTGTTATCGTTTATTGTTGCTATATGAACCCTATGAGGTTCTATTATCTTGATTCCCGTTATCGTTATTGTTGCTATCTGAACCCATGAGGTTCTATTGTCTTGATTCTTTTTATCTAAACCTTGTGAGGATTCGCCAATCTGGCAAACCTTTGGACCTATCGCCTCTTTGATAAACCCCTGTCAGGGTTGGTATTGCTTTGTTTATCGTACTCTATTGATTATTGTTACCTCTGTGAGGATCTACCGCTTTGGTACTTGTTTGAGTAAAGCAATGTTATTGTTGATTCCTGAACCCTGAGTGGTTCCATTGTCTTGATTCCTGATATCGTTA
This sequence comes from Jacaranda mimosifolia, assembly GCA_018894105.1. Taxonomy (NCBI): domain Eukaryota; kingdom Viridiplantae; phylum Streptophyta; class Magnoliopsida; order Lamiales; family Bignoniaceae; genus Jacaranda; species Jacaranda mimosifolia. The sequence goes on from CM032123.1 coordinate 32,615,899, forward strand.
TTGTTGTTATCTGAACCCTGAATGGTTCTATTATCTTGATTCCAGATATCGTTATTGTTGTTATCTGAACCCTGTGTGGTTCTATTGTCTTGAATCCTGTTATCGAAATTGTTGGTTTTTAGACCCTGTAAGGTTCTATTGTCTGACTACTGATACTGTTATCGTTAATCATTGAACCCGTGAATCTTACTGAGTTAATCATGTATCGATACTGATTGAGTCAATCAATTGATTACTATTCTCACATTGAACATTTCCTCATTCGTATGTTATTGATCAAAGTGAACCTGTACTTGATCTTGTGATTTGCCATGACGGCATTGTTGGAAATCATTTTTTAAAGTTCATTGTTATGCCATGTTGGCAACTGATTGATTGAACTACCGAATTGAAAGATATGTGTACAGGAGAACTGTTGGGTCGAGTGCCTTGCCAAGCTGTTATGCTTAAGCTAATGTGATTGCCAAGCTGTTATGCTTGAGCTAGTGTGATTGCCAAGCTGTCATGCTTGAGCTAATGTGATTGCCAAGTTGTTATGCTTGAGATAATGTGATTGCCGAGTTGTCATGCTCGAGCTATTGAACTGAACGGTTATTGAACTATTATGGAGGCATAAGGATTTTCCGATGTGCATGTTTTGTTCAGTCTCTTGACTTGTATATGTGTAGGGTTTGCTATTCTTGTAATTCCATTCTACTCATGGAGCAATAAGGCTGGAGTGGTATCCCAGTCTAGATTGAACTGTTGTTCTGGGCAAACGAGTCACTGTTATGCCTCCCGACTGTGATCGGTTGAGATGCCCCTAAACCTCCCGAGCAGGATTGGTTGAGATGATCCCTCCCGACTGTGATTGGTTGAGATGTCCCTAAACCTCCCAAGTAGGATCGGTTGAGATGAACAGGCCGTAAAGCCGACAGTCACAGTTTCTGATCTAGCAATTGTTATTAACTTTGTTTCTTGATATTTCTTTTTGCTGTGACTCATCATTCTTATGTTGAGAAATCATTGATCGTTATTTGTGTGCCGTATATTTTTAGACTGGTTATGCATTACTTACACTATCCTCACTGAGTCCTTATGACTCACCCTCGTATATTCTTCATCTTTACTCAGATGGGTATGAGACAGGAGATTTTGAGGACTGATGAACCGGGTAGAGATGTTTATTTTGGAGCTTGTTTTATATAAGTATGATTTACTGAGTCTGGGGTGTTTTTAAGAGATGTTGTAATATGTCATGAATACTGTTATACTTGTGGATGTAAATTCTGAATCTTGGTACTAGTAGCAACCTTTTGACTTGGATGCTATTGAACCTGTTATGATGGTATTTTAAGCACTCTGATATTGCTTCCGCATTTGGGTTATGTCCGCTAGAAGGTTATATTCTTGCTGATGTTATATTGGGAAATTGTGAAATTTTTTATGGGTGTGAATTAGCGCCTCAGCTTAGGTGCTATCGCGAGAGGAGGCACTACAAGCAGTTTTTTTTAAAAAAAAATTATATTAATATCACTTATTCATTCATAAAATCCGGAAAATTAAAAAAGAATAGTTTTAATTAAGATTTTAAAATAATTCAAACCCAAATATTATTTTGAAACAACAGATATTCATAATCAGTATCGGAACATTTAAATTATGAAGAAGAAGATAAAGGGAAAAAAATGGTGAAAAAGAAATAAAAGAGTGGTGAGAGTTACATGATACAATTTAAAACGGTAAGTGGTACTACAAAATTTTGTTTAGCAGAGTAATAAAAGAATATAGTTCAATGGTACAAAATGTACTTTACAATTTTATTGATGCCCATAGCATTATTTGAGAATTAGTGGCAATAAATTGCTTCTTATTTAGAAGCTTAATTATATCAAAAGATTCAAGAGAAAGCTTATAGCTTTCCACCAAGTTAAGTTTAAGTGTCTTAGAGAGTGTTTGGGTGAGCTTATAAGCTCCTCAAAATATCTTATAAGATGTTTGAAAGCTTATAAGATATAAAAAATTATTTGGTAATTTTTTTAAAAAAGGAGCTTATAAGCTTCTAAAATAAGATGTTAGGAGCTTATAAACTCTTTCTAAAAAAGTAAGGAGTGTCCAACTTATTTTGAAAATTTTAATAAGCTTGCTTAATTTTAATCATATTAATTACAAAAATGCCATTACTAACATGTTATAAGCTCCAAAATATTATTTAATCCAAACACTTTAAAAACTTATTTTTAAAAAAAGATCTAATATTTTATAAGCTCTAAAAATATTTTATAAAATGTAGGAGCTTATAAGACCTTTTAGATAAAATTAGCCAAACACCCTCTTACTTATTCTTAACCATCTTGTAAGCTCTAGTCCTATTCGAATAGCGACCCATTAATTATTTGGATGATCCATTTATGAGTGCCATATCAACATGTGCATCCGGACAATAGTGTGAATATTATTCTTGTATAATTTAATGTCTATGGTATGAAACACGAGCATGAAAATAAGTAATTCCTGTAAAAAAAACTTGATCAAGTTCATTTCTGTATTTATTATGTGTTATATATAATAGTTATTATTAATTATAATGTGATGTAGTATTACTATTGTTACAATACTATATTCTAAGAAAGCTTAAAATTATGTTGGGTTTATTATGTTTATTATTATTAATGTACATGATTACATCTAATTGCTATTTTTTAGTATGATATATTATTATCATCACCATCATCATCGTGTTTATCAATTCTTGTTCAATTTTGATGTCTTTGATGTCAAAGGATAATTTTGTTTATCATTATTATCCAACACAATAATCCAACTGATGAATAATTTTTTTCTTTTAAAAAAGATAAACATTTCAAATCCAACTTTCTATCCACATCCCGTAAATAATTATATCATTTTATTCTTCATCCATACAAGAAAGTAAGCATCCTGTAAATAATTATATCATTTTATTCTTCATCCATACAAGAAAGTAAACATGCTCCTCAAATGTCTAGATTTAGATGGGATCCACGAACAAGGCGATGATATGGGGTTTCAGAACTTTTTCTGGTTGGGTATATCCATCTTCGTTGTTCTTGTACGCGACATCTGTTATTCGTTCAAGATTCAAGATCCGCATTAGAACATCCCTTGAGCATGTGGATGGCCTAAGGCACTCGTTGATATCCTTCCATGAATTTGTTGCTATTTCAAAAAACTTATTCACGGCCTCTTCCTTACTCACCCCATTCTCCTTCATGTAGATTTCAATTCCTGTAGCTATTTGTCCTCTTTCCTTCTCAACCTGAAATGCAAACCCATTTTAAAAATTCACTCAAAAGTATAGTACATGTCATCTATTGATTTATATTTGCTTGTATGTATAGATAAGTGTCTTTTACATGAAAAATTGTATGTTCTTACCTCATAAGTAGCTATATCATCAATGACTCGGCAAATTGTTAGGCCAGCTACAAGTATCTTAGGTTTCTTACTTAGCCATTCGAAGTCTTCCTCTGTTGCAGATTTTGTTCCCAACAACGACGTTGTTGTGTGATAACAATAAGTACATGTGATAAGAGCATTGTCGAGGTACTCATTAAATGGTGGCAAGTATCCTTCAATGAATCACCTGGCCTCAACATGGTAGCTCCTAACCAATTCCTTGAGCTATATCATATCATGAATGTAGGAAGATTAATTTCTAGACAACTTATGGTCATATGATAAAATAATCTTGATTTTATATCAAGGCTTGAAATCACATACTGCTTCTTTTGCATAGTATACAGCGTAGGATCTTCCTTCTTTTGTTAATTCTTCTTCAAATTGCTCGTAGAGTTCCAAAAGAGCTTTATAAAATGGTTTAATGTAATCCGGGAGTCGAACAATTTGGCTAATATTCCACCTAAACAAAACCAAAAAATAGATTAAGTAACCAATTAATTAGCGATAAATAAGTGAGCTAGGATACACACACACACACACACATATAATGAGTTCCATACCTCTCAATGGCCTCCGTAAAAATATTGAGTTCCTCTATTATGCCATAAGCATCATATGTGTCATCGATTATGGAAGTCATAGCAATAGTTTTAGTGAGCACGATTCGAGCACGAGAATATTGAGGTTCATGATAAACTCCCATAGCCCAAAAGAAGCATTCAACTACTCTATCTCTAGCATATGGAAACTTAGACACAAGGTCCAATTCTTTCCACCACCTACATTAATTTATTCATTCACAATTAAGAATATCTATTTAAATATGTATTAAAATAAAAGATTCAAAGTGGTATATATTATATATACATATATATATATATATATATACCATTGACGTATCTTAAAGATAGATGATGTCACCTTGATATTTCACGGAGCTCTTCTTTGTGAAGCATTTGAAGTAAATTGTAGTCTAATTTGGCAAACCTAAGAAGGGTTTCACTTTTGGATTTAGCTTCTTCATAAGTAGAGATGAAATTACGCGTTTCAATTCTTGGATTTCCCAAATGCAAAGGTTGCACTAGAGCATGTATAACTTGTTTTCTGAGGGATGAGTCAAGATTTGGTGCAATGGACTTGAGATTGGCTGTCGCAAAAGCAAGAGCATCTTCAAGTATGTCTTCTCCATGTATTCTTAGATGTGCTGCTTCATACAAACTCAACAAACCCTTTGCATCACTGTTAAGGGCCTCTTGGAATTTTCCTTCATCATCCTTGAATTTCTTAAAAATATCTGATAAAATAAATAAATGAATAAAGTCACTTGGGAGATCAGTTTACTATCTTTGAAAGAATATATTAATTAAAATGGATATCCGTCATGCCCCTTAGAACTTTTACTAACATGTTAAAAATTTCTTAATTTGTACGTATAATACACACGTGTATATGTATATATATATATATATATATAGAGAGAGAGAGAGAGAGTACAAACCAGAAGATATACGGTATCCATGCTGTCTGAATACTCGAAAATGAAGTGCAACAGTGTACAAATCATAGGCTTCTTCCTCATAATTTGTACTGAGATTGGAAATTTTTTCCAACTTCTCTTCAATCTCCGTTTCAAAGTGATACGATACGCCCAGGCGTTCGAGTGTGTCAATGAGATTAAGAGCATCCACGATTTTACTCCCACAAGCTGTCAGCATACTTCTAACTTCATTCTTCAACACTTCAATAGCCTTTGAATATCCTTCCGCCACCTGTTTAAAAAAGTTAAAACTTTCCAATTATATATGTGTATACTTATAACTTCAGTATATATATATATATATATATTGTGCATTTGCTCATTTTAATTTTTAGGAACTTTTGGAACAATGTTGCCTGAAAACGAGAAAAAGATAAATTGTTCATGGTGCAATGAATTCTACAGTATCGTGTGACATATAGTATTACAATATATATATATATATATATATATTAAAGTTCTAAGCTTGCAATGGTCAAAGTGCCTTTTTTTCCAACAACAACAACATAAATCTTGAGTCAGAATTTTAAAATTTTGGATACCAAATTGGAATTTTATTGAATTTCAAGAGTAACATTATTATTTTTAGGGAGATAAAATTTTAAATTTTAACGGAAAAATATATATTATATAGGTTTATATAAATTTAAAGGGAGCGACTACCTTTGTCAGCTTCCTCCTCGCTCCACCTCTGTAGGCAAATATGATTTCTGGCTTTATGTTTTTAGTACGTAGCATGTTTGTATACGAAAAGATGTACTAGTAATTAAATCTTGCAAATTCCAAAACCATTGTACAAATAAACTATGCTATAGATGTCAAGTTGAAAAATAAGCAGGCAAAATCTATTAAAAAGCTGAAATTAATAAAAATAGAAATTAAAAGGAAAACCTGAGTATCAGAATTGTATTTGATGAACTGGTCACCCCATAGGCTGGGAGAGAAGTTCGCAGCAGGGCGAACAATTTCCTTTTCGCAGTTTACAGCATTTTCAACAACTGCTGGAGCCATTCTCTCCAACTAATTAGTTCTACTAATTAAATTCCCTGGACAGAAATTCTATGGTATTGGAAGAGTGATTTGATTACAATGGCAAGTGTTGGTGTTGAGAAACCAAGTGGGAATGATACCTATTTATAGTGAAGAGATGGCTAAGAATTTTCATGGCCGTATTTCTTAGAGCCCATGTGCTGAAATTTTTTGACTAAGATATTTATTTGACTGACATTTTTGGGTACCACATAGAATTAGATACGATTTTAACTACAAGAGGAAAAGAAAATTTAGCAACTTTTTTAGACACAATAACATAAAAATTATCATTAACTATATATGTTAAGCAATAAAAAATTTAATGATTTTCACAAGTTTATGTATTTTGTTGCTGCTATCAATAGTTAGTTATAATATAGTGACAATATAATAAAAACATTGCCTCAAGTTATAGTGAAAATTTCTTCGTTACTAAGTTAATACTACATATACATGCATCATTAATTTAAACCGTTAATTTTTTTTAATTATTAAACCACAACTGTAACATAACAAAAGTGATTGTCTGTTATAAGATTAATGACAACCATGTAAAAGCTACTGTTATTTATTAATATATATTTTAGTATCGGACTTGATGTTATTGGTTTTTTTATTAATAATGTTATTCTATTTGTAGAGTACGTAATCTTAAAATAAAATGATACATGTATCTTAAATTCAATATATCATATTTAGTCTTACAAATCTAATATATATAAAGTAAAATACTACTCTACAGTATTTGAAAAATGTTTATTATGGGGCAATGACGTGGATAATTTATTTTTATCTCATTTTGCCATCTCAACATTTTTCATATATAATTTGCTATAAAAATGAGTTATTGTATGCAAAGTACCAATTATTGTATGGAATTTAATTTTATAGCACACTCTCTCTCTCTCTCTCTATATATATAATAATAATAATAATAATAATAATAATAATAATAATAATAATAATAATCCGTAAGAAAAAGGTGAAACTACCTTAATAAGATATTATTTTTATTATATGTATAATAAAAAACTTTTCATATATATATATATATAAATCTTACCTTAATTTAGTATTTCCCAAAATTATATTTTATTTCATAATTTAATATTTTAATTAAGTTAAATTCCTTAATCTAAGCACATAATTTTCTACAAGTAATTTATACTAAAAATAACTGAAATATGCAGTTGACTAATATTTAAAGATACAAAATCATTGTCTTTCTTTTTTACTCACATTTATACTAAAAGAAAATTGTTGTTCAATACTATTTTACGAATGTTTATTATGTGGCAATGATGTGGATAGTCAACATTTTCCATATATAATTTGCTATAAAAATGAGTTATTGTGTAATTAATATAAAATACTATCTTAAATGATTTTTTAGCAACTCCATATCTAATATTGGTAAGTACTCAATATATCTATATGGAAAATAATACATATGTAAATATATATATATATATATTAGTTTATGTATGCAAAGTACTAATTACTGTATGGAATTTAATTTTATAGTTCTCTCTCTCTCTCTCTATATTATAATCCAAAAAAGAGGTGAAGCTACCTTAATAAGATATTATTTCTAATGTATTATAAAAAACTTTTCATATATATATATATAAATCTTACCTTAATTTAGCATTTTCTAAAATTATGTTTAATTCCATAATTTGATATTTTAATTAAGTTAAATTCCTTAATCTAAGCATATAATTTCCTACAAGTAATTTATACTAAAAATAATCGAAATATGCAGTTGACTAACATTTAAAGATACAAAACCATTGTCTTCTGTTTTCTTCACATTGTAAGCTTGGTGAGTTAAACTCTAATTTTTTTTAATATGCATGTGCTTTTTAATTTACATATTGTTTTCTAATATTAATAAATTTTTATGTTTATGAACAGGTCAATTTGCAAAATAAATTTGGAGCCCCAATTTCGTGGTAAGTTAACAATTTTATATTCTACCAACTACAATAATTTTTTGCTTTTATCAATCCTTTTTTCACATTTTTCGTGTTATGGAATTCATTAAACATTTTTTTTTTTGCTTTTATCGATTTTTTTCAACTTTTTTTGTGTTGTGGATTTCATTTAACCTTTTTTTTTTATTATTTTTTTGGTTCAATGTTTTGGTGGTGGCTTATGATTTTTTTTTTATATGATTAAATTAAACATTATCAATATTTAATTTATAAACTTTTAACTTTAAATTTATTGTCTATAAAATGTATGGATTGAAAACTAATTTTTTATAAAAATAAACTATATTAATAAATATTTTTCTTTTCAAATTTAATAATTTAGTAATCTTGATTCAATGATTAATTGAGACACGCATCAAAATCTTTTTTTCTTTTATTTGTATATCAATTCTATTTTAAAAGGTTTAGATGGTGCCTATCCAATGTAATTTAAATTATTTTAATTTTTATTGTATAATATATTTATTCAAGTTCTCTCTCTCTCTCCCTTTTAATTATATATATAAGTTTATATATGAAATTAATATATATATATATGTACTGCCGGCTTAATGCATGGAGCATTAGTTTTTTAGCGCTCTCTCTCTCTCTCTCTCTCTCTCTCTATATATATATATATATATCTTTATATAAAATAAAATATGTTTCGTATCATAATTTAATATTTTAATCACTAAGACTTGGAGGTGTTCGTTGTATAATTTTAAAAAATATAAAAAAGTTGTTTGTATATATATATATATATATATATTTCATGGGGGATTTTGTGTCTGTTTCAACGATCACCTAGTTAATTATGTTTTGCAAAAATTTTCAAAACTGAAATGTCATATCTGAAATTTAATCTCATGTTTGATTTTTAAGACATAAATAAGTAAAACATGGTGGTAGTTTCATGTCCACATATATATTTGGTAAAGAGATAGAAACCTAATAAGTCAATTAAGTAATGGTGTCATTCTTGAAAAAATGTGAATTACCGGTCAATTCTTTTGTTTTATTTTGAAGAAAAGTAAGGGTTTGTTCTCTTATGTTTTGGGACAATTTTTTCGAATCCTCAAAAAAATTTCAAAACACGTGCATATTCTCCCATTTTTCTCCCAAAATACTACAATTTTTTACCCAAAAAATCCCTCACAATTCATCCAAAAAAAACCCTACATTCTAAAAAGCACACCTACCCCCTTATTTTCTCACTCCATCTTTTACATCACTCCTTCATTTATCACTCTCTCACTTCACTCATATATACATATATATACACACACATATTTACATATATGAAAAATATTAAATTTTTTCTATGTAAAGCTGTAACACCCCTGAAATTTAGTATTTTCGAAAATAAGAATTTAGAAATTAAGATTTTAATTTGGTCGAATTTTAGGGTTCGAAAAAGAATTATAAAGGATTCAATTGCAAGAAATTGGAAAGTATTGGGGTCAAAAATTTTAATTTTGATGACTTATTTGGGCTTCAAGTGGAACTTGAGGGGTTTGCATTGAAGAACTAAGCTCATCATAATTTATCGTTTGATTCGAGATTAAAGTACGAAATCTTCGAATTGGTATTATTTTTTAAAATCAAATTTTAGGAGATCCATAGCGTTCAAGGCGTTCTTTGCGGACCTCATTAAATTCAAAATCATATTTGGAAGGAAAAAATAAGAGGATTAGATTAGAAATTGAATCCACTGTTGATAGATTTTAATTTTATTTTATTTGTATAGAATTTTTATTATCTTGTAATTTTATTTTTGCAGACATAGAAATTTGCCAAATATATATATATATAGCACTTTAAAAATTTGTAAGTGTAAATTTATCTGTCTGCAAAAATAATATATATATGTGGAAAGTTTGACCTATTGGCCTTAGTCTATGACGTCGTCTCTGCGGCACTCAACGGAGGAAAGTATTGACGTCGACTACTCGACTTCTCTCGGCAATGATGTGATATGTTGTGCCTTGAACTTTTAAGAATCAAAATCAAGATGTTGCGTGAGATTTTATAATCATTTTGCATTTCCTATATACCGTAAGCTATGTTTGTTGTAAATTGGAATATTTTGTTAAAATATTTTGGTAAAATAACTTTTGGGAAGTGGGGTTATGGAATGTTATTGTTGTTTGTTTGTATTTTTAGTAGTGAGTGGAGAATATTTTGGAAGAAAATTGTTTATTTGGTAGTGTTTTGGTAGTGACAAGATATCACATCAGTAATTTTTTCATCGGGTTGGTATTAATATTTTAAAATTATATTTGTATTTGTATACATAGATTGATTAGGGAGACAAAAAATGAGAAGGCTACACTTTGGAAATGGGTAGGAAATGAACTAGAAGGGTATTTTGGGCCTTTTTTGGTGTATTTTAAAAGTGGGATTGAGGCATATGTATTGTTTATTTGTTTATATTTTGGGAGTTGAAAAATGAATTAACAATTTGGAATCAAACATAGTGTTAGTTAAAGATAGTTTTACTTAAATTTAAATGAACCTTGCAAATTTTTGCATCAATTTCTATTTTTATATTTTATGTGTCACCATTTCATTATTACCAGTCGAATAAACTTGTATTTAATGTAATAGGTATATCATGAACGACCATCCCAAATATGGGCTCTATCATAAGAAATCAAACCTTCCATAATAATTCGTGTGGATAGCTTCTAATATATTCATTTGATACACGTGCATTCAACTCACAACAACAAAAGCACTCTTTTTTGTTTTCTAATTTTAGTCCGACAATTCAAAAGCAAAATTCTTAACATTTATTATATCTATCGATGATCTACTTTAGTGTACTTTATTCATGTTTTGATTCAAAAAAGCGAAATGTTGTTGGTTAACTAAGGTTCAAAGCATTGCGAAGTGGAAATCAATGGCTTGGTTTGGTATTGTTTTGGGCATCTTTTAGAAAATATTTTCTGAGAATATATTTGGGAGTTAAATTCTAAGAATGTGTCATTTATTTATTTTTTATTTTGAGAAAATATAAAAAAATAAAATATTTGTTTGGAAATATTTTTGGAGAGACAAATTTTACTGTAAATATCAAATAAGTTACTTTTTTGTTAGGTTTGTAAGATAAAATTGTATTTTAAAATTTAATAAATATATATGGTTGAATGATTGATGTATATATATTTATAATATTATGATTGTAGTGAAATGATGTGTAATTAATTTAATTATAAATTAATTTTGATTTAATATAACATAATTATATGATCTAATATGTTGAAGAAATTAATTAAAAGTATGAAAATAAATGGTGATCTAGCGATTATTTGGATAACCCAGTTATCAATACCACATTAGCATATGCATTCAGACAATGGTGTGAATTATTATTATTATTATTATTATTATTATTATTGTTGTTGTTGTTGTTGTTGTTGTTGTTGTTGTTTTTGTCTAGTTTAATATCGATGGCGTAAGACACGAGAATGAAAATCAATCATTTCTAGAAAGAAAACTCAATCAGGTTTCATTTTTTCATTTGTCTATGTGCTAATAATAATAATAATAATAATTAACTATTATTATTATTATTATTATTATTATTATTATTATTATTATTATTATTAATGTGATATATTATTACTATTATTACTATCATTATATTCTGAGAAAGCTTAAACCCACGTTCGGATGTAATTGCTATTTTTAACGTGATACATCATCATCATCATCATCTTTTTTCAATTTAATAAGGTGGTCCTGTTCAATAATATATTTTTAGTTATACTATATATAATATACATATAAATTCATGTATAAGTATATACACATATATACATATTTATTTATACATATAATATTTATACAATATATAAATTTACGTATATATTTTTTATTTTATCCAAATTGAATAATATTAATATTTATAAAAATATATAATATATTTTTATTGATACTTATATATAACATAACATAAATTTATTTATAAATATATACATACATAAATATTTATTTCTACATAATATATATATATTCAAATTTTCTTTTATTCATTTCAAAACTATCTATTATTAATAATAAATTTTATTTATAAAAATATACATAATATATTTTTTATTTATACCTATATACATATATAAATTTATGTATAACATACATATATAAAATTATATATAACATATATATATAATATAACCCTCCGAAAGGCACCCCCTCCCCCACCATCCCCAACCTCAAACCCCAACGGGCTGCAGTTGCAGCCGTGCACTCTGCCCGCCAGCTTTTATTTTTTATTTTTTATTGTTTTGTTCTTTTGTTCCACCAGGAGCCGTTTGGCTGGCGGGGGTCGGCTGCCATGGCGGTGGCCATGGCGACAAAACGGTTGCCTGGCTGCCATGGCCGTTGGCTAGGCTGCCAGCAGCCATTGCCGCCGGTGGTGTGGTGTGGTGTGGGTTGGGGGTGTGCGTGAGAGTGTGTATATATATATATTAGATTAGATTATATATTATCCATATGTATTAATTACTATTATATATAATAATGTATTATCTGTATTTTTAAATATTTTTATGCACAAAAATACACATCAAATCGCACACACCCGCACGTGAGCTATACCAATGCTTTCAGGGGTGTTCGTTGTATGATTTTAAAAAATATAAAAAAGTTATTTGTATATATATATATATATATTTTCACGGGGGATTTTGTGTCTATTTCAACAATCACCTAGTTAATTATGTTTTCCAATAATTTTCAAAACTGAAACGACGTATCTGAAATTTAATCTCATGTTTGATTTTTAAGACATAAATAAGTAAAACACAGTGGTAGTTTCATGTCTCCATATATATTTAGTAAAGAGATAGAAACCTAATAAGCCAATTACTTAATGGTGTCATTCTTGAAAAAATGTGAATTACCGGTCAATTCTTTTGTTTTATTTTGAAGAAAAGTTAGGGCTTGTTCTCTTATGTTTTGGGACAATTTTTTTCAATCCTCAAAAAAATTTCAAAACACATGCATATTCTCCAATTTTTCTCCCAAAATACTACAATTTTTTACCCAAAAAACCCTCCACAATTCACCCAAAAAAACCCTACATCCTAAAAAGCACACCTACCCTCTTATTTTCTCACTCCATCTTTTACATCACTCATTCATTTATCACTCTTTCACTTCACTCATATATACATATATATACACACACATATTTACATATATGAAAAATATTAAATTTTTTCTATGTAAAACTGTAACACCCCTGAAATTTAGTATTTCCAAAAATAAGAATTTAGAAATTAAGATTTTAATTTGGTCGAATTTTAGGGTTTGAAATAGAATTATAAAGGATTCAATTGCAAGAAATTGGAAAGTATTGGGGTCAAAAATTTAAATTTCGATGACTTATTTGGGCTTCAAGTGGAATTTGAGGGGTTTGCATGGAAGAACTAAGCTCATCATATTTTAGCGTTTGATTCAAGATTAAAGTGCGAAACCCTCGAATTGGTGTTATTTTTTCAAATCAAATTTAAGAAGATCCATAGCGTTCAAGGCGTTCCTTGCGAAGCTCATTAAATTTAAGATCATATTTGGAAGGGAAAAATAAGAGGATTAGATTAGAAATTAAATCCACAATTGATAGATTTTAATTTTATTTTATTTGTATAGAATTTTCTTGTCTTGTAATTTTATTTTTTCAGACAAAGAAATTTTCCAAATATATATATATATATAGCACGTTAAAAATTAGTAAGTGTAAATTTATTTGTCTGCAAATATATATATATATATATATATGGAAAGTTTGACCTATTGGCCCTAGTCTATGGCGTCGTCTCCGCGGCACTCAACGGAGGAAAACGTGCTGTACTAACGTCGACTACTCGACTTCTCTCGGCAATGATGTGATATGCTGTTCCTTGAACTTTTAAGAATCAAAATCACGATGTTGCGTGTGGTGTTATAATCATTTTGCATTTCCTATGTACCGTAAGCTATGTTTGTTGTAAATTGGAATATTTTGTTAAAACATTTTGGTAAAATAACTTTGGGAAGTGAGGTTAGGGAATGTTATTGTTGTTTGTCTGTATTTTTAGTAGTTGGTGGATAATGTTTTGGTAGAAAATTGTTTATTTGGTTGTGTTTTGGGAGTGAACAAGATATCACATCAGTAATTTTTTCGTCGGGTTGGTATTGATATTTTAAAATTATTTGTGTATCTGTATATATAGATTGGGTAGGGAGACAAAAAATGAGAGAGCTAGACTTTGGAAATGGGTAGGAAATGAACTAGAAGGGTATTTTGGGCCTTTTTTGGCGTATTTTAAAAGTGGGATTGAGGCATATGTATTGTTTATTTGTTTATATTTTGGGAGTTGGAAAATGAATTAACAATTTGCAATCAAACATAGCGTTAGTTAAAGATAGATTTACTTAAAATTAAATAAACCATGTAAATTTTTGCATCAATTTCTATTTTTATATTTTATGTGTCATCATTTCATTATTAACAATCGAATAGACTTGTATTTAATGTAATAGGTATATCATGAACGAGCATCCCAAAAGTATGGGCTCTATCACAAGCAATCAAACCTTCCATAATAATTCGTGTTGATAGCTTCTAATATATTCATTTGATACACGTACATTCAACTCACAACAATAAAAGCACTCCTTTTTGTTTTCTAATTTTCGTCCGACAATTCGAAAGCAAAATTCTTAACATTTATTATATCTATAGATGATCTACTTCAGTGTGCTTTATTCATGTTTTGATTAAAAAGGCGTAATGTTGTTGGTTAACTAAGGTTCAAAGCATTGCGAAGTGGAAATCAATGGCTTGGTTTGGTATTGTTTGGGGCATCTTTTAGAAAATATTTTCTGAGAATATATTTGAGAGTTAAATTCTAAGAATGTGTCATTTATTTATTTTTTATTTTGAGAAAATATAAAAAAATAAAATATTTGTTTGGAAATATTTTTGGAGAGACAAATTTTACAGTAAATATCAAATAATTTACTTTTTTGTTAGGTTTGTAGGATAAAATTGTATTTTAAAATATAATAAATTTATGTACATACGTATATATATATAGTTAAATGATTGATGTATATATATTTATAATGTTATGATTGTAGTGAAATGATGTATAATTAATTTAATTATAAATTAATTTTGATTTAATATAACATAATTATATGATCTAATATGTTGAAGAAATTAATTAAAAGTATGAAAATAAATGGTGATCTAGCGATTATTTGGATAACCCAGTTATCAATACCACATTAGCATATGCATTCAGACAATGGTGTGAATTATTATTATTATTATTATTATTATTATTGTTGTTGTTGTTGTTGTTGTTGTTGTTGTTGTTGTTTTTGTCTAGTTTAATATCGATGGCGTAAGACACGAGAATGAAAATCTATCATTTCTAGAAAGAAAACTCAATCAGGTTTCATTTTTTCATTTGTCTATGTGCTACTAGTAATAATAATAATAATAATAATTAATTAATTATTATTATTATTATTATTATTATTATTAATGTGATATATTATTATTATTATTATTATTATTACTATCATTATATTCTGAGAAAGCTTAAACCCACGTTCGGATGTAATTGCTATTTCTAACGTGATATATATATCATCATCATCATCTTTTTTCAATTTAATTAGGTGGTCCTGTTCAATAATATATTTTTAGTTATACTTATATATAATAGACATATAAATTCATGTATAAGTATATACACATATATACTCATTTATCTATACATATAATATTTATACAATATATAAATTTACGTATATATTTTTTATTTTATCCAAATTGAATAATATTAATATTTTTAAAAATATATAATATATTTTTATTGATACTTATATATATATATCATAACATAAATTTATTTATAAATATATACATACATAAATATTTATTTCTACATATAATATATATATATTCAAATTTTCTTTTATTCATTTCAAATCTATCTATTATTAGTAATATATTTTATTTATAAAAATATACATAATATATTTTTTATTTGTACTTATATACATATATAAATTTTTGTATAACATACATATATAAAATTATATATAACATATATATATATAATATAACCCTCCGAAAGGCACCCCCTCCCCCACCATCCCCAACCTCAAACCCCAACGGGCTGCAGTTGCAGCCGTGCACTCTGCCCGCCAGCTTTTATTTTTTATTTTTTATTGTTTTGTTCTTTTGTTCCACCAGGAGCCGTTTGGCTGGCGGGGGTCGGCTGCCATGGCGGTGGCCATGGCAGCAAAACGGTTGCCTGGCTGCCATGGCCGTCGGCTAGGCTGCCAGCAGCCATTGCCGCCGGTGGTGTGGTGTGGTGTGGGTTGGGGGTGTGCGTGAGAGTGTGTATATATATATATATTAGATTAGATTATATATTATCCATATGTATTAATTACTATTATATATAATAATGTATTATCTGTATTTTTAAATATTTTTATGCACAAAAATAAACACCAAATCGCACACACCTGCACGTGAGCTATACCAATGCTTTCAGGGGTGTTCGTTGTATGATTTTAAAAAATATAAAAAAGTTATTTGTATATATATATATATATTTACAGGGGATTTTGTGTCTATTTCAACGATCACCTAGTTAATTATGTTTTGCAATAATTTTCAAAACTGAAACGACGTATTTGAAATTTAATCTCATGTTTGATTTTTAAGACATAAATAAGTAAAACATGGTGGTAGTTTCATTTCCCCATTTATATTTAGTAAAGAGATGGAAACCTAATAAGCCAATTAATTAATGGTGTCATTCTTGAAGAAATGTGAATTACCGGTCAATTCTTTTGTTTTATTTTGAAGAAAAGTTAGGGCTTGTTCTCTTATGTTTTGGAACAATTTTTTTCAATCCTCAAAAAAATTTCAAAACACATGCATATTCTCCAATTTTTCTCCCAAAATACTACAATTTTTTACCCAAAAAACCCTCCACAATTCACCCCAAAAAACCCTACATCCTAAAAAGCACACCTACCCTCTTATTTTCTCACTCCATCTTTTACATCACTCATTCATTTATCACTCTTTCACTTCACTCATATATACATATATATACACACACATATTTACATATATGAAAAATATTAAATTTTTTCTATGTAAAACTGTAACACCCCTGAAATTTAGTATTTCCAAAAATAAGAATTTAGAAATTAAGATTTTAATTTGGTCGAATTTTAGGGTTTGAAATAGAATTATAAAGGATTCAATTGCAAGAAATTGGAAAGTATTGGGGTCAAAAATTTAAATTTCGATGACTTATTTGGGCTTCAAATGGAATTTGAGGGGTTTGCATGGAAGAACTAAGCTCATCATATTTTAGCATTTGATTCAAGATTAAAGTGCGAAACGCTCGAATTGGTGTTATTTTTTCAAATCAAATTTAAGAAGATCCATAGCGTTCAAGGCGTTCCTTGCGAAGCTCATTAAATTTAAGATCATATTTGGAAGGGAAAAATAAGAGGATTAGATTAGAAATTGAATCCACAATTGATAGATTTTAATTTTATTTTTTTTGTATAGAATTTTCTTGTCTTGTAATTTTATTTTTTCAGACAAAGAAAATTTCCAAATATATATATATATAGCACGTTAAAAATTAGTAAGTGTAAATTTATTTGTCTGCAAATATATATATATATGGAAAGTTTGACCTATTGGCCCTAGTCTATGGCATCGTCTCCGCGGCACTCAACGGAGGAAAACGTGCTAGACTTTGGAAATGGGTAGGAAATGAACTAGAAGGGTATTTTGGGCCTTTTTTGGCGTATTTTAAAAGTGGGATTGAGGCATATGTATTGTTTATTTGTTTATATTTTGGGAGTTGGAAAATGAATTAACAATTTGCAATCAAACATAGCGTTAGTTAAAGATAGATTTACTTAAAATTAAATAAACCATGCAAATTTTTGCATCAATTTCTATTTTTATATTTTATGTGTCATCATTTCATTATTAACAATCGAATAGACTTGTATTTAATGTAATAGGTATATCATGAACGAGCATCCCAAAAGTATGGGCTCTATCACAAGCAATCAAACCTTCCCTAATAATTCGTGTTGATAGCTTCTAATATATTCATTTGATACACGTACATTCAACTCACAACAATAAAAGCACTCCATTTTGTTTTCTAATTTTCGTCCGACAATTCGAAAGCAAAATTCTTAACATTTATTATATCTTTAGATGATCTACTTCAGTGTGCTTTATTCATGTTTTGATTAAAAAGGCGTAATGTTGTTGGTTAACTAAGGTTCAAAGCATTGCGAAGTGGAAATCAATGGCTTGGTTTGGTATTGTTTTGGGCATCTTTTAGAAAATATTTTCTGAGAATATATTTGGGAGTTAAATTATAAGAATGTGTCATTTATTTATTTTTTATTTTGAGAAAATATAAAAAAATAAAATATTTGTTTGGAAATATTTTTGGAGAGACAAATTTTACAGTAAATATCAAATAAGTTACTTTTTTGTTAGGTTTGTAGGATAAAATTGTATTTTAAAATATAATAAATTTATGTACATACATATATATATATAGTTGAATGATTGATGTATATATATTTATAATGTTATGATTGTAGTGAAATGATGTGTAATTAATTTAATTATAAATTAATTTTGATTTAATATAACATAATTATATGATCTAATATGTTGAAGAAATTAATTAAAAGTATGAAAATAAATGGTGATCTAGCGATTATTTGGATAACCCAGTTATCAATACCACATTAGCATATGCATTCAGACAATGGTGTGAATTATTATTATTATTATTATTATTATTATTATTATTATTATTATTATTATTATTATTATTGTTGTTGTTGTTGTTGTTGTTGTTGTTGTTGTTGTTGTTTTTGTCTAGTTTAATATCGATGGCGTAAGACATGAGAATGAAAATCAATGATCATTTCTATAAAGAAAACTCGATCAGGTCTCATTTTTTCATTTGTCTATGTGCTACAAGTAATTATTATTATTATTATTATTATTATTATTATTATTATTATTATTACTATTATGATGATGATGATTATTATTATTATTATTATTAATGTGATATATTATTACTATTGTTACCATCATTATATTCTGAGAAAGCTTAAAGCCACGTTGGGATGTAATTGCTATCATTAACGTGATACATCATCATCATCATCATCATCTTCATAGGATAACTAACTGTATTCTTTTCTATGTTTATTCTATTGTTGAAATACTTTCATTCTCACATAATTTCATTTCTCCATACCAATTATCCTCTTAATGATCCTATTACCTTATTTTGAGAGTTTATGAATCTTTTACTGTCAAACACTTTATGACATCGCACAAATCTTATATATTTTACTAGATATTTAAAATTGAAAGTTTATAAATTCAACCAAACACCTTTTTACCTCAACTACAATTCACACACTCTTAAAAGAGTTCACTTAGGACATATTTACAAACGAGAAGCACTAAGAAGCAGAAGTTATCAAATTCTCCAAAAAAGGAAAAAAAAAATGAAGAACAAGAATAAATTGGATGTATAGTAATTAAGAGAGCAGAAATATATAGTTGTTAAAATTAACTAATATTATGTGGCATGTTTGATGCTCGTTTGTATACCAAGATCTAATTCTGATAACTACTTGTGACCTTTTGCTTACACAGGATTGTCCTTCTGCTGCGTTTTATTTTTCTTTGTTTCGTCTATAATCCATTTATAATCGGAAGGAATTGCAAGTGGGTTTTGAATAATATTTTCAATATTTCTATTGGTAGAAGAAGTGGGGCGTTGATAATTCGGAGGTTTTATCCAGTGGAACCAAGAGTAACTGCGGCAGGTGGACTTGACGGGGGTGTTGAAAATTCATGTAATGTTTGCAATTCTTCAAACTTTGTAAATGTGACTATCATTTTCGCAGTGGGAACTATAAGAATCGCAACCTGAAAATGGATGAGAAACCTTAGCCAAAAAGTAAAGGATCAGATCAATATGCGAACAAGATTTTCCTAAAAACTAAGATCCGTTGAAACCCACCCGCTATACACCATTATAGAGAGGAGAGGGCAGGGTATACAGTGGTAATTAATCTGTGATGTTCAATCCCAAATTATAAATAAAATATTAAATACAGTGATCTTTTTATAAGTTTTGGCTAAAGAATTTATGTCCATTCTTATCCCCTTTTGGACAAGTTGATCGGTTAATTTGATGAATTTGGAGGCAATTCTCACTTCTAGTGGGCTTGTGCACTGGAGCAAGAGTTGTAATAAAACGGCATGAAAGACGATCATCAACTAGAATATTTAGAGTATACCTACTATGCATAACAAAGTGCTATGCGTATAGGAGCCACTTCTTAGACTCATAAGAGCCATCTTTAGAATTCCAATGCTTGGTGATTGATCAAGGACTATGTCACGTTGCAATAAGGACTTCGCTTTCTGAAGGAGGGTTGATTGTGATGTCTCATCCCAAATCAATAAAATACCAAAAAGAGTGACCACCTTACAAACTTTGGCTAAACAACTCATATGTATCCATTGCATATTCCCTTTGGACAAGTTGATTATAGTCCAATTTTTAGAATATACTTAAAAAGATAAATTTTTAGAATGTACTCAAAAAGGTATATGGCTATGAAAGAGGGATACAGTGGTGGAAATGCTTCTTTCTTATATATTTTGGACCTTAGCTCCATGAAAAAATATATTGCTACCGAAACATAGAAGAACTAAAATTTTAGATCAAAACAGTATGTATGGTTGGTATAAACTGCAATCAATTTAAATATTCACAATGAAGAAGTATTGTGATTCTCTTTCGAGTAGGCCTAGAAGGAGAAGGAAGGGTGGAATGCCGACATGCATTAATCGATGGGTTTAGAGGAAACTTTTGCATCCAATGGTCTCTATTGACATAGAAACCAAGGGCAACAAAATATCAAATGATTCACTGTAGACTAAAAGAGTGCACCGCTTGCTTTGAAGGGCTGATATATGAGTCTTTTAGGAGGCAATTTAATTCTGCTCATTTGAGAATAGGAAAAAAAAAAAAAAAGGAAATTATGGCAGCAATAAGCTGAGCATAGGTAGCATGCGTGCGGTATCAAAACTTGAGGGCAAGCTTGTCGACTTGTTCTATTCAATTCTCCGACTTGATTTGTTTGGCTCGATCTTGAGAAAACTTGTTCTGTTCAATTCTCCAACTTGGCTTGTTTGGCTCGAGCTTTCCATTCCCAATTTATAATTATATATCAATAACATAAAAATATGTAATTTATAATAGGCCCAAAATTAGTTTATAAGTGCTAATTCTTCACGTACTGAAAAAATGAGGCCAGCAGCCAGCAAAATAAAGCATCCACACATAAAGAATTTCACACCAGTTGAATTATGACATAAAATGTTCAAAACCAACCTCAATTAACTCATAAATAAGCAATACCCTGATGCAGAATATGATGGCAGATTGCATGCTTAAAATGTAAAGGAAAGGTGTTTATTTTCAACGATTAATGGCAGCAAAATATTGATAAAGCATGCACATCAGCTTGTATAGTGAGAGTATGGACATAAGAAGCATACCTTGACAGGGAAGGTCCCTTTGGGTAGCTTGGTAGTGAGTAACTCTCTTAATCGTCGTATAGCTTTAACTTTGTTTGCCAAGATGTCGAGCAATGGCAGAACTTCTTCTGTTTGTAAGGGGAAGTCCGGAGAAAGCCAAAGAATAGGCCTCAAACCTTTCTCACACTCACTATCATGACTTCCATCCTTGTCAAGCTCACTCTCTGTTCCACTCTCATTGCTGGAGTTTGAGAACTCATCATTTCTCATGGTCCTCGGAACCCTTCTTGACTTAATGCTCACAACCACGTTATGCATATCGTATACTTTAGCTTTCCAAGGACCCACCATTTCTGTTTTCTCTCGTCCCCTCCATGTTGTATATGTATGTATATATAATTTTTTAAATAATAAATAGTATTTAATGTATATAAATATGTTATGAATAATTTTATATGCATATATGTATATATATAATTACATATATATATGTGTGTGTGATTTTATATATATGAATGTATATAATTTTTTATAAGGATTATATAGTATTTGATTTATATAAATATGTTATATATTTTATAAATATGAAATTATTTATTTTTGATAATTATATATATATATATGTATGCATATATAATTTTATAAATATTAAATATGTTATATATTTCATAAATATAAAATTATTTAATTTTAGATTAAACAAAAGAAAAAGAAATATATATATATTTTATGTATATAGATATGTTATAAATAATTCTATATATGTATATATATACTATGCATATATGTATTTATATAATCTTTTATATGTATATAATTTTATAAATATTAGATAGTATTTAGTTTATATTAATATCTTATGTATTTATAAAATACATAAGGTATTTAATTTAGATTAAAGAAAAGAAAAAGAAAAACATAAGGATATAAAGTACTTATATATATGAGGGTACTTGCATCCTTTCAATAAAAAAATCAACTAAAATAGACGGAAGGGGCCAGTGATCCAAATTTTAAAAACATAAGGGGGTGTTTCACCCCCCCCCCCCTTTTTTTCACAAGGGGGTGAAAAGATTTTAGCCCCTTTATTTTATCTTGTGTTTTAGTTTGTTTCCTTTCACTCATTATGAAAAAATTAGAATACATTTGACATATTAAAATTTTTAATAATATATAAAATTTCATTTTATTTCATCCCGTAAAGTTTAATTTATGTTTTGGATTTAGTGAAATAATTTCTAATTAGTGAAGAACTTATTGTCTAACTACTTCTTTCACTATGAAACAATATATAAGCTCAACTTTTTAAAATATATAGTATAATCTGAAAGATATGGTAGTATCAATACAATTGGGTAAAAAAATTGTTGGACTTTACACCTTACAATATTGTAACACTCCTAAAATTTGGTATTTTGGAAAATAAGGATTTAGAAATTAAGATATTGCTTGACTGGATTTTAAGGCTCGAAAAATAAATAAAAATGGCTTGATTGGAAAATTTTTGAAACTTTAGGAGATTAATGTGGACAAATTAGAAGTTTGAGGACTTTAAAAGAAATCAGTTTGGACCTAATTGACTGGAATTAGGAACATTAGGGGGTCAATGTGTGAAAAATAAAGGTTAGTGGGCTAAACTGAAGCCTAGGGACTGAAGTGAAAAATGAATGAAAGCTTACGGGTGCTATTGAAGGCGGTCAAGAACTTTTGGGGCTAAAGTGAGAAGGCTGAAAATTATTTTTATATGTATAGTTGAAGGATGAATTTTTATAAAATTCTCAAAAATGAAAAAAGGCCCAAAGTGAACCCCACTGGCGAAATGCCGAAAAACAGCTGAAAACACGAAACCATTCCAATAGGAAGCTTCCTCTAGCTAAAAGGAACACGTCCATCCAAGTTTCACCCAAAACAACCTACAGAATGGCCGAAAAAAAGGGGCCAACGGCGAGCTCGCGACGAGGTGGCGGTTCCGCCGCTTCCGACCGCAAAAAATGGCGGTGTTTTAGATGGGCTTTGGTCGCGAGGAGGTGGGTATGTTGGTGCTCGGTTCAATTTTGGGTTTTGATTAGCAGTGGTGGGAGAATTAACAGTGGTGGTTGATGGCGGGGGATAGGGTTTAGCCGTTGCTTTGAGCAGCCAATTGATCGGCTTACGGTGGTCGGAGTCCTAAATTGTTGGGGGGTTTTGCTCCTGGCGTCGAGGCGCGCTTGCTGCCGGTGGCGGGCTCCATCGCTGGTGGTGGGGCGTGACGGTGTTGTTCAGGCTGTTTGTGCAGATTTTGATCCCAAACTCGTCTAGGCTATTTTCAGCTTGAACCTGGGTCTCAATTCAACCCAATTTATGTAATTTTTAATAATCAAATTTTGAATCGATTAAATTGATGGATTAATTAGATTCTTCAATTGAGTTTAATTACGATATGTATTAAAACCGTTAAATTATAATTTAGCCTATGTTATAGATTAATTTTATAATTATCATGATAGTGAACCCAGTCGGCACTAAGAAGTGTCGTTAAGACTTCTAAGTGGAATTTGGATTATTCGTTTACTGATTCATCAAATTAAGAATAATGATGGGTCTACAAACATTTTAGTGTCCTATGGAACTTGAGGCAATTATGACTGAATAATTGAAGTAACTGAGGACTTGATAAGAACATTTAAATACATTATGAGTTGTGGCTTAGAAATCAACACGATGTTGATTTAGGTCATTTTATTCTGAACTATGAATTGATTGGGAAACCAGGACATAGATACTCCAAACAATTAAGTATTACTACATTTAGTTATCTTAAGTATTTAATCATGAAATAGAGATTAACATAATTGTACAGAATAACCTGGATTGATTAAGACATTAACTATATTAATACATAAGGCTCAGAGGATTAATAGGATAATGACTCGAGTTATCTTATGACAGTTCTCGGGCCGACTAGAAAGCCAGAGCCTGAGTGATCATGCGACTAGGAATTTCTCTGCAATTGTCAGGTGAGTTTATACTCATTAGTATGAGATTTCTTTGCTGGGAAAAGAACTTATATACTTGTTATATATTCTGATCGCTTGATTCCTTTTACTCTATGTATTAAATTAGTACTCCACATCGCCCTTTTTTTGTTTACTTAGTACTTCTGTTGATATTGATTGATATCGCTTTACCTGATATTTGGCGATTGTGTTGATGAAATTAAAAAGTGATTTTGAAATATATGTTTTATCGCCATGTCTATCTTGAAACTAGCATAGTGCTAAAATAGTGATTTCGTGTTAACATGGCGACTTGATGTGTTCAGTGAAATGCTGTTGGACGTGTTAAGTGATAGCAGTGAAAGTGTTTAATACCCTTGGGGGTGGGCCTTGGGATCGGTTACGAAAGGCAACCGGGTGGAACAAACCGACGGTGACAGATCTTTCGGCTGATACCCGTGCACGATGCACACATAATCCCTACTCAGTAGGCCAGCTAGAGGTAGCTGCCTATGAGGGGGATCAGGTATGTGGCTAGCCATGCCCAGTGAGTGATTAAGTGTCCGAGCCGATCACTCGGTACTTTGGAGGAATAAAGATTTTCGTGTTTTCGAAAGTGAAGTGATAAGGTAGGAGAACTACCAATAG
This sequence comes from Jacaranda mimosifolia, assembly GCA_018894105.1. Lineage (NCBI taxonomy): Eukaryota > Viridiplantae > Streptophyta > Magnoliopsida > Lamiales > Bignoniaceae > Jacaranda > Jacaranda mimosifolia. Next base: position 32,641,138 of record CM032123.1, read on the forward strand.
CAAAAAGTGTGAAAGTGAACATTAATTTTGTTTCATAATTTGAAACTCGAGTATTTGACACAAACCCAGTGATTGTTCAAGTGACATGTCGACCCTTTGTGGTCGTAATCGTGATTTAGAATTCCTCTGTGAGATATAATGTATTTGTGAAGTCTCATCACTGGTATGGAACGGTGGTGAGGTGGATTGCCCTAAATTTTGATTAAAACCTTCTCACAAAGGAATTTTAAATCACGATTACGAGAATTTGTGAAGTCTCATCACTGGTATGGGACCGCAGTGAGATGGATCGCTCTAAATTTTGATTAAAACCTTCTCTCACAATTTCTGAAAATATTTATGTTTCCATTTTTCTCCTATGTCATAATTGTGAAATTGTCATTTTGTTGTTACTGCTATACTTCTCAAAGTCATTCAGACTTACGTTGTTTTATTATTTCTTCCGTTCTTCGCCCCAGATAGAATCAAGTGACGATGATAGACTAACCCAGGTGACACATGAGGCAATAAGGGTGATAGAAGTCCATATTTCGGTTCAACTAGAACATCCAATTTAGGTTGTTATAGAAATGAATTACTTTGGGATTTTTGAGAAATGTTTTTCTATTGTAAAGAAGATGTGTGGTACTGTTTGAGTGGCACTTCGCCGGGAAGTAAGCGCCTCCCGGTCGGGGCGTTACAAATATTCAAACACTTAACCTATTGTTCATGCAATGACTTATTAACCAATAGACCAAAATGATCATATATTTATTTCAATAATATAAAATAATATGTATCACATATATCACAATAATCCTAACTTGATACTATTCATGACAAATAAATCTACAAACAAATTTAATGCTACAACTATAAATTCCATAAAATATTTCATATTACTTACTTTGAAATTGTTAACTAACTTGAATGCATGGATAATATTCTTGTACTTACTTGGACCCTCTTAGATTTGTTGTTAACATATTCACCTTTTCCTTGTGCTCTTCGGTGAGTCCTTTTATGAAGCTCGATTTGGCTAATCTTGTTGTGTCCACATTAAATTAGTTAATACTAAAAATTTCAGTAGATAAATAAAAATAACAATAAATTAATTAAAGAAATTAACCTCCATTCTTGTGTAACTTATTGTGCATGTATAAGGAAACATAATAAACAAAATATTGACGACATAATTCATAAACACAATTCATATGAATATAACTGAACACTAAAATAATTTTGCATTCTTATTGTTGTTGACTTTTTACAATGCCCCAAAATGCAAAATTATAACTATAATTCATAACAAACTTGTTGTCTACATAATTCATAAACACAATTGATATAATTCATGTGTAACTTATTGTAAATGTATAAGGAAACATAATAAACAAAATATTAACTACATAATTCATAAACACAATTCATATAATTATAACTTAACACTAAAATAATTAACCTCTTTACAATGCCCCCAAATGCAAAATTACAAACCTGCAAAATTAAATAAAAATAACTTTAATTATAAAAAAATTAAAAAAAATGAAAAAAAAGGGCCGACGATGTGGTTGTTTTGGCTAGCACCCTACCGCCAAGAGTAGGGGGTTCCAAATCGAGTAGAACTGGCTTCTCCTGATCCAGCAGCAGCTGGAATGGTTCCAGCTGCTGCTGGAGAGAGCCAGTAGCTCCCCGCCGGTCGTGAGACCCAGCTGCTGGGTCTCATAGCTCGCAGCTGGCCCCTCGGTTATCTCGCTGGCACTTTTGCAGGCGAGAGGTTTAAAAGGGAAAAAAAAAATGCAAAAGGAAGGAAGAGAAGAGGAGTACTTCTATACACAGCTGGTAAAGTGAGAAAAAGGATACAAATTGAAATGTAAATAGGGGTTAGGATTTAGTCACTTGGCCACTTGTGGCTTTTGCATCTTTTATTGTTTTACATGTTATTTTGATAATTTTTATTAAATTATAGTAATTAATTTTTTAATTTTTCACCAGTTAGTTATATATGACTTTATTCATATTTTGGTACTTAATATTTTTACATATTATATTTTAATATAATTTTAAAAAATTAAATTTTATGATAGCTATTGAATATTGACATTCAATTTTAGAAATGTAGATATAATAATATTAATTAATAAAAGTATTCTCTATTATTAATATATTGGGGATAAAATTTATAGAGTTGTGAGATTTTAGGATTTAGAGTTTAAGTTTTATATTTAGATAAATTTTATTAGTTTTCTAAATTAATAATAGTACAAATCTACAAAATAAAGATATGAAATAATGTATTTATCTTATATTATATGTAGAGAGTATAGTTAGATATTGTAGAATATTTAAAGTTGATTGGGTGAGTTTATAATTTTCTCAAAACATTTTATAAGATGTTTGGTAGTTTATAAGATGTCAAAAAGTGTTTCATAATCTTTTTTAATAAAAGAGCTTATAAAAAATTTAAAATAAAATCTTAGAAACTTATAAGGTCTTTTTAAAAAGGTAAGGAGTTTTTAAATTATTTTTAAGATTTTAACAAGCTCGCTGAATTTTAATTATATTAATTATAAAATTATCATTATTAATACTTTATAAGTTCCAAGATCTTATTATCCAAACACTTTGGCTCTATTCACTTGCATTTTGGGCATTTTTTTTTTTAAAATTTTGGAAGAATGGATTTTTGGAACAAAATTGGAGAAAGTGCCAACAATTTTGTTTTTGTTTTGGAAAAATAGGGAAAATTATTTGAAAATGACTCGTTAGTTTGTTTATGTTTTGGTGGAGGGACAAATTTTACTTTAAATATCAAACAAGTTACTTTTTTGTTGAGTTTATAGGAAGAAATTAATTTTTTTATGTAATATATGTATGTATATTTATAGTTTGATGATGTGTATGTATATGTAAAGATTGTAAAGAAATGATGTGTAACTAATTTAAGTCATAATTTATTTTGATATTTTATATTTTTTTTAAATTATAAATAGCAAATGATGTATTACTTTAAAGAACACATTCATTAATTAAAACTAAATATATATGAAATCATAATTATATGTAAATATTATTAATATTGACTTAAATTAAATGTAGCACCCCGACTCAGGATATAGCCCAAAATTTGGAATGGCAGTCCAGTTCAAACTTACATCTTAGTTCATAAATAAGCAATACAATCAGTGTCCCATCAGAAATTTTTTCAAAACTTATCAGAGACATATAGCAGCGGATTTCAAACTTAATAACCTCATCAAAATACTAAGTACTTACCATCAAAGGTCTCATAACCTCCAACATAATATATACATGCCTTGAGTCATAATTTCGTTTTACATATCACAACATTTCTAAGATGAGACTTAGCATTCAAGGGAACCCATATTCATATACACATCCATTCCATAGCAAAATTTCCTTCACTGATCCAAGTCCATCACCTGTTCCTGTCTGAGAAAAATCAAAGATAAACGCAGGGGAAGGGGGGGTAAGTCCAAAGGACTTAGTGAGAGATAAATGTAATCACAGGCAATGGGGATCTGTCAAGGATAAATCAACTGAACATATCATAGTTTAACAGTTCAAATAGAAACATATCAGGATACAGTCAAATGGTCATGAAACAAATCAAACAGTCTAGAAAATAGTCTATCGGTCAGCATACAGTCGAATATCAGAATAATCTTATATCAATCAGACCGAACTATACTTAACCAGGCATGACAACATGGTACATAACTTATACCAATCGAACTGATTTATGCTTACCCAGGCATGGTAACCTGGTACATAACTTATACCAATCGATCTAATTTAAGCTTACCCAGGCATGGCAACCTGGTATAGAACTTATCAAACTGAATCAAAGTTACCCAATCGAACCAAACTAAACTTACCCAGGCATGACAATCTAGTACAGAACTTACCAGTCAAATCAAACTTATACAAATCAAACCAAACTTATCTAGGCATAATCACCTGGTACAAAACTTACCAATCAAATCAAACTTATACCAAACCGAACTTACCTAGGCATAACCACCGGTACCAATCAAACTGAACTTACCCAAGCATAATCACCTGGTACCGAACCTACCCACGTGTAATAACTTGGTACAAACTTACCTGAGCGTGACATCCTGGTACAAAACTTACCCGAGCGTGACAACCTGGTACAAAACTTACACGAGCATGAGAACCTAGTACAAAACTTACCCGAGCATGATAACCTGGTACAAAACTTACCCAAGCATATCAACTTGGTACATAACTTACCCATGCTTAGCTTGGTACATAACGTATTACCAACAGAACAATTCAATGACATATCAATCAAACTAACTTACCCAAACATGATAACTTGGTACATAACCTACCCAAGAACAACTTGGTACATAACTTACCCAGGCATGTCTGCTTGGTCCATAACTTATTACTGACAGAACAAACCTGCGATGTACAAGTCGAACTAACTTACCCAAGCGTAACAGCTTGGTACACAACAAATTACTGACAGAACGAATCCATAATACCAATCAATTTCAGACTAGTCAACATGGCCACCTAACGCTGTGACATACAAACATGTTGCTAGCAAGGTAATAAATAACGATACAAATAACAAGACAGTAATAAACAATCTAGCGATACAGAAGACATCCAAGCGTTTTGGTGAACGTCACAGGGTTCAAATCAAGAGAACCTCACAGGGTTCGGTAATCAATAGCAACGATATGAAAATCTGGTTTAATGATAGCTATGGAAGAAGCTCATACGAAACAAATGTCGATTGGCAGAACCTCATAGGAGTACAATAAATAATAAAGTGCCATAATCAAATCAATATCAACCCTCACAAGGGTTTATCAAGAAAATTGTTAAGTACAAGAAGTTACAGATTAGCAGACTCTCACCTCCGTAGTCTAAACTACAATCACCGTCAGCAGTCTAATAATTCGCAGGTCCCAAATCGTCGTCACCTAACCAAAATAATATTTCACAATCAAAATCCTCATTTGACCATATAATCACAATTACATAAACAACGACCTAAATTATTACTTAATAAGCTAAATCGATAGCCTCAATAAAGATATGCTAGTAGCACCGATCTCATTAAAGAAATATATAATTGGGTCATATATCATCCAATTGATCTTACCACAACATACTAAATCGATAACGATGGTCCAATATCCCTTAAAAATCCCAATTTATTGCCACTTAGTTTCCAAATTCGTAAAATGAGGGTTTTCTCCACCTAATTAACTTAATCATTAAGAATATTATGTGAAATGACAAAAATCCGAATCCATTGACCTATGAAATTCCATGTATATCTCAATATTTAAATCAAACTATGCGTATTCCTCGTTTATACAATAAATCGTAAGGTTTGGAGGTATATACATACACATGCATACAACTTTAACACATGTTTCTCATTTTTACCCAATATCTTGCTATTGAAGCTCTAAATGCACGATTAGCTTGCGTGCATATAACCCTTGCGACGAGATTAAGATTCTATCCTCTGACCACGCCGCCGTGTGTCGCCGACAGAGATGGCCAAGGACACCACCAAAAGATGATCCTCAGCTACACAAATTTAACCCCTCAAACAATTTTGGATTTCGCCGCTGTTTGGACGATCAATTGGCCGAAAAACCAAAATCCCGCCACTAACGGCGCCTCTCGATTGTCTTCTAATTTCTCCATCCATGGTGGTCAGTTTGAGAATCTAAAAGTACTACCATGATCCTTGAGCTGAGCCCGTCAAAACGGTACCTGGTTCCACCGTTAAAAGTTGCTGGAACAGCAAACCCACTAAGCTCCACCATGGCTGGCTTTTTTGTCTCAATTTTCAGCCGTTTTGCCAGTCAAACTGGGAAGAAGTGGGTATATTTGTGTTCTACACGACGAAAGAAAGAGAATGGTATATAATATGTTGGGTTTCACCGCTTGCCGGAGGAGGAAGACGATGGGCTTAAGTGAAGAAAACGAAGAAATTAGGAGCTGGGCTGCTATTTAAAGGCCTATTTTCAGAAATTATGTTGTCACCCCTAAAACGTTATTCCAACCTTCACTTAAGTCCTCAAAAGTTATTTCATCTTCAATTTCAGTCCCAAACTTAGTTAATGCCTTATTTTGTCCCCTACTGACCAAGAATAATTCCCCTTTGACCCACAAAATTTCCAATTGTTGGACAATCAAGTTTCTAAAAATTGCAAATTGACTCCAAAACTTTCAAAATCTTTGCAATAAAGTCCTTTTTATTATTAATTCTAAGCCCTAAAATTCGATTAACCAAAATCTTTATTTTTTAAATCCTGATTTTTATGAAATACTGAGTTTTTAGGGGTGTTACATTAAAAAATTATTAAATTATAACATAATTCAAATTTTAATTAAAATGAACTATTTTAGCGATTTATTATTCCATATTTATGTGTATTTAAATTTTAAATTAATTTATTATTATATTTAATTTTATATATAATTGATTTTTAAATAAAATAGATTAGTAACTAATATATCATATTAAATAGATTAGTAAATTAAATATATTATTAGAATATTTAATTATATATTTAATTATTTATCTGTATAAAATATAATTTATATAATATAATAATTCATTTAGATAATTAAATAAATTATTTTTTATTAATATAATAAGTTATTTGAATAACTTAAAGCACTAAAGAATTAATATGTTATTTGTTACATGAATTATTTAGCAATAAACAAAGTAATTATTTAAAACTAATTTACTAAATTAGTAAATTATAATTTTAAGAAATGGCATGATTAATAATTAATAGGTATTACTATTTTCATGTTATAATTTCATATTATATGTTATCAGAACATGTGACATTATTTATTAAATTAAAAATATATTATTTAGTTATACCTAAAATTTATTTGACTATATACAAACAATAACTTATTTAAATGTATTAATTAATTATATATGTAATATTTATCTATTTAAATTTTAACTTATAAAAATATAATATAATTAGACAAATTAATTTCATTAATTATAAAAATATAAAAATTTATTTAGTTAATTAGACAAATTAATTTTATTAATATATTAAGTTATCTAATTAATTTAAAGTATTATTTTATTATTTAATGACCGCTTTTGTGACCCAAGAAAAGTCGGTCACTAATTTAGTGACCGCGTTTGTGACCCAAGAAAAATCAGTGACTACATTTGTTACCCACGAAAAATCGGTTAGTAATTTAATGACCGATTAGTGACCGCCATGTTTGAGGTCACAAATTCCATCACAAATCGGTCACTAATCAGTTACTATTTTTTTTTATTCGGTGACAAATTGTTCACAAATCAGTGACCGCTCGGTCACTAAAGCCAATTTTTTTGGTAATGGAAATGGATTAGGGTCTTTTTCGATAGACAATGATTCTTGTTGATTCTTTCTCTCTAGAACATGTGCAGAGAGACATTTTCTACTTAAAAGTTCTCCAAGTTTATGGTTTTGTGAATGATTTCTTATATCCAAATTCTTTTCTGGACTCAATATTTATATATTTTAGTCTTGATGGGCTTAGGATCATTAAAGTTTTTCTGCCATTTTTTATGGGCTTAAATTGTCTTCTGAGCTCTCGGCCTTTTTACTTGATTGATTAATTTTAAATTATTGGACCACTTTTAGTTAATTTACCGAATTATCCTTTATAATCAACTTTGACAGTATCACATATATAAGATATTTAATAAATTTAACATTTAAATATAATGAATGATATGTATTAGATCGTTGTCATAAAAATATTTTTCTAAGAAAAAATTGGACAGCAGTTTTATGCATCAACACATGCATGGACACTAAAACATACATAAAATAGTTGCCAAAGGGAACTGCAACACTGAATAATCTTTATTATTTCTGTCAATGACTTTCCAACTAATGGATTACATGAGTTTGCCACTGATGGATGCATCCAGCTGCTATTCTAAATACTACTCTCGTTGGTAAATTTTTTGTGCTTGAGATTCTGTCACATCAAAGTTGGAGGCGGACGGTGCCTGAAAATAACGCTTTCCAAGTAAATAGATAGCCTACCAATCTGCCATCATATAATTACACTTGAGAATACAATTATTTCAAAAAATATTTTAAATCCTTTATTTTATTTTTTTATTTTGATAAATTTATTTTATAAATATATCTTAAGTGCATTAAATATTTTTTTATGAAAAAAATTAATTAAAACTATAAACTCCTAGCATATATCATCAAATTGTAATATGAGATAAAACTTAAAGCTTTTATCTTTTATTGCTTATTCTGTCCACATTTAAATATCCTGTTAATTACATGATACAATTAAATATGTAATTTATTTGACTAGTTTATTAAAATATAGATTTTTCTTATAACTTTCAATATTGTACAATTTTCAAATCAATTTACTAATACTATATCTAAATATTATATATTTAAATTATTGATCAGTAAGACTAACTGACCATATAATTTGAACAGAACTGATTTTTATATCATTCAAATATTATCTAGTATATAATTGAAATAAAATTTAATATATATATATATATGCAATATTCCGGGAGTGGATATCTAGACTAATTTTCTCCTCTTCTTTGGTGGCAGACGGTCAACTTATCTTTTCCTTGGATGTTTATTCAATTTATCAACTTTGATAGCCTAATCAGCAAAATAGTAAGAGAAAGTGAGAGGAGAAAATAAAATGTTAAAATTCTTATTTAATTTGATTGGGACAATTTGGGCGTGCGTTTATTTATGTATCTGCAGCATGCACCTTTTTCCTGGAGCAAAACATACTTTGCCTGGGAATTGTATTCGTTGTATTAAATACCTTTTCAATAAAAATATTTTACCATTTATTCTCCAAAGTATATCATGTAAGACTTACCAGTTTTATTATTCAATGAATTCTCATTAATACTCTTTAATAACTATACTTTATTTTTGAGCAGTTTTTGTTTCTTTTTAAATTATTTTCATTTTTTTAATTCTTCTTCCTTTCCCTCAACAATTTGCCTCAATTTTATTCTTAGAATAATTTTATAAGGAACATAAAAAAACTAAACACTTTCTTGAAACCTAGAAAAATTATTAACTTTAAAATTTAGATTGATGCTTCCACATATAAAAGAGAAACTAAAATCCTGAAACTATTTTTAAAGTATAACAAACTTTTAGTCAGAACATTCAAACTTACCTAATAATCTCTTTATAAATGTTACGTTTCAAGTAGAGATGTGAATAGATTACGCATCCCATTGGAGCTCTATGATCTAGCCTACATATGATATTTTTTATTTTATTTTATTTTATTATTTATAAATGGCCTACATATGATATGGCTTGGTCTATTTAATAAAAAGGTGGATTAAGACTTATAGAATAGCATTTCTTATTAAATAGGCTAGATTTAAACTCTTTAAAGCCCATAAATTTAACAGGCTGGCCCGTTTATTATTCTTTATATAATATAAAATAATTATATTTATATTATATGTTAATAAGTAAATATAAAATAGCTTTTATTATTTAGTCAACATTTTATGAAAGTGGGATTGTTTGTTTTTAGGCTATATATCAATTGAACTTTTATTTATATACAACTATTTTATACTTAAATTTAATTTTCATAACGATATATCTGTTATTTATCTTTCTGATTACTGTATACATTTTCATAGTTTGCATAACTTTCAGGCATATTAAATAATTAGGTACATTTAGGTCTATTATAAGTTTGAACCTAGAATATAGGTTTTTAGTAAGCTTTCAGACTAGATCAAGGCTTTTGAATTTTTAAAAAGGTTAAACTCAACCTTAAAACAAAGCCTATCAAAGATAATAAGTTAAACTCATATTTGTTATTTGCATAATAGGTCTGATTTATTTAAGCTAAAATCTAGCTTGGCCAGCCTATTTTCATACCTAGTTTAAAGCGCATAAATTCTTAATAATGAATTATAAAATTTATTGACATTATTAGAAAGAAAAATTAAATTAAGAAGGTGTAAATTAAACCAAAAAAAGGAAAAAGAAATAAACAATACTTTATAAAACGTAATTAAAAGGCAATCATTTAGGCAGCAATTAGAGACCAGAGCTGGAAAGCTTATCTAATGATGAATGTTTTATTTCAAGCTTTCAACACATGCAATATATTTTTGTTTCTTTGGTCTTATTCAGCATTATAGTCCTATGCATATTTATAGAATGTTTGACTCATTGGCATTCCTTAGCCTACGGCGTCGTCTCTGCAGTACTCATCACAGCAATGTTTTTAAAATCGGATCGACAAAGAACTGATAACATTATTGATTATTGGTTCAACCAGTTCAATCAGTATGATGACATAATGACGTAATAATTATATTTAATTTTATAAATATATATAATATTTTAATTAATATATATTACTAAATTTTATTAATTAGTTTAGATATATTTATTATTTGAATAAGTAATTTAAATATTTTAAGTATCTTTATTTTACATATGATTATTATTTTAATAAATAATATAAAAAAATTAAAAAAATTATCTTTTTTAATTAATAAACAATTTAGTTAAAAAGACATATATTTAAAAAAAATTTACTTATTTATTCTTAATTACTATAGTTTTTAAATTTTTTTATTTATTTTGTTTTTATTTTATTAATACATTTAACTAAATTTATTAATTATTTTAGTTATATCAATTATTTGAAAAAATGGTAAATATATTTATTTTAAATATGATTTTTATTTTAATAAATATTTTAATTAAATTTAACTAAATTATTATTTATGCTTATTAGTTTAATATTGTCTAATATGTAACTCAACTAATAAAAACTTTATTATTTAATATTATTTGATAAATTTAATTATATAAATAGATTATTTTAAATATATATGCTATTTAGCATAATTCAAAATTTTGAGATATTATAAAACATAGAGGGGCATTTAGGACTTTAGCCATCAAACCAATTTTCAGCATTCTTTTTTTTAATTATTTTTCCATCAAGGGCATTATTGACTTTTTACATTTTTTGTCTACCTTGCAAATAGGTTTGTCAATTTAGCAGGGGTTTTTGTAATTTTTGAAAAAGCGAGGGCCTTTTCGTAATTATGTCATACCTCAGAGGTGGTAGCCGTAATTCACACTTATTTTTATACCTCGATTTAATTGAATTTAGATGCAGCTATGGACGAATTTTTTGTGTTGATTTTACTTTTTATGTTTAACGTGTCTGCATTTAATTAGTAATTCAATAAACCTATATTTAACATAATAGATATACAGGTCTTACACACTACTGACAACCATCCTAAAAATATGGATTATGTCATAGAGAATGGAATCCTTCTTTCTAATCCATTTGGATGATTTTCAATATATCCATGTGATACATATTGTAATCTAGAAAGACCAAATAACAATAATTAGGAGATACCCACAAAGTAATTTAATGAAAGAACACAAGATTCAACGTGGTTCGGCGATGTACCTACTCTACCTGATAAAAAGATAAATTTTATTAATCTCAGATCAAGTGCCAAGTACAAATTCAAGTTCTACAAATCTCACAAGAACACCGAAAACCCTTGTTCAAACCTCCATTCTCGAGAACAATCTCAAAAACAACCAAGAACTATTTTGAATAGGGTTCTAAATTGAAAACCATAAAAAACGGAGTTTAACTACCCCAAAAATCACAAAACAGGCTATGGGACTTGCGCCCAAATTGGGCAATAGCACTTGCGCCAGAGCACGGCCTATTTGCGCCCTAGCGCAAGTCGCAAGTATCTTTGCCCAGGCCATAAGCCTGGGCATGTTTTTCCTTACGCGTTTCAGCAAGCATCCTTGCTGGCGTGCTCCTAGGCGCAACAGCTGTGTGCTCCGGTACACAGTGTTCTGTCCATGTGCATTGGGGCGTGCCTTGACATGCTGTCTAGACATCGTCTTACCCATTTCTGCACTGTTTCGCATCATTACTTCACCACTTTTATTGTTTCTCGTCATTTCCAATTATAATTTTAAGGCACACTCAATAATTCTCCACATTGACTTGAAATTCTCCATTCATCATCTTTGTCTCCCCTTAAAGGGCAATCATCTGAGTCTGCAAATATTTACCAAATTCAGCAATACTTGAATTTGATTCCCGGAATGGTCTTTGTCAACTTATCTACTGGATTATCCTTAGTCCCAACCTCGTCTCCCAAGACAATGCTTTGAGACACCATATTCCGATAAAGTGATACTTCACATCAATGTGCTTTATTCTCTCGTGAAACGTTTGATTCTTTGACAAGTGTATGACACTTTGACTATCACAAAACAAGTGTATGATACTTTGATTCTTTGACAAGTGTTAATGCGTCTTTCTTGGCTTGTGCATGTACCTATTCACAATACTGACAGTATGTGAAATATTTGGCCTAGTGCATACCATAGCGTATATCAAACTACTAACTGCACTAGCATATGGCATATTAGACATGTGCTGCACCTCCTCCTCAGTACTCGGTGATAGATTTAATGAGAGCTTGAAATGACCTGCGGGTGACAGGCTAACTTGCTTGGACTTATCCATCCTAAAACGCTATAATACTTTCTCAATATATTTTCGCTTAGACAAGGACAACAATCCAGAGTGTCTATGCCCAACATCCTCTTTGCACTATCCAAATCTTTTGTCTCAAATTATTCACTCAATTGAGCTTTTAACACATTAATCTCGTACTTCATGGCAGACATTTGGTCAACCTAGCTCTTATACTAGTTTGTTGCAACCCCAAAAGACCAAATAACAATAATTAGGAAATATCCACAAAGTAATTCAATGAAAGAACACAAGATTTAACGTGGTTCAGCTATGTGCCTACTCCACCCGATAAAGAGATGAATTTTATTGATCTCAAACCAAGTGCCAAGTACAAATTCAAAGTCCTACAAATCTCATGAGAACACCCAACACCCTCATTCAAACCTCCTTTCTAGAGAAAAATCTCAAAAACAGTTAAGGACTACTTTGAATAGGATTCTAAATTGAAAACCATAAAAAAAGAGGATTTAAATACCCCCAAAAAATTACGAAACGGCCTATGGGCATTGCGCACCACGTTGGAGTACACCAGCACACAAAAATTGTGCCCCAATGCGCACGTGCCCAAATTGAGTATAGCGCTTGTGCTAGGGCATGGCCCGCTTGCACCCTGACGCAAGTCGCAAGTATGTTTACCCAGGCCATGCACTTGGGAATGTTTTTCCTTGCACCCAAACGTAGCGTCCTTGCCAACATGCGCCTAGGTGCTACTCCTGTGTGCCCCAGCGCACAGTGTTCTATCCATGTGTGCCGAGGCATGCCCCAACATCCTGTCTAGACATTGTTTTGCCCGTTTCCACACCATTTTTTTGCCGTTTTCACTGTTTCTCATCATTTTCAATTAGAATTTCAAGGCACACTCAACAATACACATTCAACTCACAGCTAGTACTAGAAGTATTCTTTTTTTTTGCCCTTTAATTTTAGCCTATCAAATCAAAAGCAAAATTCTAAACATTTATTATTTCTGTCGATAATTCATATCAGAGTTTTTAATTCGTATTTTAATTCAAACAAGCAAAAAAGTTGTTGATTACTTAAGGTCCAACATATTGGATCACGGTTATTGGTGCACGGACAAATCAGAAGCCGTTTATTAGTTAATGGTGTATGTATCCAGCATTGTTAGGATATTGCACCAAACAACAAAAGAAAGTGGAAAGCGAGTTGCCCAATCAAACAATTATAGCTGGCACTATACATACATTTAGCTGCTTGCAGAATTATAGTTTTTATACCGCTACACTAAATAAAGATATATTGATTATACAAAATTTTAAGATCGCAAAAATAGTGCACCGCTTGCTTTGAAGGGCTGATATATGAGTCTTTTAGGAGGCAATTTAATTCTGCTCATTTGAGAATACGAAAAAAAAAAAGAACGAAATTATGGCAGCAATAAGCTGAGCATAGGTAGCATGGGTGCGGTATCAAAACTTGAGGGCAAGCTTGTCGACTTGTTATGTTCAATTCTCCAACTTGACTTGTTTGGCTCGAGCTTGAGAAAACTTGTTCTGTTCAATTCTCCAACTTGGCTTGTTTGGCTCGAGCTTTCCATTCCCAATTTATAATTATATATCAATAACATAAAAATATGTAATTTATAATAGGCCCAAAATTAGTTATTAACAAATATTCAAACACTTAACCTATTGTTCATGCAATGACTTATTAACCAATAGACCAAAATGATCATATATTTATTTCAATAATATAAAATAATATGTATCACATATATCACAATAATCCTAACTTGATACTATTCATGACAAATAAATCTACAAACAAATTTAATGCTACAACTATAAATTCCATAAAATATTTCATATTACTTACTTTGAAATTGTTAACTAACTTGAATGCATGGATAATATTCTTGTACTTACTTGGACCCTCTTAGATTTGTTGTTAACATATTCACCTTTTCCTTGTGCTCTTCGGTGAGTCCTTTTATGAAGCTCGATTTGGCTAATCTTGTTGTGTCCACATTAAATTAGTTAATACTAAAAATTTCAGTAGATAAATAAAAATAACAATAAATTAATTAAAGAAATTAACCTCCATTCTTGTGTAACTTATTGTGCATGTATAAGGAAACATAATAAACAAAATATTGACGACATAATTCATAAACACAATTCATATGAATATAACTGAACACTAAAATAATTTTGCATTCTTATTGTTGTTGACTTTTTACAATGCCCCAAAATGCAAAATTATAACTATAATTCATAACAAACTTGTTGTCTACATAATTCATAAACACAATTGATATAATTCATGTGTAACTTATTGTAAATGTATAAGGAAACATAATAAACAAAATATTAACTACATAATTCATAAACACAATTCATATAATTATAACTTAACACTAAAATAATTAACCTCTTTACAATGCCCCCAAATGCAAAATTACAAACCTGCAAAATTAAATAAAAAATAACTTTAATTATAAAAAAATTAAAAAAAATGAAAAAAAAGGGCCGACGATGTGGTTGTTTTGGCTAGCACCCTACCGCCAAGAGTAGGGGGTTCCAAATCGAGTAGAACTGGCTTCTCCTGATCCAGCAGCAGCTGGAATGGTTCCAGCTGCTGCTGGAGAGAGCCAGTGGCTCCCCGCCGGCCGTGAGACCCAGCTGCTGGGTCTCACAGCTCGCAGCTGGCCCCTCAGTTATCTCGCTGGCACTTTTGCAGGCGAGAGGTTTAAAAGGGAAAAAAAAAATGCAAAAGGAAGGAAGAGAAGAGGAGTACTTCTATACACAGTTGGTAAAGTGAGAAAAAGGATACAAATTGAAATGTAAATAGGGGTTAGGATTTAGTCACTTGGCCACTTGTGGCTTTTGCATCTTTTATTGTTTTACATGTTATTTTGATAATTTTTATTAAATTATAGTAATTAATTTTTTAATTTTTCACTAGTTAGTTATATATGACTTGATTCATATTTTGGTACTTAATATTTTTACATATTATATTTTAATATAATTTTAAAAAATTAAATTTTATGATAGCTATTGAATATTGACATTCAATTTTAGAAATGTAGATATAATAATATTAATTAATAAAAGTATTCTCTATTATTAATATATTGGGGATAAAATTCATAGAGTTGTGAGATTTTAGGATTTAGAGTTTAAATTTTATATTTAGATAAATTTTATTAGTTTTCTAAATTAATAATAGTACAAATCTACAAAATAAAGATATGAAATAATGTATTTATCTTATATTATATGTAGAGAGTATAGTTAGATATTGTAGAATATTTAAAGTTGATTGGGTGAGTTTATAATTTTCTCAAAACATTTTATAAGATGTTTGGTAGTTTATAAGATGTCAAAAAGTGTTTCATAATCTTTTTTAATAAAAGAGCTTATAAAAAATTTAAAATAAAATCTTAGAAACTTATAAGGTCTTTTTAAAAAGGTAAGGAGTTTTTAAATTATTTTTAAGATTTTAACAAGCTCGCTGAATTTTAATTATATTAATTATAAAATTATCATTATTAATACTTTATAAGTTCCAAGATCTTATTATCCAAACACTTTGGCTCTATTCACTTGCATTTTGGGCATTTTTTTTTTTTAAATTTTGGAAGAATGGATTTTTGGAACAAAATTGGAGAAAGCGCCAACAATTTTGTTTTTGTTTTGGAAAAATAGGGAAAATTATTTGAAAATGACTCGTTAGTTTGTTTATGTTTTGGTGGATGGACAAATTTTACTTTAAATATCAAACAAGTTACTTTTTTGTTGAGTTTATAGGAAGAAATTAATTTTTTTATGTATTATATGTATGTATATTTATAGTTTGATGATGTGTATGTATATGTAAAGATTGTAAAGAAATGATGTGTAACTAATTTAAGTCATAATTTATTTTGATATTTTATATTTTTTTTAAATTATAAATAGCAAATGATGTATTACTTTAAAGAACACATTCATTAATTAAAACTAAATATATATGAAATCATAATTATATGTAAATATTATTAATATTGACTTAAATTAAATGTAGCACCCCGACTCAGGATATAGCCCAAAATTTGGAATGGCAGTCCAGTTCAAACTTACATCTTAGTTCATAAATAAGCAATACAATCAGTGTCCCATCAGAAATTTTTTCAAAACTTATCAGAGACATATAGCAGCGGATTTCAAACTTAATAACCTCATCAAAATACTAAGTACTTACCATCAAAGGTCTCATAACCTCCAACATAATATATACATGCCTTGAGTCATAATTTCGTTTTACATATCACAACATTTCTAAGATGAGACTTAGCATTCAAGGGAACCCATATTCATATACACATCCATTCCATAGCAAAATTTCCTTCACTGATCCAAGTCCATCACCTGTTCCTGTCTGGGAAAAATCAAAGATAAACGCGGGGAGAGAGGGGGTAAGTCCAAAGGACTTAGTGAGAGATAAATGTAATCACAGGCAATGGGGATCTGTCAAGGATAAATCAACTGAACATATCATAGTTTAACGGTTCAAATAGAAACATATCAGGATACAGTCAAATGGTCATGAAACAAATCAAACAGTCTAGAAAATAGTCTATCGGTCAGCATACAGTCGAATATCAGAATAATCTTATATCAATCAAACCGAACTATACTTAACCAGGCATGACAACATGGTACATAACTTATACCAATCGAACTGATTTATGCTTACCCAGGCATGGTAACCTGGTACATAACTTATACCAATCGATCTAATTTAAGCTCACCCAGGCGTGGCAACCTGGTATAGAACTTATCAAACTGAATCAAAGGTACCCAATCGAACCAAACTAAACTTACCCAGGCATGACAATCTGGTACAGAACTTACCAGTCAAATCAAACTTATACGAATCAAACCGAACTTATCTAGGCATAACCACCTGGTACAAAACTTACCAATCAAATCAAACTTATACCAAACCGAACTTACCTAGGCATAACCACCGGTACCAATCAAACTGAACTTACCCAGGCATAATCACCTGGTACCGAACTTACCCACGTGTAATAACTTGGTACAAACTTACCTGAGCGTGACATCCTGGTACAAAACTTACCCGAGCGTGACAACCTGGTACAAAACTTACACGAGCACGAGAACCAAGTACAAAACTTACCCGAGCATGATAACCTGGTACGAAACTTACCCGAGCATATCAACTTGGTACATAACTTACCCATGCTCAGCTTGGTACATAACGTATTACCAACAGAACAATTCAATGACATATCAATCAAACTAACTTACCCAACATGATAACTTGGTACATAACCTACCCAAGAACAGCTTGGTACATAACTTACCCAGGCATGTCTGCTTGGTCCATAACTTATTACTGACAGAACAAACCTGCGATGTACAAGTCGAACTAACTTACCCAAGCGTAACAACTTGGTACACAACAAATTACTGACAGAACGAATCCATAATACCAATCAATTTCAGACTAGTCAACATGGCCACCTAACGCTGTGACATATAAACATGTTGCTAGCAAGGCAATAAATAACGATACAGATAACAAGACAGTAATAGACAATCTAGCGATACAGAAGACATCCAAGATTTTTGGGGAACCTCATAGGGTTCAAATCAAGAGAACCTCACAGGGTTCGGTAATCAATAGCAACGATAATGAAAATCAGGTTTAATGATAGCTATGGAAGAAGCTCATACGAAACAAATGTCGATTGGCAGAACCTCATAGGAGTACAACAAATAATAAAGTGCGATAATCAAATCAATATCAACCCTCACAAGGGTTTATCAAGAAAATTGATAAGTACAAGAAGTTACAGATTAGCAGACTCTCACCTCCGTAGTCTAAACTACAATCACCGTCAGCAGTCTAATAATTCGCAGGTCCCAAATCGTCGTCACCTAACCAAAATAATATTTCACAATCAAAATCCTCATTTGACCATATAATCACAATTACATAAACAACGACCTAAATTATTACTTAATAAGCTAAATCGATAGCCTCAATAAAGATATGCTAGTAGCACTGATCTCATTAAAGAAATATATAATTGGGTCATAAATCATCCAATTGATCTTACCACAACATACTAAATCGATAACGATGGTCCAATATCCCTTAAAAATCCCAATTTATTGCCACTTAGTTTCCAAATTCGTAAAATGAGGGTTTTCTCCACCTAATTAACTTAATCATCAAGAATATTACGTGAAATGACAAAAATTCGAATCCATTGACTTATGAAATTCTATGTATATCTCAATATTTAAATCAAACTATGCGTATTCCTAGTTTATACAATAAATCGTAAGGTTTGGAGGTATATACATACACATGCATACAACTTTAACACATGTTTCTCATTTTTACCCAATATCTTGTTATTGAAGCTCCAAATGCATGATTAGCTTGCGTGCATGTAACCCTTGCGACGAGATGAAGATTCTGTCCTTTGACCACCGCCGCCGTGTGTCGCCGACAGAGATGGCCAAGGACACCACCAAAAGATGATCCTCAGCTCCACAAATTTAACCCCTCAAATAAATTTTGGATTTCGCCGTTGTTTGGACGATCAATTGGCCGAAAAACCAAAATCCCGCCACTAACGGTGCCTCTCGATTGTCTTCTAATTTCTCCATCCATGGTGGTCAGTTTGAGAATCTAAAAGTACTACCATGATCCTTGAGCTGAGCCCGTCAAAACGGTACCTGGTTCCACCGTTAAAAGTTGCTGGAACAGCAAACCCACCAAGCTCCACCATGGCTGGCTTTTTTGTCTCAATTTTCAGCCGTTTTACCAGTCAAACTGGGAAGAAGTGGGTATATTTGTGTTCTACACGACGAAAGAAAGAGAATGGTATATAATATGTTGGGTTTCACCGCTTGCCGGAGGAGGAAGACGATGGGCTTAAGTGAAGAAAACGAAGAAATTAGGAGCTGGGCTGCTATTTAAAGGCCTATTTTCTGAAATTATGTTGTCACGCCTAAAACATTATTCCAGCCTTCACTTAAGTCCTCAAAAGTTATTTCATCTTCAATTTCAGTCCCAAATTTAGTTAATGCCTTATTTTTATATCATTCAAATATTATCTAGTATATAATTGAAATAAAATTTAATATATATATATATATGCAATATTCCGGGAGTGGATATCTAGACTAATTTTCTCCTCTTCTTTGGTGGCAGACGGTCAACTTATCTTTTCCTTGGATGTTTATTCAATTTATCAACTTTGATAGCCTAATCAGCAAAATAGTAAGAGAAAGTGAGAGGAGAAAATAAAATGTTAAAATTCTTATTTAATTTGATTGGGACAATTTGGGCGTGCGTTTATTTATGTATCTGCGGAATGCACCTTTTTCCTGCAGCAAAACATACTTTGCCTGGGAATTGTATTCCTTGTATTAAATACCTTTTCAATAAAAATATTTTACCATTTATTCTCCAAAGTATATCATGTAAGACTTACCAGTTTTAGTATTCAATGAATTCTCATTAATACTCTTTAATGACTATACTTTATTTTTGAGCAGTTTTTGTTTCTTTTTATATTATTTTCATTTTTTTAATTCTTCTTCCTTTCCCTCAACAATTCGCCTCAATTTTATTCTTAGAATAATTTTATAAGGAACATAAAAAAACTAAACACTTTCTTGAAACCTAGAAAAATTATTAACTTTAAAATTTAGATTGATGCTTCCACATATAAAAGAGAAACTAAAATCCTGAAACTATTTTTAAAGTATAACAAACTTTTAGTCAGAACATTCAAACTTACCTAATAATCTCTTTATAAATGTTACGTTTCAAGTAGAGATGTGAATAGATTACGCATCCCATTGGAGCTCTATGATCTAGCCTACATATGATATTTTTTATTTTATTTTATTTTATTATTTATAAATGGCCTACATATGATATGGCTTGGTCTATTTAATAAAAAAGGTGGATTAAGAATTATAGAATAGCATTTCTTATTAAATAGGCTAGATTTAAACTCTTTAAAAGCCCAAAATTTTAACAGGCTGGCCCGTTTATTATTCTTTATATAATATAAAATAATTATATTTATATTATATGTTAATAAGTAAATATAAAATAGCATTTATTATTTAGTCAACATTTTATGAAAGTGGGATTGTTTGTTTTTAGGCTATATATCAATAGAACTTTTATTTATATACAACTATTTTATACTTAAATTTAACTTTCATAACGATATATCTGTTATTTATCTTTTTGATTACTGTATACATTTTCATAGTTTGCATAACTTTAGGGCATATTAAATAATTAGGTACATTTAGGTCTATTATAAGTTTGAACCTGTTAAAAGTCTAGATTTTTGTAATGTCTAAGTTTAATTAATGAAGCTTTAATAGAATATAGGTTTTTAGTAAGCTTTCAGACTAGATCAAGGCTTTTGAATTTTTAAAAAGGTTAAACTCAACCTTAAAACAAAGCCTATCAAAGATAATAAGTTAAACTCATATTTGTTATTTGCATAATAGGTCTGATTTATTTAAGCTAAAATCTAGCTTGGCCAGCCTATTTTAATACCTAGTTTAAAGCGCATAAATTCTTAATAATTAATTATAAAATTTATTGACATTATTAGAAAGAAAAATTAAATTAAGAAGGTGTAAATTAAACCAAAAAAAGGAAAAAGAAATAAACAATACTTTATAAAACGTAATTAAAAGGCAATCATTTGGGCAGCAATGAGAGACCAGAGCTGGAAAGCTTATCTAATGATGAATGTTTTATTTCAAGCTTCAACACATGCAATATATTTTTGTTTCTTTGGTCTTATTCAGCATTATAGTCCTATGCATATTTATAGAATGTTTGACTCATTGGCATTCCTTAGCCTACGGCGTCGTCTCTGCAGTACTCATCACAGCAAAGTTTTAAAAATCGGATCGACAAAGAACTGATAACATTACTAATTATTGGTTCAACCAGTTCGATCAGTTGGGCCACTAGTTCGACCAGTATGATGACATAATGACATAATAATTATATTTAATTTTATAAATATATATAATATTTTAATTAATAAATATTACTAAATTTTATTAATTATTTTAGATATATTTATTATTTGAATAAGTAATTTAAATATTTTAAGTATCTTTATTTTACATATGATTATTATTTTAATAAATAACATAGCAAAATTAAAAAAATTATCTTTTTTAATTAATAAACAATTTAGTTAAAAAGACATATATTTAAAAAAAATTTACTTATTTATTCTTAATTACTATAGTTTTTAAATTTTTTTATTTATTTTGTTTTTATTTTATTAATACATTTAACTAAATTTATTAATTATTTTAGTTATATCAATTATTTGAAAAAATGGTAAATATATTTATTTTAAATATGATTTTTATTTTAATAAATATTTTAATTAAATTTAACTAAATTATTATTTATGCTTAGTAGTTTAATATTGTCTAATATGTAACTCAACTAATAAAAACTTTATTATTTAATATTATTTGATAAATTTAATTATATAAATATATTATTTTAAATATATATGCTATTTAGCATAATTCAAAATTTTGAGATATTATAACACATAGAGGGGCATTTAGGACTTTAGCCATCAAACCAATTTTCAGCATTCTTTTTTTTAATTATTTTTCCATCAAGGGCATTATTGACTTTTTACATTTTTTGTCTACCTTGCAAATAGGTTTGTCAATTTAGCAGGGGTTTTTGTAATTTTTGAAAAAGCGAGGGCCTTTTCGTAATTATGTCATACCTCAGAGGTGGTAGCCGTAATTCACACTTATTTTTATACCTCGATTTAATTGAATTTAGATGCAGCTGTGGATGAATTTTTTGTGTTGATTTTACTTTTTATGTTTAACGTGTCTGCATTTAATTAGTAATTCAATAAACCTATATTTAGCATAATAGATATACAGGTCTTACACACTACTGACAACCATCCTAAAAATATGGATTCTGTCATAGAGAATGGAATCCTTCTTTCTAATCCATTTGGATGATTTTCAATATATCCATGTGATACATATTGTAATCCAGAAAGACCAAATAACAATAATTAGGAGATACCCACAAAGTAATTTAATGAAAGAACACAAGATTCAACGTGGTTCGGCGATGTACCTACTCTACCTGATAAAAAGATAAATTTTATTAATCTCAGATCAAGTGCCAAGTACAAATTCAAGTTCTACAAATCTCACAAGAACACCGAAAACCCTTGTTCTAACCTCCATTCTCGAGAACAATCTCAAAAACAACCAAGAACTATTTTGAATAGGGTTCTAAATTGAAAACCATAAAAAACGGAGCTGAACTACGCCAAAAATCACAAAATAGGCTATGGGACTTGCGCCCAAATTGGGCGATAGCACTTGCGCCAGAGTTCGGCCTATTTGCGCCCTAGTGCAAGTCGCAAGTATCTTTGCCCAGGCCATAAGCTTGGGCATGTTTTTCCTTACACGTGTCAGCAAGCATCCTTGCTGGCGTGCTCCTAGGCGCAACAGCTGTGTGCTCCGGTACACAGTGTTCTATCCATGTGCATTGGGGCATGCCTTGACATGCTGTCTAAACATCGTCTTGCCCATTTCTGCACTGTTTCGCATCATTACTTCACCGCTTTTATTGTTTCTCATCATTTCCAATTATAATTTTAAGGCACACTCAATAATTCTCCACATTGACTTGAAATTCTCCATTCATCATCTTTGTCTGCCCTCAAAGGGCAATCATCTGAGTCTGCAAATATTTACAAAATTCAGCAATGCTTGAATTTGATTCCCGGAGTGGTCTTCGTCAACATATCTACCGGATTATCCTTAGTCCCAAGCTCGTCAATCAAGACAATGCTTTGAGACACCATATTCTGATAAAGTGATACTTCACATCAATGTGCTTTATTCTCTCGTGAAACGTTTGATTCTTTGACAAGTGTATGACACTTAGACTATCACAAAACAAGTGTATGATACTTTGATTCTTTGACAAGTGTTAATGCGTCTTTCTTGGCTTGTGCATGTACCTATTCACAATACTGACAGTATGTGAAATATTTGGCCTAGTGCATACCATAGCGTATATCAAACTACTAACTGCACTAGCATATGGCATATTAGACATGTGCTCCACCTCCTTCTCAGTACTCGGTGATAGATTTAATGAGAGCCTGAAATGAGTTGAGAGTGACATGCTAACTGGCTTGGACTTATCCATCCCAAAACGGTATAATACTTTCTCAATATATTTTCACCTAGACAAGGACAACAATCCAGAGTGTCTATGCCCAACATCCTCTTTGCACTATCCAAATCTTTTGTCTCAAATTATTCACTCATTGAGCTTTTAACACATTAATCTCGTACTTAATGGCAGACATTTGGTCAACCTAGCACTTATACTAGTTTGTTGTAACCCCAAAAGACCAAATAACAATACTTAGGAAATATCCACAAAGTAATTCAATGAAAGAACACAAGATTTAACGTGGTTCATCGATGTGCCTACTCCACCCGACAAAGAGATGAATTTTATTGATCTCAAACCAAGTGCCAAGTACAAATTCAAAGTCCTACAAATCTCATGAGAACACCCAACACCCTCATTCAAACCTCCTTTCTAGAGAAAAATCTCAAAAACAATTAAGAACTACTTTGAATAGGATTCTAAATTGAAAACCATAAAAAAAGAGGATTTAAATACCCCCAAAAAATCACAAAACGGCCTATGGGCATTGCGCACCACGTTGGAGTACACCAGCACACAAAAATTGTGCCCCAATGCACAAGCGCCCAAATTGAGCATAGCGCTTATGCTAGGGCGTGGCCCGCTTCCACCCTGACGCAAGTCGCAAATATCTTTACCCAGGCCATGCACTTGGGAATGTTTTTCCTTGCACCCAAGCGTAGCGTCCTTGCCAACATGCGCCTAGGTGCTACTCCTGTGTGCCCCAGCGCATAGTGTTCTATCCATGTGCGCCGAGGCATGCCCCAAAATGCTGTCTAGACATTGTTTTGCCCATTTCCACACCATTTTTTCGCCTTTTCACTGTTTCTCGTCATTTTCAATTAGAATTTCAAGGCACACTCAACAATACACATTCAACTCATAGGTAGTACTAGAAGTATTCTTTTTTTTTGCCCTTTAATTTTAGCCTATCAAATCAAAAGCAAAATTCTAAACATTTATTATTTCTGTCGATAATCCACATCAGAGTTTTTAATTCGTATTTTAATTCAAACAAGCAAAAAAGTTGTTGATTACTTAAGGTCCAACATATTGGATCATGGTTATTGGTGCACGGACAAATCAGAAGCCGTTTATTGGTTAATGGTGTATGTATCCAGCATTGTTAGGATATTGCACCAAACAACAAAAGAAAGTGGAAAGCGAGTTGCCCCATCAAACAATTATAGCTGGCACTATACATACGTTTAGCTGCTTGCAGAATTATAGTTTTTATACCGCTACACTAAATAAAGATATATTGATTATACAAAATTTTAAGATCGCAAAAAAAATTATTTTTTAAAGAAAAACTACTTATTTCCTTTTTTTTTTTTCTCTTTATTTGTTTTCTTTATCTATATAATTAACAAATGAACTATATATTCTTTGTAAATCTAATCTCAAGAAACATCTCATCAGTTTATTTTAATTAAAATTGAGTGTTTTGTCATTTATTAATATAATTAATATTAATATTATGATAACTTAAAATAATGCAAGAAAAACATCGTGCCATGACAAGCAATGATACATAAAATTAAGAAGTAGACAGAAAATTTTCGAAAATGATGGTTACTAATGTCTCTTCATGCAAGGTTAATTAGATCAGAAAGTACAAATGCTCTAAGGATGTGGGAATTCTTAATTATATGCCCAAAGGCCCCAAACCAATAACAGGGTGGCAGGACTATACATGATGTACCGCTTCTATTCCCCCCAAAAAGGTAAAATTTCACAATTGTTTCTCAATATCCTAAATGCAAAATTTGAAATGGCACTTCTAAATATAGTGAAAATAACAATTAAAAGCCCTGAATATTATCTGTAAAATATTAGAAAAATTTTAAGTCAGCATTGACCTAAGTTGAAGTTCAAACTTACAAATTAATAGATCACTACATAAATATTATGTTTCAAGTCTACAAATTGACAATTAACTCCAGAGTTTATTGATATTATTAAAAATAAAATTTAAATTAAGAATTAATGTGTAAAATAGAAAACTAATTAGGGCCCATTTGGTTTTATTTTCATTTCCAATTTTTATTTCCATCATTTTCAAAATGTTGGAAAGTAGTTAGTGAAAATGAGTTGAAAATGATCTTGTATTTGAATAGATTGTTGGAAAAATAATGATTATGTTGGTTTTAGTATGTTGTAGGTGGAGAGAATAGGTTATTGGAAGAAGATATATAGTTTATTGAGGAATGCGTTTTGAAAATAAAAATGAAAATGATGTTGGATGAAAATGTATAAAAAGTGATACGTTTTATTTTTAGAATAGTAGAAAATGTGAAAATGAGACCAAACAGGATATTTTGCAAAACCTAATTGAATACTAATCATTATGAAGCCCAAATACATATGGCAGTGTAACACCCCAGGAATTTTTATGATTTCATTTATATGTATATTATTAATATTTGAAATTATTAAATTTATTTATTAATTATTTTACAATTTTGTGGTTAAAAATATAATTTTATATACTCAATTGCATGACTTAAGTTTCCTAGGGACTAAATTGCAAAATGCAGAAATTGAATTTGATAAAAATGGGCAGTAGCATTTTCTTCTTCCTTCTCTACTTTTCTTTTCTTTTCTTTTTCTTCCTTCTCTTTTCTTTCCTTTTTCTTCTTCATTTTCTCCTTCTTTCTCTTTTCTCCTGCGGCCAACCAACCACCACCGGTGAACCATTTTTTTTCACCAAACCAACCACCCAAATCCACTGCCCTTACCTCCAGGACTTCACCTGCACCACCACACTCGGCGGAAGACCACCGGAGTTAAGCGACGGAGAACGTTCGAAACTCCCTTCACAGTGAGCAACTGGGTTTTCTATTTTTCGGTGTCAAACGGAGCAAATAAGGGGTGCTTTAGCTAGTTCTTGACGAGGTGAACACGTTGGTAACATTTCATGGCGGAGATACGCTGCCGAGACTGCGAAAACTGGCGGTGGAGATTCGAGCCGTGAAGACTTCGGGGTGGATTTTAAGGGGTTTTCCGGCGTCTAAATTGGAAAAAAAAAAGGTACCTTTGGAAAGCTCTCGGCAAGAGGATTTTGTGGGTGGCGCTATCTCATTTTCTGGCAACGGTGGACGGTAGCGGTACGGCGGCAATGATAAGGCAGAATCTTCGCCTTGTCGCAGTGGTCACATGCACGCGGTCTGATCGTGAAGATTCCCCTTCGTTAGTGAGATATTGGTATATAATGCTATTTTCATGTATGTATTTGCATGTATACGTTTAGACATTCTGATCTTCGTAAAGCTTTGTATTTTCATATATTATGATGGTCTTGGTCAATCAAAACACTCATGCATTAGATTAAAACACCTTTGATCGATTAAATAGGCCTAGTAAATCCATAATGGTATTATTTCATGTAACTATAGGTTATACAACATACTAAGTGTAGAAAACCCTCATTTTTATGTCATCAAGATTAATCGACAAAAGCTTGGATGTTTATGGATAGCTCGATTATTATGATTAATATTGAAGATCGATAGGTACTATATATATAAGCGAACCCGTATATGTCTATATCTGATATTAATAGTATGTTCAGGACTGTAGTATCGAAACAAACCTTTACCAGCGTGTCAATAGGATAATTATTTAAACTTGGGGTTACTATTGATATGATTCTAAGTGTTAGTGATCGTTAGGGTTGAACATGGATTTTAATATAAGGTTACCTCTTGAATAGGTGACGGAGGATTTGACCCCGAGGATCAGTAGAGTCTGACTGCACTAATTGATTGATTAAGGTAAGGATCTACTGCTTTGGTACTTGTTTGAGTAAAGCAATGTTATTGTTGATTCCTGAACCCTGTGAGGTTCTATTGATTCTTGATTCTTGTTATCTGAACCTTGTGAGGGTTCGCCAATCTGGCAAACCTTTGTACCTATCGTCTCTTTGATAAACCGTTGTAAGGGTTGGTATTGCTTTGTTTATCGTACTCTATTGATTATTGTTACCTCTGTGAGGATCTACCGATTTAGTACTTGTTTGAGTAAAGCAATGTTATTGTTGATTCCTGAACCCTGCGAGGTTCTATTGATTCTTGATTCTTGTTATCTGAACCTTGTGAGGATTCGCCAATGAGGGTTGGTATTGCTTTGTTTATCGTACTCTATTGATTATTGTTACCTCTGTGAGGATCTACCCCTTTGGTACTTGTTTGAGCAAAACAATGTTATTGTTGATTCCTGAACCCTATGTGGTTCTATTGATTCTTGATTATTGATTATCGTTATTGTTGCTATCTGAACCTGTGAAGTTCTCTTGTCCTAATTCTTGTTATCGTTTATTGTTGCTATATGAACCCTATGAGGTTCTATTATCTTGATTCCCGTTATCGTTATTGTTGCTATCTGAACCCGTGAGGTTCTATTGTCTTGATTCTTTTTATCTAAACCTTGTGAGGATTCGCCAATCTGGCAAACCTTTGGACCTATCGCCTCTTTGATAAACCCCTGTGAGGGTTGATATTGCTTTGTTTATCGTACTCTGTTGATTATTGTTACCTCTGTGAGGATCTACCGCTTTGGTACTTGTTTGAGTAAAGCAATGTTATTATTGATTCCTAAACCCTGAGTGGTTCCATTGTCTTGATTCCTGATATCGTTATTGTTGTTATCTGAACCCTGAATGGTTCTATTGTCTTGATTCCAGATATCGTTATTGTTGTTATCTGAACCCTGTGTGGTTCTATTGTCTTGATTCCTGATATCGTTATTGTTGTTATCTGAACCTTGTGTGGTTCTATTGTCTGGAGTGGTATCCCAATCTAGATTGAACTGTTGTTCTGGGCAAACGAGTCACTGTTATGCCTCCCGACTGTGATCGGTTGAGATGCCCCTAAACCTCCCGAGCAGGATTGGTTGAGATGATCCCTCCCGACTGTGATTGGTTGAGATGATCCCTCCCGACTGTGATTGGTTGAGATGTCCCTAAACCTCCCAAGCAGGATCGGTTGAGATGAACAGGCCGTAAATTCTAAGCTTGCAATGGTCAAAGTGCCTTTTTTTCCAACAACAACAACAACATAAATCTTGAGTCAGAATTTTAAAATTTTGGATACCAAATTGGAATTTTATTGAATTTCAAGAGTAACATTATTATTTTTAGGGAGATAAAATTTTAAATTTTAACGGAAAAATATATATTATATAGGTTTATATAAATTTAAAGGGAGCGACTACCTTTGTCAGCTTCCTCCTCGCTCCACCTCTGTAGGCAAATATGATTTCTGGCTTTATGTTTTTAGTACGTAGCATGTTTGTATACGAAAAGATGTACTAGTAATTAAATCTTGCAAATTCCAAAACCATTGTACAAATAAACTATGCTATAGATGTCAAGTTGAAAAATAAGCAGGCAAAATCTATTAAAAAGCTGAAATTAATAAAAATAGAAATTAAAAGGAAAACCTGAGTATCAGAATTGTATTTGATGAACTGGTCACCCCATAGGCTGGGAGAGAAGTTCGCAGCAGGGCGAACAATTTCCTTTTCGCAGTTTACAGCATTTTCAACAACTGCTGGAGCCATTCTCTCCAACTAATTAGTTCTACTAATTAAATTCCCTGGACAGAAATTCTATGGTATTGGAAGAGTGATTTGATTACAATGGCAAGTGTTGGTGTTGAGAAACCAAGTGGGAATGATACCTATTTATAGTGAAGAGATGGCTAAGAATTTTCATGGCCGTATTTCTTAGAGCCCATGTGCTGAAATTTTTTGACTAAGATATTTATTTGACTGACATTTTTGGGTACCACATAGAATTAGATACGATTTTAACTACAAGAGGAAAAGAAAATTTAGCAACTTTTTTAGACACAATAACATAAAAATTATCATTAACTATATATGTTAAGCAATAAAAAATTTAATGATTTTCACAAGTTTATGTATTTTGTTGCTGCTATCAATAGTTAGTTATAATATAGTGACAATATAATAAAAACATTGCCTCAAGTTATAGTGAAAATTTCTTCGTTACTAAGTTAATACTACATATACATGCATCATTAATTTAAACCGTTAATTTTTTTTAATTATTAAACCACAACTGTAACATAACAAAAGTGATTGTCTGTTATAAGATTAATGACAACCATGTAAAAGCTACTGTTATTTATTAATATATATTTTAGTATCGGACTTGATGTTATTGGTTTTTTTATTAATAATGTTATTCTATTTGTAGAGTACGTAATCTTAAAATAAAATGATACATGTATCTTAAATTCAATATATCATATTTAGTCTTACAAATCTAATATATATAAAGTAAAATACTACTCTACAGCATTTGAAAAATGTTTATTATGGGGCAATGATGTGGATAATTTATTTTTATCTCATTTTGCCATCTCAACATTTTTCATATATAATTTGCTATAAAAATGAGTTATTGTATGCAAAGTACCAATTATTGTATGGAATTTAATTTTATAGCACTCTCTCTCTCTCTCTATATATATATAATAATAATAATAATAATAATAATAATAATAATAATAATAATAATAATAATAATAATCCGTAAGAAAAAGGTGAAACTACCTTAATAAGATATTATTTTTATTATATGTATAATAAAAAACTTTTCATATATATATATATATATAAATCTTACCTTAATTTAGTATTTCCCAAAATTATATTTTATTTCATAATTTAATATTTTAATTAAGTTAAATTTCTTAATCTAAGCACATAATTTTCTACAAGTAATTTATACTAAAAATAACTGAAATATGCAGTTGACTAATTTTTAAAGATACAAAATCATTGTCTTTCTTTTTTACTCACATTTATACTAAAAGAAAAATGTTGTTCAATACTATTTTACGAATGTTTATTATGTGGCAATGATGTGGATAGTCAACATTTTCCATATATAATTTGCTATAAAAATGAGTTATTGTGTAATTAATATAAAATACTATCTTAAATAATTTTTTGGTAACTCCATATCTAATATTGGTAAGTACTCAATATATCTATATGGAAAATAATACATATGTAAATATATATATATTAGTTTATGTATGCAAAGTACTAATTACTGTATGGAATTTAATTTTATAGTTCTCTCTCTCTCTCTCTCTCTCTCTCTCTCTCTCTCTATAATAATAATAATAATAATAATAATAATAATAATAATAATCCAAAAAAGAGGTGAAGCTACCTTAATAAGATATTATTTCTAATGTATGATAAAAAACTTTTCATATATATATATATATATATATATAAATCTTACCTTAATTTAGCATTTTCTAAAATTATGTTTAATTCCGTAATTTGATATTTTAATTAAGTTAAATTCCTTAATCTAAGCATATAATTTCCTACAAGTAATTTATACTAAAAATAATCGAAATATGCAGTTGACTAACATTTAAAGATACAAAACCATTGTCTTCTGTTTTCTTCACATTGTAAGCTTGGTGAGTTAAACTCTAATTTTTTTTAATATGCATGTGTTTTTTAATTTACATATGGTTTTCTAATATTAATAAATTTTTATGTTTATGAACAGGTCAATTTGCAAAATAAATTTGGAGCCCCAATTTGGTGGTAAGTTAACAATTTTATATTCTACCAACTACAATATTTTTTTTCTTTTATCAATCCTTTTTTCACATTTTTCATGTTATGGAATTCATTAAACATTTTTTTTTTTTGCTTTTATCGATTTTTTTCAACTTTTTTTGTGTTGTGGATTTCATTTAACCTTTTTTTTTATTATTTTTTTGGTTCAATGTTTTGGTGGTGGCTTATGATTTTTTTTTATATGATTAAATTAAACATTATCAATATTTAAATTAAAAACTTTTAACTTTAAATTTATTGTCTATAAAATGTATGGATTGAAAACTAATTTTTTATAAAAATAAACTATATTAATAAATATTTTTCTTTTCAAATTTAATAATTTAGTAATCTTGATTCAATGATTAATTGAGACACGCATCAAAATCTTTTTTTCTTTTATTTGTATATCAATTCTATTTTAAAAGGTTTAGATGGTGCCTATCCAATGTAATTTAAATTATTTTAATTTTTATTGTATAATATATTTATTCAAGTTCTCTCTCTCTCTCCCTTTTAATTATATATATAAGTTTATATATGAAATTAATATATATATATATATATATATATGTACTGCCAGCTTAATGCATGGAGCATTAGTTTTTTAGCGCTCTCTCTCTCTCTCTCTCTATATATATATATATATATATCTTTATATAAAATAAAATATGTTTCGTATCATAATTTAATATTTTAATCACTAAGACTTGGAGGTGTTCGTTGTATAATTTTAAAAAATATAAAAAAGTTGTTTGTAGATATATATATATATATTTTCATGGGGGATTTTGTGTCTATTTCAACGATCACCTAGTTAATTATGTTTTGCAAAAATTTTCAAAACTGAAATGTCATATCTGAAATTTAATCTCATGTTTGATTTTTAAGACATAAATAAGTAAAACATGGTGGTAGTTTCATGTCCCCATATATATTTGGTAAAGAGATAGAAACCTAATAAGTCAATTAAGTAATGGTGTCATTCTTGAAAAAATGTGAATTACCGGTCAATTCTTTTGTTTTATTTTGAAGAAAAGTCAGGGCTTGTTCTCTTATGTTTTGGGACAATTTTTTCCAATTCTCAAAAAAATTTCAAAGCACGTGCATATTCTCCCATTTTTCTCCCAAAATACTACAATTTTTATCCAAAAAATCCCTCACAATTCATCCAAAAAAAATCCTATATCCTAAAAAGCACACCTACCCCCTTATTTTCTCACTCCATCTTTTACATCACTCATTCATTTATCACTCTCTCACTTCACTCATATATACATATATATACACACACATATTTACATATATGAAAAATATTAAATTTTTTCTATGTAAAGCTGTAACACCCCTGAAATTTAGTATTTTCGAAAATAAGAATTTAAAAATTAAGATTTTGTAAGTGTAAATTTATCTGTCTGCAAAAATAATATATATATGTGGAAAGTTTGACCTATTGGCCTTAGTCTATGACGTCGTCTCTGCGGCACTCAACCGAGGAAAGTATTGACGTCGACTACTCGACTTCTCTCGGCAATGATGTGATATGTTGTGCCTTCAACTTTTAAGAATCAAAATCAAGATGTTGCGTGAGATTTTATAATCATTTTGCATTTCCTATATACCGTAAGCTATGTTTGTTGTAAATTGGAATATTTTGTTAAAATATTTTGGTAAAATAACTTTTGGGAAGTGGGGTTATGGAATGTTATTGTTGTTTGTTTGTATTTTTAGTAGTGAGTGGAGAATGTTTTGGAAGAAAATTGTTTATTTGGTTGTGTTTTGGTAGTGACAAGATATCACATCAGTAATTTTTTCATCGGGTTGGTACTAATATTTTAAAATTATATTTGTATTTGTATACATGGATTGATTAGGGGACAAAAAATGAGAAGGCTACACTTTGGAAATGGGTAGGAAATGAACTAGAAGGGTATTTTGGGCCTTTTTTGGTGTATTTTAAAAGTGGGATTGAGGCATATGTATTGTTTATTTATTTATATTTTGGGAGTTGAAAAATGAATTAACAATTTGTAATCAAACATAGTGTTAGTTAAAGATAGTTTTACTTAAATTTAAATGAACCTTGCAAATTTTTGCATCAATTTCTATTTTTATATTTTATGTGTCACCATTTCATTATTACCAGTCGAATAAACTTGTATTTAATGTAATAGGTATATCATGAACGACCATCCCAAATATGGGCTCTATCATAAGAAATCAAACCTTCCATAATAATTCGTGTGGATAGCTTCTAATATATTCATTTGATACACGTGCATTCAACTCACAACAACAAAAGCACTCTTTTTTGTTTTCTAATTTTAGTCCGACAATTCAAAAGCAAAATTCTTAACATTTATTATATCTATCGATGATCTACTTTAGTGTACTTTATTCATGTTTTGATTCAAAAAAGCGAAATGTTGTTGGTTAACTAAGGTTCAAAGCATTGCGAAGTGGAAATCAATGGCTTGGTTTGGTATTGTTTTGGGCATCTTTTAGAAAATATTTTCTGAGAATATATTTGGGAGTTAAATTCTAAGAATGTGTCATTTATTTATTTTTTATTTTGAGAAAATATAAAAAAATAAAATATTTGTTTGGAAATATTTTTGGAGAGACAAATATCAAATAAGTTACTTTTTTGTTAGGTTTGTAGGATAAAATTGTATTTTAAAATTTAATAAATTTATGTACTTACATATATATATATGGTTGAATGATTGATGTATATATATTTATAATATTATGATTGTTGTGAAATGATGTGTAATTAATTTAATTATAAATTAATTTTGATTTAATATAACATAATTATATGATCTAATATGTTGAAGAAATTAATTAAAAGTATGAAAATAAATGGTGATCTAGCGATTATTTGGATAACCCAGTTATCAATACCACATTAGCATATGCATTCAGACAATGGTGTGAATTATTATTATTATTATTATTATTATTATTATTATTATTATTATTATTATTATTATTATTGTTGTTGTTGTTGTTGTTGTTGTTGTTGTTTTTGTCTAGTTTAATATCGATGGCGTAAGACACGAGAATGAAAATCAATCATTTCTAGAAAGAAAACTCAATCAGGTTTCATTTTTTCATTTGTCTATGTGCTAATAATAATAATAATAATTAACTATTATTATTATTATTATTATTATTATTATTATTATTATTATTAATGTGATATATTATTACTATTATTACTATCATTATATTCTGAGAAAGCTTAAACCCACGTTCGGATGTCATTGCTATTTTTAACGTGATACATCATCATCATCATCATCTTTTTTCAATTTAATTAGGTGGTCCTGTTCAATAATATATTTTTAGTTATACTATATATAATATACATATAAATTCATGTATAAGTATATACACATATATACATATTTATTTATACATATAATATTTATACAATATATAAATTTACGTATATATTTTTTATTTTATCCAAATTGAATAATATTAATATTTATAAAAATATATAATATATTTTTATTGATACTTATATATATCATAACATAAATTTATTTATAAATATATACATACATAAATATTTATTTCTACATAATATATATATATATTCAAATTTTCTTTTATTCATTTCAAATCTATCTATTATTAATAATATATTTTATTTATAAAAATATACATAATATATTTTTTATTTATACTTATATACATATATAAATTTATGTATAACATACATATATAAAATTATATATAACATATATATATAATATAACCCTCCGAAAGGCACCCCCTCCCCCACCATCCCTAACCTCAAACCCCAACGGGCTGCAGTTGCAGCCGTGCACTCTGGCCGCCAGCTTTTATTTTTTATTTTTTATTGTTTTGTTCTTTTGTTCCACCAGGAGCCGTTTGGCTGGCGGGGGTCGGCTGCCATGGCGGTGGCCATGGCAGCAAAACGGTTGCCTGGCTGCCAGCAGCCATTGCCGCCGGTGGTGTGGTGTGGTGTGGGTTGGGGGTGTGCGTGAGAGTGTGTATATATATATATTAGATTAGATTATATATTATCCATATGTATTAATTACTATTATATATAATAATGTATTATCTGTATTTTTAAATATTTTTATGCACAAAAATACACACCAAATCGCACACACCCGCACGTGAGCTATACCAACGCTTTCAGGGGTGTTCGTTGTATGATTTTAAAAAATATAAAAAAGTTATTTGTATATATGTTAAAGAATGGACATTGGGCCTAAATCAACACCAAAAGCTAGCTCAAGAGGTGAGGACTGCCTAAGACCATATATAGAGACCACAGTTTATTTATTTCACCGATGTTGGACACTAACACACCCCGCGCACGCCCAGGAATGAACATCTGGAGCATGGAATAACATGAAATGGGTGGCCCAACAACACTGGGTAACCCAACATCGGGAATAGGTGGCTCTGATACCATGTTAAAGAATGGACATTGGGCCTAACTCAACCCCAAAAGCTAGCTCAAGAGGTGAGGATTGCCTAAGACCATATATAGAGACCACAGTTTATTTATTTCACCGATGTTGGATACTAACAATATATATATATATATATATTTTCACGGGGGATTTTGTGTCTATTTCAACAATCACCTAGTTAATTATGTTTTGCAATAATTTTCAAAACTGAAACGACGTATCTGAAATTTAATCT
Organism: Jacaranda mimosifolia; assembly: GCA_018894105.1. Taxonomy (NCBI): domain Eukaryota; kingdom Viridiplantae; phylum Streptophyta; class Magnoliopsida; order Lamiales; family Bignoniaceae; genus Jacaranda; species Jacaranda mimosifolia. The sequence goes on from CM032123.1 coordinate 32,677,330, forward strand.
CATGTTTGATTTTTAAGACATAAATAAGTATAGAAACCTAATAAGCCAATTACTTAATGGTGTCATTCTTGAAAAAATGTGAATTACCGGTCAATTCTTTTGTTTTATTTTGAAGAAAAGTTAGGGCTTGTTCTCTTATGTTTTGGGACAATTTTTTTCAATCCTTAAAAAAATTTCAAAACACATGCATATTCTCCAAATTTTCTCCCAAAATACTACAATTTTTTACCCAAAAAACCCTCCACAATTCACCCAAAAAAACCCTACATCCTAAAAAGCACACCTACCTTCTTATTTTCTCACTCCATCTTTTACATCACTCATTCATTTATCACTCTTTCACTTCACTCATATATACACATATACATACACACACATATTTACATATATGAAAAATATTAAATTTTTTCTATGTAAAACTGTAACACCCCTGAAATTTAGTATTTTCGAAAATAAGAATTTAGAAATTAAGATTTTAATTTGGTCGAATTTTAGGGTTTGAAAAAGAATTATAAAGGATTCAATTGCAAGAAATTGCAAAGTATTGGGGTCAAAAATTTAAATTTCGATGACTTATTTGGGCTTCAAGTGGAATTTGAGGGGTTTGCATGGAAGAACTAAGCTCATCATATTTTAGCGTTTGATTCAAGATTAAAGTGCGAAACCCTCGAATTGGTGTTATTTTTTCAAATTAAATTTAAGAAGATCCATAGCGTTCAAGGCGTTCCTTGCGAAGCTCATTAAATTTAAGATCATATTTGGAAGGGAAAAATAAGAGGATTAGATTAGAAATTGAATACACAATTGATAGATTTTAATTTTATTTTATTTGTATAGAATTTTCTTGTCTTGTAATTTTATTTTTTCAGACAAAGAAATTTTCCAAATATATATATATATATATAGCACGTTAAAAATTAGTAAGTGTAAATTTATTTGTCTGCAAATATATATATATATATATGGAAAGTTTGACCTATTGGCCCTAGTCTATGGCATCGTCTCCGCGGCACTCAACGGAGGAAAACGTGCTGTAATAACGTCGACTACTCGACTTCTCTCGGCAATGATGTGATATGCTGTTCCTTGAACTTTTAAGAATCAAAATCACGATGTTGCGTGAGATGTTATAATCATTTTGCATTTCCTATGTACCGTAAGCTATGTTTGTTGTAAATTGGAATATTTTGTTAAAATATTTTGGTAAAATAACTTTTGGGAAGTGGGGTTAGGGAATGTTATTGTTGTTTGTCTATATTTTTAGTAGTGGGTGGATAATGTTTTGGTAGAAAATTGTTTATTTGGTTGTGTTTTGGGAGTAAACAAGATATCACATCAGTAATTTTTTCGTCGGGTTGGTATTGATATTTTAAAATTATTTGTGTATCTGTATATATAGATTGGGTAGGGAGACAAAAAATGAGAGAGCTAGACTTTGGAAATGGGTAGGAAATGAACTAGAAGGGTATTTTGGGCCTTTTTTGGCGTATTTTAAAAGTGGGATTGAGGCATATGTATTGTTTATTTGTTTATATTTTGGGAGTTGGAAAATGAATTAACAATTTGCAATCAAACATAGCGTTAATTGAAGATAGATTTACTTAAATTTAAATAAACCATGCAAATTTTTGTATCAATTTCTATTTTTATATTTTATGTGTCATCATTTCATTATTAACAATCGAATAGACTTGTATTTAATGTAATAGGTAAATCATGAACGAGCATCCCAAAAGTATGGGCTCTATCACAAGCAATCAAACCTTCCATAATAATTCGTGTTGATAGCTTCTAATATATTCATTTGATACACGTACATTCAACTCACAACAATAAAAGCACTCCTTTTTGTTTTCTAATTTTCGTCCGACAATTCGAAAGCAAAATTCTTAACATTTATTATATCTATAGATGATCTACTTCATTGTGCTTTATTCATGTTTTGATTAAAAAGGCGTAATGTTGTTGGTTAACTAAGGTTCAAAGCATTGCGAAGTGGAAACCAATGGCTTGGTTTGGTATTGTTTTGGGCATCTTTTAGAAAATATTTTCTGAGAATATATTTGGGAGTTAAATTCTAAGAATGTGTCATTTATTTATTTTTATTTTGTGAAAATATAAAAAAATAAAATTATTTGTTTGGAAATATTTTTGGAGAGACAAATTTTACTGTAAATGTCAAATAAGTTACTTTTTTGTTAGGTTTGTAGGATAAAATTGTATTTTAAAATATAATAAATTTATGTACATACATATATATATATATAGTTGAATGATTGATGTATATATATTTATAATGTTATGATTGTAGTGAAATGATGTGTAATTAATTTAATTATAAATTAATTTTGATTTGATATAACATAATTATATGATCTAATATGTTGAAGAAATTAATTAAAAATATGAAAATAAATGGTGATCCAGCGATTATTTGGATAACCCAGTTATCAATACCACATTAGCATATGCATTTAGACAATGGTGTGAATTGGATAACCCAGTTATCAATACCACATTAGCATATGCATTCAGACAATGGTGTGAATTATTATTATTATTATTATTATTGTTGTTGTTGTTGTTGTTGTTGTTGTCTAGTTTAATATTGATGGCGTAAGATATGAGAATGAAAATCAATTATCATTTCTATAAAGAAAACTCGATCAGGTCTCATTTTTTCATTTGTCTATGTGCTACGAGTAATTATTATTATTATTATTATTATTATTATTATTATTATTATTATTATTATTATTATTATTACTACTATTATGATTATTATTATTATTATTATTATTAATATGATATATTATTACTATTGTTACCATCATTATATTATGAGAAAGCTTAAAGCCACGTTGGGATGTAATTGCTATCATTAACGTGATACATCATCATCATCATCGTCATCATCATAGGATAACTAACCCTATTCTTTTCTATGTTTATTCTATTGTTGAATTAATTTCATTCTCACATAATTTCATTTCTCCATACCAATTATGAATCTTTTACTGTCAAACACTTTATGACATCGCACAAATCTTATATATTTTACTACATATTTAAAACTGAAAGTTTATAAATTCAACCAAACACCTTTTTACCTCAACTACAATTCACACACTCTTAAAAGAGTTCACTTTGGACATATTTACAAACGAGAAGCGCTAAGAAGCAGAAGTTATCAAATTCTCCAAAAAAGGAAAAAAACAAAATAAAGAACAAGAATAAATTGGATGTATAGTAATTAAGAGAACAGAAATATATAGTTGTTAAAATTAACTAATATTATGTGGCATGTTTGATGCTCGTTTGTATACCAAGATCTAATTCTGATAACTACTTGTGACCTTTTGCTTACACAGGATTGTCCTTCTGCTGCGTTTTATTTTTCTTTGTTTCGTCTATAATCCATTTATAATCGGAAGGAATTGCAAGTGGGTCTTGAATAATATTTTCAATATTTCTATTGGTAGAAGAAGTGGGGCGTTGATAATTCGGAGGTTTTATCCAATGGAACCAAGAGTAACTGCGGCAGGTGGACTTGACGGGGGTGTTGAAAATTCATGTAATGTTTGCAATTCTTCAAACTTTGTAAATGTGACTATCATTTTCGCAGTGGGAACTATAAGAATCGCAACCTGAAAATGGATGAGAAACCTTAGCCAAAAAGTAAAGGATCAGATCAATATGCGAACAAGATTTTCCTAAAAACTAAGATCCGTTGAAACCCACACGCTATACACCATCACAGAGAGGAGAGGGCAGGGCATACAGTGGTAATTAATCTGTGATGTTCAATCCCAAATTATAAATAAAATATTAAATACAGTGATCTTTTTATAAGTTTTGGCTAAAGAATTTATGTCCATTCCTATCCCCTTTTGGACAAGTTGATCGGTTAACTTGATGAATTTGGAGGCAATTCTCACTTCTAGTGGGCTTGTGCACTGGAGCAAGAGTTGTAATAAAACGGCATGAAAGACGATCATCAACTAGAATATTTAGAGTATACCTACTATGCATAACAAAGTGCTATGCGTATAGGAGCCACCTCTTAGACTCATAAGAGCCATCTTTAGAATTCCAATGCTTGGTGATTGATCAAGGACTATGTCACGTTGCAATAAGGACTTCGCTTTCTGAAGGAGGGTTGATTGCGATGTCTCATCCCAAATCAATAAAATACCAAAAAGAGTGACCACCTTACAAACTTTGGCTAAACAACTCATATGTATCCATTGCATATTCCCTTTGGACAAGTTGATTATAGTCCAATTTTTAGAATATACTTAAAAAGATAAATTTTTAGAATGTACTCAAAAAGGTATATGGCTATGAAAGAGGGATACAGTGGTGGAAATGCTTCTTTCTTATATATTTTGGACCTTAGCTCCATGAAAAAATATAAGATTAATGACAACCATGTAAAAGCTACTGTTATTTATTAATACATATTTCAGTATCGGACTTGATGTTATTGGTTTTTTTATTAATAATGTGATTCTATTTGTAGAGTACGTAATCTTAAAATAAAATGATACATGTATCTTAAATTCAATATATCATATTTAGTCTTACAAATCTAATATATATAAAGTAAAATACTACTCAACAGTATTTGAAAAATGTTTATTATGGGGCAATGATGTGGATAATTTATTTTTATCTCATTTTGCCATCTCAACATTTTTCATACATAATTTGCTATAAAAATGAGTTATTGTATGCAAAGTACCAATTATTGTATGGAATTTAATTTTATAGCTCTCTCTCTCTCTCTCTATAATAATAATAATAATAATAATAATAATAATAATCCGTAAGAAAAAGGTAAAACTACCTTAATAAGATATTATTTTTATTATATGTATAATAAAAAACTTTTCATATATATATATATATAAATCTTACCTTAATTTAGTATTTCCCAAAATTATATTTTATTTCATAATTTAATATTTTAATTAAGTTAAATTCCTTAATATAAGCACATAGTTTCCTACAAGTAAGTAATTTATACTAAAAATAACCGACATATGCAGTTGACTAATATTTAAAGATACAAAATCATTGTCTTTCTTTTTTCCTCACATTTATACTAAAAGAAAAATGTTGTTCAATACTATTTACGAATGTTTATTATGTGGCAATGATGTGGATAGTCAACATTTTCCATATATAATTTGCTATAAAAATGAGTTATTGTGTAATTAATATAAAATATTATCTTAAATGAGTTTTTAGTTACTCCATATCTAATATTGGTAAGTAATCAATATATCTATATGGAAAATAATACATATGTATATATATATATTAGTTTGTGTATGCAAAGTACTAATTACTGTATGGAATTTAATTTTATAGTTCTCTCTCTCTCTCTCTCTCTCTCTCTCTATATATATATATATATATATATATAATATTAATAATAATAATAATAATCCAAAAAAGAGGTGAAGCTACCTTAATAAGATATTATTTCTAATGTATGATAAAAAACTTTTCATATATATATATATATATAAATCTTACCTTAATTTAGCATTTTCTAAAATTATGTTTAATTCCGTAATTTGATATTTTAATTAAGTGAAATTCCTTAATCTAAGCATATAATTTCCTACAAGTAATTTATACTAAAAATAACCGAAATATGCAGTTGACTAACATTTAAAGATACAAAACCATTGTCTTCTGTTTTCTTCACATTGTAAGCTTAGTGAGTTAAACTCTAATTTTTTTTAATATGCATGTGTTTTTTAATTTACATATGGTTTTCTAATATTAATAAATTTTTATGTTTATGAACCGGTCAATTTGCAAAATAAATTTGGAGCCCCAATTTCGTGGTAAGTTAACAATTTTATATTCTACCAACTACAATAATTTTTTTCTTTTTTCAATCCTTTTTTCACATTTTTCGTGTTATGGAATTCATTAAACATTTTTTTTTTGCTTTTATCGATTTTTTTCAACTTTTTTTTGTGTTGTGGATTTCATTTAATTATATATATAAGTTTATATATGAAATTAATATATATATATATATATATATTTACTGCCAGCTTAATGCATGGAGCATTAATTTTTTAGCTCTCTCTCTCTCTCTCTCTCTCTATATATATATATATATATATCTTTATATAAAATAAAATATGTTTCGTATCATAATTTAATATTTTAATCACTAAGACTTGGAGGTGTTCGTTGTATAATTTTAAAAAATATAAAAAAGTTGTTTGTATATATATATATATATATATTTTTCATACGGGATTTTGTGTCTATTTCAACGATCACCAAGTTAATTATGTTTTGCAACAATTTTCAAAACTCAAATGACATATCTGAAATTTAATCTCATGTTTGATTTTTAAGACATAAATAAGTAAAACATGGTGGTAGTTTCATGTCCACATATATATTTGGTAAAGAGATAGAAACCTAATAAGTCAATTAAGTAATGGTGTCATTCTTGAAAAAATGTGAATTACCGGTCAATTCTTTTGTTTTATTTGGAAGAAAAGTCAGGGTTTGTTCTCTTATGTTTTGGGACAATTTTTTCCAATTCTCAAAAAAATTTCAAAACACGTGCATATTCTCCCATTTTTCTCCCAAAATACTACAATTTTTTACCCAAAAAATCCCTCACAATTCATCCAAAAAAAACCCTACATTCTAAAAAGCACACCTACCCCCTTATTTTCTCACTCCATCTTTTACATCACTCCTTCATTTATCACTCTCTCACTTCACTCATATATACATATATATACACACACATATTTACATATATGAAAAATATTAAATTTTTTCTATGTAAAGCTGTAACACCCCTGAAATTTAGTATTTTCGAAAATAAGAATTTAGAAATTAAGATTTTAATTTGGTCGAATTTTAGGGTTCGAAAAAGAATTATAAAGGATTCAATTGTAAGAAATTGGAAAGTATTGGGGTCAAAAATTTTAATTTTGATGACTTATTTGGGCTTCAAGTGGAACTTGAGGGGTTTGCATTGAAGAACTAAGCTCATCATAATTTATCGTTTGATTCGAAATTAAAGTACGAAGCCTTCGAATTGGTATTATTTTTTCAAATCAAATTTTAGGAGATCCATAGCGTTCAAGGCGTTCTTTGCGGAGCTCATTAAATTCAAAATCATATTTGGAAAGAAAAAATAAGAGGATTAGATTAGAAATTGAATCCACAGTTGATATCTTGTAATTTTATTTTATTTGTATTGAATTTTCATTATCTTGTAATTTTATTTTTGCAGACATAGAAATTTGCCAAATATATATATATATATATAGCACTTTAAAAATTTGTAAATGTAAATTTATTTGTCTGCAAAAATAATATATATAATATATATATAGAAAGTTGACCTATTGGCCTTAGTCTATGACGTCGTCTCTGCGGCACTCAACGGAGGAAAACGTGCTGTATTGACGTCGGCTACTCGACTTCTCTCGGCAATGATGTGATATGTTGTGCCTTGAACTTTTAAGAATCAAAATCAAGATGTTGCGTGAGATTTTATAATCATTTTGCATTTCCTATGTACCGTAAGCTATGTTTGTTGTAAATTGGAATATTTTGTTAAAATATTTTGGTAAAATAACTTTTGGGAAGTGGGCTTAGGGAATGTTATTGTTGTTTGTTTGTATTTTTAGTAGTGGGTGGAGAATGTTTTGAAAAAAAATTGTTTATTTGGTTGTGTTTTGGGAGTGACAAGATATCACATCAATAATTTTTAGTTTATTTAGCACTCTTTTTGTTTTCTAATTTTAGTCCGACAATTCAAAAGCAAAATTCTTAACATTTATTATATCTATCAAAACAGTATGTATGGTTGGTATAAACTGCAATCAATTTAAATATTCACAATGAAGAAGTATTGTGATTCTCTTTCAGGTAGGCCTAGAAGGAGAAGGAAGGGTGGAATGCCGACATGCATTAATCGATGGGTTTAGAGGAAACTTTTGCATCTAATGGTCTCTATTGACATAGAAACCAAGGGCAACAAAATATCAAATGATTCACTGTAGACTAAAAGAGTGCACCGCTTGCTTTGAAGGGCTGATATATGAGTCTTTTAGGAGGCAATTTAATTCTGCTCATTAGAGAATAGAAAAAAAAAAAAAAAAGGAAATTATGGCAGCAATAAGCTGAGCATAGGTAGCATGCGTGCGGTATCAAAACTTGAAAGCAAGCTTGTCGACTTGTTCTGTTCAATTCTCCAACTTGACTTGTTTGGCTCGAGCTTGAGAAAACTTGTTCTGTTCAATTCTCCAACTTGGCTTGTTTGGCTCGAGCTTGAGAAAACTTGTTCTGTTTAATTCTCCAACTTGGCTTGTTTGGCTCGAGCTTTCCATTCCCAATTTATTAAGGAAAGGGGCTTCAAATCATCAATGAACAAGGACTTCGCACAACATTAGACAGTTGACACTTTAGGAGCACAAACAGAAAATCTTAGAATGCAGAGAGTTATAATTAATGATATCTTAAAGCATCATCATACAAAATATCATCAAACTTTAAGCACATTATAATTGATTTTCGCAAAGACACAGAGAAGTTGCGATGTTTACATGCCTTGTCTACATACCTTAATGACTATAAAAGACTACTTCCTATTAAAAGAGAAAGAGATTGGTTGCAATTAAAAACGCTGTAACCTCTCCCTATACTTGGTAGGATTTTCTAACTTAAAATGTAAAGGAAAGGTGTTTATTTTCAACGATTAATGGCAGCAAAATATTGATAAAGCATGCGCATCAGCCTGTACAGTGAGAGTATGGACATAAGAAGCATACCTTGACACGGAAGGTCCCTTTGGGTAGCTTGGTAGTGAGTAACTCTCGTAATCGTCGTATAGCTTTAACTTTGTTTGCCAAGATGTCGAGCAATGGCAGAACTTCTTCTGTTTGTAAGGGGAAGTCCGGAGAAAGCCAAAGAATAGGCCTCAAACCTTTCTCACACTCACTATCATGACTTCCATCCTTGTCAAGCTCACTCTCTGTTCCACTCTCATTGCTGGAGTTTGAGAACTCATCATTTCTCATGGTCCTCGGAACCCTTCTTGACTTAATGCTCACAACCACGTTATGCATATCGTATACTTTAGCTTTCCAAGGACCTACCATTTCCGTTTTCTCTCGTCCCCTCCATGTTGTATATATGTATGTATATATAATTTTTAAATAATAAATAGTATTTAATGTATATAAATATGTTATGAATAATTTTATATGCATATATATATAATTACATATATATGTGTGTGATTTTATATATATGAATGTATATAATTTTTTATAAGTATTATATAGTATTTGATTTATATAAATATGTTATATATTTTATAAATATGAAATTATTTAGTTTTGATAATTATATATATATATGTATGTATATATAATTTTATAAATATTAAATATGTTATATATTTCATAAATATAAAATTATTTAATTTTAGATTAAACAAAAGAAAAAGAAATATATATATATTATATGTATATAGATATGTTATAAATAATTCTATATATGTATATATACTATGCATATATGTATTTCTATAATCTTTTATATGTATATAATTTTATAAATATTAGATAGTATTTAGTTTATATTAATATCTTATGTATTTATAAAATACATACGGTATTTAATTTAGATTAAAGAAAAGAAAAAGAAAAACATAAGGATATAAAGTACTTATATATATATGAGGGTACTTTCATCCTTTCAATAAAAAATTCAACTAAAATAGATGGAAGGGGCCAGTGATCCAAATTTTAAAAACATAAGGGGGCGTTTCACCCCCCCTCCCCTTTTTTTTCAAACCGCCTATTTCGTATAACATAGGGGGGTAAAAAGATTTTAGCCCCTTTATTTTATCTTGTATTTTAGTTTGTTTCCTTTCACTCATTATGAAAAAATTAGAATACATTTGACATATTAAAAATTTTAATAACATATAAAATTTCATTTTATTTCATCCCATAAAGTTTAATTTATGTTTTGGATTTAGTAAACTAATTTCTAATTAGTGAAGAACTTATTGTCTAACTACTTCTTTCACGATGAAACAATATATAAGCTCAACTTTTTAAAATATATAGTATAATCTGAAAGATATGGTAGTATCACTACAAGTGGGTTAAAAATTGTTGGACTTTACACCTTACAATATTGCAACACTCCTAAATTTTGGTATTTTGAAAAATAAGGATTTAGAAATTAAGATGTTGCTTGACTGGATTTTAAGGCACGAAAAATAAATAAAAAAGGCTTGATTGCAAAAATTTTGAAAGTTTAGGGGATTAATGTGGACAAATTAGAAGTTTGAGGACTTTAAAAGAAATCAGTTTGGACCTAATTGATTGGAATTAGGAATATTAGGGGGTCAATGTGTGAAAAATAAAGGTTAGTGGGCTAAACTGAAACCTAGGGACTGAAGTGAAAAATGAATGAAAGCTTAGGGGTGTTATTGAAGGCGGTCAAGAACTTTTGGGGCTAAAGTGAGAAGGCTGAAAAGTATTTTTATATGTATAGTTGAAGGATGAATTTTTATCAAATTCTCAGAAATGAAAAAGGCCCAAAGTTCACCCCACCGGCGAAATGCCAAAAACAGCTGAAAACACGAATCAATCCAATAGGAAGCTTCCTCTAGCTAAAAAGAACACGTCCATCCAAGTTTCACCCAAAACAACCAACAGAATGGCCGAAAAAAGGGGGCCAACGGCGAGCTCGCGACGAGGTGGTGGTTTCGCCGCTCCCGACGGCGAAAAATGGCGGTGTTTAGATGGGCTTTGGTCGCGATGAGGTGGGTATACTGGTGCTAGGTTCAATTTTTGGTTTTGATTGGCAGTGGTGGGAGAATTAACAATGGTGGTTGATGGCGGGGGATAGGGTTTGGCCATCGCTTTGAGCGGCTAATTGACCGGCTTACGGTGGTCGGAGTCCGAAATTGGTTGGGTGGTTTTGCTCCTGGCGTCGAGGCGCGCCTACTGCTGGTGGCGGGCTCCATCGCCGGCGGTGGTGCGTGATGGTGTTGTTCAGGCAGTTTGTGCAGATTTTGATCCCAAACTCATCTAGGCTATTTTCAGCTTGAACCTGGGTCTCAATTCAACTCAATTTAGGTAATTTTTAATAATCAAATTTGAATCGATTAAATTGATGGATTAATTAGATTCTTTAATTGAGTTTAATTACGATCTGTATTAAAACCATTAAATTATAATTTAGCCTATGTTATAGATTAATTTTATAATTATCAAGATAGTGAACCCAGTCGGCACTAAGGAGTGTTGTTAAGACTTTTAAGTGGAATTTGGATTATTCATTTACTGATTCATCAAATTAAGAATAATGATGGGTCTATAAATATTTTAGTGTCCTATGGAGCTTGAGGCAATTATGACTGATTAATTGAAGTAACTGAGGACTTGATAAGAACATTTAAATACATTATGAGTTGTGGTTTAGAAATCAACACGATATTGATTTACGTCATTTTATTCTGAACTTTGAATTGATTGGGAAACCAGGACATAGACAGTCCAAACAATTAAGTATTACTACATTTAGTTGTCTTAAGTATTTAATCATGAAATAGAGATTAACATAATTGTACAAAATAACCTGGATTGATTAAGACATTAGCTATATTAATACTTAAAGCTCAGAGGATTAATAGGATAATGACTCGAGTTATCTTATGACAGTTCTCGGGCCGACTAGAAAGCCAGAACCTGAGTGATCATGCGACTAGGAATTTCTCTGCAATTGTCAGGTGAGTTTATACTCATTAGTATGAGATTTTTTTGCTGGGAAAAGAACTTATATACTTGTTATATATTCTGATCGCTTGATTCCTTTTACTCTATGTATTAAAATAGTACTCCACATCGCCTTTTTTTTGTTTACTTAGTGCTTCTGTTGATATTGATTGATATCGCTTTACCTGATATTTGGCGATTGTGTTGATGAAATTAAAAAGTGATTTTGAAATGTATGTTTTATCGCCATGTCTATCTTGAAACTAGCCTAGTGCTAAAATAGTGATTTCGTGTTAACATGGCGACTTGATGTGTTCAGTGAAATGCTGTTGGACGTGTTAAGTGATAGCAGTGAAAGTGTTTAATACCCTTGGGGGTGGGCCTTGGGATCGGTTACGAAAGGCAACCGGGCGGAACGAACCGATGGTGACAGATCTTTCGGCTGATACCCGTGCACAATGCACATATAATCCCTACTTAGTAGGCCAGCTAGAGGTAGCTGCCTATGAGGGGGATCAGGTATGTGGCTAGCCATGCCCAGTGAGTGATTAAGTGTCCGAGCTGATCACTCGGTACTTTGGAGGAATAAAGATTTTCGTGTTTTCGAAAGTGAAGTGATAAGGTAGGAGAACTACCAACAGCAAAAAGTGTGAAAGTGATCTTTAATTTTGTTTTATAATTTGAAACTCGAGTATTTGACACAAACCCAGTGGTTGTTCAAGGGACATGTCGACCCCTTGTGGTCGTAATCGTGATTTAGAATTCCTCTGTGAGATATAATGAATTTGTGTAGTCTCATCACTGGTATGGAATGGTGGTGAGATGGATCGCTCTAAATTTTGATTAAAACCTTCTCACAGAGGAATTTTAAATCATGATTACGAGAATTTTTGAAGTCTCATTACTGGTATGGGACGGTGTTGAGATGGATCGCTCTAAATTTTGATTAAAACCTTCTCTCACAATTTCTAAAAATATTTATGTTTCCATTCGTTTCCTATGTCATAATTGTGAAATTGTCATTTTGTTGTTACTGGTATACTTCTCAAAGTCATTCAGACTGACGTTGTTTTATTATTTCTTCCGTTCTTTGCCCCAAATACAATCAAGTGACGATGATAGACTAACCCAGGTGACACATGAGGCAATGAGGGTGATAGAAGTCCATATTTCGGTTCAACTAGAACATCCGATTTAGGTTGTTATAGAAATGAATTACTTTGGGATTTTTGAGAAATGTTTTTCTATTGTAAAGAAGATGTGTGGTACTGTTTGAGTGGCACTTCGCCGGGAAGTAAGCGCCTCCCAGTCGGGGTATTACAAATATTCAAACACTTAACCTATTGTTCATGCAATGACTTATTAACCACTAGACCAAAATGTTCATATATTTATTTCAATAATATAAAATAATATATATCACAATAATCCTAACTTGATACTATTCATGACAAATAAATCTACAAACAATTTTAATGCTACAACTATAAATTCCATAAAATATTTCATATTACTTACTTTGAAATTGTTAACTAACTTGAATGCATGGATAATATTCTTGTACTTACTTGGACCCTCTTAGATTTGTTGTTAACATATTCACCTTTTCCTTGTGCTTTTCGGTGAGTCCTTTTATGAAGTTCGATTTGGCTAATTAGTCTATCTTGTTGTGTCCACATTAAATTAGTTAATATTAAAATTTTCAATAGATAAATAAAAATAACAATAAATTAATTAAAGAAATTAACCTCCATTCATGTGTAACTTATTGTGCATGTATAAGGAAACATAATAAACAAAATATTGATGACATAATTCATAAACACAATTCATATTAATAAAACTGAACACTAAAATAATTTTGCATTCTTATTGTTGTTGACTTTTTACAATGCCCCAAAATGCAAAATTATAACTATAATTCATAATAAACATGTTGGCTACATAATTCATAAACACAATTGATATAATTCATGTGTAACTTATTGTAAATGTATAAGGAAACATAATAAACAAAATATTAACTACATAATTCACAAACACAATTCATATAATTATAACTTAACACTAAAATAATTAACCTTTTTACAAGGCCCCCAAATGCCAAATTACAAACCTGCAAAATTAAATAAAAAATAACTTTAATTAGAAAAAAATTAAAAAAAAATGAAAAGAAGGGGTCGACGGTGTGGTTGTTTTGGCTAGCACCCTACCGCCAACAGTAGGGGGTTCCAAATCGAGTAGAACTGGCTTCTCCTAACCCAGCAGCAGCTGGAATGGTTCCAGCTGCTGCTGGAGAGAACCGGTGGCTCCCCGCCAGCCGTGAGACCCAGCTGCTGGGTCTCACGGCTCGTAGCTGGCCTCCCAGTCATCTCGCTGGCACTTTTGCAGGCGAGAGGTTTAAGAGGGAAAAAAAGAAAAAAATGCAAAAGGAAGGAAGAGAAGAGGAGTACTTCTATACACAGTTGGTAAAGTGAGAAAAATGATACAAATTGAAATGTAAATAGGGGTTAGGATTTAGTCACTTGGCCACTTGTGGCTTTTGCATCTTTTATTGTTTTACATGTTATTTTGATAATTTTTATTAAATTATAGTAATTAATTTTTTTAATTTTTCACTAGTTAGTTATATATGACTTGATTCATATTTTGGTACTTAATATTTTTACATATTATATTTTAATATAATTTTAAAAAATTAAATTTTATGATAGCTATTGAATATTGACATTCAATTTTAGATATGTAGATATAATAATATTAATTAATAAAAGTATTCTCTATTATTAATATATTGGGGATAAAATTTATAGAGTTGTGAGATTTTAGGATTTAGAGTTTAAGTTTTATATTTAGATAATTTTATTAGTTTTCTAAATTAATAATAGTACAAATCTACAAAATAAAGATATGAAATAATGTATTTATCTTGTATTATATGTAGACGGTATAGTTAGATATTGTAGAATATTTAAAGTTGATTGGGTGAGTTTATAATTTTCTCAAAACATTGTATAAGATGTTCGGCAGTTTATAAGATGTCAAAAAGTGTTTCATAATCTTTTTTAAGAAAAGAGCTTATAAAAAATTTAAAATAAATCTTAGAAACTTATAAGGTCTTTTTAAAAAGGTAAGGAGTTTTTAACTTATTTTTAAGATTTTAACAAGCTCGCTGAATTTTAATTATAAAATTATCATTATTAATACTTTATAAGTTCCAAGATCTTATTATCCAAACATTTTGGCTCTATTCACTTGTATTTTGGGCATTTTTTAAAAAAAAAAAATTTGGAAGAATGGATTTTTGGAGCAAAATTGGAGAAAGTGCCAACAGTTTGTTTTTGTTTTGGAAAAATAGGGAAAATTATTTGAAAATGACTCGTTAGTTTGTTTATGTTTTGGTGGAGGGACAAATTTTACTATAAATGTCAAATAAGTTACCTTTTTGTTGAGTTTATAGGAAGAAATTAATTTTTTTATGTAATATATGTATGTATATTTATAGTTTGATGATGTGTATGTATATGTAAAGATTGTAAAGAAATGATGTGTAACTAATTTAAGTCATAATTTATTTTGATATTTTATATTTTTTAAATTTATAAATAGCAAATGATGTATTACTTTAAAGAACACATTCATTAATTAAAACTAAATATATATGAAATCATAATTATATGTAAATATTATTAAATTGACTTACATTAAATGTAGCACCTCGACTCGGGATATAGCCCAAAATTTAGAATGGCAATCCAGTTCAGACGTACATCTTAGTTCATAAATAAGCAATACAATCAGTATCCCATCAGAAATTTTTTCAAAACTTATCAAAGACAGATAGCAGCGGATTTCAAACTTGATAACCTCATCAAAATACTAAGTACTTACCATCAATAGTCTCATAACCTCCAACATAATATATACATGCCTTGAGTCATAATTTCGTTTTACATATCACAACATTTCTAAGATAAGACTTAGCATTCAAGAGAACCCATATACATACACACATCCATTCCATAGCAAAATTTCCTCACCGATCCAAGTCCATCGCCTATTCCTGTCTGAGAAAAATCAAAGATAAACGGGGAGAGGGGGGGTAAGTCCAAAGGACTTAGTGAGGGATAAATGTAATCACAGGCAATGGGGATCTGTCGAGGATGAATCAACTAAACATATCATAGTTTAACGGTTCAAATAGAAACATATCAGGACACAATCAAATGGTCATGAAACAAATCAAACAGTCTAGAAAATAGTCTATCGGTCAGCATACAGTCGAATATCAGAATAATCTTATATCAATCATACCGAACTATACTTACCCAGGCATGACAACATGGTACATAACTTATGCCAATCGAACTGATTTAAGCTTACCCAGGCATGGTAACCTGGTACATAACTTGTACCAATCGATCTAATTTAAGCTTACCTAGGCATGGCAACCAGGTACAGAACTTATCAAACTGAATCAAAGTTACCCAATCGAACCAAACTAAACTTACCCAGGCTTGACAATCTGGTACAGAACTTACCAGTCAAATCAAACTTATACAAATCAAACCGAACTTATCTAGGCATAACCACCTAGTACAAAACTTACCAATCAAATCAAACTTATACCAAACCGAACTTACCTAGGCATAACCACCGGTACCAATCAAACTGAACTTACCCAGGCATAATCACCGGGTACCGAACCTACCCACGTGTAATAACTTGGTACAAACTTACCTGAGCGTGACATCCTAGTACAAAACTTACCCGAGCATGACAACCTGGTACAAAACTTACTCGAGCATGAGAACCTAGTACAAAACTTACCCGAGCATGATAACCTAGTACAAAACTTACCCAAGCATATCAACTTGGTACATAACTTACCCAAGCTCAGCTTGGTACATAACGTATTACCAACAAAATAATTCAATGACATATCAATCAAACTAACTTACCCAAACATGATAATTTGGTACATAACCTACCCAAGAACAGCTTCGTACATAACTTACCTAGGCATGTCTGCTTGGTCAATAACTTATTACTGACAGAACAAACCCACGACGTACAAGTCGAACTAACTTACCCAAGCGTAACAGCTTGGTACACAACAAATTACTGACAGAACAAATCCATAATACCAATCAATTTCAGACTAGTCAACATAGTCACCTAACGCTGTGACGTATAAACATGTTGCTAGCAAGGCAATAAATAACGATACAGATAACAAGACAGTAATAGACAATCTAGCGATACAGAAGACATACAAGAGTTTTGGGGAACTTCACAGGGTTCAAATCAAGACAACCTCACAGGGTTCGGTAATCAATAGCAACGATAATGAAAATCAGGTTTAATGATAGCTATGGAAGAAGCTCGTAAGAAACAAATGTCGATTGGCAGAACCTCATAGGAGTACAACAAATAATAAAGTGCGATAATCAAATCAATATCAACCCTCATAAGGGTTTATCAAGAAAATTGATAAGTACAAGAAGTGCCAGATTAGCAGACCCTCACCTCCGTTGTCTCAGAAAACTACAATCACCATCAGCAGTCTAATAATTCGCAGGTCCCAAATCGTCGTCACCTAACCAAAATAATATTTCACAATCAAAATCCTCATTTGACCATATAATCACAATTACATAAACAACGACCTAAATTATTACTTAATAAACTAAATCGATAGCTTCAATAAAGATATGCTAGTAGCACCGATCTCGTTAAAGAAATATATAATTGGGTCATAAATCATCCAATTGATCTTACCACAACATACTAAATCGATAACGATGGTCCAATATCCCTTAAAAATCCCAGTTTATTGCCACTTAGGTTCCAAATTCATAAAATGAGGGTTTTCTCCACCTAATTAACTTAATCATCAAGAATATTACGTGAAATGACAAAAATCCGAATCCATTGACTTATGAAATTCTATGTATATCTCAATATTTAAATCAAACTGTGTGTATTCCTTGTTTATACAATAAATCGTAGGGTTTGGAGGTATATACATACACACGCATACAACTTTAACACATGTTTCTCATTTTTACCCAATATCTTGTTATTGAAGCTCCAAATGCACGATTAGCTTGCGTGCATGTAACCCTTGCGACGAGATGAAGATTTTGTCCTCTGACCGCCACCGTGTGTCACCGACAGAGATGGCCAAGGACACCACCAAAAGATGATCCTCAGCTCCACGAATTTAACCCCTCAAACAATTTTGGATTTCATCGCTGTTTGGACAGTCAATTGGCCGAAAAACCAAAATCCCGCCACCAACGGCGCCGCTCGATTGTCTTCTAATTTCTCCATCCACGGTGGTCAGTTTGAGAATCTAAAAGTACTACCATGATCCTTGAGCTGAGCCCGTCAAAACGATACCTGGTTTCGCTGTTGAAAGTTGCCGGAATGGCAAACCCACCAAACTCCACCATGGCTGGCTTTTTGGTCTCAATTTTCGGCCGTTTAGCCAGTCAAACTAGGAAGAAGTGGGTATATTTGTGTTCTACACGACGAAAAAAAGAGAATGGTATATAATATGTTGGGTTTCACCACTTGCCGGAGGAGATGGCTGGAGGAGGAAAACGATGGGCTTAAGTGAAGAAAACGAAGAAATTAGGGGCTAGGCTGCTATTTAAAGGCCTATTTTCAGAAATTATGTTTTCGCCCCTAAGGGGCTAGCTTAAGTGCATTAAATATTTTTTTATGAAAAAAATTAATTAAAACTATAAACTCCTAGCATATATCATCAAATTGTAATATGAGATAAAACTTAAAGCTTTTATCTTTTATTGCTTATTCTGTCCACATTTAAATATCCTGTTAATTACATGATACAATTAAATATATAATTTATTTGACTAGTTTATTAAAATATAGATTTTTCTTATAACTTTCAATATTGTACAATTTTCAAATCAATTTACTAATACTATATCTAAATATTATATATTTAAATTATTGATCAGTAAGACTAACTGAACATATAATTTGAACAGAACTGATTTTTATATCATTCAAATATTATATAGTATATAATTGAAATAAAATTTAATATATATATATATGCAATATTCCGGGAGTGGATATCTAGACTAATTTTCTCCTCTTCTTTGGCGGCAGACGGTCAACTTATCTTTTCCTTGGATGTTTATTCAATTTATCAACTTTGATAGCCTAATCAGCAAAATAGTAAGAGAAAGTGAGAGGAGAAAATAAAATGTTAAAATTCTTATTTAATTTGATTGGGACAATTTGGGGGTGGGTTTATTTATGTATCTGCAGCATGCACCTTTTTCCTGGAGCAAAACATACTTTGCCTGGGAATTGTATTCCTTGTATTAAATACCTTTTCAATAAAAATATTTTACCATTTATTCTCCAAAGTATATCATGTAAGACTTACCAGTTTTAGTATTCAATGAATTCTCATTAATACTCTTTAATAACTATACTTTATTTTTGAGCAGTTTTTGTTTCTTTTTATATTATTTTCATTTTTTAATTCTTCTTCCTTTCCCTCAACAATTCGCCTCAATTTTATTCTTAGAATAATTTTATAAGGAACATAAAAAAACTAAACACTATCTTGAAACCTAGAAAAATTATTAACTTTAAAATTTAGATTGATGCTTCCACATATAAGAGAAACTAAAATCTTGAAACTATTTTTAAAGTATAACAAACTTTTAGTCAGAACATTCAAACTTACCTAATAATCTCTTTATAAATGTTACGTTTCAAGTAGAGATGTGAATAGATTACGCATCCCACTGGAGCTCTATGATCTAGCCTACATATGATATTTTTGATTTTATTTTATTTTATTATTTATAAATGGCCTACATATGATATGGCTTGGTTTATTTAATAAAAAAGGTGGATTAAGAATTATAGAATAGCATTTCTTATTAAATAGGCTAGATTTAAACTCTTTAAAAGCCCAAAAATTTAACAGGCTGGCCCGTTTATTATTCTTTATATAATATAAAATAATTATATTTATATTATATGTTAATAAGTAAATATAAAATAGCTTTTATTATTTAGTCAACATTTTATGAAAGTGGGATTGTTTGTTTTTAGGCTATATATCAATAGAACTTTTATTTATATACAACTATTTTATACTTAAATTTAACTTTCATAATGATATATCTGTTATTTATCTTTTTGATTACTGTATACATTTTCAGAGTTTGCATAACTTTCAGGCTTATTAAATAATTAGGTACATTTAGGTCTATTATAAGTTTGAACCTATTAAAAGTCTAGATTTATGTAATGTCTAAGTTTAATTAATGAAGCTTTAATAGAATATAGGTTTTTAGTAAGCTTTTAGACTAGATCAAGGCTTTTGAATTTTTAAAAAGGTTAAACTCAACCTTAAAACAAAGCCTATCAAAGATAATAAGTTAAACTCATATTTGTTATTTGTATAACAGGTCTGATTTATTTAAGCTAAAATCTAGCTTGGCCAACCTAGTTTAAAGTGCATAAATTCTTAATAATTAATTATAAAATTTATTGACATTAATAGAAAGAAAAATTAAATTGAGAAGGTGTAAATTAAACCAAAAAAAGGAAAAAGAAATAAACAATACTTTATAAAACGTAATTAAAAGGCAATCATTTGGGCAGCAATGAGAGACCAGAGCTGGAAAGCTTATCTAATGATGAATGTTTTATTTCAAGCTTCAACACATGCAATATATTTTTGTTTCTTTGGTCTTATTCAGCATTATAATCCTAGGCATATTTATAGAATGTTTGACTCATTGGCATTCCTTAGCCTACGGCGTCGTCTCTGCAGTACTCATCACAGCAATGTTTTTAAAATTGGATCGACAAAGAACAAATAACATTACTGATTATTGGTTCAACTAGTTCGATCAGTTGGACCACTAGTTTGACCAGTATGATGACATAATGACGTAATAATTATATTTAATTTTATAAATATATATAACATTTTAATTAATAAATATTACTAAATTTTATTAATTAATTTAGATATATTTATTATTTGAATAAGTAATTTAAATATTTTAAGTATCTTTATTTTACATATGATTATTATTTTAATAAATAATATAACAAAATTAAAAAAAATATCTTTTTTAATTAATAAACAATTTAGTTAAAAAGACATATATTTAAATTTTTTTTACTTATTTATTCTTAATTAGTATAGTTTTTAAATTTTTTATTTATTTTGTTTTTAATTTATTATTACATTTAACTAAATTTATTAATTATTTTAGTTATATCAATTATTTGAATAAATGGTAAATATATTTATTTTAAATATGATTTTTATTTTAATAAATATTTTGATGAAATTTAACTAAATTATCATTTATGCTTATTAGTTTAATATTGTCTAATATGTAACTCAACTAATAAAAACTTTATTATTTAATATTATTTGATAAATTTAATTATATAAATAGATTATTTTAAATATATATGCTATTTAGCATAATTCAAAATTTTGAGATATTATAACACATAGAGGGGCATTTAGGACTTTAACCATCAAACCAATTTTCAGCATTCTTTTTTTTTAATTATTTTTCCATCAAGGGCACTATTGACTTTTTACATTTTTTGTCTACCTTACAAATAGGTTTGTCAATTTAGCAGGGGTTTTTGTAATTTTTGAAAAAGCGAGGGCCTTTTCGTAATTATGCCATACCTCAGAGCTGGTAGCCGTAATTCACCCTTATTTTTATACCTCAATTTAATTGAATTTAGATACAGCTATGGATGAATTTTTGTGTTGATTTTACTTTTTATGTTTAACGTGTCTGCATTTAATTAGCAATTCAATAAACCTATATTTAACATAATAGATATACAGGTCTTACACACTACTGACAACCATCATAAAAATATGGATTCTGTCGTAGAGAATGGAATCCTTCTTTCTAATCCATTTGGATGATTTTCAATATATCCATGTGATACATATTGTAATCCAGAAAGACCAAATAATAATAATTAGGAGATACCCACATAGTAATTTAATGAAAGAACACAAGATTCAATGTGGTTCGGCGATGTACCTAGTCTACCTGATAAAAAGATAAATTTTATTAATCTCAGATCAAGTGCCAAGTACAAATTCAAGTTCCACAAATCTCACAAGAACACCGAAAACCCTTGTTCAAACCTCCATTCTCGAGAACAATCTCAAAAACAACCAAGAACTATTTTGAATAGGGTTCTAAATTGAAAACCATAAAAAACGGAGTTTAACTACCCCAAAAATCACAAAACAGGCTATGGGACTTGTGCCCAAATTGGGCAATAGCACTTGCGCCAGAGCGCGGCCTATTTGCGCCCTAGTGCAAGTCGCAAGTATCTTTGCCCAGACCATAAGCCTGGGCATGTTTTTCCTTACACGTGTCAGCAAGCATCCTTGCTGGCATGCTCCTAGGCGCAACAGCTGTGTGCTCCGGTACACAGTGTTCTATCCATGTGCGTTGGGGCGTGCCCGACATGCTGTCTAGACATCGTCTTGCCCATTTCTGCACTGTTTCGCATCATTACTTCACCGCTTTTATTGTTTCTCGTCATTTCCAATTAGAATTTTAAGGCACACTCAATAATTCTCCACATTGACTTGAAATCCTCTATTCATCATCTTTGTCTCCCCTCAAAGGGTAATCATCTGAGTCTGCAAATATTTACCAAATTCAGCAATGCTTGAATTTGATTCCCGGAATGGTCTTCGTCAACATATCTACCGGATTATCCTTAGTCCCAACCTTGTCAACCAAGACAATGCTTTAAGACACCATATTCCGATAAAGTGATACTTCACATCAATGTGCTTTATTCTCTCGTGAAACGTTTGATTCTTTGACAAGTGTATGACACTTTGACTATCACAAAACAAGTGTATGATACTTTGATTCTTTTACAAGTGTTAATGCGTCTTTCTTGGCTTGTGCATGTACCTATTCACAATACTGACAGCATGTGAAATATTTGGCCTAGTGCATACCATAGCGTATATCAAACTACTAACTGCACTAGCATATGGCATATTAGACATGTGCTCCACCTCCTCCTCAATACTCGGTGATAGATTTAATGAGAGCCTGAAATGAGCTGCTAGTGACATGCTAACTGGCTTGGACTTATCCATCCCAAAACGCTATAATACTTTCTCAATATATTTTTGCTTAGACAAGTACAACAATCCAGAGTGTCTATGCCCAATATCCTCTTTGCACTATCCAAATCCTTTGTCTCAAATTATTCACTCAATTGAGCTTTTAACACATTAATCTCGTACTTCATGGCAGACATTTGGTCAACCTAGCTCTTATACTAGTTTGTTGTAACCCCAAAAGACCAAATAACAATAATTAGGAAATATCCACAAAGTAATTCAATGAAAGAATACAAGATTTAATGTGGTTTAGCGATGTGCCTACTCCATCCGATAAAGAGATGAATTTTATTGATCTCAAACCAAGTGCCAAGTACAAATTCAAAGTCCTACAAATCTCATGAGAACACCCAACACCCTCATTCAAACCTCATTTCTAGAGAAAAATCTCAAAAACAGTTAAGAACTACTTTGAATAGGATTCAAAATTGAAAACCATAAAAAAAGAGGATTTAAATACCCCCAAAAAATCACGAAACGGCCTATGGGCATTGCGTACCACGTTGGAGTACACCAGCACACAAAAATTGTGCCCCAATGCGCAAGCGCCCAAATTGAGCATAGCGCTTGTGCTAGGGCGTGGCCCGCTTGCACCCTGACGCAAGCCGCAAGTATCTTTACCCAGGCCATGCACTTGGGCATGTTTTTCCTTGCACCTAAACGCAGCGTCCTTGCCAACATGCGCCTAGGTGCTACACCTATGTGCCCCAGTGCACAGCGTTCTATCCATATGCGCCGAGGTATGCCCCAAAATGCTGTCTAGACATTGTTTTGCCCGTTTCCACACCATTTTTTTGCAGTTTTCACTGTTTCTCGTCATTTGCAATTAGAATTTCAAGGCACACTCAACAATACACATTCAACTCACAGCTAGTACTAGAAGTATTCTTTTTTTTCCCTTTAATTTTAGCCTATCAAATCAAAAGCAAAATTCTAAACATTTATTATTTCTGTCGATAATCCACATCAGAGTTTTTAATTCGTATTTTAATTCAAACAAGCGAAAAAGTTGTTGATTACTTAAGGTCCATCATATTGGATCATGGTTATTGGTGCACGGACAAATCAGAAGCCGTTTATTAGTTAATGGTGTATGTATCCAGCATTGTTAGGATATTGCACCAAACAACAAAAGAAAGTGGAAAGCGAGTTGCCCCATCAAACAATTATAGCTGGCACTATACATACGTTTAGCTGCTTGCAAAATTATAGTTTTTATACCGCTACACTAAATAAAGATATATTGATTATACAAAATTTTAAGATCTCAAAAAAAATTATTTTTTAAAGAAAAACTACTTATTTTCTTTTCTTTTTTTTTCTCTTTATTTGTTTTCTTTATCTATATAATTAACAAATGAACTATATATTCTTTGTAAACCTAATCTCAAGAAACATCTCATCATTTTATTTTAATTAAAATTGAGTGTTTTGTCATTTATTAATATAATTAATATTAATATTATGATAACTTAAAATTATGCATGAAAAACGTCATGCAATGACAAGCAATGATACATAAAAATTAAGAAGTAGACAAAAAAATTTTGAAAACGATGGTTATTAATGTCTCTTCATGCAAGGTAAATTAGATCAGAAAGTACAAATGCTCTAAGGATGTGGGAATTCTCAATTATATGCCCAAAGGCCCCAAACCAATAACAAGGTGTCAGGACTATACATGACGTACCGCTTCTATTCCCCCCAAAAAGGTAAAATTTCACAATTGTTTTGCAATATCCTAAATGCAAAATTTGAAATGACACTTCTAAATATAGTAAAAATAACAATTAAAAGCCTAGAATATTATCTGTAAAATATTAGAAAAATTTTAAGTCAGCATTGACCTAAGTTGAAGTTCAAACTTACAAATTAATAGATCACTATATAAATATTATGTTTCAAGTCTACAAATTGACAATTAACTCCAGAGTTTATTGATATTATTAAAAATAAAATTTAAATTAAGAATTAATGTGTAAAACAGAAAACTAATTAGGGCCCGTTTGGTTTTATTTTCATTTTCAATTTTTATTTCCATCATTTTCAAAATGTTGGAAAGTAGTTAGTGAAAATGAGTTGAAAATGATCGTGTATTTGAATAGATTGTTGGAAAAATAATGATTATGTTGGTTTTAGTATGTTGTAGGTGGAGAAAATGTGTTATTGGAAGAAGATATATAGTTTATTGAGGAATGCGTTTTGAAAATAAAAATGAAAATGATGTTGGATGAAAATGTGTAAAAAGTGATACGTTTTATTTTAGAATAGTAGAAAATGTGAAAATGAGACCAAACAAGATATTTTGCAAAACCTAATTGAATACTAATCATTATGAAGCCCAAATACATATGGCAGTGTAACACCCCAGGAATTTTTATGATTTCATTTATATGTATATTATTAATATTTGAAATTATTAAATTTATTTATTAATTATTTTACAATTTTGTGGTTAAAAGTATAATTTTATATACTCAATTGCATGACTTAAGTTTCCTAGGGACTAAATTGCAAAATGCAGAAATTGAATTTGATAAAAATGGGCAGCAGTGTTTTCTTCTTCCTTCTCTACTTTTCTTTTCTTTTCTTTTTCTTCTTCATTTTTCTCCTTCTTTCTCCTTCCTCCAGCGGCCAACCAACCACCACCGGTGAACCATTTTTTTTCACCAAACCAACCACCCAAATCCACTCCCCTCACCTCCAGGACTTCACCTGCACCACCACACTCGGCGGCAGACCACCGGAGTTGAGCGATGGAGAACGGTCGAAACTCCCTTCACGGTGAGCAACTGGGTTTTCAATTTTTCGGCATCAAACGGAGCAAATAAGGGGTGCTTTAGCTAGTTCTTGACGAGGTGAACACGGTGGTAACATTTCATGGTGGAGATACGCTTTGGAGACTGTCAAAACTAGCGGCGGAGATTCGAACCATGAAGACTTAGGGGTGGATATTAAGGGGTTTTTCGGCGTCTAAATTGGAAAAAAAGGGTACCTTTGGAAAGCTCTCGGCGAGATGATAGGGCAGAATCTTCGCCTCGTCACGGTGGTCACATGCACGTGGTCTGATCGTGAAGATTCCCCTTCGTTAGTGAGATATCGGTATATAATGCTATTTTCATGTATATATTTGCATGTATACGTTTATACGTTATGATCTTCGTAAAGCTTTGTATTTTCATATATTATGATGGTCTTGGTCGATCAGAACACTCATGCATTAGATTAAAACACCTTTGATCGATTAAATAGGCCTAGTAAATCCATAATGGTATTATTTCATGTAACTATAGGTTATACAGCATACTAAGTGTAGAAAACCCTCATTTTTATGTCATCGAGATTAATCGACAAAAGCTTGGACGTTTATGGATAGCTCGATTATTATGATTAATATTGAAGATCGATAGGTACTATATATAAGCAAACCCGTATACGTCTATATTCGATATTAATAGTATGTTTAGGGCAGTAGTATCGAACAAACCTTTACCAGCATGTCAATAGGATAATTCTTTAAACTTGGGGTTACTATTGATATGATTCTAAGTGTTAGTGATCGTTAGGGTTGAACATGGATTTTAATATATGGTTACCTTTTGAATAGGTGACGGAGGATTTGACCATGAGGATCAGTAGAGTCTAACTGCAATGATTGACTGATTAAGGTGAGGATCTACCGCTTTGGTACTTGTTTGAGTAAAGCAATGTTATTGTTGATTCCTGAACCCTGTGAGGTTCTATTGATTCTTGATTCTTGTTTTCTAAACCTTGTGAGGATTCGCTAATCTGGTAAACCTTTGGACCTATCATCTCTTTGATAAACCCTTGTGAGGGTTGGTATTGCTTTGTTTATCGTACTCTATTGATTATTGTTATCTCTGTGATGATCTACCGCTTTGGTACTTGTTTGAGTAAAGCAATGTTATTGTTGATTCCTGAACCCTGCGAGGTTCTATTGATTCTTGATTCTTGTTATCTGAACCTTGTGAGGATTCGCCAATGAGGGTTGGTATTGCTTTGTTTATCGTACTCTATTAATTATTGTTACCTCTGTGAGGATCTACCCCTTTGGTACTTGTTTGAGCAAAGCAATGTTATTGTTGATTCCTAAACCCTATGTTGTTCTATTGATTCTTGATTATTGATTATCGTTATTGTTGCTATCTGAACCTGTGAGGTTCTCTTGTCCTAATTCTTGTTATCGTTTATTGTTGCTATCTGAACCCTGTGAGGTTCTATTATCTTGATTCTCGTTATCGTTATTGTTGCTATCTGAACCTGTGAGGTTCTATTGTCTTGATTCTTGTTATCTGAACCTTGTGAGGATTCGCTAATCTGGCAAACCTTTGGATCTATCACCTCTTTGATAACCCCCTGTGAGGGTTGGTATTGCTTTGTTTATCGGATTCTATTGATTATTGTTACCTCTGTGAGGATCTACCGCTTTGGTACTTGTTTGAGTAAAGCAATGTTATTGTTGATTCCTAAACCCTATGTGGTTCTATTGATTCTTGATTATCGTTATTGTTGCTATCTGAACCTGTGAGGTTCCCTTATCCTAATTCTTGTTATCGTTTATTGTTTCTATCTAAACCCTGTGAGGTTCTATTATCTTGATTCTCGTTATCGTTATTGTTGCTATCTGAACCTGTGAGGTTCTATTGTCTTGATTCTTGTTATCTGAACCTTGTGAGGATTCGCTAATCTGGCAAACCTTTAGATCTATCACCTCTTTGATAACCCCCTGTGAGGGTTGGTATTGCTTTGTTTATCGTAGTCTATTGATTATTGTTACCTCTGTGAGGAGCTACCACTTTGGTACTTGTTTGAGTAAAGCAATGTTATTGTTGATTCCTGAACCCTGAGTGGTTCCATTGTCTTGATTCCTGATATCGTTATTGTTGTTATCTGAACCCAGTGTGGTTCTATTGTCTTGATTTCTGATATCGTTATTGTTGTTATATGAACCTTGTGTAGTCCTATTATCTTGAATCCTATTATCGAAATTGTTGGTTTTTGGACCCTGTAAGGTTCTATTGTCTGACTACTGATACTGTTTTCGTTAATCATTGAACCCGTGAATCTTACTGAGTTAATCATGTATCGATACTGATTGAGTCAATCAATTGATTACTAGTCTCGCCTTGAACATTTCCTCGTTTGTATGTTATTAATCAAAGTGAACCTATACTTGATCTTGTGATCTACCATAACGGCATTATTGGAAATCATTTTGTAAAGTGCATTGTTATGCCATGTTGGCAACTGATTGATTGAACTACCGAATTGAAAGATATGTGTACAGGAGAACTGTTGGGCCGAGTGCTTTGCCAAGCTGTTATGCTTAAGCTAATGTGATTGCCAAGCTATTTTGCTTGAGCTAGTGTGATTGCCAAGCTGTCATGCTTGAGCTGATGTGATTGCCAAGCTGTTATGCTTGAGATAATGTGATTGCCAAGCTGTCATGCTCGAGCTATTGAACTGAATAGTTATTGAACTGTTATGGAGGCATAAGGATGTTCCGATATGCATGTTTTGTTCAGTCTATTGACTTGTATATGTGTAGGGTTTGCTATTCTTGTAATTCCATTCTACTCATGGAGCAATAAGGCTGGAGTGGTATCCCAGTCTAGATTGAACTGTTGTTCCGGGCAAACGAGTCACTGTTATGCCTCCCGGCTGTGATCGGTTGAGATACCCCTAAACCTCCTGAGCAGGATTGGTTGAGATGATCCCTCCCGACTGTGATTGGTTGAGATGTCCCTAAACCTCCCAAGCAAGATCAGTTGAGATGAACAGGCCGTAAAGCCGAGAGTCACAGTTTCTAATCTAGCAATTGTTATTAACTTTGTTTCTTGATGTTTCTTTTTGCTGTGACTCATCATTCTTATGTTGAGAAATCATTGATCGTTATTTGTGTGCCGTATATTTTTAGACTGGTTATGCATTACTTACACTATCCTCACTGAGTCCTTATGACTCACCCTCATATATTCTTCATCTTTACTCAGACAGGTATGAGACAACAGATTTTGAGGACTGATGAACCGGGTAGAGATGTTTATTTTGGAGCTTGTTTTATATAAGTATGATTTACTGAGTCTGGGGTGTTTTTAAGAGATGTTGTAATATGTCATGAATACTGTTATACTTGTGGATGTAAATTCTGAATCTTGGTACTAGTAGCAACCTTTTGGCTTGGATGCTGTTGAACCTGTTATGATGGTATTTTAAGCACTCTGATATTGCTTTCGCATTTGGGTTAAGTTTGCTAGAAGGTTATATTCTTGCTGATGTTATATTGGGAAATTGTGAAAATTTTTATGGGTGTGAATTAGCGCCTCAGCTTAGGTGCTATCTCGAGAGGAGGCTCTACAAGTAGTTTTTTTTTAAAAAAAATTATATTAATATCACTTATTCATTCGTAAAATCCACAAAATTAAAAAAGAATAGTTTTAATTAAGATTTTAAAGTAATTCAAACCCAAATATTATTTTGAAACAATAGATATTCATAATCAGTATCGGAACATTTAAATTATGAAGAAGAAGATAAAGGGAAAAAAATGGTGAAAAAGAAATAAAAGAGTGGTGAGAGTTACATGATACAATTTAAAACGGTAAGTGGTACTACAAAATTTTGTTTACCAGAGTAATAGAAGAAATATAGTTCAATGGTACAAAATGTACTTTACAATTTTATTGATGCCCATAGCATTATTTGAGAATTAGTGGCAATAAATTCCTTCTTATTTAGAAGCTTAATTATATCAAAAGATTCAAGAGAAAGCTTATAGCTTTCCACCAAGTTAAGTTTAAGTGTCTTAGAGAGTGTTTGGGTGAGCTTATAAGCTCCTCAAAATATCTTATAAGATGTTTGAAAGCTTATAAGATATAAAAAATTGTTTGGTAATTTTTTTTAAAAAAGGAGCTTATAAGCTTCTAAAATAAGATGTTGGAGCTTATAAACTCTTTCTAAAAAAGTAAGGAGTGTCCAACTTATTTTGAAAATTTTAATAAGCTTGCTTAATTTTAATCATATTAATTACAAAAATGCCATTACTAACATCTTATAAGCTCCAAAATATTATTTAATCCAAACACTTTAAAAACTTATTTTTAAAAAAAGATCTAATATTTTATAAGCTCTAAAAATATTTTATAAAATGTAGGAGCTTATAAGACCTTTTAGATAAAATTAGCCAAACACCCTCTTACTTATTCTTAACCATCTTGTAAGCTCTAGTCCTATTCGAATAGCGACCCATTAATTATTTGGATGATCCATTTATGAGTGCCATATCAACATGTGCATCCGGACAATAGTGTGAATATTATTCTTGTATAAGTTAATGTCTATGGTATGAAACACGAGCATGAAAATAAGTAATTCCAGTAAAAAAACTTGATCAAGTTCATTTCTGTATTTATTATGTGTTATATATAATAATTATTATTAATTATAATGTGATGTAGTATTACTATTGTTACAATACTATATTCTAAGAAAGCTTAAAATTATGTTGGGTTTATTATGTTTATTATTATTAATGTACATGATTACATCTAATTGCTATTTTTTAGTATGATATATTATTATCATCACCATCATCATCGTGTTTATCAATTCTTGTTCAATTTTGATGTCTTTGATGTCAAAGGATAATTTTGTTTATCATTATTATCCAACACAATAATCCAACTGATGAATAATTTTTTTCTTTTAAAAAACTAAACATTTCAAATCCAACTTTCTATCCACATCCCGTAAATAATTATATCATTTTATTCTTCATCCATACAAGAAAGTAAACATACCCCTCAAATGTCTAGATTTAGATGGGATCCACGAAAAAGGCGATGATATGGGGTTTCAGAACTTTTTCTGGTTGGGTATATCCATCTTTGTTGTTCTTGTATGCGACATCTGTTATTCGTTCAAGATTCAAGATCATCATTAGAACATCCCTTGAGCATGTGGATGGCCTAAGGCACTCGTTGATATCCTTCCATGAATTTGTTGCTATTTCAAAAAACTTATTCACGGCCTCTTCCTTACTCACCCCATTCTCCTTCATATAGATTTCAATTCCTGTAGCTATTTGTCCTTTTCCCTTCTCAACCTGAAATGCAAACCCATTTTAAAAATTCACTCAAAAGTATAGTACATGTCATCTATTGATTTATATTTGCTTGTATGTATAGATAAGTGTCTTTTACCTGAAAAATTGTATGTTCTTACCTCATAAGTAGCTATATCATCAATGACTCGGCAAATTGTTAGGCCAGCTACAAGTATCTTAGGTTTCTTACTTAGCCATTCGAAGTCTTCCTCTGTTGCAGATTTTGTCCCCAACAACGACGTTGTTGTATGATAACAATAAGTACATGTGATAAGAGCATTGTCGAGGTACTCATTAAATGGTGGCAAGTATCCTTCAATGAACCACTTGGCCTCAACATGGTAGCTCCTAACCAATTCCTTGGGCTATATCATATCATGAAAGTAGGAAGATTAATTTCTAGAAAACTTATGGTCATGTGATAAAATAATCTTGATTTTATATCAAGGCTTGAAATCACATACTGCTTCTTTTGCATTGTATACAGTGTAGGATCTTCCTTGTTTTGTTAATTCTTCTTCAAATTGCTCGTAGAGTTCCAAAAGAGCTTTATAAAATGGTTTAATGTAATCCGGGAGTCGAACAATTTGGCTAATATTCCACCTAAACAAAACCAAAAAATAGATTAAGTAACCAATTAATTAGCGATAAATAACTGAGCTAGGACACACACACACACACACACACACACACACACACATATAATGAGCTCCA
Organism: Jacaranda mimosifolia; assembly: GCA_018894105.1. NCBI lineage: Eukaryota > Viridiplantae > Streptophyta > Magnoliopsida > Lamiales > Bignoniaceae > Jacaranda > Jacaranda mimosifolia. The sequence continues at coordinate 32,709,173 of CM032123.1, forward strand.
TACTTCTCAATGGCCTCCGTAAAAATATTGAGTTCCTCTATTATGCCATAAGCATCATATGTGTCATCGATTATGGAAGTCATAGCAATAGTTTTAGTGAGCATGATTTGAGACGAGAATATTGAGGTTCATGATAAACTCCCATAGCCCAAAAGAAGCATTCAACTACTCTATCTCTAGCATATGGAAACTTAGACACAAGGTCCAATTCTTTCCACCACCTACATTAATTTATTCATTCACAATTAAGAATATCTATTTAAATATGTATTAAAATAAAAAATTCAAAGTGGTATATATTATATATACATATATATATACCATTGACGTATCTTAAAGATAGATGATGTCACCTTGATATTTCACGGAGCTCTTCTTTGTGAAGCATTTGAAGTAAATTGTAGTCTAATTTGGCAAACCTAAGAAGGGTTTCACTTTTGGATTTAGCTTCTTCATAAGTAGAGATGAAATTACGCGTTTCAATTCTTGGATTTCCCAAATGCAAAGGTTGCACTAGAGCATGTATAACTTGTTTTCTGAGGGATGAGTCAAGATTTGGTGCCATGGACTTGAGATTGGCTGTCGCAAAAGCAAGAGCATCTTCAAGTATGTCTTCTCCATGTATTCTTAGATGTGCTGCTTCATACAAACTCAACAAACCCTTTGCATCACTGTTAAGGGCCTCTTGGAATTTTCCTTCATCATCCTTGAATTTCTTAAAAATATCTGATAAAATAAATAAATGAATAAAGTCACTTGGTAGATCAGTTTACTATCTTTGAAAGAATATATTAATTAAAATGGATATCCGTCATGCCCCTTAGAACTTTTACTAACATGTTAAAAATTTCTTAATTTGTACGTATAATACACACGTGTATATGTATATATATATATATATAGAGAGAGAGAGAGAGAGAGAGAGTACAAACCAGAAGATATACGGTATCCATGCTGTCTGAATACTCGAAAATGAAGTGCAACAGTGTACAAATCATAGGCTTCTTCCTCATAATTTGTACTGAGATTGGAAATTTTTTCCAACTTCTCTTCAATCTCCGTTTCAAAGTGATACGATACGCCCAGGCGTTCGAGTGTGTCAATGAGATTAAGAGCATCCACGATTTTACTCCCACAAGCTGTCAGCATACTTCTAACTTCATTCTTCAACACTTCAATAGCCTTTGAATATCCTTCCGCCAACTGTTTAAAAAAGTTAAAACTTTCCAATTATATATGTGTATACTTATAACTTCAGTATATATATATATATATATATATTGTGCATTTGCTCATTTTAATTTTTAGGAACTTTTGGAACAATGTTGCCTGAAAACGAGAAGAAGATAAATTGTTCATGGTGCAATGAATTCTACAGTATCGTGTGACATATAGCATTACAATATATATATATATATATTAAAGTTCTAAGCTTGCAATGGTCAAAGTGCCATTTTTTCCAACAACAACAACATTAATCTTGAGTCAGAATTTTAAAATTTTGGATACCAAATTGGAATTTTATTGAATGTGAAGAGTAACATTATTATTTTTAGGGAGATAAAATTTTAAATTTTAACGAAAAAATATATACTATATAGGTTTATATAAATTTAAAGGGAGCGACTAACTTTGTCAGCTTCCTCCTCGCTCCACCTCTGTAGGCAAATATGATTTTTGGCTTTATATTTTTAGTACGTAGCATGTTTGTATACGAAAAGATGTACTAGTAATTAAATCTTGCAAATTCCAAAACCATTGTACAAATAAACTATGCTATAGATGTCAAGTTGAAAAATAAGCAGGCAAAATCTATTAAAAAGCTGAAATTAATAAAAATAGAAATTAAAAGGAAAACCTGAGTATCAGAATTGTATTTGATGAACTGGTCACCTGTCACAGGGGTAATTTTTCATATAAATTTTTCGCTCAAGTTTATGCGACCCTGTGCGGCCTAGACCCGTCAAGGGTCTAGTCAGCCTGTTTGGGCACCTCGTTTAGAGTAAGCATACGAGTTAGGCAACATATGATCGAACAAGGCAACAAGATAAACATTCGAGCATGCAGCGGAATTAATCATAAGGGACACATGAATTACAGGAATTAATCCCAACCTTGTATTAACCCAACAATCGTAAATACACAGGATGCCAATGCCTTCACACAATGTCTACCCAAGACTGACTCGCTAACTTGTTTCTAACTTCGCCTAGGGCAGACTGTGAGGTCAAAGGCTTTTATACCGTCTAGTATAATTCGCTACAGTGGACATCCCCCACTACTAGGAAGCTAGCCTATCAACAGCCAACAAGTGGCAAAGCTATGCTAATGCTGCCAGGTGTCCCGAGCAGCTGTGCCGAGCGGTTATCTGCAGTGTAGCCTGCTTGTGCCAACTGTTCCGAGCAGTTACCGAAAAAGTCTGCCACAACCGTCCTACTACTTTGATTCCCTCTCTGCCTAAAACCGTCTGCCAACATGCTCATTCAACTGCCGCCCACATCAGCATGAACTCGCCACGTCTTGCCAACGTGTTGCTAGACTGTCTGCCAGATCAGCCTGCCTCGCCAACCTGTTTTCGCGCGCGCCCGTGCCCACTGTTCGCGCCAGCGTGTTGCTTGTGCGCGCTGCTCCACTCAGCTGCGCCCAGGTCTCGTTACTGATTCCATCATTTGGGCATAGTTGCGCACCGTTCCGTCAAATGTTGCGCAAGTGTGCCCACTGTCCCGCTAAGTCCCTCGCGATTGTGCGCACTGTTCCGATCAAGTGTTGCACAAGTGTGCGCATGGCCCAGCCCCGCGCGCACACGCATCCGTCAGGGTCCGTTGGGTCTGTTTATGAACTCCGCCCCTTGGCGCACGGCACGCTACCCGATCCTAGCAAACGCCCGTGGCCTGTTTTGTTTTTCCAACACACTGACCGGTCACCGTCAAGCACCACCAAGCATGCATGATTGGACGTAACATTTTCGGGTCTAACAAACCACCCCCACTGGAGGAATCCGACGCCCTCGTCGGACTAAGGGAGACACACCCCCACTTGTGTTCTCGCATAAACTTGCTTTAACCTGCAAGTCTAGAAATGAACGCCATCAGTAACTTTAACCCAAGTAATAGGTACTGACCTCACGTTTTGTCATGCTGCACCAAGCCAGCATGGGTTTGGACTTCCCACTGAATCCTGCCAAACACTTTGCCTCGGACAATGCCCCCACTTGACCGAGGTATAGGGCTAAGCTTTTAACTTCGCCGCCCAATAGCTTTTAACTTCGCCGCATAGGATAAAGAAGGCCAACTCTCTTTATCGATTTCTTGGCAAACGCCACCACCACTGTCTGATGTCGATGAACCGGCCCCATTAGCATGCATTGGTCCAGTCTCATCCGTCCCATCGACTGACTTCTTTCCCTCTTTTCCGAAGTTACTCCACTCAGCTTGCACAAAGCAAGGTTCTTTATCATCAAGGATCATTAACCCGCTCAAGTAAGGGATAACCACGGCCTTCGCATCGAATAGGAAATCACTGCCAAGAATCATATCAAATTCATCCAACCGATAAACCATCAGTTTGCTCTGTCCTTGCCAATTCCCCACTTTCAAGTTCACAATGGCCTCGCCTTTCACCGTCTCTGGCTTTCGGTTTACAGCCTTAACTTGGGTTTTAGCAAGTTCCATCTTTAGCCCCAGCTTCTGGGCTTGTTCCTCCGAAATGAAGCTATGTGTGGCCCCCGAGTCCACCATTGCTTTCACCTGATTACCATTCACAAACACTCGAACATACATTAGTCCTTTATTCTTAATTGAATCGGACTTACCCGTCAGAGTGTTCAGCAACTGGAGAGCACCGACTCTCGGTTCCATCTCGCTTTCTGTTGTGGTTTCAGTTATCCCAGCCAACAATGCACTAAGTCGTTCCCGCTGAGGGCAATCCCGCATTTTGTGGTCACCTCCGCAAGCAAAGCACCCTGATCTTTTCTTTTCCGTCTGGGCACCCACTGCATCGGATACCTCTTTCTCCTTCTCTTTTCCATTCGGTTTAACTTTGCCCTTGTCTTTCCCGGTATCTTTCTTTTTGAGTTCTCGATCCGGGCCTCCGACATTTCGATAGTCCACCAATCTATCGGCAGCGGCCATAGCTGAATGCAAGTCCTTGACTCCTTGTCGCCTTAACTCGGCTTGAGCCCAAGGTTATAGTCCCGCCATGAAATTGAACAACCTATCTTCCTCAGACATATCGCGCACGTCAAGCATAAGAGAACTAAAAGTGGAAACATACTCTCTTACCGTTCCCGTATGTCTCAAGTTTCGGAGATTCTCCCGAGCAACCCACGACACATTGCAAGGTAGAAACTGCTCCATTAGTTCCCCTTTCAGTGCTTCCCAAGTGTCAATCCATCCTCGGTTAGCAGCTGATTCATCCGACAAACGAGTTCGCCACCACAGTTTAGCGTCTCCCGTCAAATACATAGTAGTTATGGACACCTTTTCCCGTTCTGGAATTTTAGCGGCATCGAAATAGGTCTCCATATCCCACAGAAAATTTTTGAGATCTTTGGCGTTCCGCTCACCGCCAAAAGGTTTTGGATCCGGCACCTTTACCTTCGACAAAGAAGCCCTGTCATCAGCCACACTTGCTACAACAGCCTTCTTCAATACCATCAATTCCGTATTGACCGACTCAAGTTTCAGCTCAACGGCCTCAGTGAACGTTCCCACATTTTCAGCAGCCGAAACAACCTTTCGATCCACCATTTCGGGCCAACCCGCCACTGTCTTTTGCAAACCCTCAATCGTTAAATGTAGTTCCTGGATTTGCTTAAAGAGAGCCATCTTTTGAGTTTCAGCCGGTTGTCCAAGGAATGCCTCCATCTGGCGCATCCTTGTCTCCAAGCCAAGAATCGCTTCTTTCAAACTTTGATCCGCCATCGTTTCACGTTTCAAAGCCTGCACAGAACCCAAACTCACGTCAATTCCCCTCAAAATAGCGTGAAGCCGGGCTCCGATACCAATTGTCACAGGGGTAATTTTTCATATAAATTTTTCGCTCAAGTTTATGCGACCCTGTGCGGTCTAGACCCGTCAAGGGTCTAGTCAGCCTGTTTGGGCACCTCGTTTAGAGTAAGCATGCGAGTTAGGCAACATATGATCGAACAAGGCAACAAGATAAACATTTGAGCATGCAGCGAAATTAATCATAAGGGACACATGAATTACTGGAATCAATCCCAACCTTGTATTAACCCAACAATCGTAAATACACAGGATGCCAATGCCTTCACACAATGTCTGCCCAAGACTAACTCGCTAACTTGTTTCTAACTTCGCCTAGGGCAGACTGTGAGGTCAAAGGCTTTTATACCGTCTAGTATAATTCGCTACAGTGGACATCCCCCACTGCTAGGAAGCTAGCCTATCAACAGCCAACAAGTGGCAAAGCTATGCTAATGCTGCCAGGTGTCCCGAGCAGTTGTGCCGAGCGGTTATCTGCAGTGTAGCCTGCTTGTGCCAACTGTTCCGAGCAGTTACCGAAAAAGTCTGCCACAACCGTCCCACTACTTTGATTCCCTCTCTGCCTAAAACCGTCTGCCAACATGCTCGTTCAACTGCCGCCCACATCAGCATGAACTCGCCACGTCTTGCCAACGTGTTGCTAGACTGTCTGCTAGATCAGCCTGCCTCGCCAACCTGTTTCCGCGCGCGCCCGTGCCCACTGTTCGCGCCAGCGTGTTGCTTGTGCGCGCTGCTCCGCTCAGCTGCGCCCCCATTCCGTCAAATGTTGCGCAAGTGTGCCCACTGTCCCGCTAAGTCCCTCGCGATTGTGCGCACTGTTCCGATCAAGTGTTGCACAAGTGTGCGCACGGCCCAGCCCCGCACGCACACGCATCCGTCAGGGTCCGTTGGGTCTGTTTATGAACTCTACCCCTTGGCGCACGGCACGTTGCCCGATCCTAGCGAACGCCCGTGGCCTGTTTTGTTTTTCCAACACACTGATCGGTCACCGTCAAGCACCACCAAGCATGCATGATCGGACGCAACATTTTCGGGTCTAACATCACCCCATAGGCTGGGAGAGAAGTTCGCAGCAGGGCGAACAATTTCCTTTTCGCAGTTTACAGCATTTTCAACAACTGCTGGAGTCATTCTCTCCAATTAATTAGTTCTACTAATTAAATTCCCTGGACAGAAATTCTATGGTATTGGAAGAGTGATTTGATTACAATGGCAAGTGTTGGTGTTGAGAAACCAAGTGGGAATGATACCTATTTATAGTGAAGAGATGGCTAAGAATTTTCATGGCCGTATTTCTTAGAGCCCATGTGCTGAAAATTTTTGACTAAGATATTTATTTGACTGACATTTTTGGGTACCACATAGAATTAGATACGATTTTAACTACAAGAGGAAAAGAAAATTTAGCAACTTTTTTAGACACAATAACATAAAAATTATCATTAACTATATATGTTAAGCAATAAAAAATTTAATGATTTTCACAAGTTTATGTATTTTGTTGCTACTATCAATAGTTAGTTATAATATAGTGACAATATAATAAAAACATTGCCTCAAGTTATAGTGAAAATTTCTTTGTTACTAAGTTAATACTACATGTACATGCATCATTAATTTAAACCGTTAATTTTTTTTAATTATTAAACCACAACTGTAACATAACAAAAGTGATTGTCTGTTATAAGATTAATGACAACCATGTAAAAGCTACTGTTATTTATTAATACATATTTCAGTATCGGACTTGATGTTATTGGTTTTTTTTATTAATAATGTTATTCTATTTGTAGAGTACGTAATCTTAAATTCAATATATCATATTTAATCTTAAATCTTACCTTAATTTAGTATTTCCCAAAATTATATTTTATTTCACAATTTGATATTTTAATTAAGTTAAATTCCTTAATCTAAGCACATAATTTTCTACAAGTAATTTATACTAAAAATAACTGAAATATGCAGTTGACTAATATTTAAAGATACCAAATCATTGTCTTTCTTTTTTCCTCACATTTATACTAAAAGAAAAATGTTGTTCAATACTATTTTACGAATGTTTATTATGTGGCAATGATGTGGATAGTCAACATTTTCCATATATAATTTGCTATAAAATGAGTTATTGTGTAATTAATATAAAATACTATCTTAAATGAATTTTTAGTAACTCCATATCTAATATTGGTAAGTACTCAATATATCTATATGGAAAATAATACATATGTAAATATATATATATTAGTTTATGTATGCAAAGTACTAATTACTGTATGGAATTTAATTTTATAGTTCTCTCTCTCTCTCTCTCTCTATATATATATATATATATTTTTTTTTTTCTTTTATCGATTTTTTTCAACTTTTTTTGTGTTGTGGATTTCATTTAACCTTTTTTTATTATTATTTTTTTGGTTCAATGTTTTGGTGGTGGCTTATGATTTTTTTTTATATGATTAAATTAAACATTATCAATATTTAAATTATAAACTTTTAACTTTAAATTTATTGTCTATAAAATGTATGGATTGAAAACTAATTTTTTATAAAAATAAACTATATTAATAAATATTTTTCTTTTCAAATTTAATAATTTAGTAATCTAGATTCAATGATTAATTGAGACACGCATCAAAATCTTTTTTTCTTTTATTTGTATGTCAATTCTATTTTAAAAGGTTTAGATGGTGCCTATCCAATGTAATATAAATTATTTCAATTTTTATTGTATAAGATATTTATTCAAGTTCTCTCTCTCTCTCCCCCTTTTAATTATATATATAAGTTTATATATGAAATTAATATATATATATGTACTGCCAGCTTAATGCATGGAGCATTAATTTTTTAGCTCTCTCTCTCTCTCTCTCTCTCTATATATATATATATATATATATATATATATATCTTTATATAAAATAAAATATGTTTCGTATCATAATTTAATATTTTAATCACTAAGACTTGGAGGTGTTCGTTGTATAATTTTAAAAAATATAAAAAAGTTGTTTGTATATATATATATATTTTTTCATGGGGGATTTTGTGTCTATTTCAACGATCACCTAGTTAATTACGTTTTGCAAAAATTTTCAAAATTGAAATGACATATCTGAAATTTAATCTCATGTTTGATTTTTAAGACATAAATAAGTAAAACATGGTGGTAGTTTCATGTCCCCATATATATTTGGTAAAGAGGTAGAAACCTAATAAATCAATTAAGTAATGGTGTCATTCTTGAAAAAATGTGAATTACCGGTCAATTCTTTTGTTTTATTTTGAAGAAAAGTCAGGGCTTGTTCTCCTATGATTTGGGACAATTTTTTCCAATCCTCAAAAAAATTTCAAAACACGTGCATATTCTCCAATTTTTCTCCCAAAATACTACAATTTTTTACCCAAAAAATCCCTCACAATTCATCCAAAAAAAACCCTACATCCTAAAAAGCACCCCTACCCCCTTATTTTCTCACTCCATCTTTTACATCACTCATTCATTTATCACTCATTCATTTATCAGTCTCTCACTTCACTCATATATATATATATACACACACATATTTACATATATGAAAAATATTAAATTTTTTCTATGTAAAACTGTAACACCCCTGAAATTTAGTATTTCTGTAAAAAAGAATTTAGAAATTAAGATTTTTATTTGGTCGAATTTTAGGGTTCAAAAAAGAATTATAAAGGATTCAATTGCAAGAAATTGGAAAGTGTTGGGGTCAAAAATTTAAATTTTGATGACTTATTTGGGCTTCAAGTGGAACTTGAGGGGTTTGCATGGAAGAACTAAGCTCATCATATTTTAGCATTTGATTCGAGATTAAAGTGCGAAACCCTCGAATTGATGTTATTTTTTCAAATCAAATTTAAGGAGATCCATAGCGTTCAAGGCGTTCTTTGCGGAGCTCATTAAATTCAAAATCATATTTGGAAGGAAAAAATAAGAGGATTAGATTAGAAATTGAATCCACAGTTGATAGATTTTAATTTTATTTTATTTATATAGAATTTTCTTGTCTTGTAATTTTATTTTTTCAAACAAAGAAATTTGCCATATATATATATATATATATATAGCACGTCAAAAATTTGTAAGTGTAAATTTATTCGTCTGCAAAAATAATATATATATATATATGGAAAGTTTGACCTATTGGCCCTAGTCTATGGCGACGTCTCCGCGGCACTCAACGGAGGAAAACGTGCTGTACTAACGTCGACTACTCGACTTCTCTCGGCAATGATGTGATATGTTGTGCCTTGAACTTTTAAGAATCAAAATCACGATGTTGCGTGAGATTTTAAAATCATTTTGCATTTCCTATGTACCGTAAGCTATGTTTGTTGTAAATTGGAATACTTTGTTAAAATATTTTGGTAAAATAACTTTTGGGAAGTGGGGTTAGGGAATGTTATTGTTGTTTGTTTGTATTTTTGGTGAGTGGAGAATGTTTTGAAAGAAAATTGTTTATTTGGTTGTGTTTTGGGAGTGACAAGATATCACATCAGTAATTTTTTCATCGGGATGGTACTAATATTTTAAAATTATTTGTGTATTTGTATACATGGATTGGTTAGGGAGACAATAAATGAGAAGGCTACACTTTGGAAATGGGTAGGAAATGAACTAGAAGGGTATTTTGGGTCTTCTTTGGCGTATTTTAAAAGTGGGATTGAGGCATATGTATTGTTTATTTGGTTATATTTTGGGAGTTGGAAAATGAATTAACAATTTGCAATCAAACATAGTGTTAGTTAAAGATAGTTTTACTTAAATTTAAATGAACCTTGCAAATTTTTGCATCAATTTCTATTTTTATATTTTATGTGTCACCATTTCATTATTACCAGTCGAATAAACTTGTATTTAATGTAATAGGTATATCATGAACGACCATCCCAAATATGGGCTCTATCATAAGAAATCAAACCTTCCATAATAATTCGTGTGGGTAGCTTCTAATATATTCATTTGATACACGTACATTCAACTCACAACAACAAAGCACTCTTTTTTGTTTTCTAATTTTAGTCCGACAATTCAAAAGCAAAATTCTTAACATTTATTATATCTATCGATGATCTACTTCAGTGTACTTTATTCATGTTTTGATTAAAAAGGCGAAATGTTGTTGGTTAACTAAGGTTCAAAGCATTGCGAAGGGGAAATCAATGGCTTGGTTTGGTATTGTTTTGGGCATCTTTTAGAAAATATTTTCTGAGAATATATTTGGGAGTTAAATTCTAAGAATGTGTCATTTATTTATTTTTATTTTGAGAAAATATAAAAAAATAAAATTGTTTGTTTGGAAATATTTTTGGAGAGACAAATTTTACTGTAAATGTCAAATAAGTTACTTTTTTATTAGGTTTGTAGGATAAAATTGTATTTTTAAATTTAATAAATTTATGTACATATATATATATATATAGTTGAATGATTGATGTATATATATTTATAATGTTATGATTGTAGTGAAATGATGTGTAATTAATTTAATTATAAATTAATTTTGATTTAATATAACATAATTATATGATCTAATATGTTGAAGAAATTAATTAAAAATATAAAAATAAATGGTGATCCAGCGTTTATTTGGATAACCCAGTTATCAATACCACATTAGCATATGCATTTAGACAATGGTGTGAATTGGATAACCCAGTTATCAATACCACATTAGCATATGCATTCAGACAATGGTGTGAATTATTATTATTATTGTTGTTGTTGTTGTTGTTGTTGTTGTTGTTGTTGTTGCTTTTGTCTCGTTTAATATTGATGGCGTAAGACACGAGAATGAAAATCAATGATCATTTCTATAAAGAAAACTCGATCAGGTCTCATTTTTTCATTTGTCTATGTGCTACAAGTAATTATTATTATTATTATTATTATTATTATTATTATTATTAATGTGATATATTATTACTATTGTTACTACCATTATATTCTGAGAAAGCTTAAAGCCACGTTGGGATGTAATTGCTATTTTTAACGTGATACATCATCATCATCATCATAGGATAACTAACCCTATTCTTTTCTATCTTTATTCTATTGTTGAAATCATTTCATTCTCACATAATTTCATTTCTCCATACCAATTATCCTCTTAATGATGATATTACCTTATTTTGAGAGTTTGTGAATCTTTTACTGTCAAACACTTTATGACATCGCACAAATCTTATATATTTTACTAGATATTTTAAATTGAAAGTTTATAAATTCAACCAAACACCTTTTTACCACAACTACAATTCACACACTCTTAAAAGAGTTCACTTAGGACATTTACAAACGAGAAGCGCTAAGAAGCAAAAGTTATCAAATTCTCCAAAAAAGGAAAAAAAAAAAAATGAAGAACAAGAATAAATTGGATGTATAGTAATTAAGAGAGCAGAAATATATAGTTGTTAAAATTAACTAATATTATGTGGCATGTTTGATGCTCGTTTGTTTACCAAGATCTAATTTTGATAACTACTTGTGACCTTTTGCTTACACAGGATTGTCCTTCTGCTGCGTTTTATTTTTCTTTATTTCGTCTATAATCCATTTATAATCGGAAGGAATTGCAAGTGGGTCTTGAATAATATTTTCAATATTTCTATTGGTAGAAGAAGTGGGGCGTTGATAATTCGGAGGTTTTATCCAGTGGAACCAAGAGTAACTGCGGCAGGTGGACTTGACGGGGGTGTTGAAAATTCATGTAATGTTTGCAATTCTTGAAACTTTGTAAATGTGACTATCATTTTCGCAGTGGGAACTATAAGAATCGCAACCTGAAAATGGATGAGAAACCTTAGCCAAAAAGTAAAGGATCAGATCAATATGCGAACAAGATTTTCCTAAAAACTAAGATCCGTCGAAACCCACCCGCTATACACCATTACAGAGAGGAGAGGGCAGGGTATACAGTGGTAATTGATCTGTGATGTTCAATCCCAAATTATAAATAAAATATTAAATACAATGATCTTTTTATAAGTTTTGGCTAAAGAATTTATGTCCATTCTTATCCATTTTTGGACAAGTTGATCAGTTAACTTGATGAATTTAGAGGCAATTCTCACTTCTAGTGGGCTTGTGCACTGGAGCAAGAGTTGTAATAAAATGGCATGAAAGACGATCATCAACTAGAATATTTAGAGTATACCTACTATGCATAACAAAGTGCTATGCGTATAGGAGCCACCTCTTAGACTCATAAGAGCCATCTTTAGAATTCCAATGCTTGGTGATTGATCAAGGACTATGTCACGTTGCAATAAGGACGTCGCTTTCTAAAGGAGGGTTGATTGTGATGTCTCATCCCAAATCAATAAAATACCAAAAAGAGTGACCACCTTACAAACTTTGGCTAAACAACTCATATGTATCCATTGCATATTCCCTTTGGACACATTGATTATAGTCCAATTTTTAGAATATACTGAAAAAGATAAATTTTTAGAATGTACTCAAAAAGGTATATGGCTATGAAAGAGGGATACAGTGGTGGAAATGCTTCTTTCTTATATATTTTGAACCTTAGCTCCATGAAAAAAATATATTGCTACCGAAACATAGAAGAACTAAAATTTTAGATCAAAACAGTATGTATGGTTGGTATAAACTACAATCAATTTAAATATTCACAATGAAGAAGTATAGTGATTCTCTTTCGGGTAGGCCTAGAAGGAGAAGGAAGGGTGGAATGCCGACATGCATTAATCGATGGGTTTAGAGGAAACTTTTGCATCCAATGGTCTCTATTGACATAGAAACCAAGGGCAACAAAATATCAAATGATTCACTGTAGACTAAAAGAGTGCACCGCTTGCTTTGAAGGGCTGATATATGAGTCTTTTAGGAGGCAATTTAATTCTGCTCATTTGAGAATAGGAAAAAAAAAAAAAAATTATGGCAGCAATAAGCTGAGCATAGGTAGCATGCGTGCGGTATCAAAACTTGAGGGCAAGCTTGTCGACTTGTTCTGTTCAATTCTCCAACTTGACTTGCTTGGCTCGAGCTTTCCATTCCCAATTTATAATTATATATCAATAACATAAAAATATGATATTTATAATACGCCCAAAATTAGTTTATAAGTGCTAATTCTTCACGTACTGAAAAAATGAGGCCAGCAGCCAGCAAAATAAAGCATCCACACATAAAGAATTTCACACCAGTTGAATTATGACATAAAATGTTCAAAACCAACCTCAATTAACTCATAAATAAGCAATACCCTGATGCAGAATATGATGGCAGATTGCATGCTTAAAATGTAAAGGAAAGGTGTTTATTTTCAACGATTAATGGCAGCAAAATATTGAGAGTATGGACATAAGAAGCATAACTTGACACGGAAGGTCCCTTTGGGTAGCTTGGTAGTGAGTAACTCTCTTAATCGTCGTACAGCTTTAACTTTGTTTGCCAAGATGTCGAGCAATGGCAGAACTTCTTCTGTTTGTAAGGGGAAGTCCGGAGAAAGCCAAAGAATAGGCCTCAAACCTTTCTCATGCTCACTATCATGACTTCCATCCTTGTCAAGCTCGCTCTCTGTTCCACTCTCATTGCTGGAGTTTGAGAACTCATCATTTCTCATGGTCCTCGGAACCCTTCTTGACTTAATACTCACAACCACGTTATGCATATCGTATACTTTAGCTTTCCAAGGACCCACCATTTCCGTTTTCTCTCGTCCCCTCCATGTTGTATATATGTATGTATATATAATTTTTTAAATAATAAATAGTATTTAATGTATATAAATATGTTATGAATAATTTTATATGCATATATGTATATATATAATTACATATATATGTGTGTGTGATTTTATATATATGAATGTATATAATTTTTTATAAGTAGTATATAGTATTTGATTTATATAAATATGTTATATATTTTATAAATATGAAATTATTTAGTTTTGATAATTATATATATTTATAAATATTAAATATGTTATATATTTCATAAATATAAAATTATTTAATTTTAGATTAAACAAAAGAAAAAGAAATATATATATATATTATATGTATATAGATATGTTATAAAGAATTCTATATATGTACATATACTATGCATATATGTATTTATATAATCTTTGATATGTATATAATTTTATAAATATTAGATAGTATTTAGTTTATATTAATATCTTATGTATTTATAAAATACATAAGGTATTTAATTTAGATTAAAGAAAAGAAAAAGAAAAACATAAGGATATAAAGTACTTATATATATGAGGGTACTTTCATCCTTTCAATAAAAAATTCAACTAAAATAGACGGAAGGGGCCAGTGATCCAAATTTTAAAAACATAAGGGAGCGTTTCACCCCCCCCCCCCCCTTTTTTTTCACAGGAGGGTAAACCGCCTATTTCATATAACATAGGGGGGTAAAAAGATTTTAGCCCCTTTATTTTATCTTGTATTTTAGTTTGTTTCCTTTCACTCATTATGAAAAAATTAGAATACATTTGACATATTAAATTTTTTAATAATATATAAAATTTCATTTTATTTCATCCCATAAAGTTTAATTTATGTTTTGGATTTAGTAAACTAATTTCTAATTAGTGAAGAACTTATTGTCTAATTACTTCTTTCACTATGAAACAATATATAAGCTCAACTTTTTAAAATATATAGTATAATCTGAAAGATATGGTAGTATCACTACAAGTGGGTAAAAAAATTGTTGGACTTTACACCTAACAATATTGTAGCACTCCTAAAATTTGGTATTTTGGAAAATAAGGATTTAGAAATTAAGATATTGCTTGACTGGATTTTAAGGCTCGAAAAATAAATAAAAAAGGCTTGATTGCAAAAATTTTGAAAGTTTAGGGGATTAATGTGGACAAATTAGAAGTTTGAGGACTTTAAAAGAAATCAGTTTGGACCTAATTGACTGGAATTAGGAATTTTAGGGGGTCAATGTGTGAAAAATAAAGGTTAGTGGGCTAAACTGAAACCTAGGGACTGAAGTGAAAAATGAATGAAAGCTTAGGGGTGCTATTGAAGGCGATCAAGAACTTTTGGGGCTAAAGTGAGAAGGCTGAAAATTATTTTTATATGTATAGTTGAAGGATGAATTTTTATCAAATTCTCAGAAATGAAAAAAGGCCCAAAGTTCACCCCACCGGCGAAATGCCAGAAAACAGCTGAAAACACGAAACCATTCCAATAGGAAGCTTCCTCTAGCTAAAAGGAACACGTCCATCCAAGTTTCACCCAAAACAACCAACAGAATGGCCGAAAAAGGGGGGCCAACGGCTAGCTTGCGATGAGGTGGCGGTTTCACCGCTTTCGACGGTGAAAAATGGCGGTGTTTAGATGGGCTTTGGTCGTGAGGAGGTGGGTATGTTGGTGCTCGATTCAATTTTGGGTTTTGATTAGCGGTGGTGGGAGAATTAACAGTGGTGGTTGACAGCGGGGGATAAGGTTTGGCCATCGCTTTGAGCGGCCAATTGACCGACTTACGGTGGTCGGAGTCCGAAATTGGTTGGGGGGTTTTCCTCCTGGCGTCGAGGCGCGCCTGTTGATGGTGGCGGGCTCCATCGCCGGCGGTGGCGCGTAACGGTGTTGTTCAGGCTGTTTGTGCAGATTTTGATCCTAAACTCGTCTAGGCTATTTTCAGCTTGAACCTATGTCTCAATTCAACCCAATTTAGGTAATTTTTAATAATCAAATTTTGAATTGATTAAATTGATGGATTAATTAGATTCTTTAATTGAGTTTAATTACGATCTGTATTAAAACCGTTAAATTATAATTTTGCCTATGTTATAGATTAATTTTATAATTATCATGATAGTGAACCCAGTCGGCACTAAGGAGTGTTGTTAAGACTTTTAAGTGGAATTTGGATTATTCGTTTACTGATTCACCAAATTAAGAATAATGATAGGTCTATAAACATTTTAGTGTCCTATGGAGCTTGAGGCAATTATGACTGAATAATTGAAGTAACTGAGGACTTGATAAGAACATTTAAATACATTATGAGTTGTGGCTTTGATGTTGATTTAGGTCATTTTATTCTAAACTTTGAATTGATTGGGAAACCAGGACATAGACACTCCAAACAATTAAGTATTACTACATTTAGTTGTCTTAAGTATTTAATCATGAAATAGGATTAACATAATTGTACAGAATAACCTGGATTGATTAAGACATTAACTATATTAATACTTAAGGCTCAAAGGATTAATAGGATAATGACTCGAGTTATCTTATGATAGTTCTCGGGCCGACTAGAAAGCCAGAAACTGAGTGATCATGCAACTAGGAATTTCTCTACAATTGTCAGGTGAGTTTATACTCATTAGTATGAGATTTCTTTGCTAGGAAAAGAACTTATATACTTGTTATATATTCTGATCGCTTGATTCCTTTTACTCTATGTATTAAAATAGTACTCCACATCGCCCTTTTTTTTTTTTTACTTAGTGCTCCTATTGATATTGATTGATATCGCTTTACCTGATATTTGGCGATTGTGTTGATGAAATTAAAAAGTGATTTTGAAATATATGTTTTATCGCCATGTTTATCTTGAAACTAGCCTAGTGCTAAAATAATGATTTCGTGTTAACATGGCGACTTGATGTGTTCAGTGAAATGCTGTTGGACGTGTTTAGTGATAGCAGTGAAAGTGTTTAATACCCTTGGGGATGGGCCTTAGGATTGGTTACGAAAGGCAACCGGGCAGAACGAACCGATGGTGACAGATCTTTCGGCTAATACCCATGCACGATGCACACATAATCCTTACTCATTAGGCCAGCTAGAGGTAGCTTCCTATGAGGGGGATCAGGTATGTGGCTAGCCATGCTCAGTGAGTGATTAAGTGTCCGAGCCGATCACTCGGTACTTTGGAGGAATAAAGATTTTCGTGTTTTCGAAAGTGAAGTGATAAGGTAGGAGAACTACCAACAGCAAAAAGTGTGAAAGTGATCATTAATTTTATTTTATATTTTGAAACTCGAGTATTTGACACAAACCCAGTGATTGTTCAAGTGACATGTCGACCCCTTGTGGTCGTAATCGTGATTTAGAATTCCTCTGTGAGATATAATAAATTTGTGAAGTCTCATCACTAGTATGGAACGGTGGTGAGATGGATCGCTCTAAATTTTGATTAAAACCTTCTCACAGAGGAATTTTAAATCACAATTACAAGAATTTGTGAAGTCTCATCACTAGTATGGGACCGTGGTGAGATGGATCGCTCTAAATTTTGATTAAAACCTTCTCTCACAATTTCTGAAAATATTTATGTTTCCATTTTTTTCTTATGTCATAATTGTGAAATTGTCATTTTGTTGTTACTGCTATACTTCTCAAAGTCATTCAGACTTATGTTGTTTTATTATTCCTTCCGTTCTTCGCCCCAGATAGAATCAAGTGATGATGATAGACTAACCCAGGTGACACATGAGGCAATGAGGGTGATAGAAGTCCATGTTTCGGTTCAACTACAACATCCAATTTAGGTTGTTATAGAAATGAATTACTTTGGGATTTTTGAGAAATGTTTTTCTATTGTAAAGAAGATGTGTGGTACTGTTTGAGTGGCACTTCTCCGGGAAGTAAGCGCCTCCCGGTCGGGGCGTTACAAATATTCAAACACTTAACCCATTGTTCATGCAATGACTTATTAACCTCTAGAACAAAATGTTCATATATTTATTTCAATAATATAAAATAATATATATCACAATACTCCTAACTTGATACTATTCATGACAAATAAATCTACAAACAAATTTAATGCTACAACTATAAATTCCATAAAATATTTCATATTACTTACTTTGAAATTGTTAACTAACTTGAATGCATGGATAATATTCTTGTACTTACTTGGACCCTCTTAGATTTGTTGTTAACATATTCACCTTTTCCTTGTGCTTTTCGGTGAGTCCTTTTATGAAGCTCGATTTGGCTAATCGGTCTATCTTGTTGTGTCCACATTAAATTAGTTAATATTAAAAATTTCAGTAGATAAATAAAAATAACAATAAATTAATTTAACCTCCATTCATGTGTAACTTATTGTGCATGTAAAAGGAAACATAGTAAACAAAATATTGATGACATAATTCATAAACACAATTCATATGAATATAACTGAACACTAAAATAATTTTGCATTCTTATTGTTGTTGACTTTTTACAATGCCCCAAAATGCAAAATTATAACTATAATTCATAATAAACATGTTTGTCTACATAATTCATAAACACAATTGATATAATTCATGTGTAACTTATTGTAAATGTATAAGGAAACATAATAAACAAAATATTAACTACATAATTCATAAACACAATTCATATAATTATAACTTAACACTAAAATAATTAACCTCTTTACAATGCCCCCAAATGCAAAATTACAAACCTGCAAAATTAAATAAAAATAACTTTAATTATAAAAAATTTAAAAAAAATGAAAAAAGGGGCCGATGGTGTGGTTGTTTTGGCTAGCACCGTACCGCCAACAGTAGGGTGTTCCAAATCGAGTAGAACTGGCTTCTCCTGACCCAGCAGCAGTTGGAATGGTTCCAGCTGCTGCTGGAGAGAGCCGGTGGCTCCCCGCCGGCCGTGAGACCCAGTTGCTGGGTCTCACGGCTCGCAGCTGGCCTCCCAGTTATCTCGCTGGCACTTTTGCAGGCGAGAGGTTTAAAAGGGAAAAAAAGAAAAAAAAAATGCAAAAGGAAGGAAGAGATGAGGAGTACTTCTATACACAGCTAGTAAAGTGAGAAAAAGGATACAAATTGAAATGTAAATAGGGCTTAGGATTTAGTCACTTGGCCACTTGTGGCTTTTGCATCTTTTATTGTTTTACATGTTATTTTGATAATTTTTATTAAATTATAGTAACTAATTTTTTTAATTTTTCACTAGTTAGTTATATATGACTTGATTCATATTTTGGTACTTAATATTTTTATATATTATATTTTAATATAATTTTAAAAAATTAAATTTTATGATAGCTATTGAATATTGACATTCAATTTTAGATATGTAGATATAATAATATTAATTAATCAAAGTATTCTCTATTATTAATATATTGGGGACAAAATTTATAGAGTTGTGAGATTTTAGGATTTAGATTTTAAGTTTTATATTTAGATAAATTTTATTAGTTTTCTAAATTAATAATAGTACAAATCTACAAAATAAAGATATGAAATAATGTATTTATCTTATATTATATGTAGAGAGTATAGTTAGATATTGTAGAATATTTAAAGTTGATTGACTGAGTTTATAATTTTCTAAAAACATTTTATAAAATGTTTGGTAGTTTATAAGATGTCAAAAAGTCTTTCATAATCTTTTTTAAGAAAAGAGCTTCTAAAAAAATTAAAATAAAATCTTAGAAACTTATAAGGTCTTTTTAAAAAGGTAAGGAGTTTTTAACTTATTTTTAAGATTTTAACAAGCTCGCTGAATTTTAATTATATTAATTATAAAATTATCATTATTAATACTTTATAAGTTCCAAGATCTTATTATCCAAACACTTTGGCTCTATTCACTTGCATTTTGGGCATTTTTTTTAAAAAAAAATTTGGAAGAAAGGATTTTTGGAACAAAATTGGAGAAAGTGCCAACAGTTTGTTTTTGTTTTGGAAAAATAGGAAAAATTATTTGAAAATGACTCGTTAGTTTGTTTATGTTTTGGTGGAGGGACAAATTTTACTATAAATGTCAAATAAGTTACTTTTTTGTTGAGTTTATAGGAAGAAATTAATTTTTTTATGTAATATATGTATGTATATTTATAGTTTGATGATGTGTATGTATATGTAAAGATTGTAAAGAAATGATGTGTAACTAATTTAAGTCATAATTTATTTTGATATTTTATATTTTTTTAAAATTATAAATAGCAAATGATGTATTACTTTAAAGAACACATTCATTAATTAAAACTAAATATATATGAAATCATAATTATATGTAAATATTATTAATATTGACTTACATTAAATGTAGCACCCCGACTCGGGATATAGCCCAAAATTTGGAATGGTAGTCCAGTTCAGACTTACATCTTAGTTCATAAATAAGCAATACAATCAGTATCCCATTAGAAATTTTTTCAAAACTTATCAGAGACATAGCAGCGGATTTCAAACTTAATAACCTCATCAAAATACTAAGTACTTACCATCAAAGGTCTCATAACCTCCAACATAATATATACATGCCTTGAGTCATAATTTCGTTTTACATGTCACAACATTTCTAAGATGAGACTTAGCATTCAAGGGAACCCATATACATATACACATCCATTCCATAGCAAAATTTCCTTCACTGATCCAAGTCCATCACCTGTTCCTGTCTGAGAAAAATCAAAGATAAACGTGGGGGGAGGGGGGGTAAGTCCAAAGGACTTAGTGAGGGATAAATGTAATCACAGGCAATGGGGATCTGTCAAGGATAAATCTACTGAACATATCATAGTTTAACGGTTCAAATAGAAATATATCAGGATACAGTCAAATGGTCATGAAACAAATTAAACAGCCTAGAAAATAGTCTATCGGTCAGCATACAGTCGAATATCAGAATAATCTTATATCAATCAGACCGAACTATACTTACCCAGGCATGACAACATGGTACATAACTTATACCAATCGAACTGATTTAAGCTTACCCAGGCATGGTAACCTGGTACATAACTTGTACCAATCGATCTAATTTAAGCTTACCTAGGCATGGCAACCAGGTACAGAACTTATCAAACTGAATCAAAGTTACCCAATCAAACCAAACTAAACTTACCCAGGCTTAACAATCTGGTACAGAACTTACCAGTCAAATCAAACTTATACAAATCAAACCGAACTTATCTAGGCATAACCACCTGGTACAAAACTTACCAATCAAATCAAACTTATACCAAACCGAACTCACCTAGGCACAACCACGGGTACCAATCAAACTGAACTTACCCAGGCAAAATCACCTGGTACCGAACCTACCCACGTGTAATAACTTGGTACAAACTTACCTGAGCGTGACGTCCTAGCACAAAACTTACCCGAGCGTGACAACCTGGTACAAAACTTACTTGAGCATGAGAACCTAGTACAAAACTTACCCGAGCATGATAACCTAGTAC
This sequence comes from Jacaranda mimosifolia, assembly GCA_018894105.1. Classification (NCBI taxonomy): domain Eukaryota; kingdom Viridiplantae; phylum Streptophyta; class Magnoliopsida; order Lamiales; family Bignoniaceae; genus Jacaranda; species Jacaranda mimosifolia. The sequence continues at coordinate 32,730,368 of CM032123.1, forward strand.
AAAACTTACCCAAGCATATCAACTTGGTACATAACTTACCCAAGCTCAGCTTGGTACATAATGTATTACCAACAGAACAATTCAATGACATATCAATCAAACTAACTTACCCAAACATGATAACTTGGTACATAACTTACCCAGGCATGTCTGCTTGGTCAATAACTTATTACTGACAGAACAAACCCACGACGTATAAGTCGAACTAACTTACCTAAGCGTAACAGCTTGGTACACAACAAATTACTGACAGAACGAATCCATAATACCAATCAATTTCAGACTAGTCAACATGGCCACCTAACGCTGTGACGTATAAACATGTTGCTAGCAAGGCAATAAATAACGATACAGATAACAAGACAGTAATAGACAATCTAGCGATGCAGAAGACATACAAGAGTTTTGGGGAACCTCACAGGGTTCGGTAATCAATAGCAACGATAATGAAAATCAGGTTTAATGATAGCTATGGAAGAAGCTCGTACGAAACAAATGTCGATTGGCAGAACCTCATAGGAGTACAACAAATAATAAAGTGCGATAATCAAATCAATATCAACCCTCATAAGGGTTTATCAAGAAAATTGATAAGTACAAGAAGTGCCAGATTAGCAGACCCTCACCTCCGTAGTCTCAGAAAACTACAATCACCGTCAGCAGTCTAATAATTCGCAGGTCCCAAATCGTCGTCACCTAACCAAAATAATATTTCACAATCAAAATCCTCATTTGACCATATAATCACAATTACATAAACAACGACCTAAATTATTACTTAATAAGCTAAATCGATAGCCTCAATAAAGATATGCTAGTAGCACTGATCTCGTTAAAGAAATATATAATTGGCTCATAAATCATCCAATTGATCTTATCACAACATACTAAATCGATAACGATGGTCCAATATCCCTTAAAAATCCCAATTTATTGCCACTTAGGTTCCAAATTCGTAAAATGAGGGTTTTCTCCATCTAATTAACTTAATCATCATGACTATTACATGAAATGACAAAAATCCGAATCCATTGACTTATGAAATTCTATGTATATCTCAATATTTAAATCAAACTGTGCGTATTCCTCGTTTATACAATAAATCATAAGGTTTGGAGGTATATACATACACATGCATACAACTTTAACACATGTTTCTCATTTTTACCCAATATCTTGTTATTGAAGCTCCAAATGCACGATTAGCTTGCGTGCATGTAACCCTTGCGACGAGATGAAGATTCTATCCTCTGACCGCCGCCGCCGTGTGTCACCGATAGAGATGGCCAAGGACACCACCAAAAGATGATCCTCAGCTCCACGAATTTAACCCCTCAAACAATTTTGGATTTCGCCTCTGTTTGGACGGTCAATTGGCCGAAAAACCAAAATCCCGCCACCAACGGCGCCGCTCGATTGTCTTCTAATTTCTCCATCCACGGTGGTCAGTTTGAGAATCTGAAAGTACTACCATGATCCTTGAGCTAAGCCCATCAAAACGGTACCTGGTTCCACCGTTAAAAGTCGTCGGAACGGCAAACCCACCAAGCTCCACCATGGCTGGGTTTTTTGTCTCAATTTTCGGCTGTTTTGCCAGTCAAACTGGGAAGAAGTGGGTATATTTGTGTTCTACACGACGAAAGAAAGAGAATGGTATATAATATGTTGGGTTTCACCGCTTGCCGGAGGAGATGGCTGGAGGAGGAAGACAATGGGCTTAAGTGAAGAAAACGAAGAAATTAGGAGCTGGGCTGCTATTTACAGGCCTATTTTCAGAAATTATGTTTTCACCCCTAAAACATTATTCCAGCCTTCACTTAAGTCCTCAAAAGTTATTTTATCTTCAATTTCAGTCCCAAACTTAGTTAATGCCTTATTTTGTCCCCTATTGACCAAGAATAATTCCACTTTGACCCACAAAATTTCCAATTGTTGGACAATCAAGTTTCTAAAAATTGCAAATTGACTCCAAAACTTTCAAAATCTTTTCAATAAAGCCCTTTTTATCATTAATTCTAAGCCCTAAAATTCAATTAACCAAAATCTTGATTTTTCTGAAATACTGAATTTTTAGGAGTGTTACATTAAAAAATTATTAAATTATAACATAATTCAAATTTTAATTAAAATGAACTATTTTAACGATTTATTATTCCATATTTATGTGTATTTAAAATTTAAATTAATTTTAAATAAATTAATTTATTATTATATTTAATTTTATATGTAATTGATTATTAAATAAAATAGATTAGTAACTAATATATCATATTAAATAGATTAGTAAATTAAATATATTATTAGAATATTTAATTAAATATGTAATTATTTATCTGTATAAAATATAATTTATATAATATAATAATTCATTTAGATAATTAAATAAATTAATTTTTATTAATATAATAAGTTATTTGAATAACTTAAAGCACTAAAGAATTAATACGTTATTTGTTACATGAATTATTTAGCAATAAACAAAGTAATTATTTAAAACTAATTTACTAAATTTGTAAATTATAATTTTAAGAAATGGCATGATTAATAATTAATAGGTATTACTATTTTCATATTATATGTTATCAGAACATGTGACATTATTTATTAAATTAAAAATATATTATTTAGTTATACCTAAAATTTATTTGACTATATACAAACAATAACTTATTTAAATGTATTATTTAATTATATATGTAATATTTATCTATTTAAGTTATAACTTATAAAAATATAATATAATTAGACAAATTAATTTCATTAATTATAAAAATATAAAAATTTATTTAGTTAATTAGACAAATTAATTTTATTAATATATTAAGTTATCTAATTAATTTAAAGTATTTTATAATTATTTAATGATCGCTTTTGTGACCCAAGAAAAGCCGGTCACTAATTTAGTGACCGCGTTTGTGACCCAAGAAAAATCAGTGAATACATTTATTACCCACGAAAAATTGGTTAGTAATTTAATGACCGATTAGTGACCGCCATGTTTGAGGTCACAAATTCCATCACAAATCGATCACTAATCAGTTGCTAATTTTTTTTTTATTAAAGTTTCAAATTGATTCAGTCACAAATTGTTCACAAATCAGTGACCGCTCGGTCACTAAAGCCAGTTTTTTTGGTAATGGAAATGGATCAGGGTCTTTTTCGATAGACAATGATTCTTGTTGATTCTTTTTCTCTAGAACGTGTGCAGACAGACATTTTCTACTTAAAAGTTCTCCAAGTTTATGGTTTTGTGAATGATTTCTTATATCCAAATTCTTTTCTGGACTCAATATTTATATATTTTAGTCTTGATGGGCTTAGGATCATTAAAGTTTTTCTGCCATTTTTTATGGGCTTAAATTGTCTTTTGAGCTCTCGGCCTTTTTACTTGATTGATTAATTTTAAATTATTGGACCACTTTTAGTTAATTTACCGAATTATCTTTTATAATCAACTTTGACAGTATCACATATATAAGATATTTAATAAATTTAACATTTAAATATAATGAATGATATGTATTAGATCGTTGTCATAAAAATATTTTTCTAAGAAAAAATTGGACAGCAGTTTTATGTATCAACACATGCATGGACACTAAAACATACATAAAATAGTTGCCAAAGGGAACTGCAACACTGAATAATCTTTATTATTTCTGTCAATGACTTTCCAACTAATGGATTACATGAGTTTGCCACTGATGGATGCATCTAGCTGCTATTCTAAATACTACTCTCGTTGGTAAATTTTTTGTGCTTGAGATTCTGTCACATCAAAGTTGGAGGCGGACGGTGCCTGAAAATAACGCTTTCCAAGTAAATAGATAGCCTACCAATCTGCCATCATATAATTACACTTGAGAATACAATTATTTCAAAAAATATTTTAAATCCTTTATTTTATTTTTTTATTTTGATAAATTTATTTTATAAATATATCTTAAGTGCATTAAATATTTTTTTATGAAAAAAATAAATTAAAACTATAAACTCCTAGCATATAGCATCAAATTGTAATATGAGATAAAACTTAAAGCTTTTATCTTTTATTGCTTATTCTGTCCACATTTAAATATCCTGTTAATTACATGATACAATTAAATATATAATTTATTTGACTAGTTTATTAAAATATAGATTTTTCTTATAACTTTCAATATTGTACAATTTTCAAATCAATTTACTAATACTATATCTAAATATTATATATTTAAATTATTGATCAATAAGACTAACTGAACATATAATTTGAACAGAACTGATTTTTATATCATTCAAATATTATATAGTATATAATTGAAATAAAATTTAATATATATATATATGCAATATTCCGGGAGTGGATATCTAGACTAATTTTCTCCTCTTCTTTGGCGGCAGACGGTCAAACCTCAAATCCCGTCTGTTCCTTGGATGTTTATTCAATTTATCAACTTTGACAGCCTAATTAGCAAAATAGTAAGAGAAAGTGAGAGGAGAAAATAAAATGTTAAAATTCATATTTAATTTGATTGGGACAATTTGGGCGTGCGTTTATTTATGTAGTTACAGATATCTTTTTTCTGGAGCAAAACATACTTTGCCTGGGAATTGCATTCCTTGTATTAAATACCTTTTCAATAAAAATATTTTACCATTTATTCTCTAAAGTATATCATGTAAGACTTACCAGTTTTAGTATTCAATGAATTCTCATTAATACTCTTTAATAACTATACTTTATTTTTTAGCAGTTTTTGTTTCTTTTTTTATTATTTTCATTTTTTTAATTCTTCTTCCTTTCCCTCAACAATTCGCCTCAATTTTATCCTTAGAATAATTTTATAAGGAACATAAAAAACCTAAACACTTTCTTCAAACCTAGAAAAATTATTAATTGTAAAATTTGGATTGATGCTTCCAGATATAAAAGAGAAACTAAAATCCTGAAACTATTTCTGAAGTATAACAAACTTTTAGTCAGAACATTCAAACTTACCTAATAATCTCTTTATAAATGTTACGTTTCAAGTAGAGATGGGAATAGATTACGCATTCCATCAGAGCTCTACGATCTGGCCTACATATGATCTTTTTCATTTTATTTTATTTTATTTTTGATAAATGGCCTACATATGATTGGGCCTGGTCTATTTAATAAAAAAGGTGGATTAAGACTTATAAAATAACATTTCTTATTAAATAGGCTAGATTTAAACACTTTAAAAGCCCATAAATTTAATAGGCTGGCCCCTTCATTATTCTTTATATAATATAAAATAATTATATTTATATTATATGTTAATAAGTAAATATAAAATAGCTTTTATTATTTAGTCCACATTTTATGAAAGTGGGATTAATGTTTGTTTTTAGCTATATATCAATAGAACTTTTATTTATATACAACTATTTTATACTTAAATTTAACTTTCATAATGATATATCTGTTATTTATCTTTTTGATTATTGTATACGTTTTCACAGTTTGCATATCTTTCAGGCTTATCAAATAATTAGGTACATTTAGGTCTATTATAAGTTTGAACCTATTAAAAGTCTAGATTTATGTAATGTCTAAGTTTAATTAATGAAGCTTTAATAGAATATAGGTTTTTAGTAAGCTTTCAGGCTAGATCAAGACTTTTGAATTTTTAAAAAGGTTAAACTCAACCTTAAAACAAAGCCTATCAAAGATAATAAGTTAAACTCATATTTGTTATTTGCATAACATGTTTGATTTATTTAAGCTAAAATCTAGCTTGGCCAGGCTATTTTCATACCTAGTTTAAAGCGCATAAATTCTTTAATAATTAATTATAAAATTTATTGACATTATTAGAAAGAAAAATTAAATTAAGAAGGTGTAAATTAAACCAAAAAAAGAAAAAAGAAATAAACAATACTTTATAAAACGTAATTAAAAGGTAATCATTTGGGCAGCAATGAGAGACCAGAGCTGGAAAGCTTATCTAATGATGAATGTTTTATTTCAAGTTTCAACACATGCAATGTATTTTTGTTTCTTTGGTCTTATTCAGCATTATAGTCCTATGTATATTTATAGAAAGTTTGACTCATTGGCATTCCTTAGCCTACGGCGTCGTCTCTGCAGTCCTCATCACAGCAGTGTTCTTAAAATCAGATCGATAAAGAATTGACGACGTTACTGATTATTGGTTCAACCAGTTCAATAAGTTGGGCCACTAGTTCGACCAGTATGACGACATAATGACGTAATAATTATATTTAATTTTATAAATATATAATATCTTAATATTAATAAAAAAATAAAACTTCCAATGCTATAGAAAGAATATTATTTGAAAAAAATTTAACTTACTTATTTTTAAGTACGTTTTTTAGAAAAAAAAAAAAAAACTATTTCACAATTAGTCAACTATAAATAAATAAAAAATATGTTTCACATTAATTTAAGTAATAATTCGTTTCATGCTTCAACTCTAAATTAAAATAAATTCTTCTACGCTAAATATTCAATATAATTTAGGAGAAATCAAACCAAATAAAATAAAAAATTAAACATAAGCATTCACATATAACTACCACTTTATTAATTTCAAGAAAATAAATTCATGTTTCAAAAAATTACATGTCCAAAATCTTTAATCATCACCTTCAACTCATAATTTCTTTTTTACATTTTTTATTTTTTTTAAAAATAATTTTTTAAATTTTCAAAGAAATAAAAAATAATAAGTGAATCGGTGGTCAATCGATTGAACCGATACTGATTTTTGGCCGATTCAAAAGGTCACCAGTTTTTATGCTTCAACTGGATCGAATTGGCCTCCGATCATAGATCCAATTGGCTGGTCCGATCCGATTTTCAAAACATTGCATTAGAGCAACACGTGCTATGTTGACGTCAACATCTCTCAATAATGTTGTGATGCGTTACGTCTTAAAGTTTTAAGATTTAAAATCAAGAAGTTGCACGAGTTTTACAATCATTTTGTATTATTGTTAGGGTGAATTACGGCTACCACCCATAAAATTTAGCGTAATTATGAAAGCATTTTTGCTTTTTTGAAAATCACAAAAACCCCTTGAGGTATATCTCCATCCAACAATTTAATTGAGTTGTTAGTCACAGTTAGGGTTCTTTTAAATTTCCTTCAAAATGGCATGTGAAATTTCGAAATTGTCCTTCTAATATTTGGTTAATAAAATGCCCTAAAATTATATATTAAAAAATATAAATATTTCTATATACAATAAATATATACAAATACATATATAATATAGGGTAAAATTTATTTTGCCCCCCTCTACTATGGGGTTGTATCTAATACCCCTCCTATACTATCAAAACCTTCAAATACCCCCCCCCCCAAGCATTGTCAAATACCCCATGTACTATCGAAAATCTTCAAATATCCCCCTGTACTACCGAAAATCTTCAAATATCCCCCTGTACTACCAAAAATCTTCAAATACCCCCCTCAAAGTCATTTATTATTAGTGAAATAGCTGACGGTGTCACAACTCTACAGTACATTACTAATTTAACTTCAGAAAATAACTCAATAACATAAAAATCTAGGTCACGTGGCATTTTTTTACAACGTAATGATAAATTATAAGTGAAATATAACAAAACTCTATATATTATTATACATTTTTTAAATCCCAAAACGAATGCAAATTTGAAAAATTTTAGATAAACAGCTACGAAAGAAAAATACGTATAATGGTCCCATGTATTTTTTTCACACAAGCAACCTCTGTTCTATTACGTATAATGGTCACATGTTCTGTATTAAAATGAAGTTGTTTAATATTCTTTTAAAAAAATAAAATGATTTAATATTTTTGTTGGATTATGAGTTAGATGATACTTTAAGTCCTAAAATGAAAGTAACAAAATTGAAGTAAGAAACTTGGGCATTATATAGTAAATCCACTACTAGAAAATAGGGAATTTGTAACGGAATTTTAGCAACGATAAAGTTCTGTTGCTAGTTTCAACAGAATAGTAACAGAAAAGCAACAGAATAAAAATTCCATAACAAAAATAATCATAGCGATGGAGTAGCGACGGAATAGCGATGGAATGAAAAATCCATTGCTATTTCGTTGCTGAATTGAGACGGAAACATATTCCGTTGCTATTTCATCAAAATAGAAATAGCAACGGAATAACAACGAAATAATATGAAATTTTGTGTTTGAAGTTTGAAAATTGATCAATCCGTTGCTATTCTGTTGCTAAATATAATGGATGGAATTCCATTGCTATTCTGTTGCTACTAGATACAGAATAGCAACAGAACAATTTAAGGATTTTATGTTTTATTGAAAAGACAATATTGTCATTGCTATTTCGTTGCTAAATTGAAGTTAAATAGTAACTGAAAAACAATAGAAGTATATTCTAATACAAAATGATTAATTTAATTTTTCATATCAAATTATTTAATTTTAGTGATAAGAAATTAAAATTTAATTAATTATAGGCTAATTAAATGAGTTAATAATAATAGGTTTCATGCATATTAGTTTTGTTAAAATTTTGTCTTAACAAAATAATTATATCAATTATATTACTAAATAGTTATAAATAAAAGGTGTTGATAAAGAAACATAATGTGAAATTATTAAGTACAAAAAGCTTTTTATTTATATACACGGACGCAAATCAAGAGCTCTTTAGGGCTCGAACTCCTAACCTCCCACATAATGTAGGAGACTTACGCCATTGGGCCACAAGCCACTTGGCAAGTACATCAAAAAACTTGGCTATAATTAATTTGTAAAATGTATCAAATATAACATCAAATAAACAAGCACTCGTGTTTGACTATAGTTCATTTGGAAAATATATGCATCAAATTTAGAGATTTGGACCTAATTAATTATATTGTTAAACGAGTTTATTCTTCAGGAGTAAATATAGTGATATTTCATTTTATTTAATCTTTTGTCAAAAAATTAATTGTAGTTTTCTTTAGATTGCGAGTGACACATGGTGCTAACTCATTGAATCCTGGCGGTTCAATTTCATTACTAAATTCCATCAACCATCTTTTGGTACAGGATGGGATACATCTTATAATAAGATGTTTTGGGAGCTTATAAAATGTTAGATTTTTTTTCTAGAAATAATCTCTTAAAGTGTTTGAATAAAATAAAATTTTGGAACTTATAAAATGTTAGTAATGGCAATTTTATAATTAATATGATTAAAATTAAGAGAGCTTATTATGATTTTAAAAATAAGGTAGGAACTCTTTAATTTAAAAAAAAAAACTTATGAATTCCTAACATTTTATTTTAGAAGCTCATAAGTTTTTTTCTTGAAAAAATTTACCAAATACTTTTTAACATTTTATAAGCTCTCAAACATCTTATAAAATATTTTGAGGGAACTTATAAATTTTAATATTTTATAAACTCTCAAATATCTTATAAACTATTTTGAGGAGCTTATAAGTTTACACAACATCCTCTAAAACTCAACTAGGGCTCATCGATAAAGCTTAATTAAATAATTCTCTCACTCATTAGCATGAGACGCATGACCAGTACTTGACTTCATTAAAAGGGTCCCAACTAAACCTGACCCCTTTCAACCATCTCATTTCAACCATCTCATTTAGTTAATTTCCTTTTATTCCGAATTACCAACTATAAAACAAAGCAATTATATAAGAATAGTTTCATTTTCCCCCCAAAACTTCAATTAGCCCCCAAGAAATAAAATAGGTTAACTATAATCATAAATCTTGTTTCCTCTATCCATCTCCTAGATGTACAGTGTGTGTTACCATACAAAGTTAAACATATGATTTATTTTAAATCATATTATTTTTATTTTTATTTTTATTGACAATTTTAGTAATAGGATAAATTTTGAATTATAACATTTATGGTGCAGTAAAATAATATTATAATAGATCAACTAAACTATTTAATATTACAATTGTACAAAATAAGAAAATTAGTCAATGAAAGTAGTCAATGTAGAGTCCATGGGATATGTGTGTGTGTGTGTGTATATATATATATGTACTTATATCGTTACAAATTATTATATAAAATACAAATTGTTGGCCAGCAAGGATTACCCAATAAGGTACGACCATGCATGTAGAATCCATCTCCTAGAAACTCAGCCTTCTTGTTTGAAACATAGTTGATTGGAAGAATTAATCAAAATTATAAGAGAACTCGTACTTTACAAAATGTCAAAAATAAAAAATAAAGACAAGAAAATAAAATTTATATTTATGACACGTTAGATTAACAACATTGTTGATTTTGCCTTGAAATTGAGGTAAATTTGACAAGGAGACCAAGTTTGACTAGAATTAGGACTCCTTCTTGTATTGGGTTTCCTAATTCTAGGTAAAGTAGTCAAGTAATTTTTTGACTATAAATATTAGTTTTTTCTTTTCGAAAAAATTATCACGAACATAACACAATGGCTTCTTTACTGCTTTTGAATAATTCTCTCAAGACGGAGTTTAGAACGAGGGCGTTAGGTGTTTTCGTGAGATTTGTGGGATTCAAGTTTGTACTTGCACTTTGATTTGAGATCAATAAAATTCCTTTTCTTTGTCGGGTGGATTAGGCACATCGCCGAACCACGTTAAATCTTGTTGTCACTTTACATTGAATTACTTTACTATTATTTCATTGTTTCCGCAATAGATCCTCCTGGGTTTCAACAAACTAGTATCAGAGCAGGTTGGATCAGATGTCAGGAATGAAGTACGAGGTAGAGAAATTCGATGGGAAGAACGACTTTGGGCTGTGGAAAATGAAGGTTCACGCCCTCCTGTGTCAACAAGGATTACAGAGAACGTTAAAGGGCAGAGATTTCTTGCCGGAAACGCTGAAGGACGAGGAGAAGGATGAGTTCATGGCGAAGGCTTACGGTACTCTGGTGTTATCATTGGCGGATAACGTACTGAGAGAGGTCACCACGGAAAGTACGCCAGTAGATTTATGGAAGAAGCTGGAGAGTCTATATATGACGAAGTCCCTGACAAATCGGTTGTATTTGAAACAGCGACTATACACATTGAGAATGAAGGAAGGTACATCTATTACTCAACATATTGATTTTTTCAATAAGGTGATTCTGGATCTCGCTAGTATAGATGTCAAAATTGATGATGAGGATCAAGCTTTAATTCTCTTGTGTTCTCTGCCAAAATCTTTTGAGCACTTGGTTACTACTTTGTTGTACGGGAGAGATACGATTTCAATGGAGGATGTGAAGGCCTCATTGAATTCCAACGAGTTGAGAAAACATGTCCTGGGCAGCAACGATGGTGAAAGTGGGGAAGGATTGGTGGCAAGAGGGAGACCAAGAGAAAAGGGAAGGAGTAGAGGCTGATCGAAGTCTCGAACCAAGCCTAGAAATGGTGACAAATGTTTTAAGTGCGGTGGAAAGGGGCATTGGAGACGGAATTGTCCGGAACGAGGAAAGGCGAAGGATGCAGATTAAACTTCTGATCAGAAAAGGGATGATGTCGCAGGAATTGTTGAGGATGAGTCTGATGGTGGGATTGTTCTCAACGTTGCTGAAACTTTACTAAGCTCTAAATGGATTTTGGATAGTGGCTGCTCCTACCACATATGCCCAAGAGAAGATTGGTTTACCACATACCAAAAATTTGATGGTGGTAAGGTGCTTATGGGAAATGATGCTTCTTGTAGAGTTGTAGGAATTAGCTCAGTTTGTATCAGGATGCATAATGGGATAGTAAGGACCCTAACAGATGTGCGTCATGTTCCAGATCTGAAGAAAAATCTGATATCGCTAGGTACTCTGGACAAGAATGGTTGTGAGTACAGAGCTCGAGATGGAGTTCTGCGGGTTTCCAAAGGTGCATTGCTTATCATGAAGGGAGAAAAGCGGAACGGCTTTTACATATTGCAGGGAAACACGGTTTCTGGTACTGTAGCGGTTTCTTCGTCAGTCAATAATACTACGAGACTCTGGCATATGCGACTTGGGCATATGAGTGAAAGGGGAATGTCAGAACTGAGCAAACGAGGTTTGCTTTGCGGAGAGAAGACTGGAGAACTGGATTTCTGCGAGCAGTGTGTGCTAGGCAAGCAACATAGGGTGAAATTCGGTACTGCAGTTCATAGGACCAAAGGTACCTTGGATTACATTCACTCAGATCTTTGGGGGCCTTCTCAAGTCCCTTCAAAGGGAGGTGCAAGGTACATGCTGACATTCATAGATGATTTCTCACGGAGAGTATGGGTGTACATGCTGAAGCATAAGGATGAGGTGTTTGTCAACTTCAAGCAATGGAAGACCTTAATTGAGAAGCAGACCGGAAAGGAGATCAAGCGCTTGAGGACTGACAACGGATTGGAGTTCTGCAACAAGGAATTTCAGGAATTCTGTGAGAAGGCAGGAGTTGTGAGGCATCGCACAGTTGTACATACACCACAGCAGAATGGAGTTGCAGAACGGATGAACAGGACTATCTCGAAAAGAGCTAGATGCATGCTCAAGGATTTTTGGGCAGAAGTAATTAACACTGCTTGTTATTTGGTGAATAGGTCACCATCAACCGCTTTGGACTGCAAGACACCAATGGAAGTTTGGTCTGGGTCTCCTGCTGATTACTCAAATCTAAGAGTATTTGGGTGTCCAGCCTATGCTTATGTCCGGGATGGGAAGCTTGAGCCAAGGGCTAGGAAGTGCATATTTCTAGGCTATGCAGATGGAGTCAAAGGTTATCGTTTGTGGTGTAATGATGACAAGGGCTCCAAGATGATTATCAGCAGGGACGTGACATTCGATGAGTCTGCAATGATGAAGAAGGTAGAGCAGCAGGAAAGCGGTCAACAGGGCGTTAAGGAGAAGGTGGAGATTCATATTGATCCTCCACAAGTTTCAAAGGGGAAACAGAAGGTGGTAGATGAAGCTGGTGAGAGCACATTACCACCTAATCAACAGCAGGAAAATGAACTACTACAAAATTATCGCTTAGCTCGCGATAGGGAGAAGAGGCAGATCAAACCACCACAACGGTATGCTTACTTAGATTTGGTAGTTTATGCTTTGAGTTCAACTGAGGAGTTTGTAGGAGATGATCCAGTCTCATACAAAGAGGCAATTTCCAGGCCAGATTCTGATAAATGGGTTGCAGCTATGAGTGAAGAGATGGAGTCTCTACACAAAAATAGCACATGGGAGCTGGTTGATGCACCTAAAGGGCAGAAAATTGTAGGTTGCAAATGGATCTACAAGAAGAAAGAAGGAATTCCTGGTGTTGAAGATGCTAGATACAAGGCGCGATTGGTTGCTAAGGGTTTTACTTAGAGAGGGAGTTGACTTTCATGAAGTATTCTCCCCAGTTGTAAAACATACTTCCATTCGTGTTTTACTTGCCATGGTTGCTCTGTTTGATATGAAACTGGAGCAGATGGATGTGAAAACAGCGTTTTTGCATGGTGAGTTGGAGGAACAAATCTACATGAGTCAACCAGAAGGATTCGTTATTTCCGGAAAACAAAATCAAGCATGTCTTTTGAAGAGGTCATTATATGGCTTGAAGCAGTCTCCCAGGCAGTGGTATAAAAGGTTCGATACTTTTATTACCAAGATAGGATATACTAGAAGCAAATTTGATTGTTGTGTATATTACAAAATTTGTAGTGATAGCCTTCTCGTATATTTGCTGTTGTACGTTGATGATATGTTGATTGCCTCTAGAAACATATCTGAGATCAACCAATTAAAAGCTCAATTAAGTGAAGAATTTGAGATGAAGGATTTGGGCGGTGCAAAGAAGATTCTGGGCATGGAGATCATCCGAGATAGACACGCAGGATTGTTGTACTTGTCTCAACAACATTACATTGAGAAAGTACTTGAAAGATTTGGGATGAATAAGTCCAAGCCAATTAGTACGCCACTTGCAGCTCATTTCAGGCTCTCATCAGATCTATCACCGAGTACTGAGGAAGAGGTGGAGCACATGTCAAATGTGCCATATGCTAGTGCAGTGGGTAGCTTGATGTACGCCATGGTGTGCACTAGGCCAGACATTTCACATGCAGTTAGTGTTGTGAGCAGGTATATACACAAGCCAAGAAGACTCATTGGCTGGCTGTGAAATGGATCATGAGGTATCTGAGAGGCTCTGCAGGCAGATGTTTGAGGTATAGTCAATCGAATTCTACTACAAGAATTCTTGGCTATGTGGATGCGGACTATGCAGGAGATTTGGACAGCAGAAGGTCCATGACGGGCTATGTGTTTTGTGTATCAAGTTGTACGGTTAGCTGGAAGGCGACTTTGCAGTCATCAGTTGCATTGTCCACAAAAGAAGCTGAGTACATGGCTTTAGCTGAAGGCGTTAAAGAAGGCATTTGGCTAAAGGGGCTGATCGATGATATGGGTATGACTTCTGAGATCACTAAGGTATTTTGTGACAGTCAGAGTGCCATACACTTGTCAAAGAATCAAGCATTTCATGAGAGAACAAAGAACATAGATGTGAGGTATCACTTTGTTCGAGATATGGTGTCCCAAGGAGTCACGTTGGTTGACAAAGTTGGGACTAAGGATAATCTGGCAGACATGTTGACTAAGGCTGTTCCAGGAATCAAATTCGAATATTGCTTGGATTTGATTAATATTTGCAGACTCAGATAACAGGCCCTATTGGGGGCAGGGACAAAGAAGATGAATGGGAATTTCAAGTCAAGGTGGAGAATTGTTGATTTTGCCTTGAAATTGAAGTAAATTTGACAAGGAGACCAAGTTTGACTAGAATTAGGACTCCTTCTTGTATTGGGTTTCCTAATTCTAGGTAAAGTAGTCAAGTAATTTTTTGACTATAAATATTAGTTTTTTCTTTTCGAAAAAATTATCACGAACATAACACAAGGGCTTCTTTACTGCTTTTGAGTAATTCTCTCAAGACGGAGTTTAGAACGAGGGTGTTAGGTGTTTTCGTGAGATTTGTGGGATTCAAGTTTGTACTTGCACTTTGATTTGGGATCAATAAAATTCCTTTTCTTTGTCGGGTGAATTAGGCACATCGCCGAACCACGTTAAATCTTGTTGTCACTTTACATTGAATTACTTTATTATTATTTCATTGTTTCCGCAATAGATCTTCCTGGGTTTCAACAAACATTAATAAAAGTGAAAAACTATTTGCAATCACGTGATCGGATAGTTACAATTAAATTAAGGTCACTAGTATGTTGTTGTACTGGGGAGGACTCTATCTCGGATAGCCTTTTGGGGAAATTTTGTGTAATATTTTGAGAATGAATAAGTGGATGCATTCATCTAAAGTATTAGGATTCTCTAATCAAAAATAGTTTGGATCCTAGAAAAAATAAATTTAATTAGACAAAACTCAAAATAGTTGTTTGTATATTGAGAAAAGTGGTCTTAATTAAACCCACATTATGTTAATTAATCTTGAAAATTAGAGTAGACCCCCAATTCTGTATCTACGAAAAGAATAAAAGGATGCATCCAATTTTTGCATCATAGAGAATTATATATCAAATTGTCAATTATTTTAAATTAAGAAAAAACAACAAAACATTGGGACAAAATTGAATAATTATTGATGTCCCACAAAATTTGAACAGACTGAAGGCAGTAAAGATGCAAAGGACAATTAACTATTCAAATCCAAATTCCTAGATTGGGCGCGTATATATATATATATAAATTATGTTTTAGTTTATAATATATTATATTTTAACCAAATCAAGATTCAGTAGAATATTCATATTGTACACATGTTTTATTATTTTTAAAGTCAAACACTAATTAAATTATTGAAAAGAAAATAGACATTCAAATTTAATTAATATATTGGATCAGCCGGATTGAAATGGAATTCTAGTCATTAATTTTCTAGAAGTGTCCAACTAATTTTATTCTTTGTGTAATTAAGTTAATTAGGATAAATTATGATAATAATTTTAAATATACAGTTAGCTATCGTTGTTAGATAGGATTCTCTCTACAAATCAGATAGGATTCTCCCTACAAATCTCGTTTTCTTTTGATGCATATCGATTTCCTATAATAATTTTAATTTGTCACTCATGAATATTGATGCATCATTTTTTCAAAATGTTGAGATTCTTTCTCAACAACCTTAGAAACCGATCCCATCATTCCTCTGTTTCCTTAAAGACAACAACATAGGTTATAAGGTACAAATTATTTTTAAGATCCACGAAAACAGAGGTTAGTAAAACACCACCATGAGGGCCTTTAGATGACATCCTTAATTAGTGGCCTACAACTTGATGAAAATCTTATCCTAAGATCTCGTTTACTTAATTTAATGGGATATAGAATGATAAGATACAATATATTGATCCTTAATTAAATCCATATTATGTTAATTAATGTGTGAAAATTAGAGTAAACACCCAATTCTGTATCTATGAAAAGAACAAAAGGATGCATCCAATTTTTGCATCATAGAGAATTATCAAATTTTTAATTGTTTTAAATTAAGAAAAAATAACAAAACACTGGGACAAAATTGAATAATAATTGTGCAGATAAACATTGTAAGTTATCCTATACTAATTTTTTTTTTGTTTTTCAAAGAAATCTAGTTAAGCATTTTAATTATTCTTGTCTCACATCCTCCTGACAACTAAAATTATATTATATTATATATATAAATATATATATTACTTTGTTTTTAAACGAAATGTAATTAATACATCCATTTATAATCCTTTCAGGTGTACTAATTATTATATAATTTCTTGTGAAAGGAATAGAAAATTAAAGTGCTGAGAAAGCAATATAATAATGCTCACGTATTCTAGAAGTTAAGGAAATCAAAATAAGAATTAAGAATCAAAAAATCATTTCATGATACACTTTACTAGAGACAGAGTTTGATAGTGTTGAATTGAACAGTCATCCAATCAAATCAGATCAATATAGTCTTAAAATTTTATATATAACTAAGTTAAAAAATAAAATCAACTATTAAATATGAATCTATACACCAGAAAATAAAAGACATTTGAAAGGAACATTTGAGTTAGGAGTAAACGAAATGGTTGGCTTTATGTTGTTGACAATCGCATTATAATGAAGGCTCGTAGTTAGTCTTGGTTATGTTGTTTTTTTGTTTTGCAGCATCTAATTAAAAGACCTCAAGGATATGGCATTATAGTGTTCTTATATGATATCCATATGTATTCATTTAATAATTATCGACTATTTCTTTGAAGTTTAGCAGTATATTCTAGATAATTTTATTGGTAAAACTAGGGAGGGTGCAAATTGGGTTTAAATCCATGGTTCCAACCCAACTCACTTAGTTTTGGGTTGGCTTGGGTTTAAAATAATTTGATTGGGTTTGTGTCGGGTTGAATTTTAGTGGATTGAATATTGATTGGGTTTTAATTGGTTGAAATAGATTTTAAATATAAATGGATTTCAAATGGATTGAATGTGATTTTTAAGTAATTCAACCCAATTTCAGCCCCAAAATTTTCCTTCCATTATCTCATTCTCCTATTAAATTGCTAACTACTTTATTCTCTATTTTTTTTTCATAATTACAAGAATATTTAATATGTTTTTTCTTTTTGATGAAGAGCAAGCATATTATTATCTTAAAAAAAAATTAAAAATTCCATTCATCAGCTACAAAAATAACTCAAGTTTTGTCCCAAAAAATTATAAGCAATAAAAAAAAGGGAAAAAAGAGACCAGAGAAAAAGAATATTCACTAGATGTAAAATAATTCGAGGGATATACTTAAAGCTCTCTAGTACTGTATCTATAGAGGAGAAAAAAAAAATTATGGATATATATACAAAAAGATACAGAATGGTTAATTTATTCAAATATTATAATAATAAATTGAATCTAGAACCGACCGCTCTCTTATGTTATATATATAATTCTTGTATACTACTACTAGCATGCATATTTAGAAGATAAATTAATTAATTATTTTAAATAACTAAAAAATAGAAAGTTATCTCATAAAATATAGACAATGTACCAATAAATACATTCCAAAAATAAGTAGAAAAAAGAAACATATAATCATACATAGTATACACACATATAGTGCATGCATGCATAAATGCTACAAATATATTTTTTCACACTAAATATTCAACATAATTTAAGAGAAATTAAACAAAACAAAATAACAAATTAGACATAAACATCCACATATAACTATTACTTTATCAAATTTCAAGAAAATAAATTTATATTTCAAAAAGCTACATGTCCAAAATCTTTAGTCATCATCATGTTCAACTCATAATTCCTCTTTTTATTTTTATATTTTTTACTTGTTAAAATTTTTTTTAATTTATTTGGTACAATGTAAACATTTGTATTGAAAATTTAAAATATTTTAAATAATTATGTTTTATTCATTAAGCAAAATTGTTATTTTGTATTAAAAGAAAAATTATAAATATTATAAAATAATAATTAAATTATAATTTTACTTAATTTGATTTGATTTTACGTCATTAATAAGGATTTAATAATAATTAATTAATATATGTTAAATAAAGATAAAAAGATTATAGTTTACGTCATTAATAAGGATTTAATAATAATTAATTAATATATGTTAAATAAAGATAAAAAGATTATAGTTTATTAAAATAATAACAATGCATTTAGCAAAAAATTTACATTTTTTTTTCTTTTTTGTATTGAACCCGCCCAAATCCGACCCAACCTATTTTCAACCCAACCCATTTTTAACACATAAATATAAACCCATTTTGAGCCCAACCCATATCCAACCAAACCCACCTATTTGGCACTATTAGGTAAAACTATTCCTTATTGGAGATAGAGAGTAGCAAATTAGGAATTTTGCGAAATCAAATAGTATGGCCCTTGGCGTATTGGTACAGATACCCTTTTTTCTGGTTTTCCAAATTCAATTCAGGTCCCTTTCTGTTTTGTGCTATCGATATGATTAAGAAGTTATTCTTGAACATGTCTTCTAATAGTATAATAATGGAGACTTAGGTGAAGAGTAAAATTTGACATGTAATTATACAACTGAGTTGTTCAGTGTTTAGCTAATTATTGAGATATATTACAGGTAGCGTCAGCCATAATTTATTCAAGAATTCAATTCCTTGTAAAAATTTTCAGAAATCGTGATGGACGACCGTAGTTGGATGAGAAAACGCTTAGATAATGGTCTTTTGGCATTGGATTTCATCTAGGGAGTGGATACATTCCTTGAATTTGCATTTTTTCCACGAGGGGTGCTTAGATGGAAATAAAATACGGTGCCCTTGTGCGAAATGCAAAAATATGAGATTCCTTGATCGTAGTACAGTTAATTTACATCTTCTCCAAAAGGGTTTTATGTATAGGTATGAGTGATGAATTGAACATGGTGAAAAATGAAATAATGCTCCCCAATCTTCAGGAGAATCATCTCATCAAGTGCCTGACTCAGAATCACATATAAGAACAATGGTTTTTGAAGCAGCTGGACCAGATCTTAATTGGGAGCCCACCTCACAAGAAGAGGAACCAGGTCCTAGTGCACAAAGGTTTTATGGTTTATTGAGTGATGCAGATGAACTATTATGGGAAGGTTGTGCAAATCATACTAGATTATCAGCTGTATCTCGTCTATTGAATATCAAATCAGATTATAATGTGTCCGAGGCATGCTATAATCGATTTATCAATGCTTTTTGTGAGATGTTACCAAGCACACAGAAACTTCCTAATGACTTCTATGAAACAAAAAGATGGTTCGTGAGTTAGGCCTTGGTGATGAGAAAATACATGTATGTAAAAACAATTGCATGTTATTTTACAAAGAGCATCGAGACTTGCAGAATTACATAGTTTGTGGAGAATCTCGTTACAAATCTTGGAAAATTGGTGCTCGTAAAGGAGTTCCCCACAAGGTGTTGAGATACTTACCATTGACACCAAGGCTTCATAGGCTTTACACGTCCAGTAAGACTGCAAAATACATGGTTTGGCATGCGACAAATCGACCTATTGATGATAGTATGTCCCATCCTGCACATAGTAAGTCGTGGAGTCATTTTGACTCATGCCACCCCTCTTTTGCAGCTGATCCTCGTAATGTGAGACTCGGCTTGTGTACCGATGGGTTTAGTCCATTCTCTATGACAAGCACCCCATACTCTTGTTGGTGAGTGATAATCACCATTTACAACTTGCCACCTTGGATGTGTATACGTCGTGAGTTCATGTTCTTAAACATGGTGATTCCAGGTCCAAAGAGCCCCGGTAAGAAGTTAGACATTTTTTTTTACATCCTTTGATCGATGAGTTGAAGTTATTATGGGATAATGGTATTGATTCTTATGATTGTAATAGACACCAGAATTTTCAATTGCGGGCAGCGCTTTTGTGGACTATTAGTGACTTCCCAACTTATGGAATGTTATCTGGTTGGAGTACTCATGGTCGTTTAGCTTGTCCTTATTGCATGGAGAATACCTCTCCATTCTTTCTGAGAAATGGTGGGAAACCTTGTTGGTTCGGTTGTCATCGACGCTTCCTTAATCACTCTTATCCTTATAGAAGGCAACGTGACAAGTTTAGGGTAGATAAAGATACTTTGAGAATCGAAAGACGGGGCCAACCTCCTATTATATTTGGTGACCAACTATTGGAGCATTTAAATAATCTTTTTAGGGACTTGCCTATGGATCAAGCTATACCTGAGAAAGGAAAGACGCATAATTGGGTGAAAAAAAGTATATTTTGGGAGTTACCTTATTGGGTGACACTGCTCATAAGGCACAACTTAGATGTGATGCATATAGAGAAACAATTTTTTTGATAACATCTTCAATACAATTCTTGATGTGAAGGGAAAGACAAAGGATAATGTAAAAGCGCGATTAGATGTTGAGTACTATTGTAAGCAGCCAGAGCTTCATATAATCCAAAATCCAAGTGGCAGGCTTTTTAAGCCAAAGGCTTCTTACACACTCACAAAGGATCAAGTTCATCAATTATGTAGGTGGACCCAAAAGATAAAAATGCCAAATGGATATGCATCTAATATTGCTCGATGTGCAAATGATAGTGAAGGAAAGTTTGTTGGAATGAAGAGTCATGATTGTCATGTTTTCATGCAATGACTTTTACTGATTGCATTTTGTGACCTACTTCCCACTACGATTTGGCAGGCTGTATCCAAAGTGAGTGCATTCTTTAGGGACATATGGGCAATAGTGCTGCGAGTAGGATATATAGAGCAACTTGAGGAAAATATAGCCCAAATTATGTGTGACCTAGAGAAGATTTTCCCTCCTGCTTTTTTCGATTCCATGGAACATATGATGATCCATATTCCATATGAGGAAAAAATAGGTGGACCAGTGCAATATCGATGGATGTATCCTTATGAGAGGTATAATTCATATATAACCTAATTAGTATAATTATTGGTTAATGTTTCCTCAATTTTTAACACTTGTTCGATTTCAGATTCTTACATCATCTAAAAAAGAAGGTGAAAAAGCACTTGTTGAGGGTTAAATTGTGGACGCATACTTGATTGAAGAAGTGTCTAATTCTTGTTCATTTTACTTTGAACCTCATGTTGAAACACGATTAAATCGCGCACCTAGGAATGATGATGGTGGAGTGATAGAAGATGATGGACGACTTTCAATATTCTTACACCTAGGTAGATGTCCTAATATAAAAAGAAATTGTGGCAGATACTTGGATGATAATGAGTGGATGGTTGCTCATAGATGCGTGCTATATAATTGTGAGGAGATTCAACTTTACATGGAGTATGTATTCCAAATTTAACTTCTTATTATTAAATATATAGATATAAATGTATGTACACTATGATTATAACTTTTTATTCACCATAGGTTGTATGTGGACTCGATGAGGTCAAATGGGATAAGCGAGGATGAAATATTGATCCTACGAGATGCAAATTTTACTACGTGGGTACGAGACTATGTAAGTGTACATATATACTTGCTTTAAGAGTCCTCTGCATTTGTTTATTATAAAATAATCATTTTCTTGATCATCAAACTTTGTAGGTTCATCAGAACTCTCATGATATTGATGAGAGAATAAGGCAAATTGTGGAATTCCCGACACATTGGGTCCGTCTCTTTAATATATATTATGTAAATGGTTTTCACTTTCAAACACAAGAATATGGCTAAGGAAAGAGTACGGCGAATAGTGGTGTTTGCGTGATAGGAACCCAAACAGATGGTGTTGATTTGGATTATTATGGAATTATTGATGAAATCATGCAATTAGAATTTCATGGACAAGGCAACAAAGTTGTACTATTCAAATGTCAGCAGTTTGATATATCGAGACAAGGGAGTCGAGTGTATTCAGAATATAATGTCGTTGAGATTAACCATGAGAGGCGCTTTAATAGCAACGACCCATTTATACTTGCTTCAATGGCACAACAAGTCTACTACACATCATTCCTGTCTCAATACAAATCCAGGCAAAGTTGGTGGGCTGCTTGCAAGATAAGTGCAAGGTTGAGGTTCCATTTAGCAACAATTGAACAACTTCAACTGTTGGTTCCATTAAGACCTACTGAACTGACGTAATCAGTTGGTTTGGTTATTACCGATTTTTCCTTTTTTAGTATTTCAGCTTGGCATATTGATTAGCTATTTTTTAAATAAGAACAGTCAAAAAATTAAATATTAAACCTAGAATTCTGGTTTTTATTTGTTATTTATAATTTTTGGTAAATAAAACAAAGTATAAAAATAAACAATAGAAACAAGAATATGTATATAAATATGAAAATTAACTATATAAAATAATAATTTAGTATTTTTTATGGTTTGGTAAACTGAAATAAAAAACTAAAACTGAACTCTGTACTGAATTTTACAAAAATAAAATCAAACACCAAATTGAAATTTTCGGTTTGATTTCGTTATTTTGATATGAAATGATTTTCCTGTTTTGGTTTAGTTTGGTCACTTTATGTACTGTGAATTGCAATTTGCATTGGTTTAGTCTCTCAGTTGACTTGAGTAGTACTATAGGTTTCAATAAAACATCCTTAGGCATGTTAGGTGGCGTCTGGGTTTGGTTTAGGGAACAGAGCACAAAATCTCTTGGGCATGCTGCAAACAGGCTGTTAATGTCTATCAGAGTGTAAACAATTTAGTTCTTGTAAATGTTCAATCACTAATTGAGTATCCACTTGGAGGACTAGAATTGAGCAGAGAATGCTACGATTCACTGGACAAACAAGAAAGGAAAAGCATGATTTCAGAACCTACCAATATTTTATGTCATATTCTATATTTTACAATCTTGGAGAAAAATGGTAAACTGTCAGATTTCAGATTCCTTCCTGCGATAGGTGTCAGGTCACCAACTGTTGGCAGTTGCTATCCTGTGAGCATCATATAGTTAATAAATTTCCGCATTAATGTTATGTGAATATATTGTGATGGACGAAAAAGTTATCATAAAATTTTATCATAAATCATCATTCATGCAAGTACCATCTCTTATATATATATATATATATATTTGTTTGTTTTTCGAATTAGCTGGTAATTATTTTATTATATATCATTTAATTAATCCATGTTATTTTTCTTTGCAAGATGGCTAGAGGCAGAGGATGAAGGAGAGCATTACTCAGTGGTCGAGTTCTTATTACACACACAGGTGGCCCTTCATGTAATGAAGCACCTACAATGTCACCTTCTACATCTCAGATCAATCCTATTGGAGCACCATGCTCTCAATCAAAAGCTCCTACATCAACTCCATCTTCCTCTTGCACCCCATCCTCCGTAGTAGGTGCTTCACTATTGAGCATACCTATAGGTTTAGGAGGTGATCAGGTGACACCTGGAGATGTGCATGTGTCATTGTCGAATATTTTTTTCTCCGTATTAGCTCCGTACTTCTTTGCTTCTCTCAAATTAATTGATATTTTGTTTCTCAATGGATGCTAACATTTTGTGTTTGTGGTGGTAGTTAAATATGATTTAGTAATTTCTATTAAAAAGAAGTTGGTGGTCCATGCTTTCTAGGTTTATCTTAAATAATTTATTTATTTTTAATTAACCCATTTCAGAAACCTTTTCTCCATTAATTAGATAAATGATTCATTATTTTCTTTAGTTTAAATTTACTAATTTTGTTACATTTTGAAGGATTTAGTATTATTTATTTGATCATAATGATATTTTACATGATCAAAATATGATAAATGTACTCGTTATATCTATGGTTTTCAATATAAATATTAAATTTCATATTTATTTTTTAATTTATAATCTATAATTATTCTGATTTTCTTAGATATATGTAAATTTATTTTTGTGTAGGATATGGGATAAAATGGAATTATATTTTAATAACAAAATGATTGGTTGAAGTATGATTTTGAACTTACTTCATTGCTATTCTGTTGCTAGCTATAATGAGAGCAATGGAGTACCAAGCAAATAGAAACAGGAATTATTTTGACATAAAAAATAATTAATTTTGGTAGCTATAAATTAAAATTCAATAAGTTATATTCTTAAATGAATTACTTAACTGATAAATTAGGTAATGTTTAGTTTTGTTTAATTATTTGCTAACAAATTAACTGATATTATTATTTACTAAATAGTTATGATGACACATATTGAAGAAAAAAAAAGAAAAAGAAGAAACATATATCAAATCAACTAGTACTAATATTCAATTTTAGTTAATTTGGAAATATACACGTCATATTTAAATTGATTATAAGGAATTGGGACCTAGTTACTCTAATTGAACTTACATTAAATAACTCTTCACCTTGGTTGTTTTAAGTCATTTGTCAACAATCATAAAAAATGACTCATCGTTTTCTTTATTTTAAAATTTAACTAATTTTGCTACAACAATAGTATTATTTGCCAGTCACATATATTTTTTATACGATGAAAAGTTAATGGGGTACTCATTGTGCCTAATCCTTCAATTTTCTAAGATTTTCAATATAAATGTTAAATTTCATATTTGTTTTTTCATTTATATTCTATAATTAATTTGATTTTCTTCGATTTATAAAAAAAATAGTCTTGTGTAAGACAGGATAAATTGAAATTCTTAGATTTATAAAAAAAATGGTCTTGTGTAAGACAAGATAAATTAAAATTATGTTTTAATAACAAAATGATTAGTTTAATTATATTTTCGTACCTATTTTGTTTCTATTCTGTTGGTAGCTATAACGATAGCAATGGAATCGTAAGAGAATAGAAATGGGAATTTTTTTCTATCAATAAGTTATATTCTTAAATGAATTACTTAACTGATAAATTAGGTAACATTTAGTTTTGTTTAATTATATGCTAACAAATTAACTGTTATTATTATTTACTAAATAGTTATGATGACAAATATTGGGAAAAAAAAAAAAGAAAGAAAGAAAGAACATATATCAAATTAACTAGTACTAATATTATATTTTAGTTAATTTGGAAATATACACGTCACATTTAAATTGACTATAAGGAATTGGGACCTAGTTAGTCTAATTGAATTTACATTAAATAACTCTTCACCTTGGTTGTTATAAGTCATTTGTCAACAATTATAAAGAATGACTCATTGTTCTCTTTATTTTTAAATTTATATCTTATAGAAAGTATTATTTGTTAGGAACATATATTATAGGATCAAAAGTTGATGGGGTACTCGTTGTGCCTAATCCTTCAATTTTCTATGATTTTCAATATAAATGTTAAATTTCATATTTATTTTTTCATTTATACTCTAAAATTATTTTTATTTTCTCAGATTTATAAAAAAAATAGTCTTGTGTAAGACGGGATAAATTGAAATTATGTTTTGATAACAAAATAATTAGTGTCATCATATTTTCGTACCTATTCCATTTCTGTTATATTGGTAGTTATAACGATAGCAACGGAATCGCAAGAGAATAGAAATGAAATTTTTTTTTTTTTGCAAAATTAATTAATTTCGGTAGCCTTTGATAAAAGTTCAATATATAAGTTATATTCTTAAATGAATTACTTAAGTGATAAATTATGTAATATTTAGTTTTGTTGAATTATTCGCTAAAAAATTAACTGTTATTATTATTTATTAAATAATTTGATGACAAATATTGGGAAAAAAAGGCATATATCAAATCAACTATATAGTAATAATATTCAATTTTAGTTAATTTGGAAATATACAGATCACATTTAAATTGTCATTTGTCAATAATTATAAAGAATGACTCGTTGTTTTCTTTATTTTTAAATTCTAACTAATTTAGCTATATCTTGTAGAACAATAGGATTATTTGTTAGGCACATATATTTTATAGGATAAAAAGTTGAGGAGGGGGGGGGGGTACTCATTGTGCCTAATCCTTCAATTTTCTATGATTTTCAATATATATGTTAAATTTTATATTTAATTTTCATTTATGCTCAATAATTATTTTGATTTTCTCAAATTTATATATGTAAAAAAAATAGTCTTGTGTAAGACAGGATAAATTGAAATTATGTTTTAAAAACAAAATAATTAGTTTAACTATATTTTTGTTCCTATTCCATTTCTGTTCTGTTGGTAGCTATAACGGTAGCAACAGAATCGCAAGAGGATAGAAGCGGGAATTTTTTTTTTATCAAAATTAATTAATTTTGATAACCTTAATTAAAATTCAATATATAAGTTATATTCTTAAATGAATTACTTAAGTGATAAATTATGTAATATTTAGTTTTGTTTAATTATTCGCTAACAAATTAACTATTATTATTATTTATTAAATAGTTATGATGACAAACATTGGGAAACAAAAAAACATATATCAAATCAACTATATAGTACTAATATTCAATTTTAGCTAATTTGAAAATGTACACCACATTTAAATTGATTATAAAGAATTGGGACCTAGTTACTCTAATTGAACTTACCCTAAATAACTTTTTACCTTGGTTTTTATAAGTTATTTGTCAACAATTATGTAGCACCCCTCCTCAGGATGACACCTCAGTCAAGGCACCACACAAATTCAATCTTAAATATTAGAGTCGCAACCTAATAAAAGACCCATAAGTTTATTTCACACATATTCTAAAATAACATTCAATCTCATCAATCAGTTCTAAACCAAAATTTTCAAAATAAACACCTACTAAACTTCATATTATTAATATCTTACTGCATAACACATTAAAGCCTTATAATTACAATCATACATATCACAACATTTCTAAGGTTTCATTCTGAATACAATACATCATAACTTATATTCTGTACAATCTTCAAAAGGAAACCAAATACATTTCTTCCCAGCTCAATCTCGAACCATCTCTTCCTTGTTTGATATCATAAAATACAGAGAGGTAAGTCCAAAGACTTAGTGATGAATACATAAGGGATTTATAGAGAATGATTCGACTCGACAAATCATAATATAAACGAACAGATCAAACAAATACAGAAACAGATAGTACCGATAAGCAAACAGTAAATTCTCCTGCCTTATTGCTCCAAGATCAGATGTCAGACAAACAGAAACAATCAGACAGATTAAACCCAAAGCATATGCACTCAAAGGATAGTCTAAGACATGCATTGTCGATTCACCTTATACCAGACAAACATATCACCTAAGCGTAACAGCTTGGTATATGGCAGATGCCCATACAATCTGTATAACGCACCGCTGATGCCTAGGGGAAAGTCCTTAGCACACCATCGATACCCAGGGGAAGTCCCTAGCGTATTGTTGACACCAAGGGGAAAGTCCCTTGCATGCCTCACATAACCAAACAGATCGCCTAGATCGGCCCTTGGCCTCATAATCACCATACAAATAACAGAATTAACCGCTTATGCAGATGCCCGGGGAAAGTCCCTAGTACATTGCCGATTTCAGACAGAATAGATCAAAGCAGACAGAAACAATGCCGATCAGGCAATAGATAACAGTAACAGATACAGATATGCCAGCATGGCCAAAATACAGATCAGATAACAGAAATGCCGACAAGGCAACAGATACAAAGCAGAGCAGAACAAATAACAGACAAAATTCTAGCGCCAGAACAGACATAAACAGATACAGAACAGATACAACCCTCACAGAGGTATTCAGAACAGAATCAACTAATAAACAGAAACCAAACACGGTTCTGAGTACCGTACAAATATAGTAAACCCACACTAGGGTTAATTTCAATAATAGATAGCTCAATAGGGTGCCAAATTGGCAGAACCTCATAGGTATAACAAGTACCAAGAGGGATAGATCCTCACCTTGGTGTAATATACCCAGTCAGTCAAATATACAACTACTACTCGTCACCAGCCAAATCTCCATCACCTAATTCACAAAATAATTCATAATTAAAGTTCGATCGATTCTACTAACTTTATTCGTTATCAAAGCTTAATATTCCCAAAATTACCAAATAAATCTTATTTAAGTCCAAATTTATATAAATCAATCAAACTAACTTAATCTTATCGATTATTAAAAATTTAAGATTTAAAATCTTAAATTCCTATACATATATATATATATAATACATAACAATATAATAACACAACCTAAAATTCATAATTAAATCACTTATCATCCTAACTCATACATATACCTTGCATGAATATATATATATATTGCATGAATATATATAATACATAAAAAATATAATTATCAAAACCTAGCAAAATTCATAACTCACTAACTAAGGCCCGGATTCGAAAATGGACTATACCGTCCCGACTGTTGGAACGCGCAGACAAAACTGTCCAGTCACCGCTGCGTCGCCGCCGCCAGTCGCTGTCTGCCGCCGCTTGTATAAGGTCACTTTATACCGTTCTCTTCCTTACACCCTCCTGAACAATAATCTCCGATTAGTTTTTAGTTATACTACTCCTATTAGCCGGAAAAAGCCAAAAACAACACAAAAATCACCTTGCTCCGCCGCCACTGTACGGCTCCGTTCACCGCCGCTGCTGCCAGAAACCGCCACGAAACCCTATATTCTGCTTCTCCTCCTCCCCCTAGCTACACAACCATACCCTTCGTCGCATGTTTCAGGGCTTGGAGATGATTACCAAAAGTTAAACAAAGAAACAAGTTTCTTCATGGTGCTTCTCCGTCCACCTTTAACCACCGTGCATGGCTGCTATCTTGTGGCTTGAAAATGGTGAGGGAAGTGGTGGTAAGGTTTGATGAAGAAATGGAGGTTGAAAGGAGAGAAGAAAGTTGGCGAAGGAAGAAAGAAAATGGAAAGAAAAATGAAGAAAAGATGAAGAAAAAGGAAGAAAGGAAATTGAAGTCAACTAGTATTAATTGTTGACTTGATACAAGTATGGAGCAAGCATGGCTCGGCTGACTTCATCATCATTTCATATATATATATTTTTAATAATTTAGAATCTCTCAATTTAGTTCCCGAAATAAATAAAATGCATTTTCGATCTCAAAAATCTTGTAAAGATGTCAATTGAATCTTATATAATTTTTATCACGATTAAATAATTCAAAATTCTAATTGAATAACTAAAATTAACTGATAAAATAAATAATAATAATTTAACAAATATATAAAATTTCGGGATCGTTACAAATTATAAAGAATGACTCATTGTTTTCTTTATTTTTAGATTCTAACTATTGCTATATATTATAGAGCAATGGTATTATTTGCTAGGCACATATATTTTATAGGATAAAAAGTTGATTGGGGTACTCGTTGTGCCTAATCCTTCAATTTTCTATGATTTTCAATATAAATATTAAATTTCATATTTATTTTTTCATTTATACTCTATAATTATTTCAATTTTCCTAGATTTACAACAAATAGTATTGTGTAAGACAGGATAAATTGAAATTGCGTTTTAATAACAAAATGATTAGTTTAATTATATTTTTGTACCTATTCCATTTCTGCTCTGTTGGTAGCTATAACGATAGCAACGGAATCACAAGAGAATAGAACGGAAATTTTTTTTAGCAAATTAATTAATTTTGGTAGCCTTAATTAAAATTCAATATATAAGTTATATTCTTAAATGAATTACTTAAGTGATAAATTATGTAATATTTAATTTTGTTAGTTGTTCACTAACAAATGAACTATTTTTATTATTTATTAAATAGTTATGATGACAAATATTGGGAAAAAAAATATCAAATCAACTATATAGTACTAATATTCGATTTTAGTTAATACGAAAATATACACGTCACATTTAAACTGATTATAAAGAATTGGGACCTAGTTACTCTAATTGAACTTACCTTAAATAACTTTTCACCTTGGTTGTTATAAGTCATTTGTCAGCAATCATAAAGAATTACTCATTGTTTTCCTTATTTTTAAATTCTAACTAATTTTTCTATATGTTATAGGACAATAGTATTATTTGTTAGGCACATATATTTTATAGGATAAAAAGTAGATGGGGTACTCCTTGTGCCTAATCCTTCAATATAATAGAGACATAAATATTTTAAATTCTTTTTTGTTACTTTTCATTTAAAAAATTCTTTTCTAATTCAGAAAATTTAATTTTTTTTCTAAAATTGATAAATAAAAAAACTACCTACAATTTTTATTATTAAAAAATTTATTTAACAAAAAACCACAAAATCCCCATATAAACCACCAGACTCTAAAATTACAGTTTTGAGAAATATGTTCTCCCAATTCCCAATTCCCAATTCCCTCATCTTATTTACCCGATAATACATCCATTCTCCCACTCCTTTCCCTTTTTCCACGCCTCCACTTCCCCCTCTAGTGCTCATTGCCTAATTTCTGCCTCCCAACCGCCAGTCCTTTCCACCTCCCTTCCCATTACCCTGCCGACTTTGGCACTCCCCCGGCCCTCATCCCTTTGCATCAGATTTATTTTTTTACGCGCGGAGGAGGAGCTTTTTTTTTGTAAGAAGAATTGCAAAGGATTCATTTGAGCAGTTTGCGCTTCCCAGCTTCAGGTCTCCGATAGGGAGTCTCTAATTTGAAACAAACGGAACCAAGAAAGTTTTAAAGCTTCCAAGAATCGTCTATCCATTTTGGTTCTAATCTGCAATGATGCCGGGTCAATGATCGTCGTGTGGCTGCTGATGTTTGAGATGTAGACGCTCCTTGGGAAATAGATCATCCCAGTGAAGTATATGTCATAGAGGGTCAACGGACCTCATCTAAATTTATTGTTTTACCTTCGATATTGATGTTTCTCTTTTCTGAAGTTTTTAATAAAAAAGTTTTCTTCAAAAGAAGAATGATGATTTGCTTCATTATTTTATTTTGTTTCTTTTGATTTCAAGGACGGTTGCTAGGAACAGTGCACCAACAGTGCGTTTGATTTTAGAAGCAGCACAGCATCTTGATGTAAGAATTGTCTCCTTAAATTGATCATTCCTTTATTTACCTGGATGAGCTTCAGCTTTCTACGTGTGGTTGAAATACTCATTCTACTGATCTCTTTTCTTTTCTTTTTTTGCCTTTTTTCTTTTTCCTGTGTGTGTCTCCCTTTTTGATATTGTCATAAAGCAAAAGAAGTTTCGAAATATGTGAGTTTAACTATATATCAGCCTCCACAATTTATGAGTGTGATATTCCTACAATTGTTCCAAAACATTACTCAGGCAGTAATCTACTTTTGAATTATATTATGGGAGGATCTTTGCAGTGTTATAATTAGAAGAAATCACATGATGACTGATAGGGTACCAGATAATGGATGGGATCTTTAGAGGAAAGATGCACGCGCATTTAATACTTTGCTAGTTAAAGCTAGTTAACAGAAAGTAAGAAAATCTGCAATAATGATATTGCAAAGGCTGTAATTTGGTCTTTGCATGGAGAGGTTAGCAAGAAAGCCACCTATATATGTACTATATATGGAAAATATCACCAAGTTGTACTTCCTATAATATATAAAACTTGACCATATACATATTGGAAACCTATTAAATTGAAAAGTCAGCTTATATCAGGGGGGTATAAAAGCAAAAAAAAGAATAAAAAAAAAGAAGAAGAAGAAGACTTTTTTCAAATAGGAAATTTCTTGCTGAACGCTCAGCCAGCGTGTCTGCTCACAATTTTCTGGAGCCATTTCAAACTGGAATATCCTTTTTTCAGCCATTTTTTTGGAACCATTTTTCTAGAACTATTTCAGCCAGCATGCCTAGCCTCGAAGTCCAACCCTCCAATAGGTCTCAAACTCGAATATCCTTATATTCTTGTCCAGATTTTGCTTCTGTCAGTAATCAGGATCAAAGCCATGTCTGGGGCAGACAGAAAAAGGGTCACGAAAGTAGAAGGTATTTGTCTAAACTATCTTCTTGAATGTAAATGAATATAATTTGGATCTTGAAATTAACCCCAATTGGGTGTGTGTGTGTGTGTGTATATATATATAATGTTGAAAATTGTTGCATCTTTTTCAGGAGACTAGTTCTAGTATGCAGCGTTGTTGAACCAGGAGGCAGAACTGAAAGGAATGATCAATTTAAGGAGACAGAACTGAAAGAGGTGAATTTTCTGATATTTTCTCATTCCTTTATGTCTATTAATGCTATTGCTATTTGAAATGGTGATATTTCTATTATTTTCTCCATGACTTGATAAAATCTTGGCCTAATTTTAACTTGTAATATTCTCATTAAGGGATGAGATAAGATAGTGTGATGTCATTCTGGGATTTTCTTCATTTTTATATGTTGATATCAGGATATTATATAACTTGGTTGCTGAGATTTTATATTAGTAGAACATCTATTATCACCAAGTTATCTGCTGGTTTTCCTTAATTATTAATGCTCAAGTTAATTGGTTGATTAGCACCATACTTTGTCTCGTCTTGGTTAGCCTCTTTGTGTGTGAATGATTGATATATCCTGGCCTAGAAAATTTCTTGTGAATCTACCTTATTTGGTTTTGGTATTAAATTTTGCGATAATGCCCAACAAAACTGCATCAATAACAAACTAAAGGTTACTGAGATTTCTACATCATAACTGCACCTTTAGAATATTATGGAGTGGCAACCTTGCCAATTTATCGAAGTTATGATGGACATCTTGAAGCCTCCAGGAGATCTTGTACAGATGTGTAAATAATATTCCAACTTTGCTCACAACTCCTTCCCATGAACAAAAACAAATACATAGTAAAATGACTTAGTTGGGAGAGCTATAACTTTAAACCAAAGACTAATTACAGAAGAAAAAGATGCAATGTCTAAAATCCAATTATAAAAAGCGAACAAACTTTATAAGTTGTGTGAAAGATGACTTACGGGAAGATATACATGAATTTCTCTACACTCCACAAGGTCATGCAATGTGAATTGCAAATGGAAATATTTGAAATTCACTATACTTTCTTACTCCAAGCATTCTGCATCATGAGCATCTTGTTCCTCAGCCATTAAGCAATAGATCAATATCATTTATGACTTGAAAGAAACTCTTGAAGTGTAGCTACTGGATAAAGTGAATACAGTTGAAAATATCATTTGGGCATTATCGTAAAAATTTAAGAGCAAAAATTTAAGTTGCAGATAGCTTGTTCATAGATTGACAAATTTGGACTCAATTTCTTGATGAAAGTATTGAGGGACTTCGACTGGATACACTTGCAAAATCTCACCCTATTGAGATAAATGACAAATGTTTACTTGTCGTTATATTTGTGTGTTGGCTATACAAATCTGTAAGATTTTTAATAACATAAATCTTGAGTGAGAAATGTCATTTCTTATGTTGCTCATTTATATGTATCTTGGAACTTCTAATGATTCACAATATCAATGTCCTTTCAGGTGGACATTAATCATGTTAGTGAAATTGATGAAATTTTTAATGCAATCAATTATAGAAAGGGTGATCAGATGTTACACAACTATCTTGATCCTAAATGCTATTAGGTAGGTCATTTGGTTCATAATTTATTTGTGCTTCGTATTAGTTTATGTTTCTTTAAAAATCAACTGACAACTACTAAGTTTAGAAGAGATTTCATTTGTAAATACAAACATGAGAATATGATGTAGACGTGGTCAAAGCTCCAGGCTACATAGTCAAATTAAGTTGGCTAGAGTTGCTGTGAGAAAAAGATACGAAAAAGGTGTGTCTGCCAACTCAGTTTAATGGTCCTATATTATATCACTCTACATTATAACACCAATTGAATGACGTTAGTTAACTTTTGATCTTGGTTTCTTCGTGTGCTCAATAGTATTTTACGAAGCAGGAATATCAACTAAGCAGTTGTCGATGTCAGAGACAATCACATGATATGAGTGGGGATGTAATTCATTATCAAGAATAGGCTTAATATTTCACCAAGCAGCATGCATTGAGTGGGAGCAACATATATCTATGGTAGAAATGATATTTAGACACTAGCTTCGAATGGCTTGCAATTGGTTCAGAACTCTTCATAGTACACATTTTTGGTTTAGGGAAAGGAGAAGATTATGATTTGAGATTGATTTCATTTTCATGATATTTATTTATCACAAATTTACTGAATTGTAAACTTTGATAATTGAACAAATTTATATTGAATCTATTGAATTGTTAAATTTCTAGTGATTAAAACTTTATTCAATTTTATTATGTTTTTTATGGTTCAAGATATATAATATTATTATTTGTAAAATATATATATATATATATATCTAATAATAATTTATATAGAGAAATATGTTTTTTTTTTCAAAAAAGAAAATTTAATAACAGAATAGCAACCAAAAGGTTTGCCTATGAAATCCCAAGCAAAATAGCAACGGTATAACAAAGAAAGTTCCTGGTTAGCTATGGAAATTAGAGCGGAAATAACATTGAATACGGATAACAATGGAATTGTGACAACATTAGCTATAGAATTGCAATAAAAATGGTTAGCTACAGAATATCAACAAAAGATTAGCAACGTAAATTCAACAATGGAATAAACGGATATAGATAACTATGGAATTGAAAAGAACAAATTTAGAACGGAGTTGCAACGAACAAATTTAGCAATGAAATGGCAACGGAATTGCAACAAATAACTATGGATAACTACGGATGTAGATAACTATGCATTCAAATGGAATTGCAATGAAATTGCAACAGACTCGAATAACTACGGAATTTCAACAAACAAATTTAGCAACCAGATTGCAACGAAATTGTAACAGACTCAGATAACTATGGAATTGCAACAAACAAATTTGGCAATGGAATTGCAACGAAATTGCAATAGACTCGGATAACTACGGAATTGCAACGAACAATTTGGCAATGGAATTGCAATGAAATTACAACAGACTCAGATAACTACGAAATTGCAATGAACAAATTTAGCAACCAGATTGCAACCAAATTGCAACAAACGCAGATAACTACGGAATTGCAACGAAAAAATTTAGCAACGGAATTGCCAAGGAACGTGTCAGCAATGGAATTACAATGAAATGAATAAGCAATGGAATTACAATGGACTAAATTAGTTACGGAATTGCAACAGAATTAGATTAAAACTTAACAACGGAATAGGGACGAAATTGCAACATATATTTGCAATGGAATTTAATAAAGAACTTTCAGAAAAATTAGCAACGGAAGAATTCGTTAGCAACGAAAAATATTCTATTGCTAACTCAGCAACAGCATGATTTCGGTTGCAATTCAATTTTGCATCCAATGGTTTAGCTTCGGAAGATTTATGTTGCAATTCCGTTGCTAAAGGGCTTAGCAACAAAATAGCAATCGGAATTTTCGTTACAAATACCCAGTTTTCTAGTAGTGATCACAAAGGTATTTTTGATATAAAATTTTTCAATGATCATATGTATAAAGAGAAGATAATTTTAGTGCTATATCTATACAAAAAAGCCATGTATCCTAAGCTTTTATGCTATTTAGTTATTTTCTGAGATTAAATTAGTAATTTACTAGAGTTTGGACACTGTCAGTTGTTTTACTAATGACAGATAACTTTGAGGGGCATTTAAAGATTTTTGGTACTACAGGGGGGTATTTGAAGATTTTTTATTATACAGGGAAGTATTTGATACATATACCATCGTAGATGTAACAACCCTAAAATTCAAAATTTCGGAATCGGATTTTAGGGCTTGGAAAAAAAATAAAAGGACTTAATTGTAAGGATTTTGAAAGTTTTAGGGTTAACTTGCAATTTGCAGAAATTGGGTTGAACCAAACTTGAAAACTTTTGGGAATTTAATGGAGTAATTTTTGAGTCAATAGCGGACAAAATAAGGCATTAACTAAGTTTGGGAGTGAAATTGAAGATGAGATAATTTTGAGGACTTAAGTGAAGGATGAAATAAAGTTTTGGGGGTGAAAACATAATTTCCGGAAGTAGGCCTTTAAATAACAAGACAACCCCTTTTCTTCTTCATTTTTCACCTTGCACCATCATCTTCTTCCTCTAGCCATTTCCTTCGGAGAATGGAAAAACCCCACATATTATATACCGTTTTACTCCTCTCATCTCGAGGAACACAAATATACCACTTTCACCCAAAACCGATAGATGAGGTGGCCGGAATTTTAGCTCGAATTTACTGCCGCGGTGGTGCTGATGGGTTTCTACGTTCCGGAAACTTTTGACAGCAAAAATAGGTACCATTTTGACGGGCTTGGCTCAAGGATCGCGACAGTACTTTTATATTCTCAAACGGACCACCGTGGACTGAGAAATTAGAGAAAAACCGAGTAGCGGTGTTGGTGGCGGGATTTTGGTTTTCCGGCCAATTGAATGGCCAAATGACAATGGAATAAAAAATTGTTTGAGGGGTTTGATTTGTGGAGCTGAGGAGCATCTCCTGGTGGTGGTGGTTCAATTTACCGGCGACAGTTGACGGCGGTGGCGGCGCGGCGGCAGTGACCGGACAGAATGTTCGCCTCGTCGTGGTGGTCACATGCACGCCGTTTGATAGTGAAGATTCCCCTTCATTAGTGAGATATTGGTATAAGATGCTATTTTCATGTATGTATTTGCATGTATACATGTAGACGTTCTAATCTTTGTAAAACTTTGTATTTTCGTACATTATAATGATCTTGGTCGATCAGAACTCTCATGCATTGGATTAAAACACCTTTGATTGATTAAATAGGCCTAGTAAATCCATAATGGTATTATTTCTTGTAACTATAGGTTATATCGCATACTAAGTACAGAAACCTTCATTTCTTATGTCATCGAGATTAATCGACAAAAGTTGGGACGTGTAAGACAACTGGATTATTATGATTAATATTGAAGATTGATATGTACTACATATATATGAGAACCCGTATACGTCTATATCTGATATTACTAGTATTTTAGGGCAATAGTATCGGAACAAACCTTTACCGATGTATCAATAGGATAATCATTTAGACTTGGGGTTACTGTTGATATGATTCTAAATGTTAGTGATCGTTAGGGTTGAACATGAATTTTAATATAAGGTTACCTTTTGAATAGGTGACGGAGGATTTGACCCTAAGGATCAGTAGAGTTTGACTGCACTGATTGACTGATTCAGGTGAGAGTCTACCAATGTGGCACTCCTTTTAATTATCTGTTATTGCGATAAGCCCCTGTGTGGGTTTCTGTTTCTATATCGTACTCTGAATATGCTTGAAATCTGATTTGCTATCTGTTATCTTATTGGAACACCCCTGTGCGGGTTATCATTTGATATCAAATTCATTTTTATTATCTGACATCTGATTTGAATACCCCTGTGAGGGTTATTCTTTGTCATTGAATCTATTTTAGTTGTTTTGGTGCCCGGAACTCCCTTTATGTTGTCGATTTCTGTTCCTTGTACCCCACAGCCTTACCGGCTGACCCTGTATTTCTTGAATCTATTTTATGTGTTGATTATTTAGCCCAGAAGACATACTTAATTATTGATTGTAAAGGCTGAATGCCAATCCTAGCTGAATGCTTGGATTATTGTTTCGAAACGGCCGCGCTGGCCAGTATATTGATTGTTACAAGATTGTACAGGTTATATTCATACTGATTGTTCAAAAGTTAAACTCATATACGTTGGCATTACATATTACTAACCATGGGACGCTATGGAGGAACCCACCCAGAGGAACGCCATGGGGGAGCTGGGCCCGGGGCTAGGTTCGGAAAGACAACTGGGCGGAATGGACCGATGGTGACAGGTCTACCGGCTAGTACCCACCTACGATCCTGACTGAACAGGGAGCTGGAGGTAGCAAATTATGAGTGGCGGGATCTGGCATGCGGTCGACCATGCCTTACATACAATTTATTGCATGTCGAGCTGAGTGCTCAAGCAATGGAGCGATAAGGATTTGAATTTGGCATGCGGTCTTTGAATCGTTTTAATCTCTTTTCCCTCACTAAGTGATTATGATTTACCCTCCAACATTATTTTGACTTTTCTCAAATAGGTATAGATGATGGGCAAAGACCTCAGGCTTGAATGTATTTTGTAATAGTACAGACTTTTGATTGTACCTATATGAAGTTCCATGTATGTTAAGGTGAAATTGGAACCTTGAAAAAGGTCATGAATAATGGTGATTGCTGGATACCGGTACATGTTTTGTTGAATGATATATATTATGTAATTGTGTCCAGGATATATGGAGTTAATATTCTATATGGCTTGAAGGATTTCGGGACAAGTTTTATGGATCTATTGTTTGTTACAGGCAAAATTTTAAGACTGAATTGTGTAGCACCTCAGCTTGGGTGCTGTCCCGAGAGGGGGGTAAAATGAATTTAATTCTATAATATAAACATAAGATATATACATAATATATGCATATATATACACAATAACTTATACATATATAACATATATACATATGATATATGCACATATATATACACACAACCACCCTTCCACCCCCCCACCCCCGACTAGATGTGGCCATGAAGGCCGCTAGCAGTTAGGGGTGTAAACGGATATTAAACGGGTCGGATACACTGTTTTCATATTCATATCCGTTTAACTTTTTGAATATTCGAATATGGATATGGATTTGATGGATATTTAAAAATGATATCCAAATTCGTATCTATCGGACATCAGTGGGATACTTATTTTATTAAATTTATCTGTATTTGAATTATTATTTTATACTCATATTCAATAATAATTATTTAGATACTTATTTACGAGTATTCAAGTACGTGAATCTATGAACCTATAACAAATACATATTTTAATTAATAGAATGAACTATATAATTTCATTAAAACAAAAGCAATCAAACAAATAACATAATTTTTAATTAATAATTGACTTTATAATTAATTATTAGTACTTATTAATAATAATACTGGCATTTGAGTATATTAATTATAAAGTCAACCAACTATAATTATGTTGATTAACTTAATTCTTCACTTTTTTCTCTATATTACAATAAATTTTTAAATTTATTCTTTATTCTTTCCAATTCTTCAATTATAATTTATATATATACATATATGTATTATGAGATTTTAACTGAAAAATATAAATAATATATTATTTAGTAAATATACATTCGGATCGAATATTAAACGGATCAAATACGCATTTACCATATCCGTATCCATTTGTAATTGGATATGTACTAATCGGATACGGATAATATCCATTTTAAACAGATGCGGATAAATTTTTTATAAACGAATACGAATGCGAACGGTAAACGAATTTTCAAATATCCATTTACAGCCCTACTGGCAGCGGTTGCCACGATGTTGCTGCTGCCACGGCATGGCCACTTGGCCATGCTCAGCACCTACTGCTGCCACCGTGGTAGTAGCATGGCAGCACTACCCATGGTCGGCAAAAGAAAAGGTGGGTTTGGTGGGGGCGGGTGTCGGGAAAGGAGAATGTGGGTGAGGTTTTTTTTGTTGAAATTTTTTATCTTTTTTCTAAATTAATTATTAATTTAGTTAAAAATACACATTAAAATTTTTTACTTATTTATTTCTAATTAATATTTTCTTTTGTTTTTTATTTATTGGGTTTTTGATTAATTAATAAATATCACTCAATTTTATTAATTATTTTAGATATATTTATTATTTGAATAAATAATTTAAATATTTTAAGTATCTTTATTTTACATATGATTATTATTTTAGTAAATGATATAACAAAATTAAAAAAATTATCTTTTTTAATTAATAAAAAATTTAGTTAAAAAGACATTAAAAAGTTTTTACTTATTTATTCTTAATTAGTATAGTTTTTAAATTTTTTATTTTTTTAATTTATTAATGTATTTAACTAAATTTTATTAATTTTTTTAGTTATATCAATTATTTGAATAAATGGTAAAATATTTATTTTAAATATGAATTTTATTTTAATAAATATTTTAATTAAATTTAACTAAATTATTATATATGCTTATTAGTCTAATATTGTCTAATATGTAACTCAACTAATATAAACTTTATTATTTAATATTATTATATAAATTTAATTATATAAATAGATTATTTTAAATATATATGCTATTTAGCATAATTCAAATTTTGAGATATTATAACACATAGAGGGGCATTTTGGACTTTAGCCATCAAACCAATTTTCAGCATTCCTTTTTTTAATTATTTTTCCATCAAGGGAATTTTTGACTTATTACATTTTTCATCTACCTTACAAATAGGTTTGACAATTTAGCGGGGGATTTTTGTAATTTTTGAAAAAGCGAGGACCTTTTCGTAATTACGCCATACCTCAGAGGCGGTAGTTGTAATTCACCCTTATTTTTATACCTCGATGTAATTGAATTTAGATGCAGCTATGCATGAATTTTTGTGTTGATTTTACTTTTATGTTTAACGTGTTTGCATTTAATTAGCAATTCAATAAACCTATATTTAACATAATAGATATAGATGTCTTACACACTACTAACAACCATCCTAAACATATGGATTCTATCGTAGAGAATGGAACCCTTCGTTCTAATCTATTTGGATGATTTTCAATATATCCATGTGATACATATTGTAATCCAGAAAGAACAAATGACAATAATTAGGAGATACTCACAAAGTAATTTAATGAAAGAACACAAGATTCAACATGGTTCGGCGATGTGCCTACTCTACCCGAGAAAAAGATAAATTTTATTAATCTCAGATCGAGTGCCAAGTACAAATTCAAGTTTACAAATCTCCCAAGAACACCAAAAACCCTCGTTCAAACCTCCATTCTAGACAACAATCTCAAAAATAGCCAACTACTTTGAATAAGGTTCTAAATTGAAAACCATAAAAAAAATGGAGTTTATTACCCCAAAAATCACAAAACGGGCTATGGGCCTTGCGCCTAAATTGGGCAGTAGCACTTGTGCCAGAGCACGGCCTACTTGCGCCCTAGTGCAAGTCGCAAGTATCTTTGCCCAGGCCATAAGCCTGGGCGTGTTTTTCCTTACGCGCGTCAGCAAGCGTCCTTGCTGGCGCGTTCCTGGGCTCAACAGATGTGTGCTTCGGTACACAATGTTCTGTCCGTGTGCGTTGGGACATGCCCCAACATGTTGTCTAGATATTGTCTTGCCCATTTCTACATTATTTTGCATCATTACTTCTCCGCTTTTATTATTTCTCGTCATTTCCAATAAGAATTTTAAGGCACACTCAATAATTCTCCACCTTGACTTGAAATTCTCCATCCATCATCTTTGTCTCCCCCAAAAGAGCAATCATCTGAGTCTACAAATATTTACCAAATTCAGCAATGCTCGAATTTGATTCCCGGAATGGCATTCGTCAACATATTTACCGGATAATCCTTAGTCCCAACCATGTCAACCAAGACAATGCTTTGAGACACCATATTCCGATAAAGTGATACCTCACATCAATATGCTTTATTCTCTCGTAAAACGTTTGATTCTTTGACAAGTATATGACACTTTAACTGTCACAAAATATTGTAGTGATATCAGAACTCATACCAATATCATCAATCAACCCCTTTAGCTAAATGCCTTTCTTCACACTTTTAGCCAAAGCCATGTACTATTGCTCTATTGTGGACAATGCAACTGATGACTGCAAAGTCGCTTTCTAGCTAATAGTACAACTCGAAACTCAAAACACATAGCCTGCATAGACCTTCTACTGTCCAAATATCCGACATAATCCGCATCCTCAAAACCAACAAGTCTAGTAGTAGAATTCAGTTAACTATATATCAAACATCTATCTGCAGAGCCTCTCATATACCTCATAGTGCATTTCATTGTCTGTTAATCCATATTTCCTAGCTTGTACATATACCTATTCACAATACTGACAGCATGTGAAATATTTGGCCTAGTGCATACCATGGCGTATATCAAACTACCAATTGCACTAGCATATGACATATTAGACATGTGCTCCACCTTCTCCTCAGTACTCGGTGATAGATTTAATGAGAGCCTGAAATGAGCTGCGAGTGACGTACTAATTGGCTTGGACTTATCCATCCCAAAACGTAATGATACTTTCTCAATATATTTTTGCTTAGACAAGTACAACAATCCAGAGTGTCTATGCCCAATATCCTCTTTGCGCTATCCAAATCCTTTATCTCAAATTCTTCACTCAATTGAGCTTTTAACACATTAATCTCATATATGTTTTTAGAGGCAATCAACATATCATCAACATAAAGCAACAAATAAATAAGAAGACCATCACTAAACTTCTTATGGTATAAACAATAACCATAAATACTTCTAGTGTACCCAATCTTAGTAATAAATGCATCAAACCTCTTATACCACTGTTTGGGATACTGCTTCAAGCCATACAAAACCCTCTTCAAAAGGCATACCTGATTTTCTTTTCTGGAAACAACAAGTCCCATTAGTTGACTCACATAAATTTGTTCCTCCAACTCACCGTACAAAAATGCCGTCTTTACATCTATCTACTCTAGCTTCATATTAAATAAAGCTACCATAGTGAGTAACACGCGCATAGAGGTATGCTTTACAATTGGGGAGAACACCTTATAAAAGTTAACTCCCTTTCTCTGCCTAAAACCCTTAGACTAATTGCGTCTTATAGTAAGCATCCTCAACCCTTGGGATTCCTTCTTTTCTCTTATAGATCCATTTGTATCCAACAATCTTCTGCCCTTTAAGTAAATCAACCAACTCCACTGTGCTATTCTTGTGTAGAGATTCCATCTCTTCACTCATAGCAGCTATCCATTTATTAGAATCTAGACGAGAAATGGCCTACTGTATGTGAATAGATCATCTCCCACAAACTCCTTGACCAAACTCAAAGCATAAGCAACTAGATCTGAATATGCAGAACGCTGTGGCGGTTTGATTTGTCTCCTTTCTTCATTGCAAGCCAAATGATAGCTCTGTAGTGAATCAATTTCTTGCTGATAAT
This sequence comes from Jacaranda mimosifolia, assembly GCA_018894105.1. Classification (NCBI taxonomy): domain Eukaryota; kingdom Viridiplantae; phylum Streptophyta; class Magnoliopsida; order Lamiales; family Bignoniaceae; genus Jacaranda; species Jacaranda mimosifolia. The sequence continues at coordinate 32,773,760 of CM032123.1, forward strand.
TTGGTGATAATAAGTGCTCACCAGCTTCATCTATCACGTTTTGTTTTCCTTTTGAAACTTGTAGAATGTCAATCTCAAACTCCATCTTCTCCTTAATACCCTTTTGACTTCTTTCACCCTGCTCTACCTTTTTCAACGTAGCAAACTCATTGAATGTCACATTCCTACTAATAATCACCTTGGAGCCCTTGGCATCAGTACACCACAAATGATAACCCTTGACTCTATCTGCATAGCCTAAGAATATACACTTTCTTGCCTTCGGCTTAAGCTTCCTATCATGAAATGACTACATGAGCATAGGTCAGACACCCAAATACCCTTAGATTTGAGTAATCAAAAGAAGACCCTGACCAAACTTCCATTGGTGTCTTGCAATCCAAAGCGGTCAATGGTGACCTATTTACCAAATAATAGGCAGTATTAACAGCTTCAGCCCAAAAATCGTTAGACAATCTAATGTTAAAAAGCATGTATCTAGCTCTCTCCAACATAGTCTTGTTTTGCAACTTCATTCTACTATGGTGCATGAACAATTGTGCAATGCCTCACAATCCCCTCCTTATAGCAGAACTCCTGAAATTCCTTGTTGTAAAACTTCAAGCCATTTTCAGTCCTCAAGCATTTGATCTTCTTCTCGGTCTGCTTCTCAATCAAAGTCTTCCATTGCTTGACATTGATAAATACCTCATCCTTATGCTTCAACATATACACTCGTACTCTTCGTAAGAAGTCATCAATGAATGTTAGCATGTACCTAGCACTACCCTTTGAGGGAATTTGAGAAGGCCCCCAAAAATTTGAGTGAATGTAATCCAAGGTGCCCTTAGTCTTGTGAACTACGATGCTGAACTTCACCCTGTGCCACTAACTGAGAACACACTGCTCACAAAAATCCAAGTCCCCAGTCTTTTCTCCACAAAGCAAACCACGTTTGCTCAACTCTGACGTTCCTCTCTCACTCATATGCCCAAGCCGCATATGCCACGGTCTTGTAGTATCATTGAGCGATGAAAAAACCACTACGGTACCAAAAACTGTACTACCCTACAATATGTAAAGGCTATTCCTCTTCTCCTCCTTCATGATTAGTAGAGCACCCTTGGGGACCTATAGAACTTTATCTTGAGCTTTATACTCAAACCCATTATTAACCAATGTACCCAGTGAAATTAGGTTTTTCTTCAAATTAGGAACATGATGCATGTCTGTCAGCCAATTTGCAAGGGATTTCGTCATATACAGACTCTTCGATTTTGACCATAATACTGTTGGTGTACTTTCTGTAGTGACCTCTCTCAGTACATTATCTGCCAGCGACAATACCAAGGTATTGTAATCCTTATCCATAAATTCATCCTTGTCCTTATCTAAAAGCATCTATGGCAAGAAATCTCTACCCTTTAGTGCTCTTTGCAAACCTAATTGACGTAGGAGGCATAGGTGGGCGTGCACCTTTATCTTCCACAATCTAAAATCATTCTTCCCATGGAATTTCTCTAACTCGTACTTCATGGCAGACATTTGGTTAACTTGGCTCTTATACCAGTTTGTTGTAACCCTAAAAGACCAAATAACAATAATTAGGAAATATCCGCAAAGTAATTCAATGAAAGAATACAAGATTTAACGTGGTTCAGCGATGCGCCTACTCCACCCGACAAAGAGATGAATTTTATTGATCTCAAATCAAGTGCCAAGTACAAATTCAAAGTTCTAAAAATCTCACGAGAACACAACACCCTCGTTCAAACCTCATTTCTAGAGAAAAATCTCAAAAACAGTTAAGAACTACTTTGAATAGGGTTCTAAATTGAAAACCATAACAAAAGAAGATTTAAATACCCCCAGAAATCACGAGACGGGCTATGGTCATTGCGCGCCGCGTTAGGGTACACTAGAACACAAAATTTGTGCCCCAGTGCGCAAGCGCCTAAATTGAGAATAGTGCTTGTGCCCTGACATAAGGCACAAGTATCTTTACCCAGGCCACACACCTGGGCGTGTTTTTCCTTGCACCCAAGCACATCGTCCTTGCCAACGTGCGCCTAGGTGCTACACCTGTGTGCCCCAGCGCACAGTGTTCTATCCATGTGCGCCGAGGCATGCCCCAAAATGCCGTATAGACATTGTTTTGCCCATTTCCACACCATTTTTTGCCGTTTTCACTGTTTCTCGTCATTTTCAATTAGAATTTCAAGGCACACTCAACAATACACATTCAACTCACAGCTAGTACTAGAAGTATTCTTTTTTTATTTCCCTTTAATTTTAGCCTATCAAATCAAAAGCAAAATTCCAAACATTTATTATTTCTGTCGATAATCCACATCAGAGTTTTTAATTCGTATTTTAATTCAAACAATCGAAGAAGTTGTTGATTACTTAAGGTCCAACATATTGGATCATGGTTATTGGTGCACAAACAAATCAGAAGCCATTTATTAGTTAATGGTGTGTGTATCCAGCAGTGTTAGGATATTGCACCAAACAACAAAAGAAAGTGGAAAGCGAGTTGCCCCATCAAACAATTATAGCTAGCACTACACATACGTTTAGCTACTTGCAGAATTATAGTTTTTATACCGCTACACTAAATAAAGATATATTGATTATACAAAATTTTAAGATCTCAAAATTTTTTATTTTTTTAAAGAAAAACTACTTATTTTCTTATTTTTTTCTCTTTATTTATTTTCTTTATCTATATAATTAAAAAAGAACTATATATTCTTTTTAAAGCTAATCTCAACAAACATCTCATCATTTTATTTTAATTAAAATTGAGTGTTTTGTGACACTCCACTTCGGGTAACCCAAAGCTGAGATATCAAAACATTCCAATCAATATTTCTGAACCCAAAATACAAGCAATAGCCCATAATTAAACTTCCAAGCTTATCAAAAAAAGCAGCGGAATTTCAAACTTAACAGATTCGATAAACCATTAGGTACGTGCCATAATTCACATTCTTACATAACAAAATATTTACAATCCTTAAGTCATCCATATCATCATAACGTATCATATGCCTCAAATCCATACTTAGCAATCAGACGATTTCCATTTATACATTCAACATCTGATGTATTACAAAACATAATCCTGTTCAGCCTGGACTCCAAATTCCCCGCTTAGTCCCTGTCTGAGAGAATCAAAACAAATGGGGGGTGGGTGGGTGGGTGGGGTGGAGGATAAGTCCAAAGGACTTAGTGAGGGATAACTGTAAGCATAACAGAAGAAATCTGTTGAGGAAGAATCAACTCAACAGACCGCAAATCAACAGTAAGGCAGAATAGATCAAAATATGGTCGAACAGTCGATCAGGCAGGCAGTGGGTCGGTTAGTCAGTCAATCAGTCCCAAAACAATCAAAAGCAATCAATAAACAGATCAGATCAATCGAATCAATCTAACAGATAACATCATAACAATCATATTAGTCCCTTAACGGCTTGTCCCACTTTACAGCTGGGAGCAACATATCGGCTCGTCCTGTTTAACAGCTGGGAACAACATATCAGCACGTCCCGCTTTACAGCAGAGAACAACCATATCAGATCAGGAACAGATAATAAACAGTCAGATATCAGATCAACAGATAACAGTACGGACGGATAACAGATGTCAATCGAAAGATAACCTTCACAAGGGTATACACGTACAAACAGTTCAGAAATGCCGACAAGGCCACAGATAATAGAACAAACAGAACAAATAACAGAACGGTACAGATACTAGATAGGAGTTCTAGGCGCCAGAACAGACAGAAGCAAAATTGATATAAAAAATAACCCTCACAAGGTTGTTCAAATCAGATAACAGATAACAATTAAAACTCAAACACATTTCAGATTTCAAACATAACTGAGTACGATATAGAAACAGAAAACCCACACAGGGGCTTATCCCAATAACAGATAATTGAAAGGAGTGCCAGGTTGGCAGACCCTCACATGAGTGTCCGAATCAGATAACAGAATATCAAAGATCTTAACAGATCACATATTTCAATAACAGTATAGTCAGTTCAAAAACAGTAACCCGCACAGGGGTTTATCACAAATACTGATAAATGAAATGAAGTGCCAGATTGCCAAACTCTCACAGGAGTGTCCGAATTAGATAACAGAATATCAAAGATCTTAACAGATCATAGATTTCAATAACAGTACAGTCAGTTCAGAAACAGTAACCCGCACAGGGGTTTATCACAAATACTGATAAATGAAATAACGTGCCAGATTGGCAGACCCTCACAGGAGTGTCCGAATCAGATAATAGAATATCAAAGATCTTAACAGATCACAGATTTCAATAATAGTACAGTTAGTTCAGAAACAGTAACCCGCACAGGGGTTTGTCACAAATACCTATAAATGAAATGAAGTGCCAGATTGGCAGACCCTCACCTCCGTAATCTCAGAAGTACTATCACGGTCAGTAGCGTATTAGTCCGTGGGACCCACTTCGTCGTTACCTATCCAAAAAGTAATATTTATAAATCAAATTCTCATTCAATCCGAAATATCGCTATCAATCATACTTAGTTTCAGACCCAATCAATATTCCCCGAATAATATAATATTTAGGCTTTGCTTAAACATTATTGCTGTAAAACCTGCTGTACTTACTCATTGTATAAATATTTACAGATTTCAATCTATACCTGATTGAGTTCTTAACTTACCCATTTAACCCTTATAATACATGCTAATCAATAATAACAATCCAACTTTATATAACATCCTAAATTTTGTTACATAAGTCGCAATAACACACATTAGGGTTTTCAATACTTAATAAGCCATCTAACCTAAAATTCATATGAAATAATACCATATGGAATTCAAAAATCTTAATCATTATGCATGAACGTTTTAATCTTATGCATGGTTGTTCTGAACGATCATCTCCCTTATCAACCTTCTAAATACAAAGTTTGGATAAGGAATACATGTATACAAATACATGCAAAATGCTAATTTTTATTTCCAGACAATTACCCAAATATAGAGCTAACGAGAAGGGGGAACGACGATCAGTTTGCATGCATGTCTTCTCCTTGACGAGACGAACAATCTGTCCAGTCGCCGCCGCTGGTTGCCGTCGTTAGAAATTTATGAAACCACTACCAAAAGATGCTCCTACACTTCAGGAATCCAATGCTCCAATCGGTTCTCAAATCCAACACCAGAAAGTCCCTCAAATCGCCGGAAAACAGAAACTGTGCCACCAACACCACCTCGCTGTTCTTGAGGAGTTTCTCCCTCTACGGTGATCCGTTAAACGATTCGAAGGTACCGGTGCGATCCTTGAGCTGAGCCCGTTGGAACGGTACCAGTTTTGGCTCTCAAAAACTGCCGGAATGAAAACCCATTTTCTCCTCCATCTTCATCGATTTGCTTGAGCTCGCCGGAAATGGCCGAAGTTGGGTGGTTTCCGAGGTCAGGGTGTTTGGGTGATGGTATATGCTAGTTGAAATGGGGTAGTTCATGGTGGAGATGGGCTACCGGTGGTGAGGATGGTGTACATGGTGTAGAGAAGAAATAAGGAAGAAGAAAAAGAGAATTAAAGGGAAAGAAAAAGAAGGAAGAAAAAAGAAAGCTGTAGGGGTGTTCAAAAATATTCGAAACCGACCGAAAATCAAAAAAGCTGAACCGAATCGAACAAGTTCAGTTCAGTATTTTGGTTTTTTTTTTGGGTTAACCGAAATCGAACCGAAAAATAAAAAAACCGAAAAAACCGGTTCAGTTTGGTTCAGTTCGGTTTACCAAACCGAAAAAACCAGTTTTTTTTAATTGTTTTTATATACAAAATTTTATTATTCAATCACTACTAGTTTAAGTTTTATTTCACATTTTTTATTAAATTTTATAAGTCCAAGATAAATAAATATAAATTTTTAAATAATGTAAATGTTAATGTATTTTTAAATTTTTGGGATAAATAATTTTTTTTTGTTGATAAAGTGATAATTGAGAAAAAAAGAAGTAAATAATATATCAAAATAGTTATTAAAAACTCTATGTTTTATAAATAATATAGATATTAATATATGACATATAAAAACATGAATAGTTATAATACAAAGGGAACAAAAATGATATTTTTTTCTAAACTCAAATGGTAGAATTGCATAATTTTTTTATTATATGAACTAATATACGTTACATATAAAAAAATAGATGATTATGATTTGAACAGCAAAAAATGTTATATTAAAAGAAAATTAATTAATTAATTAAACCTATATATATTATAGGGTATGTTGATGAGCAAAATTGAAATTTCAACTTAAATTGCAAACTAAGGGATAAGGGATTGAATCCTATTCGGCTATTCTTGTGGTAGTACTAGTACTATATTGTATCTGCTGACCAATAAAATTTTTATTTATATTATTATAAAAACAAAGACCATTTTGTATCTAAAATAGAAGTTATTTTTGTTCATTTACATAATTTGTCATTTTAATTATTTCAACAACAAAAATTGACAATATAGTTTGAAGGATAAATTGGAGAATTCAACATAAAAAAGATAGTTTTGATACAAATTTTATCAATATTTCATAATTATCTTTTAGAAATGATGATTTAATAAAACAAACTTTTATAACACTTTCTTGAAAAAAAAAATTTCAATTCGGTTTAAACCAAAACCTAAAAAACCGAAAAACCAAAAAAAACTGAAAAACCCAAAAAAAAAAAAAAAAACGGTTCGGTTTTGATTTTGCATTTGAAAAAATCAAAAATTTCAGTTAACCGACCGAACTGTTCGGTTTGGTCAGTTAAAACTGAATGTACATAATTTTTTCTATTTTGCAATTTAGTCTTTGAGTATAAGCATTCCTCAATTGAGTCTATGAAGTCTCAAAAATTTCTCTTAAGCCCCCATGGACTAGTTTTCTTCCATGCATACCCCTTACTTCAAAAATCTGTACAATTAAGTCCTTTTATATTAATTCTGAGCCCTAAAATTTGATTAACCGAGATCTTAATTTCGAAATCCTAATTTTCTGAAATGCTAAATTTAAGGGATGTTACAGTTTTGTTTTTTATTAATATAATTAATATTAATATTATGATAACTTAAAATTATGCACGCAAAAATATTGTGCCATGACAAGCAACGATACATAAAAATTAAGAAGCAGTCAGAAAATTTTCGAAAATGATGGTTATTAATGTCTGTTCATGCAAGGTTAGAAAGTACAAATGCTCTAAGGATGTGGGAATTCTTAATTATATGCCCAAAGGCCCCAAACCAATAACAGGGTGGCAGGACTATACATGACGTACCGCTGTCTATTCCCCCCCCCCCCCCCCCCCCCCCAAAAAAAAAGGTAAAATTTCACAATCGTTTCTAAATATCCTAACTGCAAAATTTGAAATGACACTTTTAAATATAGTAAAAATAGCAATTAAAAGCCTAGAATATTATCTGTAAATATTAGAAAAATTTTAAGTCAGTATTGACCTAAGTTGAAGTTCAAACTTGCAAATTAATATTATGTTTCGAGTCTACAAATTGACAATTAACTCTAGAGTTTATTGATATTATTAAAAATAAAATTTAAATTAAGAATTAATGTGTAAAACATAAAACTAATTAGGGCCCGTTTGGTTTTATTTTCATTTCCAATTTTTATTTCCATCATTTTCAAAATGTTGGAAAGTAGTTAGTGAAAATGAGTTGAAAATGATTTTGTATTTGAATAGATTGTTGGAAAAATAATGATTATGTTGGTTTTAGTATGTTGTAGGTGGAGAAAATAGGTTATTGGAAGAACATATATAGGTTATTGGATAATGCATTTTGAAAATAAAAATGAAAATGATGTTGGATGAAAATGTGTAAAAGTAATGCATTTTATTTTTAGAATAGTAGAAAATGTGAAAATGAGCTTTGAAAATGAGACCAAATGGGATATTTTGCAAAACCTAATTGAATACTAATCATTATAAAGCCCAAATACATATGAGCAGTTTTTTTTAAAAAAAATTATATTAATATTACTTATTCATTCGTTAAATCCACAAAATTAAAAAAGAATAGTTTTAATTAAGATTTTAAAGTAATTCAAACCCAAATATTATTTTGAAACAAAAAATATTCATAATCAATATCGGAACATTTAAATTATGAAGAAGAAGAAGAAAAAGGGAAAAAATGGTGAAAAAGAAATAAAAGAGTGGTGAGAGTTACATGATATAATTTAAAACGGTAAGTGGTACTATAAAATTATATCTTGCCACCAAGTTAGGTTTAAGTGACTTAGAGAGTCTTTGGGTGAATTTAGAAGCTCCTCAAAACATCTTATAAGATGTTTGAAAGCTTATAAGATATGAAAAAATTGCTTGGTAATTTTTTTTTAAAAAAAGAGCTTATAAACTCCTAAAATAAGATATTAAGAGCTGCTTATAAGCTCTTTCTAAAAAAGTAAGGAGTGCCCACCTTATTTTGAAAATTTTAATAAGCTTGCTTAATTTTAATCATATTAATTACAAAAATGCCATTACTAACATCTTATAAGTTCCAAAATATTATTTTATCCAAACACTTTAAAAATTTATTTTTAAAAAAAGATCTAATATCTTATAAGCTCTAAAAATATTTTATAAAATGTCGGAGCTTATAAGACCTTTTAGATAAAATTAGAGGGTGTTTGGCTAAACTTATTTTAAACATCTTATAAGCTTCTACATCTTATAAGATGTTTTTGGAACTTATAAGATATTAGATCTTATTTTTAAAATAAGTTGTTGAAGTGTTTGAATAAAATAAGATTTTGAAGCTTATAAGATGTTAATAATGGCAATTTTGTAATTAAAATGCTTAAAAATGAAGAAGCATGTTAAGATCTAAAAAATAAGTTGGGGTCGCCTTACTTTTTTCAAAAGAGCTTATAAGCTCTTAACATCTTATTTTAGGATCTTATAAGCTCTTTTTTAAAAAAGATTACCAAACACTTTTTATTAACTTATAAACTCTTAAACATCTTATAAGATGTTTTGAGGAGCTTATAAACTCACCCAAACACCCTCTTAACCAAACACCCTCTGACTTATTCTTAACCATCTTGTAAGCTCTAGTCCTATTCGAATAGCGACCCATCAATTATTTGGACGATCCATTTATGAGTGCCATATCAGCATGTGCATCCAGACAATAGTGTGAATATTATTCTTGTATAATTTAATGTCTATGGTGTGAAACACGAGCATGAAAATAAGTAATTCCTCTAAAAAAAACTTGATCAAGTTCATTTCTGTATTTAATATGTGTTATATATAATAATTATTATTAATAATAATAATGTGATGTAGTATTACTATTGTTACAATATTATATTCTAAGAAAGCTTAAAATTATGTTGGGTTTATTATGTTTATTATTATTAATGTACATGATTACATGTAATTGCTATTTTTAGTATAATATATTATTATTATCATCACCATCATCATCATCTTTATCAATTCTTGTTCAATTTTGATGTCTTTGATGTCAAAGGATAATTTTGTTTATCATTATTATCCAACACAATAATCCAACTGAATAATTTTTTCTCTTAAAAAAAAAAATAAACATTTCAATCCAACTTTCAATCCACATGCCATAAATAATTATATCATTCTATTCTTCATCCATACAAGAAAGTAAGCATGCCCCTCAAATGTCTAGATTTTGATGGGATCCACGAACAAGGCGATGATCTGGGGTTTCAAAACTTTTTCTGATTGGGTATATCCATCTTCGTTGTTCCTGTATGCAACATCTGTTATCCGTTCAAAATTCAAGATCCGCATTAGAACATCCCTTGAGTATGTGGATGGCCTAAGGCACTCATTGATATCCTTCCATGAATTAGTTGCTATCTCAAAAAACTTATTCACGGCCTCTTCCTTACTCACCCTATTCTCCTTCATATAGATTTCAATTCCTCTAGCTATTGTCCTCTTTCCTTCTCAACCTGAAATGCAGTCCCATTTTAAAAATTCACTCAAAAGTATAGTACATTTCATCTATTGATTTATATTTCCTTATATGTATAGATAAGTGTCTTTTACATGAAAAATTGTATGTTCTTACCTCATAAGTAGCTATATTATCAATGACTCGGCAAATTGTTAGGCCAGCTACAAGCATCTTAGGTTTCTTACTTAGCCATTTGAAGTCTTCCTTTGTTGCAGTTTTGTTCCCAATAATGACATTGTTGTATGATAACAATAAGTACATGTGATAAGAGCATTGTCGAGGTACTCATTAAATGGTGGCAAGTATCCTTCAATGAACCACTTGGCCTCAACGTGGTAGCTCCTCACCAATTCCTTGAGCTATACCATATCATGAATGTAAGAAGATTAATTTCTAGACAACTTATGGTCATATGATAAAATAATCTTGATTTTATATGAAGGATTGAAATCACATACTGCTTCTTTCGCATAGTATACATCGTAGGATCTTCCTTCTTTTGTTAATTCTTCTTCAAATTGCTGGTAGAGTTCCAAAAGAGCTTTATAAAATGGTTTAATGTAATCCGGGAGTTGAACAATTTGGCTAATATCCCACCTAAACAAAACCAAAAAATTGATTAAGTAACCAATTAATTAGCGACAAATAAGTGAGCTAGGATATACATACACACACACATATAATGAGCTCCATACCTCTCAATGGCCTCCGTAAAAATATTGAGTTCCTCTATTATGCCATAAGCATCATATGTGTCATCGATTATGGAAGTCATAGCAATAGTTTTAGTCAGCATGATTCGAGCACGTGAATATTGAGGTTCATGATAAACACCCATAGCCCAAAAGAAGCATTCAACCACTCTATCTCTAGCATATGGAAGCTTACACCCAAGTTCCAATTCTTTCCACCATCTACATTAATTTATTCATTCACAATTAAGAATATCTATTTAAATATTTATTAAAATAAAAGATTCAAAGTGATATATGTATATATGTATATATTTATATATATATATATACCGTCGACGTATCTTAAAGATACATATATATATCACTTTCACATCACTCATTCATTTATCACTTTCTCACTTCACTCATATATACATATATATACACACACATATTTACATATATGAAAAATATTAAATTTTTACTATTTAAAACTGTAACACTCCTGAAATTCGGTATTTTCGAATTGTAGGGTTCAAAAAAGAATTATAAAGGATTCAATTGCAAGAAATTGGAAAGTATTGGGGTCAAAAATTTAAATTTTGATGACTTATCTGGGTTTCAAGTGGAACTTGAGGGGTTTGCATAGAAGAACTAAGATCATCATATTTTAGCGTTTGATTCAAGATTAAAGTGCGAAACCCTCGAATTGGTGTTATTTCTTCAAATCAAATTTAAGGAGATCCATAGCGTTCAAGGCGTTTTTTTGCGGAGCTCATTAAATTCAAGATTATATTTGGAAAGGAAGAATAAGAGGATTAGATTAGAAATTGAATATAGATTTTTATTTTATTTTATTTGTATAGAATTTTCTTATTTTGTAATTTTATTTTTATAGACAAAAAAATTTGCACTTACAAATTTTTGGCGTGCTATATATATATTTGACAAATTTTTTTGTCTGCAAAGCAAAGATAATATATATATATATATATATGGAAAGTTTGACCTATAGGCCTTAGTCTATGGCGTCTTCTCTTCGGCAGTCAACGGAGGAAAACGTGTTGTATTGACGTCGACTACTCGATTCTCTCGGCAATGATGTGATATGTTGTGCCTTGAAGTTTTAAGAATCAAAATCAAGATGTTGCGTGGGATTTTATAATCATTTTGCATTTCCTATATACCGTAAGCTATGTTTCTTGTAAATTGGAATATTTTATTAAAATATTTTGGTAAAATTACTTTTGGAAAGTGGGCATAGAGAATGTCATTGCTGTTTGTTTGTATTTTTAGTAGTAGGTGGAGAATATTTTGGAAGAAAATTATTTATTTGGTTGTGTTTTGGGAGTGAAAAAAATATCACATTAGTATTTTTTTCGTCAGGTTGGTATTGATATTTTAAAATTATTTGTGTATTTGTATATATAGATTGGGTAGGGAGAAAAAAAATGAGAGGGCTAGACTTTGGAAATGGGTAGGAAATGAACTAGAAGGATATTTTGGGCCTTTTTTGGCGTATTTTTAAAGTGGGATTGAGGCATATGTATTGTTTATTTGTTTATATTTTGGGAGTTGAAAAATAAATTAACAATTTGCAATCAAACATAGCGTTAGTTAAAGATAGATTTACTTAAATTTAAATGAACCATGCAAATTTTTGCATCAATTTCTATTTTTATATTTTATGTGTCATCATTTCATTATTAACAATCGAATAGACTTGTATTTAATAAAATAGGTATATCATGAACGACCATCCCAAAAGTATGGGCTCTATCATAAGAATTGAACCTTCCATAATAATCGCGTGGATAGCTTCTAATATATTCATTTGATACACATACATTCAACTCACAACAATAAAAGCACTCCTTTTTGTTTTCTAATTTTCGTCCGACAATTCAAAAGAAAAATTCTTAACATTTATTACATCTATCGATGATCTACTTCAGTGTACTTTATTCATGTTTTGATTCAAAAAAGCGAAATGTTGTTGGGTAACTAAGGTTCAAAGCATTGTGAAGTGGAAATAAATGGCTTGGTTTGTTATTGTTTTGGGCATCTTTTAGAAAATATTTTGTGAGAATATATTTGGGAGTTAAATTCTAAGAATGTGTCAATTATTTATTTTTATTTTGAGAAAATATAAAAAAATAAAATTATTTGTTTGGAAATATTTTTGGAGAGACAAATTTTATTATAAATGTCAAATACGTTACTTTTTGTTAGGTTTGTAGGATCAAATTGTATTTTTAAATTTAATAAATTTATGTACATATATATATATAGTTGAATGATTGATGTATATATATTTATGATGTTATGATTGTTGTGAAATGATGTGTAATTAATTTAATTATAAATTAATTTTGATTGAATATAACATAATTATATGATCTAATATGTTGGAGAAATTAATTAAAAATATGAAAATAAATGGTGATCCAGCGATTATTTGGATAACCCAGTTATCAATACCACATTAGCATATGCATTCAGATAGTGGTGCGAATTATTATTATTATTATTATTGTTGTTGTTGTTGTTGTTGTCTAGTTTAATATTGATGGCGTAAGACACGAGAATGAAAATCAATCATTTCTAGAAAGAAAACTCAATCAGGTCTCATTTTTTCATTTGTCTATGTGCTACGAGTAATAATAATAATAATAATAAATACTTTATTTTAATTTATTATAATAATAATAAATAAATAAATAAATAAATAAATTTATTTATTTATTATCATTATTAATGTGATATATTATTACTATTGTTATTATCATTATATTCTGAGAAAGTTTAAAGCCACGTTGGGATGTAATTGCTATTTTTAACGTGGTACATCATCATCGTCATCACCATCATCATCATCATCATCATCTTTTTTCAATTTAATTAGGTGGTCTTGTTCAATTTACGTGTCTTTGACGTCAAAGGACAATTTGATTATGTCATTCTTATCCTACAGACCTACACAATAACCCAACTAAATATCTTTTTTAAAAAATAGGCATTTCAAATCCAACAATTCAAAAATAAAATAACATAATCCATCAATTCACATCACATAAATAATTAATATTTTATTCTCCCTCCATATAAGAAAAGTTAAAACACGGCCTTATGTGGTAGACAAAAACTCCTACATATTTGTTGCTTAACCAACTCACTACAATATAATTACATCTCAACTCAAATATATTATTGTCGTCTTTTCTGTCCCTATCAAATTCCGTAGGCCGTCAATTGCTTTCATTTTTCAATGTCGTCGGAATGTGGGTATTATTTACAAGTATATATAAAGCAATTCATTTTTGTAATCCTTAAAGTCAATTTAATTTTTTAATAAGAAAACGGGTTTGCTTGAAGCAGAATATAATATGAGCTACGAATAGATTTCCTATGGTCAAAATAATTAAGTACATCACACTTGAAATTTTTGCTACTAAGAAAGATTTTGTTATAGGCAAAAAATTCTTTGATAAATTGCCATAATATCTTCAATCCTCCATGCTAAAATTGTTTGACTTTCTAGAATTTGCCAAGCCATTCATTCATTAACGTCTCAAGCGATGTTTATTTTAAAACATTTTCAGTAGGAGTGGTAGATTATTAGAGAGTGTTTGACTAAGTTTTTTTTCTTTAATTTTTCTTTTTGTTAAAAAGTTAATGGCATGTAAGTGTTGATCATATTCATGCATATTCAAGTTAATTAAAAAGTAAACAAATGAAGATGTGCACATTCTTTCAAAGCAAAAACAAAAATAAAAATAAAAGTATTACAAATTATTACAAACAAATTAGTAAAAGTTCAACATAGCTTGCTAAGTTACAAAGATAAAATATATATATATATATATTAAAGAAGAATTTTATTAATAATTTTTTTGCATGAACGCGTGAAACGTAGTTCATAGAATATAAAATGTATATGTTGATTGATGTAATTAATAACATTAAGAGTGGTATTAAAACTACTTAATTAGAAACTAACTTCAAAAAGAACTTCTCAAGTAATATATAAAAATATATTATGAATAAATATGTTATTTTAATAATTTTTCTGTTAAGGGATAATTTGGTCATTCAAGATTGCTTTACTCCATTCCTACCAATAGTTGCTAATTATCAATTATGAGATTAAAATCAAGTGAAAAATGATGATTCCATTCTTTTCTCATTCCTTATATATACATACCAAGCATAGGATAAGTTATACTCACCCTATTCTTTTCTATCTTCATTTTATTGTTGAAATAATTTCATTCTCACATAATTTCATTTCTCCGTACCAATTATCCTCTTAATGATCCTATTACCTTATTTTGAGAGTTTGTGAATCTTTTACTATCAAAGACTTTATGACATCGCACAAATCTTATATATTTTACTAGATATTTTAAATTAAAAGTTTATAAATTCAACCAAACACCTTTTTACCTCAACTACAATTCAGACGCTCTTAAAAGAGTTCACTTAGGACATTTTTACAAATGAGAAGCGCTAAGAAGCAGAAGTTATCAAATTTTCGAAACAAGGAGAAAAAAATGAAGAACAAGAATAAATTGGATATATATTAATTAAGAGAGCAGAAATATATAGTTGCTAAAATTATCTAATATTATGTGGCATGTTTGATGCTTGTTTGTATACCAAGATCTAATTCTGATAACTACTTGTGACCTTTTGTTTTCACAGGATTGTCCTTCTGCTGCATTTTATTTTTCTTTGTTTCGTCTGTAATCAATTTATAATCGGAAGGAATTGCAAATGGGTCTTGAATAATATTTTCAATATTTCTATTCGTAGAAAAAGTGGGGCGTTGATAATTCGGAGGTTTTATCCAGTGGAACCAAGATGAACTCGACGACAGAGGAGTAACTGCGGCAGGTGGACTTGACGGGGGTGTTGAAAATTCATGTAATGCTTGCAATTCTTCAAACTTTGTAAATGTGACTATCACTTTCACAGTGGGAACTATAGGAATCGCAACCTGAAAATGGATGAGAAACCTTAGCCAAAAAGTAAAGGATCAGATCAATATGCGAACAAGATTTTCCTAAAAACTAAGATCCGTCGAAACCCACCCACTATACACCATTATAGAGAGGAGGGGGCAGGGTACATAGTGGTAATTAATCTGTGATGTTCAATCCCAAATTATAAATAAAATATTAAATACAGTGACCTTTTTATAAGTTTTGGCTAAAGAATTTATGTCCATTCTTATCCCCTTTTGGACAAGTTGATTGGTTAACTTGATGAATTCGGTGGCAATTCTCACTTCTAGTGGGCTTGCGCCCTGGAACAAGAGTTGTAATAAAACGGCATAAAAGACGATCACCAACTAGAATATTTACAGTATACCTAATATGCATAACAAAGTGCTATGCGTATAGGAGCCACCTCTTAAACTCATAAGAGCCACCTTTAGAATTCCAATGCTTGGTGATTGATCAAGGACTATGTCACGCTGCAATAAGGACGTCGCTTTCTAAAGGAGGGTTGATTGTGATGTCCCATCCCAAATCAATAAAATACCAAAAAGAGTGACCACCTTACAAACTTTGGCTAAACAACTCATATGTATCCATTGCATATTCCCTTTGGACAAGTTGATTATAGTTCAATTTTTAGAATATACTTAAAAAGATAAATTTTTAGAATGTACTCAAAAAGGTATATGGTCATGAAAGAGGGATACAGTGGTGGAAATGCTTCTTTCTTATATATTTTGGACCTTAGCTCCATGAAAAAATATATTGCTACCGAAACATAGGAGAACTAAAATTTTAGATCAAAACAGTATGTATGGTTGGTACAAACTGCAATCAATTTAAATATTCACAATGAAGAACTACTGTGATTCTCTTTTGGGTAGGCCTTGAAGGAGAAGGAAGGGTGGAATGCTGACATGCATTAATCGATGGGTTTAGAGGAAATTTTTGCATCCAATGGTCTCTATTGACATAGAAACCAAGGGCAACAAAATATCAAATGATTCATAAGGAAGTTTATGAGAAATGTTTCCCCTTTGGACGCTGTAATAGCATTATCAGCTGTAGACTAAAAGAGTGCACCACTTGCTTTGAAGGGCTGATATCTGAGTCTTTTAGGAGGCAATTTAATTATGCTCATTTGAGAATAGGAAAAAAAAAAGTAGGAAATTATGGCACCAATAAGCTGAGCATAGGTAGCAAGCTTGCGGTATCAAAACTTGTGGGCAAGCTTGTCGACTTGTTCTGTTCAATTCTCCAACTTGACTTGTTTGGCTCGAGCTTGAGAAAACTTGTTCTGTTTAATTCTCCAACTTGGCTTGTTTGGCTCGAGATTTCCATTCCCAATTTATAATTATATATCAATAACATAAAAATATGTAATTTATAATAGGCCCAAAATTAGTTTATAAATGCTAATTCTTCACGTACTGAAAAAATCAGGCCAGCAGCCCCAAAAATAAAGCGTCCACACATAAAGGATTTCACACCAGTTGAATTATGACATAAAATGTTCAAAACCAACCTCCATTAACTCATAAATAAGCAATACCCTGATGCAGAATATGATGCCAGATTGAATGCTTAAAATGTAAAGGAAAGGTGTTTATTTTCAACGATTAATGGCAGCAAAATATTGATAAAGCATGCACATCACCTTGTATAGTGATAGTATGGACATAAGAAGCATACCTTGATAGGGAAGGTCCCTTTGGGTAGCTTGGTAGTGAGTAACTCTCTTAATCGTCGTATAGCTTTAACTTTGTTTGCCAAAATGTCGAGCAATGGCAGAAGTTCTTCCGTTTGTAAGGGGAAGTCCGGAGAAAGCCAAAGAATAGGCCTCAAACCTTTCTCATACTCACTATCATGACTTCCATCCTTGCCAACTTTCTTTTCTACACACAAAGAACTTCTTGGTGGAGCAATCTTTTCCTCACCTTTTTTATTTCCTGATCTCCTCCAGCTGCTGAACCATCCTTCCTTTTCCAGCTTTGCTTCTTCGTTCTTACAATCACTTCTGTCTTGAATAGGAATATCCCGGTCCTCATAAAAACTGTGATCGTGTGCAATAATGCCATCATCATTTTCAATTATTAACTCTGATGAGTCCATCTTTAGTGCAACATCAAGCTGCTTTCTCTCTTCACTCAAAATATCGTCAAGCTCACTCTCTGTTCCACTCTCATTGCTGGAGTTTGAGAACTCATCATTCCTCATGGTCCTTGGAACCCTTCTTGACTTAATGCTCACAACCACATTATGCATATCGTATACTTTAGCTTTCCAAGGACCCACCATTTCCGTTTTCTCTCGTCCCCTCCATGTTGTTTGAGGCAAAAGAACTGCTTGAGTGACATCAATGCTAGGCCGGAACATATTGGTCTGGGAGATTGCTTTCAGTTGTTGCTGTACATCAGCCTCAGTTACTGGAGTAGAATAACCATCCAAAGCATTTGTAACCTCCTTATCTTTGTGTGAAACAATGCAAAGTGATCCTGGAGGAACTTTTCCATCTTCTGAGCCATCGCCAAGGAACAGAAAACTCTAGCTAGAACGCTGTATTTTGAGACCATCAAAACCTGCCAAAGTCATATCTGCCCTCAAATTTGCACCTCTCTTCCAAATCTTGTAAGTATCAGAAGGAGCAATTCTTGAAATGAAAGGGACAACTGAGCTATCAAAATGAAATGTGATCTCCATGTAAAAATCCCTCATCCTTCTCATCGTCCCGACCAACCGAGGCAACCTTCTGCGCCATTTTGCCCAAGCTAGTGGCTCGTAATGCCTCAGTATGATCTTTGCGATCCGTTCTTCCTTATTACATATTGCATCCTGTAGCGCACTCCAACCCTGTTCGTTCTGCAAGCTCCAATCTGCACCGGCAAGCATAAGTATCTTAGCTGCAGTCTCATCACCAAATTTAACTGCCAAATGAAGTGGAGTATCCCGGTTAGGGACATCCCGCCGATCAATTGCAGCAGCTATGACATCAGCCTTAGCTTCCTCTGCAAGTGCAACTGATTCTGTATGAATCTCAGATGGATCACAAAACTGTGGAAGGCCAGCAATAATCCTACTGAGACCAGCATAATCCTTCAAAATTATGGCCTTATGGATAGGACTATGTTCATACTTGGACACATCAACAGCTGCCCTGCTTACCAAAAGCCAATTCAACCATCCAGAATTAGACTAAACAATACTAAATCAAAATATTGAATACATGAACTAAAAATTTTATTTACAGGGTTTATTCTAAGTTATTAAATATTAGAAACTAACGGAAATGTTTTTGAGACATGATAGGAAATTGTAAAATAACTAAACATGTAGAGAATACATGAAAAAAAAAAAAAAAAAAGATTTTTTATGAAGTTTGAGCATGACCATCCAATCTTTAAATTGTCTTCCACCATATATGTTAATTATTTTTCTTGTGATAGACAACTTATTTATTGCAACTAAACAATAATTTAGCAATTAAAATAGGCCATATATAGGTAAAGGAACCTCAATTTTATGGATACCTATATACTGAACTAGAATTTATGGCACTGTTTAATAACATTATCAATAAATCTTAAATAAATTGTTCGTAACAGTTCATATCACAAAGGAATCATGTATTAAAAAACATAAGGAAAATATAAAAATTCTTCAAGAAAACAGGAAAAGAAGATATTTTTAAGCATATTGGAGGGCTTTGTAGGGAAGCAAGAGAATAGATAGAAAGAAAAAGAGAGATTATAATAAGGAATTGAAAATTTCGGGAGAAATTCTCTAATTGAGTTTCCATTATATTGAAAATGAAACCTTTTCCACAGTTTAGATGGAATCATATATAACATTTCATCCATGAACTGCCTCAAGCCAACCAAATTTACTCATCAAACCACTAAATCAACTAATAGAATCAACCCATTTCAAGTTCAGTTACAAAACTTAAAAATTCCATAAAAAATATAAGAAAAGATTCAAACAAACTATTCAAATAAGCTCAGATGATACAAGAACACAGAAACTTCACCACTATGGAAAACAGAAGGCAAAATCTTGATAGGGTCCCCAAGTGAATAAAGATTTCAAAAGGGTCAAGAAATCTCACATTCTTCTTTTTTGCCAGGCACAATATTGGTCCCTGAAGGCCCCTTAGCTATTGAACCCCACCACCACCCCTCCCTCAATGTATATATATGTAAGAGAAGATTAAAAAAATTTAAAAAAAAAAAAAGAAAAAGAAGAAAAGGAAATCCTTGTGATCCAACCCGGATCAGATAAACACACAAAATGCATGTGGGGCTTATGGAAAATAATGTGAGTAAGAAGAGGAAAATAAAGCAAAATCTCAATATGAAGCAAAATGGGTGGAAGTGAAAATTGAAAGTCACAAAATCAAACCAAAGAATTTATGTTGACCAAACAGAAAGAAAGGTACCACAACACAAACTAAACCATTCAAGCAAAGGCCAACTTTTTGCAGTATTCTATAATTCAAGATTTCACCTTTGCACAAGGATAGCATGTAAAAAAGAAAGTTCGTTCGATATAAGAAAGTTCAGAATGGTTCTACGTTTTGCTTAATTATTTAATTTGAAAAAAATATCTATATCTCGAGAAATTGGAGATATTTGTTCTTAGCTGATAGACCAACAGAAGACGATTTAATTTATTTCCTTTTTTTTTTTGCCTGCAATTATTTTGGAAATATTTGGTTATATTTTTTGTCTGATTTTATTATATGTTTTGGGAGAATGAATGCTGAAAGTAAGATCGGAGAGTGTGAAAGTTGTGTTGGGGAATGTGATTGATTTTTTGGTTATGTTTTGGGGAATCGTTAAAAAATGATTTTAGGGAGTTTTGGTACGTATGTTTATGTTTTGGAGGAGATATTTTATAATGTAACAGTCAAATCAATCCTTTTGTGTTAGTGTTTGGGGGTGAAAATTGATTTGAATGATTTTTTGTAATTATAAGGATAATAAAAAAATATGTATGATATATATGTGTAATGGTTGGATGTGATTGTGTTGTAATTTTGTAATTTGGTTCAATGATTAAGTGAGTTGTATTATACTATTTTTTAAATTTATTTGTTGGTCGCATTTTATTTATTTTTTATTTTTTATAATAAATAAGTTAGAGTTTATTGGATTAATAAGGAAGAAGTATTTGTACAACATAACAATCATGTTTAATGCAAAAATAAAAAATAAAAAAAGGGACGTAAAAAACAAACAAAAAAGTCACCTACAAGACACGTGCGCCTTAATTAGAAATTATGGTACAAGAATATCAACAATAATAAACAAATTGATGAAATATAGAGCATAACAAAAAGCAATTACGCACATCCATTGACGAAGTGCAGTCCTAAGCTACGATTCATACCATCAATAACCAAACATAACATAAGAAATTATCAAGCATACCATCCATCCATATCCTAACAGCAAGTGAAAGATCGGAGTTTCGAAGAACAAGCATCATCATTATAGAGGGTACATAACACATAAATCGAACATCATGATTGGGGGGAGCATGTAGAGGAGGAGCCATCATGTCTGCTATCAATGATGGAACCTCATATGGGTCCTAAGTGCTCGTGGGAGGTGCTAATGCATATCCTGCTGTCCCACCATCAGATAGGTTGGTTGTATGTCCGTTGGTAAAAATGTGGCGTAGCGGGATGTACAGAGGCTCTCGAAATACACAAAAATAGCTTTGTCTGATAGTCTCTTGAACGAGGTCCATTGCAATTTGGTTCAATGTGTAATGAGAGATGTGTGTTTATGTATATATATATTTATAACTTAAATAAAAGAATGCAAAATTTAACTTACATTCCCAACATGCACCCAGTACTGTGAGTCAACATGCACAACATTTGTGTCGACATTGTGATGCACCGCATGAATAGTCATGTACTCAAGAAATGAGTTGTAGCATCCACGTAGCTGCTGAATCTTTATTTTAACTTCGCCAACTATCCTATCCCTCCGGAACATCTTAGATAGACAACGTGCAATGTGGGATCACGTATCTATAAGGACCTCCCTAATAGTGATGTCATGAGAGGGCACAACATTCATCAAGTAAGTGATTAGGACAGCTTCTTCCTAAGCCCTCCAGTGGAGATTATGAAATATTCCATACGTAGGCACATTACAAGTCGGTGGTGTCCCATTAGATAATCCTGGCATAGTCTATGGCCATACTGTTATTATCAGGATTCAAGTAAAAATGTCCATAAAGTATTTGACAGCAAACACGGAATGTCCAAACATTAAGTACAATACACTTTATCCATCACAATTAACAAGTCTTTAGTACATAACATCATATAGGGTAAAACATTACAGGACATAATTATACAACGAGAAGAAAATGAAATCAAGATGATGTAGGTGGTTGGTTCGGTATCCGATCGGTACTAACTTAGCTGGGGTGAGACGAGTGACGAAGTCTTCATAGTCTCATGCCAATGCGTTGAACAACCTTAGACCATGATGAGACAAGGCCAACTCCCGAACCCCTATCAATGCCGTCGTTAGAGCCAACGGGCATCTCTGCTATAACTCGAGTAGAATGAGAATGTGGAATGTCGGGCCTAGAAAACCCCTGGAAGCACAAAGAACTACATGACGTGCTTGAATTTGATACCATAATAGGGTGTTGCTGCCGAGCCAATAACATATCGTCATGTCTCTCAGGCTAGTGCTGGTGAGTGACGGGTCATGGTGGTTTGTGACGTGGTGTAAAGATCTCAGATAGGAGGTCGTATATAGTTTCTCAAACCATAAAGTAACGCTCAGCAAGTGGATATAACTGCACAAACATCAAATAATAGAATTGAATATGGAACAAAAATATTCATACAACAACATAACTAAAGATGGCAATGTGCAATATTCTGACTGCGAGGAGCGCTGATCGCATATGGGTCAGCATGAAAATATCATCGATTGCTGGCTTATAAAAGATGTCCGAATTGGTGATGACTGCCTTCATAGTATCATGGCGCTGCTTAAGCTCATTAGATTTATCCGTTACAAATTCTGTCGTATATGGACGTTGAAAGTAGCGGCCAAGTTTGTATGCTATCTCGGGCATGCATATCTCTATGTACATCTTATCCATTAGTGAGTCAATTTTGTTAATGTCCAGAAGCATATGAATTAAGCACTCCTTGGCATCGAGGCCTCATACGTTGGCATTGGTGTTGCTCATACTGTCTACTAATGCACGGCGACTCGTGCCTACACGATATAAAGATGCTTGTATCCAGTACAAATGAACAAAATTACATACATACCTAGTAGATTTTCAAATGTAACCCTAAAAGTACAAAAATCCAATAATAAATCCTACGTTAGTACATAGACCTTGCAATTTCATCCTACAAGATTATTATACAAATAATATCTTAATTAAGATCACGAGTAGTAGCAACAAAATACAGATACAACAACCACATAAGAGCAATAGCAACATATGCCTGTTATGCCATGCTACGTGCGGTGGTATGTGATGATCAGTGCACACAGAGCTATGCTCATCACAGAATGGGCCACTCGTGGAGGTAACACTAGAAGAACTACCTATGGATGTAGAGGTGCTATAAGTACCATGCGAGGAGGCAGCGCCAAAGGCTCGACGCTGCTTATACGTATCTGCTGCATGCCCACCTAAACTGTCTACCCATATGAAGCATTGTGGGTGTTCAGCTCCAACAGGGCATTTGAAAAAAGTAGCGTCTATAGTTCGACTCTGTCTTGGTCATCAAAAGCCGCATGGGTCCGGCATAGCATGGGCAAAGGGGAGCCTCATACGTACTCATTCCTTATCAAATCATATCAAAGAGAAAATAAGGAATGATAGTACAATAATTTGATTATATTATAGTACGAGTGATAACACATTATTAATGCACACCTCAATTAATTAAAATAATTAAACTGCATAGAACCGATATAAGCATGTGGCATAAGTACTATTTAATACAAAATAATAAGTGAAGCAATATTAATCTAATAGTAGACACATGCAATGGTGAATAGACAATTTGACAAAGACAGGTACATGGAATTACAAATGAACTCAACGATTTCTTTTTACTCACATCTATTCTACTAGAGCATCTCGAAATGTAGCATGTGCATGTATCTATTGCTGGCTTGGGTGTCCACAGTTAGACCTGGCAAAATTCTACCCGTACCCGTGGGTACCCAAAAAATTACGGGTAATGGGTCTTGTTTTTCCAACCCAAAAAATTACGGGTAATTTTACCCGTACCCAATTTACCCGCCACTTTTTGGCCTGGCCCGTGGGTACCCACGAGTTACCAGTATTTATAAATATTTTTTTTTATTATTTTATATAATATATATATTTACATATAAATATTTTATATTTATAACAAATTAAATTAAAAATTATATCATAAAATAAAATTCTAAATAACAAAAATCCCTTCCCAAAAACATGGATGCAACGTCTTATTTTACAAGGACAACAATGTTCGACTGATATTTAAACTTTCAATTCAAAAAACTTTTGGCATGTAATGGATTTAAATTTGAACTTTTGAATGTAATGTACTTTAAATTTGGTAGGCTTTGAATATTTAAGATGTAAGTTTTAAACTACAATATTATTAATGTACTTTAGGTATTTGTTCAATTTAATATTTGAAATTTTTAGTTTTTTTTCGTTGTTTGAGTTTTATTTAGTTAAAATTTGAGCAACATCATGTAAGTCACAAGTTGGATATTAATTTACCTCTAAATATAAAAAAATAAAAAAAATAAAAAAAATAAAAATTGGGTACCCACGGGTTACCCGTTACCCGTGAGGATGGGTAACGGGTCCCCTACTTCGTACCTAATTTACCCAACCTGTTGTTACCTGTGATTGGGTTACCCACGGGTACCCAATTGCCAGGTCTATCCACGGTGGTAAAAAGTCTCCTAGTCAGGCTCTAGTTTGGGGTCTGGTGTCGCGAATATGCTATCATCCCTGCTAAAATTATGCACGACACTACATGCAATGACAATATCAGTCTGTCGGGCAACCATGTAGCTCAACATACCCCAAGAAAGAATCAAAAATTGCCTTTTCAAAATCTCAAACATACATTCAATGGTATTTCTCAATCGTAAGTGGCGATGGTTAAATATCTCCTTTGGCCCACTATATATGGTGGCACCATCGACCTGTTCGAGGTGGTACCGAGACTACCTATATAAGGATACCCACATATAATTCGCGGAGCCAACATCAACAAGGTAATACTTCCTTATAGGAAAAAGGATTACTAGTGTCATTCCATAGTGGTCGATCACAATTACAGCTATTCAAGTTATTTATACGATAATGTACAGTTATTAAAAGTAATTATAAGACCTAGTAGGGAGAAAGGAAAGGCAGGGTCACTTCGAATTGCCTGAGCCACACCCTTGCATCATTGGCACTGCCCTCCCGACTGGCATACACATAGGTAAACATCTGGTCATATTTGGCTACGACAAGGACATTTTGGGATACATTCCCTTTTTGAGAACGATATGTGTTCTGTCTACAAGCAGGTACCTAGGCATTGATCAATGTGCCGTTAATTACATCGACCGCACCTTATTGAACACACGTGAGATGTTATGATATTTAAATTAATAGGATCATATTCTACTTAATGTTGGCATTCAATTGAATTTGATTCGGCACCTCATTAAAATTTGGGGGAGTTATGTCACGCCCTAAAATTAAACCATGTATTCTAGTATCGAAGCGTGAAACTCAATCCCAAATAAATAATATTAACAGTTCAAAATCATAAAGTTAGACAAAAGAACTCAAAGCACTCAAAGCTAGTCTTATAACACAAAGATTCAAAGTGCCAATACTTAACCTCAACTAAAACAAAATAAAATCCATAATAAATAAAAGTAGAACTAATAAGCTAATGAGAAAAAAATTAGTCTACTGCAAAGATCCAAACTAAGACTTCAATCTTAATTCTCATCATAAGCAGGATCCACCTCCTTACTAGGGCTAGGGTCTAGGTTTACCAGAAGGAAGTTAAAGAAAAATATAGAGTATGAGTAAAAGACTCAATGAATGCTAGGTGTGTGCAATGTGAGTTTGTGATTTTAACATGATTAGTTTAGTGAAAACATTCGAGAAGAATATAAGTGGAAAGCAATAAATGGTTAAGTAGTAATGAACAAGAATTTAGTAAACATGTTCATAGACAAAGAATTTAAATGCAATGATCACACAATGTTTGTTGTAGCCAGTCAACCTGATGACTCCTACTATAACAGTCCCTTATCGCTCTTAGCAAGGTGTGACCTTTCCCAAATAGTGCCGAGCCTAGGTCCTCGAAAAATCCTACGACCCTCCTCAGTCACAAACAACTTCTATTGTGCGTTGGGAAGATTAGGCCATAGGGGCTTGGGATTCAATTGGCGAGCTTGCTATTGCCCGATGAAGTCCCTCGCATACCCAGACCAAGTTAGATCCAACTAACAGTAGTAGTAAATCTAGTCATCAGTTGATCATCGAATTTAACTGCTAGTCTAGAAGCATTAAAAATCATAAAACATATGTTTTCTTGTATTGTGAAACAAAATAAGATAATTTTTGTGCGCAGTGGACTATAATTATAGTGCAATGTTAATTGAAAACAAGTTACGAGCAAGTTATACTATAGCATATATCTTTTTGGGTTTTAAAACATAATATTCTATAGTATTTATAAGTTTAGGCACTCACCGTACTTATCGGTTGAATTGAGAGCCAATCTGACGTTTTAAATCCTAACTCACCTGCTGAAACAATTCCCAAATGAAGACTAAAATTATAGATTTTCTTGATTTTGAGAAGCAAGTCTATTTTCCACTCCTACAGAACAATCGTATGGCTCTCATGATAATATAAATATAATGCTATTTAGACTAATCATATTCGATGTTGCACTTATACTATTTTACGATTTTTACTTATTACTTCCCTCAACTCTAATTCTAAATTCTACTTTATTCATTATCCCTACTTGTTATTCCTTAAAACCTTTAAAACAAGAGCCCCAAACTTATTTCATAATCCATTAATTTTTAATCGTCAGATTAGTTTTATAATTCTCTAAAGCAAAATGCTAACTAATACTAGATTATTAACTAAATCTCTATGACTAAATATCTTCAATTGGATATTAGTTATTTAAAAACATGTAATAAAATTATGGTGGAGATAAGAAAGTAACAAGTATATTATAGATATGCTCCAACTAATGAACATAGTTTCATAATAACTACAAAAAAGTTAATTTCTCCCAACCAAGGTACATAATTTAAAAAATCCTCATTAATTAGTTGTTATAAGATTGCTTTCAAAATTTCATCAAATAGAGATTACCATCAATTAAGGCATACTGAATTCATTGAATTCATAAAATATCCAATCTATGCATCTCATGTACTTGTACAAAACTCAAATCTATAGGTGCATGAAGAGCTTTTGGGTCCATATACACCAACTTGACAAATATCTTCTATGATGGATTAATTTTCAATTTTTTGTTTCTGTTTCTTTTTTTTTTTTTTTTTTTTTTTTTTGAGTCTCTAATTTAATGGCCTAGAATATCATCTATCTTCCTATAATTTTTTTTTTGACATTGAAATTTTTCTAGGAAAAGGAAAACAACACTACACAAACACAAACAAAATCAGTCAAAGGTACAGTCAAAGGTACCTTTGATTATTCCCAATCCATGGACCATCTACATAATTTTTTATGGGCATCTAGAGCATAATAGTGGATAAAAAAAAAAAAAAAACTACTCCTACCTTGAAAATCCACTGGTTCACACGGCAGGTAACAATATTGAAAAAGTAATATTCTACTCATGATAATATAAGGTTTAATAGGGAGGTGATATGTAATTCTTGCCAATCTTGAAGCTTTACTTCAATGAAAGACTTAATGTTCTTGGTAAAAGCTTGCGGAACCGCCGCTGATCTCCTCTGTTACTTCCCCCTTTTTCTTTTTTTCTTTCTTCCGTTGTCTTCTTTCTTCTACCATTCCCCCCCTTTTTTTTTCTTTGATTTGTGAGACTAGGATTTTGAATTATAGGGACTACACATATGGGATAAGTGTTTTACTTCAACTAGAACTCTAGTTATTTATCTTCTAGGAGTAGGATAACCCTATAATAAATCTGATATCTCTATTACTAATTCCTAAGGTCTCAATTATTAATTCCTAGTAATGATATAACATTTTTAAGTAAAATTACAACTTATTCTCTCAAAATTAAAATATCTAATATATCTATATATATGAACCTAACTAATAGTTGTCACTATTTGATCAAGAGGTAATTTAATACTATATATGTATATTTATATTATACATATATCTTTTTATTTAATAATACATAAAGTAAATTAAAATAAGATAAAATAATTAAATATGAATAGAAATTTCGAGGCATTACAAGTGATCATCTCTGGAGCTAAAATATTAAGCGCCCTAATTACGCGATGATGTGACATACCTTTATCTTTGGTGCGCGCCAACTATCTGCATAAACATTGCAAGCTCCTCAGTCGGTGAAACCCGACACTGCTGTGTTTGTGGTAACAACCCTCGGCTGGTTAATTCATGGACCAACTACATGAATGTGGGCTTCGTCATGCGTAGGTTGTTATAGAATCGCTTAGGGTGGCCATCCATAATCTCTCCAACCCAATCTACCCTTTGGAGCATAGATATGTTGCATGGCATTCCATCAATGTATAGATTTGGCAACACAACATTTGCGATAAATAACACATCATCAGCTCCCTCTAATACATCATTGGCTGGCGTGCTAGGTGATCCTTCACTGTACTCCAACTCATCATCATGTGGCAACTTTGAGCTCGATCCACTAGCCATCCATTTGAAAATTACTTCACCATTAACAATGGTTAAATTGATAAGGTAACAATACACGGGATGTTATGAGAATTCATTAGAAATGTTACATAATAATAAGTATGTTAAAGATAAGTTCATACATACCAAGACATCAATTAAAGTAAATAGATAAATTCACAACCGACAAACAAGCAAGATAGGTAATGAACAAGAGATGAATAAGGGTAGACTAGGGAAAGTGGTTGAGGGTCCAATTGCCTGGGGACTCAACCCAGACTTGCTTCAGGTCAAGCTGTAGGAAAAAGTTTCTTATCGTGGTACTCTGAAGAGCATTTATATCCCTTCCAGATAGATAGTCTAGTAGGCTCTCCATGCTACACAGTGTATTTACACACTCGGCAATAGAGGATTAGGCTTTAGGCCTAATTCTCTCAGACTTGGCATCCATCATGCCATCCTATTTGTTTAGAACATCCTTAAATCGATCTTATCTTTCCCTAGCATAGTACTTTCTCTCTTTGCCCCTCCATCTTCTTGAGGAACCCTCCCTATGATTACCGGCTGTGTTTGTAAAGCCATCACGTGAGGAAGCTGATCATTTTGACCCCCTAGTACTGCCTCCTGTCATATTCTCACTTCCACTTGGATTATTGTTGGTAGCTAGATGGGGCTGAGTAGAAGACCTCGCATGGGAACCTATGGCAACATTTTTGGAGAACATCTCTATACAATAATCGTAATAAGGTAAGCCATGCTCCAACAATGAGGCATGGTTTGAGTTTTCCTATCATATCATATAAAGTAACAATAAATGAGAAATTGATAAAATTTTAAAAATACAATACCAACAATATATCGATAGCCAGTGGGTGATGTGATCTTCGTTTACTGTGATCGTGTTTTGCTCGTAATCCCAACCGTAACCTATACCATTCATTATTAATGAATGAAACGTATGCCACAATGAACGGATGCTATTCCATTTGGTCTTAAGCTGCTTGACATTATACGTATATGCAGGTTGTACTCGGCATCATCTTGCCGCAAATCTTATTCCATGTGTACTGTGAGAAAGTGGTGAAAATGGCCATCGCACGTATGAACAATCTCATAAGCAATCTCGATGAACAATTTTTCATTGGCGAATGGCCATCAAACGTATGAGGACTGACTAACCCCGAATTAGGTTGTCCATATGATGGGTTTTGACCATAAGGATCCATCTATTAACCTTTTTTTTTTTTTTTTTTTTTGTAACATGACCATGAAGATTGTATTTATGAAAAGAACAAAAAGATTCATATGAACAGATGACATATAAATTCAGGGAAGGCAACAACATATGAGTGAAATAGTTGGAGTTGAATGAAATTATAAAGTGTAGCATGTAAAATGTAACATGTGATTCATATTACACTTTTGTAGATGATTGAG
Organism: Jacaranda mimosifolia; assembly: GCA_018894105.1. Lineage (NCBI taxonomy): Eukaryota > Viridiplantae > Streptophyta > Magnoliopsida > Lamiales > Bignoniaceae > Jacaranda > Jacaranda mimosifolia. The sequence goes on from CM032123.1 coordinate 32,803,773, forward strand.
CAAAATTTAGCACCAATATGGCTAAGTTGTAAAATCATAAACTTGAGGGACTAAAGCTTACATGAAAATGAAGAATGACAACTATAATTATTATTTTGTGCTAGATATAACATAGGAACTTAATTTTATCAATTACCAAATTAGAGTCTTAAATATGAAGACAATTATTTGAGTGTTTTCATTTAATACGAGTAGTTGTTGCTTTGATAGAATTTGATAAATTGTATTAAAGGGTTATTCTAATTGCAGAAAAAAAAAAAAAAAAAGTCACAGAAATACCCGAAGTGAATTAGATTACATTTTATTTTTATTTGTTGTTTAACTGTATAGAAGGTGACAACTATTGTTCCTTTATCATTTTAATATAAACGAAGTTTCAATACCAAAATAAGTTATCGATGTCATAAGCTAATTTTATCAAAATCAAAGTAACATTACTTAATTGTCTGTGAAGGCACTTGCAATTGAAAGCTAGCTATAATCATTACAGTAACAATTACTAAAACTGTATATTAGCACTTTTATAAAATCATATATCATGAAACAATAAATGGAGGAGTTGATTTGATAAGCTTTTGCTCGATACCAAATTGATCCCCAAGAATTACTTTCTTGAGTTAGGTTTTTAAAGGAAAGAATAAATTCGTTGATCTTTTCTAAATTATAAAGCTATTATTATGTAGACCAAACAATCATATTGAACATAGCTAATATTTTATTGACATCTTTGCTTGTGAGAAAACTGGTAAGCAATGCTTTATCCACTAATAAAATGTTCAGCCAAAGCAATTTTCAACAGTAAATATATAATTATGACGTGGGATCAAATATAGCTAATCATCCATAATTAGTCAACTAACTAATAAAAATATCTTAAGTAGGAGATAACACTAAGGTCAATGATTTGTCAAATAGTACTACAAGTATTTCTGTCCATGGGAGTGTGAAATATGTACACGTATTTCCCAACATATACCTAATGAATAATCTAACAAAATTCTATATGGCACAGATCTGCCTAAAAAAAATATTACTATAAATTCAGACTACAAATTCTTCCTTTTCCTTTGTAATATCCGATACGCCAAAGTGAGTGAAGGACTTGTATGTACAACTTCATTTTCACATAGTAGGCCTGATTAAAATTTATGATCATCCTTGTAGCCACAAAGAAAACAACAAAACAAAAGTATGTATGATGGACACTTTTGGGACCACATCAACATGAAATGGTGTCATCCAAGATGGAGACCCATCTTTAGTTGATACTTGTTGCTCCCATCTACCTTAAACCCAAAAAATTATTTTGAGATGGATTATTTAAGAGAAAATTGCAGCTAATGAAAGGCAGAAAAAATAAATAAAAACTCTATGGAAATGACACAGTAAACCAACACGAGTTCTAGAACCACTTTCCCTGAAAATAATGCATAAATAAGGAACTGTTGTTGGACTTAAAAAGTGCCAAAAGACAACAATAACTTTAACTGAAAAGCATATTCACCCATCCTAAACAACCAAGACCAAATCAATTGAACAAGCTACAATTAAATGGAATCTGAAATGTAGATAGATTATAAGTGGGCGTAAATAATGTTGTATGTATGATAAATATTGCAACTGAACAGCCTAAAAACACAGAAAATAGGATGACACCAACATGACTTAGGTAATGTTTGAGAAACTGGATCGGTGAGCGAATCGATGACCTTATTGGTTATTGGTTCAACCGATTCAACCGGTGTGACGTTATAATTATATTTAATATTATATAAATATATTAAAAATATAAATAAATATATATATATATATAAAGGGAAAAAATAAAAATTGCCTAATATCATGAAACTTTCTCCAAAACTCTACTCCATATTAATATTCATACATCAATTTAAAATGTCAAATCACGAAATAAGACTTGCTAGAAAATATTCTTATAAAATCCATTACAACTTATAAAAATAATAAACACCAACACAAATAACATAAAAGTTTCAAATGTCAATAAAAACTAATATTACAATAGACAACAACTGAACAAAGTCACATTATACAAATTTTCAATTATCATCCGCACTCTTAATCAAACCTTCTCAAATGAACAATATTCATAACATCACCACCATCACTTGAACTAGTCCCAACGCCACCATATTTTGACAAGCCAATATCATCATTTCCAATGAATTCATCTTCATTCACATTGTTTGCATGCCCTAGACAAAATTTAAAGATATAAATAAGTAAGAAATACAATATAATTATTGAATAAATTAAAGTATATACTAACCTTTTGATTGATTAGCTTGCAATTGATCATTAGTAATGTCTTCCTCAAGCATTTCTTCCAATTCATCATAATCTAGCTCTCCATTTGGTGCTTCATCAAATACCCCAAAACTCCACCTTATCAATGCGTTCATAATCAATTAGGCCATATGGTCTTTTTTTTGCACTAAGACTACAAAGTATATCAAAAATATAAAATTAAAATTTATTTTGATAACTACATAAATTAACTAAGAGAACATTAAAGTAATAAGTAAAATAAACAAAAACAAACTTCATACCAATGTTGCAAACGTAAATTATAGTGGACAAAGACAAGATCATTAAGTCTAGCATGCTCCAATCTATTCCTTTTCTTTGTGTGGATGTCCTCAAACACACTCCAATTACGCTTACAACCGGATGAAGATGAAGTTTGACTTAAAATCTTAATAACAAGCTTTTGTAAGTTTGGTGCATCAAAACCAAACACCCTCCACCATTCATCTAAAAGTTATCAAATATAAAGGTTAGAATAAATATTATAAAATAAATAATAAATTTTATGATTCATAACTAATTAAAAATACAAATCAGAATGAGTACTTCTCGAGTTTTTCAAAGCCAACGTCCTCCCAAAACCTTTTTGACGCTCCTAAAATATGGTAATTTCCTCCATCACAGTCGTCACATTTGGAAGATGTATGTCAATGACATCAAGAAGTCCTGTCATCACCTTAGGATTTTCTGTAGGACTTTTCAGATCATATTGGAAACAAGGATTTACCAAAAGGCAGCTATGTGAAGGTTCTTGCGCAACATCTTGTCCCACCTTGCATTGATTTTGTTAATGTATTCACCACAATACCTCTCTTTATTATGAAACAATTCTTTTATGCCTTTGATCACCCTCAACATACCCTCATACACATAACCAAGTGAAGGTTTCTCATCAGAATCACAAATGCGCATCAATCTCATGATTGGGCCCATGATCTTTGAAATAATTAAACAATTATTCCCAAACTTCTCATCTAGAATAATTTGTTTAACTTCCTTTGCTTTAGTTGAATTCAAAAACTTTTTAAATCCTTGACTTGTAACCATTGCTTGCAAATGTTCTTTGTGGTCATAAGGACTTTTCAAAGTAATGAATATTGTGCCAAAACGGGTATCGCCTAGGCGAATAATTTCTATCCAACCCGGCCTTTTCCTCAACCAAGCATGAGGCCACTTATGATTGTAAACAAAAACTGCAATTCTTGAAGCAAGTATCACCAAGTCATTAACAAGAGGTATCTCAGATATGTCCTTCATAATTAAATTAAAGCAAAGAGTAGCACAAGGATACCAACATATTGATGGATACTTTTTAGAAAGCAATTTTCCAGCACTTTTGTAGTTGCTTGCATTATCAGTAACCACATACACAACATTTTTTGGATCAACCATTTCAACAATTTCAGCAAAAAGATTGACAAATTCTCAGCATTTGCCTCTGTACTTAAAATATCAACAGATTTAATGAACAAAATCCCAGAGGAACAATACACTAAGAAATTCATCAAATATCTGTGCCTATTATCAATCCAACCATCAGCCATAACTGTACAACCAGTCTCAACCACTTAGTATGGAAAGAATCAACAATCAACTGAACTTTTGTTTTAGCTGCTCTAAGTAAAGGAAACCTTAGTGCATAATAAGTAGGTCTAGTAAAGGAAACCTTAGTGCTGGGCATGGCCGTTGGCTCCAGCCACAAGTCGGCGGTAGTAGCTATGTCAGGGGTTGGGGGTTGGGGTAGGTGTTTGGTTGGGGAAGGAAAAGGGTAGTGTATATATATGTATATATGTGTGTATATATTATTTAAATTTAATATTCTTAAGTAAAAACTTAAAAATATATTAAAAATTAAAAAACTTAAAAATCTATGGGAATGTTTGGTTATGTTTTTTGTGTGATTTTATTATATGTTTATTATGTGTTTTGGGGGAATGAATTATTGAAAAATGTGAAAGTTGTGTTTTGGTATGTTTATTTATGTTTTGAGGGAAATTAATTTTTACTGTAGTAGTCAAATCAATACTTTTTTGTTGGATTTTTAGGATGAAAATGGAATTGAGTGATTTTTTTATTGTTAGAATAATGATAAAATATATATGATGTTTATATATAATATATGTATGTATATTTTGAAAAATGGAAGTTATGGAGGGAAAATGAGGACATGTTTGGTTATGTTTCTCCAAAATAATTTTAGGGTTTAGGGTTTTTAATTTTTATTTATTTTTAATTTTAAAAAATAAATTAATTTAATTGACACAAAACCCCCTCAACACACATAAGGGCAATTTGGGTATTTTCTTTTTTTTGTTTTTTTTCAAACCAAAAAGTGGACATGGGGCAAGTGTGGCAATTTCGACAAAACACATGGTGATAAACAAATTCCATTTTTTACATAGGGGGTTTTGTGGCAATTTCGAATTTCACAGGGGGGTTATGCGTATTTAACCCCTCTTTCTTTTATTACTACCTTTTTTTTTATCCCCCAAATTTGGAATCTCATGAATATCTTCTTCCTCATAATGATGCACATCATCAAAAGTTTGAATATTTTCTTTTTTCTTTTGACTAATCTCTGCTAAACTTGTTTCCATTTGAAAACAAACTTCAAAAGAAACTTTAGGTCATGGTCTCACATTACAAGTTATGCCAGCAAGATGTTGCTTGACTCGATTAATCCCCTTTCCAGAAATTGGTTGATTGCAGAATTGGCATATAATTATCTAACCTTTCCCACTTTTTGATGGTGTTTCATAACAATATTTCCACATCGGGTCTAACCTTCACCTTGGATTTGAAGTCTGGCTATTAGATGTTTGATCCACTAATTGGGATTCTGTAGGCAAAGTTCTATCAACACCATTCATGTGCTACAAATTCGATAAAACATGGTAAGATCAAGTTATGATCGAATTATCTTAATAATTAATTTAAAAGCAAATGCTATTTTTATTGATACAAATTAGTAGAGCAGGCTAAAAATTTTGGCATCTTTCACGAATTGGCCTCAACTTGCAAATTGGGGGAGTTCCATTTTAAAGACTTTTTGATCACTTAATTTATTAAGCTAATTCAAGTAACCTTGCAATTGGTTATAATCAAGCTAGACACGGATAATTCTTTAGTACTTTTTTTCTTTTTCTTTTTTCCCTTTCCCTTTTACTTTTTATAGATATCTCTTCTAGAAAATGGGAAGAAAATCACATATAGGACCTCATATGGGGTTCAAGTTTGAGCAAATCATAAACGCATTTTCGTGAAATTTTTATTTTATTTCAATTGAATCCATATACATGTTTAAAGAAAATAAAAGAAACAACAAATGAACAATAAACTCATATTTCATTTCAATTAAATCCATATACATATTTAAAGAAAATAAAAGAAACAACTAATGCATAATAAACCCCTATTTTATTTTTATTGAATCCATATGCATATTTAAAGAAAATAAAAGAAACAACTAATGACCAATAAACTCCTATTTTATTTCAATTGAATCCACATACATATTTAAAGAAAAGAAAAAAAAAACACAAATGAACAATAAACTTGAAAAGTACCTCTTTCAAAGCTTGGGTTTTAATTCCTGAAACTTAATTTTTGAATATATGTTTGGGGTTTGATGCTTGGGTTTTGGAGAGAATATAAATGAAAAAATAGAAGGAAATGAAAAAAAGAAAAAAGAGGACAATGTGAAGAAGAAGAATCCCGCAGCCGCTGCGATTTGGACTTTCCTTGGCTTGCCTTCTATTCTCTATGTTGGTAAGTTAGGTAGCAACTTAGGGCTTTTAGTTTTTTACTTTTTACTTTTTACTTTATATTTAATTACTTTTTAATTTTTATTTTATTAAAAAAAAACAAATAACCGATTTACTATAAAACAAGTTCACCCGTTGGACTGATTTTTTATCGGTTCACACCGGTTGGCTAGAAAACTGGTTATATATATATAATCGGACCGGAACCTTGGCCGGTTCCCAGTCGAACCGGCCGGTCCAGTCCGATTTCTGGATCATTGGACTTAGGGAGTGACAATATGTGACACAAATGAACAGAAACTTAAGGAGACAGAACTAGTTGGGAACTAACTTGGCATTACAAGTCAAAAATTGAGATAGCAGGACACCAAATGGCCAGTGAAAAATGACAAAATCTGCACAACTATGAGACAAGTTGTGCTAAGTAATGCAACATCTTTAGTTGCGAAATTCACTAACACTTAGTGAAGTAACTCCATAATTCATTCAAATATCCAATCATAAGTAGTCACCACGGGGGAATGACTTCTCCATTTTTGGCATGGAGAAACCCCAAGCGTGATGCTAACCATTCTAAAATGTCAAAATGTGGCTCATCACAGTGAAGAACATACCAACGAGCACATCATAACATAACATCTACTAAATACACCAAACACCACATATATAGCATAAATAAGGGAATCAAAACATTAACACTTCACTAAATCAATGTATCATCCATGTTCACAAAAAATCCAACAAATGAGGCAATCTTTAAGTGAAACAAGACAAACATAATAGTAACTATAACAACAACTTATTGATGAGCTACAACAAGTTGGGGTTGGGGAAACTATGGGAGGTGGTGACATGGACTTGGATGTGGTTTGGAATTGGAGAAGTTGTCCCCAGAAGAACTCAGAGAGCCTGCTGTTTGAATGAGCTTTTTTAATTGAAAAAAAATTAATTTTTTCAATTCATACAATGAGACTAGTGAAGGTGTGTATTTGGGGTGAATGGATATACCTGCCATCCTGGAATAATTTACGATTGACACTGGATGGGTGGTGATAGGTTGCTTGGAGGGTGGAAGATACTAATCCAGTTTAGTGAAGGCTCGACATTGTGTGAAATTCTTCTTCTTTCTTGCTTTGTGGGGTGTGGTGTGAGTGTGTAACAAAGTTGGAGAAAAAAGGTTTATTTAAAGATAAAGAAAAGATTGGGCTAAGAGAGTAAGTCTGGCTATTGGGGTAGTTGGAAAAGTAAACTGATATGACTAAACACAAAAATACATGAAGTGTAGATTGTAAAACAAAAAAGTGGTCAAGCATTGAATCACCACCAAAATGCAGAATAACCAGTACAATGGCATAGAAGGAATCCACCAATGTTCTCAAAATCGAACCAGACAATGAACTGATGACCTTACTGGTTACTGGTTCAACTGGTTCAACCACTGGTCGAACCAGTATGATGCAATAATTACGTAATAATTATATTTAATTTTATAAATATATATAATATTTTAATATTACCAAAAAATAAAACTTTCAATTGATATAGAAAGAATATTATTTGAAAAAAAAAATTCAACTTGCTTATTTTTAAGTACGTTTTTTAGAAAATAATACTATTTCACGATTAGTCAATTATAAATAAATAAAAAATAATGTTTCACATTAATTTAAGTAATAATTCATTTCATACTTCAACTCCAAATAAAAATAAATTCTTCTACGCTAAATATTCAACATAATTTAAGAGAGATTAAACAAAATAAAATAACAAATTAAACATAAATATTCACATATAACTACTACTTTATTAAATTTTAAGAAAATAAATTCATGTTTCAAAAAATTACATGTCCAAAATCTTTAATCATCATTTTCAACTCACAATTTCTCTTTTCTTTTTTTACTTTTTAAAAAAAATTAAAAATTATTAAATAATAAAAAAAAGGTGAACCGGTTGAATTGGTCCGATTTTTAACCCTACCGATTTTTAGCCTTCAACCGAACCGGACAGGCCGCCGGTCACCAATCCGATCGGTCGGACCGGCTGGTCTGGTCCGGTTTTCAAATCATTGACTAAAACAATATGTTGCAGCCTTATTAAAGAGAATATGTTATACGGTGACTCTAGCTAAGCAAGATTCAGAAATTATTTTCTGTGCGGACTGGAATCCAAGTCATACAAAATAATTGAATGAAAACAATCAAGGCAATGTTTGGTTATGTATATCCCTTATTCCATCCTAACCCAGCACATATGGCCAAATCTTAGTACAGAAAAGCCTAACCTAAATAGCTAAATTATATACATAATATTGCAAACACTAAACATAGCAGTAGAAATAAGGGGGAATAACATGAATCCTAGTCAGGCCATAGTATAAACCAGCAACTAAGACAATATAATAACAAAAAATAGGTTTAAAATAAGCAAAATACAACTTGATTTATAACAAAAAAACTAGATTTTATAAAATGCCACAACACCAATACCACCAAATCACCATATGGCTTCAAGAAAACACCCAATTTCAACGACCAAAATACACATTAGACCACAATGATAACAACCTTTGCTGCAATAATAGAAAATCAAAACAGAATATACACCTAACAACAAATTTTCATACACGGCCAAGGCACATTTTCATAGCAAAAATGACAATTGTTGTCCCAAAAAACCTTGCTCATAGCACTAACATCAGCATAGTTGCAGAACACATGCAAGTTGTGCAAGAAAAACATATACCGAAACTATTGAAGCATGAAACAATCTCTCAAACAGTCGATAATCGCAAGAAAAACACCAACACTTACCTAATCGAGTGTCATTTAGGGGAACAAGACCAAAAATCTATAAAAGAAACCATGCCAAAACACCTATGCGCGCAGTGACACACCAGTATACCAAGTATACAGAACACTAGCACAACATCGAACCAAAATAACCTATCTTTGTCTTAATTTACACAGCGAGATTTACAATTCAAACACGAAACAAAAATTGAAAACACCAGTACATTATGAAACCCTAAAAACCCATCAGCGTCTCATTTTTGGAAACGATTTTCCATAAATTTGCACGGGATTGTAATTTGGATGCCTTTATTTGGGTATTTTCCAACAAATTTGGCAAGAGATTTGTGGATATTTGGAGAAGAAGGAGATGAAACCACATAGTTTTAGGGTTGGGGAGGGGGAGAGACACAGTGAGAAAGAGTGAGAGAGAGAAGAGACGTGTGAACACATAGAGACATCATCTGATTTTGACAGATGTGTGGGAGAATGGGAAATGAAGACAGCTTTTTGGTAATGACATTAGAGGTACATGGGGTTTTGGGGGATTTCTCAAGCTGCCATATTGGAGTCAAATTGTGGCAATGTTTGAACATGTTCTCCCGGAATGATTTTGTTCCGGGAGAACATAGCCAAATACTCCCTTTATTTGTCTATTTTGGTTGTCAAATAAGAAAACAATGACATGTGAATAAGTGTTCCCTCATTTTTTGAGAATATTAATGAGAATTGGATCTTGATGAAATGTAAAATGTTCTAAATCTATTTAAACATATCCATTGAATTTTAACTTAATCTTTTTAATTTTCAAAATATTATTTTGTTAATTTAAAGTACCTGATGAAATCAATATTTACATGCATGTTTTTGATAAGAAGATTTTGGCAATTTCCAATCAATTTGATAAGTTGTAAATTTGCTAGACATATAAATTTATTAATAGTTCCTCTAATGGGTTAGTATTGGATGTAAGGAACATATCAAAACAATTACAGTTCAAGTCTCATACATAAAGTATGGTATTCCAATTTAACAAACTCTTGACATGTGTACGTATAAATATGAAAAATATGATACCTTCATATCAGTCAAGTAATGAAGAGTCTAACTTATTCAACCTTTATTACTTTTTCAAAATTGATTTAATTGTTTAAATGACTTTTTCATTTTGTATGCAGAATAATATACATATTATTTATAAAGCATGAAGCCCTTAATAACTAGTTTGATATGTTTTTTTAATAAGTTAATAAAGCTGACCTTCATGAGAAAAAGAAAATTAACTCTATTGAAAAAAAATAATAAAATAGTTTTATTATTCACTTAGTCCTCTCCAATTTTATTTTTTTATTTTTTTTGTTTTTCCTTCAATTATTTTACTTTATCATTTTTTTTATTCTAATTTTTTAAAAAAAAAATACGTCAAACTTATTAAAAATCATAGTAATATTGTATGATATATACTATAAAAATTTAACGTACTCAGAGTGAGCCAAATTGTTAGTAATGATTGAGTAAGAGAGCATGTATAAAATGTTCATCAACTTTATTTGAAAATTTTTCTTTTTTCATTTAAAATTTTTTTATATACAAAAATAAAATTAAAAATACTATATTTATGTTTCAGTACATCACAATTGAAAAAAACCAAACAAGTTGAAACTAATGATAGTAACATTTATATTACTCATAGTAAACTTTGTTAATCAAATTTTTTCATATGGAAAAGTATCTCAAAGATAAACTCACGAGATACTTGCATTACAATATCTATCAAGATCATAAAACTTACAAAGTTTCGTAAAAACTCAAATAGTCTGTGCATTCAGTTTTCAAGTATTAACTAAAATACATCAATTTTTCTTGAAAATTTTTGTGATTGTAATTGTTATGCACTAAGAGTCATTTTTTATTATAAATAATAGCAAGAACTTTTACAGTTATGAATCTATATAATATTTAGCAAATAACAATAAATAAAGACATGCTCTTTTAGTTGCTCCAATCCAATTGTGGGTGTATATAATATTTGATAAATATTGGTGATAGAGGTTGTGAAGCTGATTGGCTCGAATTTATTCATTGGTTATAGACATCGTCTCGTCGATTGGCTCGTATTTGTAGAGGCCGTTTCTACTAGGTGTAATATATAGGTTTGTAATTACAAATTTCTTTGTCTGCAAAGTAAAATTACAAGACAAGAAAAATTGTACAAATAAAATGAAATTGAAACTTATCAATTGTGGATCTAATCTCTAATCTAATTCTTTGATTCTTTCTTTTTAAATATGATCTTGAAATTAAATGAGCTCTGCGATTTGGATCTCCTTGAATTTGATTTGAAGAAAATAATGCCAATTCGAGGATTTCACACCTTAATTTTAAATCAAACGTCAAAATATATGAGCTTCACGAAGTACGCCTTAAAAAACGTGGATCTCCCTGAATTTGCTTGAGAGAATTGCTGGATTCTTTCAAAGTTTCTCACACTAGCTAGGATTTGTGTAATGTGTTGAATGAGCATTAATTACTCCTTTAGATAAATGTTTGATGGAAGACTTCCAGATTGACTTGAACTTCTTTGATGGTTATCTCTTTGATAAAATAATATCAAATATCAAGAGATAATATCAAGTATCAGAAGTAATATCAAATATCTTTGATTTGATTCGTCCATAGGCATAGATACACACTTCATCTTTGACACTTGTCAATATTTGATTTGAGCATAAAATAAATACTAGAGTATTTATTAAAATCAACTATTTATCTTTTGAAATTAAATTTAATAAATTTCAAGAAATAAATAAAAATTTTAAATTAATATCTAGCACATTAGTTTACATGTGTCACTTCTCCATTGACTAAAATTAATATGTTTACAAATGCCCCCACTTCAAGGCTTGGCGAAAGATGTATCAACATCCATGAAATAATCAAGACTTGAAGTATTTGAGAATTTTTTCTTTCATTTTCTTTTTCACATACGTCTGTGGCAAGAACATCCTCCAAGCATTCCTCGAGCTGTACTACCATAAAAAATTATCATCTCTTTGTGGGATCGTTATAAACTTTTCGGATTGCCAATAATGAAGCTTTTTATGGTGAAGTCCTCCTATTTACCTATGTACCCAATAAAGGGATGAAATCACAACATAGTTCAAAGTAAACATCCTTTTGAGGGGGGGGAGCTGTACACAATTTATATTCATGCGGGATAGAAGTAACATGCAGTTTAGGCTCGTGTGTTAAGGAGCATATTTAACTTGAATAGACATCTTATACTTGTGTCAAGGAGTCCACCTGAGTTTGACTTAACAGAGAGTTTATACTCTTATCAAGGAGTACATGGGGAGACTTTAATTTAAAGATTTTAGATAGTATATGCTTGTATCTAGGAGCATTATTGACATTTTAAGCTCTTATCAAGGAGCATATGGAGAGACTTTGACTATTTAGAAAGTTTATGCTCATACCTAAGGGCCTTATTGACAGTTTAAGTTCTTATCAGGAGCACATGGGGAGACTTTGACTTAAAGATTTTTATATAATTTATGCTCATATGTAGGAGCATTATTGATAGTTTAGACTCTTATTAAGGAGCATTTGGAATTTGAAGACTAGAAGATTTGAGTATTTCACTTGGAAACTTGAAGACTTGAGCCTTGGATTTAGAGATATGGAGACTTGAGTCTTGCATTTGAAGACTTCAAAAATTGAGCCTTGATTTGAATACTTGGAGACTTTGAGTTATGGATTTAGAGACTTGAAGGTATGATCTTGAATTTGAAGACTTGGAGACTTAAAAATTTGAGTTTGGACTTGGAGACTTGAGTCTTCATTTGAAGTATTGGAGACTTGAGTTGTGAATTTTAGAGACTTGGAGACTTGAGTTTGGATTTGAAGACTTGAAGAAGTTTGATTTTGGAGACTTGAAGACTTATGTCTTGAATTTGAATACTTAGAGACTTGAAAATTTTATATAGTTTATGAGCATTATAGACAATTTATCTATGTGATTTGAAGATGAAAATTAATTGCCTCCAACATCTTTATCATCATCAGCATCACTTAAGTTTTCTTGTTCATCAAAATTCATACTTATTTCAGTACTATGTGCACAAGCTGTCAAATCTTCAAAAGTTTTTGGTTTGATTCCTCAAAGTATGTAGCAAAGACTCCAATCAATTCCTTGGATACACATCTCAATTGTTGAAGCCTCCGACAATTGATTTAATACTCAAATTTCTTTAGCGATTTATGTAGTTAATCACAAGTTTTTCTTTTCATTGGCGAAAGTTTGTAAGCTCAATCATGCTTATCATCCTTCGAGTGTAGTAGAAGCGATTGAGGAGCTATTGTTCCAATTGCCCCCAACTATCTATGGAGACATGGAGCCTGCCTCCAAGTTAGTATATCAATCAAAAGCGCTGCCCTTTAATGATCGAACAAATTACTTTACCAAATGATCTTCATATGTGCCAGCATTATTACAAGTCTCGGTGAAATAATTCACATGCTGCTTTGGGTTGCGGGTTGCCCTTACCATCAAATTGCTGAAACTTTGGGGGTTGGTATCCAATTAGCATATTCAAATTATTAATCCTTTGAGTATAAGGCTTAGAATAAGTTATAAATGACTTAAAACTTCCCTCAAGCTTGTATTTGATAGTCTCCATACTAAACTCCTCCATTTGGTCGACGGGAATTAGTCCATTAGTGGAAACTTGTAGGTCTTTTGTTGTAGTTTCTTCATTTTTGACTGATTGTCTCATTGTGGATGTTTCGCCTTCGTCATGAACCTCAACTTGTTCTCCCACCATGCAACTGGCATCAACATTGTCCACCTTACTCATCAATTTGGAGATTTGAAAGTTTCACTCTTGGACGTGCTTTGTGAGTCCTTCAATCGCCCTCGTCAAATTTGCAATTTGTTCTTCCAAGATTATAGTATTTGTCACCATCACCATCGCCATGCTCGAGGAATTTGATATTGAGTAGGGAATGGATGATGCGGATTCTTCCTTTGAGTTTCCACCATCTTCATTCATATCAATAAAATGCATCAACACCTTTTCCATAGCAAGCGAAAAAGTCACCTTCGAAGATGATTGCAACTTTTTGGATATATTTCTTCTGATGATGCCAACACTTTTTGCTCCAGCATTTGAGGAATTTGATATAGTAATTTTCGATATAGCAGTCTTGTTGGCAGCCATTTGATACTTCAATTTTACTGAAAGGAAGAGATGGGAGGTAGAGATTGTCCCACTGGGCATGCCAAAAATTTGCAAGTGCAAATTTCTTTGTCTGCAAAATTAAAATTACAAGGTAAGAAAAATTGTACAAATAAAATGAAATTAAAACTTGTCAATTGTGGATCTAATCCCTAATTTAATCCTCTAATTCTTCCCTTTTAAATATGATCTTAAAATTTAATGAGCTCCACGAAGAATACTTTGAACACTGTGGATCTTTTTGAATTTGATTTGAAGAAAATAACGCTAATTTGAGGGTTTCGCACATTAATCTCAAATCAAATGTCAAAATATATAAGCTCTGAGAAGTATGCTTTAAACTCCGTGGATCTTCTTGAATTTGCTTGAGAGAATTGCTGGACTTCTTCAAAGTTTCTCTCCCTTGCTAGGATTTGTGTTGTGTGTTGAATGAGCTTTAATCACTCCCTTTATATAAATGTTTCATGGGAGACTTCCAAATTGACTTAAACTTCTTTGATGATTATCTCTTTGATAAAATAATATCAAATATCAAGAGATAATATTAAGTATCAAAAAGATACTATCAAATATCAAGAGATAATATCAAATATCAAAAGATAATATCAAATATCAAGAGATGATATCAAATCTCTTTGATTTGATTGGGTCCATAGACATAGATACTTTATCTTTGACACATGTCAATATTTGATTTGAGCATAAAATAAATACTAGATTATTAATTAAAATTAACTATTTATCTTTTGGAATTAAATTTAATAAATTCCGAGAAATAAATAGAAATTTTAAATTAATATCTACTATATTATTTTACATGTGTCACTTCTCCATTGGCTAAAATTAATATGTCTACAAGGTTTTAGAGGTTATCTTTACTGCCCCATAATTGATCTACCTTAATTGGTTGTGAAAATCGTTTTACTAATTAGCCCGAAAGTGATTTTGGATTTATTCCATTCAGTATGGCAATTGTGGCATAAAACTAGTCTTGAACATCAATTCCATGAATTCATTTTGTAATGTTGTTGACCGAGTTAGCCACTTAGCGATGGAAATAAACGTAATCATGATTATTATATAGATTTTTTTGAAAGTCATAAGATGGAATACTTCCCATCGTTGGTTTTACGAAACTGATACGTCTTGTATTGCGAAATTTGAGATTTCTTGGTAAATGTAGGGAAATTTGAGAGGTCCCTTCATTGGTATGGGATGATGTTGAGATGCTTTAAATGATGTGTTGTACATAAGATTCTAGTTTAGACTCTGTTTCATGAATTTTGTACAATTCTTAACCTACAAAACAATCATTGAATTTTATAAGATTTTGTGAAAAAGGGATTCTCTTCTCGAGTTCTAGAAGACCTTCATGACTTCGAAATTTAGATGTGGGAATAAAATTTTTGATATATCAAAATAAGCTTACCTACTATTTAAGGTCCTCTTTAATCAGCTGATATCAATGGGTCTTAGAATTATTTGTGTTCGAAATAAACATCTATTATATATGTATTCTCTAGACTGACAATACATCTTAATGTTGCCTCACCAAGTCATTCGAACTTACCTTTTTTGTACTATTCTGTCTATTTTTTGCCCAACTTGAAGAAATAAAAGGCACTATGAGTGTGTATACAAAATGTAAGTAGTTCTGCGAAGGTCTATACCAATAGAAAGGATGTGATATATTAGGTTTGCAATATAAATAATATGTTTGTCAACTTAATTTTCTTTTTATTTGGAGTTGATAATAGATGAGGTGGTGGACGGTTTTAAATTGTGAGTCTTTGGATGATGCTAATTGGTTTAAAGAAACTTAGATTTGACTTGAAGTCTTGCATCATGACTAGTTGATAAAGCATTTAAATTAATTGATCCTAATAATGCTTATCATCTTGGGTTGTCATGGAATTATTTAAATAAAAAATTTTGGAGATGCATATTTTGTTTTGAATTTTTGGATTCGAATAGAGTAGGACCTTGGCCAAAAGAGGTACTTCCCAGGCCGGTCGCTACATAAATTATCTTCAAATATCATGTTATTTAATAATAAAATTTCTTTCTTTAGATATTAAGAGCAATTACAATTTATTTTTTAATCATATCATGTAAAATGAATATTATTATAGAATAAAATTTTTAGCATTTAAATATTTTTTGTGCATCGCACCGAGCACATGCAAATTATATATAGCACAATTTTGTTTGACAACAATGGCACAATTTTGATCAAATTCTAATGTTTTAAAATTTTGAATATTTTAATTTTCATTTATTACTAATTTGATGTTTCCAGTTATATATAACTAACTTATCTTTTATAAGTAAAGCATCTTGTTGTAGTTACCCAATTTAAAGTGTAAAATTTTATGTCATCAAATAAGTTTAAAATATTCATAATCAAATATTTTTATCTTTTCAGATAAGTATAAAATCAAAAAATGTATTTTATGAGCATGAAATTAGGTATTCCTATTACAGAACTTCATCATATAAATGTAACTCATTACAAGATTAATAGTTTATATTTACAATATTATTTCAAAAATTATTTAATAGATAAGTTTTTAATAACTTTTTCATAACACATCTCTAAAAGTGTTTGTTCGTTTCCCATTCTAAATTAGATAGATAAAATATTCTTCTAATCTATTTAAATATATTAGTTTATTACTTATTTCCTCAATAACTATTTAAAATTTAAGTTTTTATAGATCAACTTAAAATTGTAACTTTTATAAAAAATAAAAAATTTAATGAAAGGGAAATGAAATAAACAATAAAATCAATGGTTTTGAAGTGTGTAATTACTTTCTCTGGGGTGATATTTGCCTCCAGTTCTAATTTTCTATCAAGTTGTATAGCAAATTATTTTTAGAATAGAACAAAATTATTCAAGGGTTTCAAACAACCACTTCCAATGCCTCCCTTTATGAACTTCTCAAAAAACAGTTGCTATTAAATACATACGAGAATTTTTTTATGAGTTAAAAATTCTTTTCGGACATAATTAGTTTTATATAGAATTTGAAACATCCTTCTTAGCCAACACGTTATGTCATAGAAAGGCAACAACTTTTAATCAAAAGTCAAATTTATTAGAGAAATAAACATCTAAACAGAAATGGCCATTAGATTATGACCATTTACTTATAATCATATTTTATTAGTTAGAATTCTTTCAATATTTTACTAAAAAACTCCAACTATCCCCATTTTTTGGTTATAGTACAATATAGAGTTTTCACCAACTTTAAAAGGTGCATTTATAAATGAAAGTGTCTTTTGAATTAATTTTTTTTAAAAATTTGATGGCTAATTGCTTAAATTTAAATCTTCATGTGCTAAATTAGAAATATCATACATAGAAATGCATTTAGCTTTTAAGAAATTCATCAAATTGTAAGCACGTATATGACCTTGCGCTTCATCTTAATATCATGAACACTTACAAAGATTTTCCAAATTTTTATTAGCAGTGGCACCATTCCATATTTCCACTTAGTGGCTTAGCTGAAGTCTGTTCATATCATAAAAGGCATCAAAATTTATTTTTAGAATGCTTTTCAATTCAGCCTCCTTATGCAGTATGCACAATCTTTAAAATAGTTAATATGTCTAGAGTAGATTTTAATAGTTTGTTATACTTTTTAGACATTGATGGTGCTAATAAAAGGTAGTGTTTCCATTACTAGTGATCTCATAGTCATTTAATTTCGCAACTTTCTAATACTTGAGATGTGTCAACTCCAAAGTTAATTTTTATTACCCACTCACACATTAGCCGTCTGCAAAAAACTTTGGGGAACATAACTTATTCAATTGTATAAAACTAACATCGAATCTTCGGTCATATCCACTAATATGCGTTCTTCATGTTAACCCCTTCGATGAGTTATATTGTTTTGATCATGACAAAACTATTCCTTAAATTATGCGTTGAATAGCATGCATATTATCTGCTGGAATCTGTTTACATGTTGTCTACTGGAATCTGTCTTGCATTGGAATTTACTTTCCATAAATAAAAGATCTCCTCCAGATTATAGTTTGATTTGCATCTTTGTAACTTAGGAAAGAAATCACATCATGTCGCAATTATTAAATCATCCGCTGTTTAAGGTATAAATGCATGACTACCAAAGTAAACTTGTTTCCTTATTTAATTCCAACGGATTCTTGCCTTAATGAGAACTTATAGTCGTTGGACAAAAACATATAAAAGTGAGATTATGCAGCATTTTTAAAAGTGAATCACTAAGTCGGGAGAGAACCTTGTTAAGTGTTTTGAGAAGTTGTGTGATACTCTCTTACACATTCTTGTGCTCAATTATTGCTAATTCCTTGCTCTATGTGTGTTTTTGAGGGACCTTGTGGTGAAAAAGGTCAAGTGGAACTTGCCTTCGATGGACCTTGCTGAGACGAGGACAAGGAGGCTTGTGTCTCGAAGGACCCAGTGGTGAAGAGGGACGGGAGTCGTACCTGCTCTCGAGGGATCCCGTGAAGAGAACAAACCAGCGCTTGGTTGCTCTAAGGACCTCTAGGCCCAATAGAGCGGTACTGCTTGGAACTTTCTGCAGTGTTCTTAGCTCCAGTCTGGAAGAAAATACTAGAGCTTGTCGTATGGAGTGGCAGCAACTCGTGCAACAATCCACAGAGGTTGTGCAAGTGAATCTAGTTGAAGTTCCCCCAGACCTATTCACAACCAGCTTGGTTTCACAGTGCTCTGGAACTTGCCTCATCCCGTTTGGGATTTTGGTGTAGCACTTTGCGAAGAGCTGGTCTTTCACCCTGCTAGGGTGTTTCTGTTCCTTAAAACTTTTCTTACTGTCAAATTATTGTTTTATTTGTAAAAGTATTTTTATACACTTATTAATTTGGTAGGTTTAAAATCCTAAGTGAAAGCTTAGGTAGAGGACATAGGCTTGCTGAACCTCTATAAATACCAGTGTTTTATTACATCTGTTTTATTGCTTTTCTTATCACTGGTCTGACCGACATCTTAACTGGTACTTGCAAATTCTAGTCAGTAATTAAAACTTTTTTTTACGAAAGACTTAAACAGTTTTTGAAAGGCGAAAAAGTATTTTGAGTGATAAACTTCCACTGCATTAAAATCTCTTAAGCCTAATTCACCCCCCTCTTAGGCATATAATCACTCACAATTGGTATCAGAGCATTGGTTCTCTATATTGTGGTGTAACTACCAGAGTAAAAGATCCTATGGCCACTAATACTCTTGATGTCTTTGCAGAAGGGCAATCGTACAACTGGCCTTTGCTGTTTGATGGTTCCAACTATGCTACATGGAAAAACCGGATGAAGAATACATAATTGCCCTAGATTTTGATTTATGGGACGTGGTCAGTGAAGGGCCAATGTTTCCAATGAAATTAGTTGACGGACAGATGGTTCCAAAGGAGAGACGTGAATTTACCAATGATGATAAAAAGGCCATCTCAATTAATGCAAAGGCCAAAAATATTCTGTCATGCACTTTCACCAAAGAGGAGTACAACTGAGTCAGTACATGTGCTACAACAAAGCAAATGGGAAATATTGCAAGTGACCCACGAAGGTACCAGTTAGGTTCGACAAGAGTCATTCACAAGTATGAAATGTTCCAGATGAAACCAGATGAGACCATAAGCCAGATGTACGCACGCTTCAAGAAAATTATAAATCCCATGTTCGCACTAGGTAGAACTATAAATGAGGATGAACAAGTCCGAAATATTCTTAGATCGCTTCCAAAGGAATGGATGCCAAAAGTTACTGCTATTTAAGAAGCTCGTGATCTTAATAGAATGACCATGGGTGAACTGATTGGATCTCTCACATCCCATGAGATGAAGCTCCTAAATAAAGATGAAGGTTCGAAAATGAAGGTAAAAAAGAACATTACTTTTAATACCGATCATGATCCGACTTAGAACTTCAAGAAGATCTTGATGAGGACCAGGTTGAGGATGAAATCGTTTTGATTTCCTGAAGATTAAAGCAACTGACGAACCTCAAAAGAAAATTCCAGAATAACAGGTCAAAATCGAAAAGAACCAATCCAAAAACTACAAATACCGAGCCACCTCGCTGCTGCGAATGCAGTGAGATTGGACACAGAAAACCAGATTGTCCCTGATTGAAGAAATTTGCAAAACAAGCCAAATTTAAGGCGATGCAACCACATGGAATAAATCTGATGGTGAACAATTTGACAATAAAGAGAATTGCTTCATGGTAAATCAAGTAAGTACCTCTTCATGTTCTGATTATGATTCCAGTGATGAAATTGACATTGATGAGGATGTGCAAAAAATTCTTAAGCTTTATGAAATTCATGTAAAAATGCTTGTTGATAAAAATAAAATTTTGCAAGAAAAAATGGACTATTTGTAGGAAGAATTGGATAGGGCTCATAAGGATATATTTGAAATGTAAATGTAAGTGTCAAATACGCATATATGCATGTTCCACCTAGACATAATGTTAAGAAAGGTCGGAATTTCAAAAATCGCATAAACCAGAGAAAAACTGAATCGGTTTCAATGACTTCCAAAATGAATTTCAAACCAGTTCAAAAAAACATGCTTTAGTTATGGTAGATCTGGTTATGTTAATTATAGATGTCCGATTGAGAAACTTATTGGTACCAAGTTTGTTTGGGTTAAGAAATTATTTGCTACTAACCATGAAGGACCCAACTTAGTTCGGGGACCTAAAACAAACTGATTTCTTATAGGTACATGCCAAGGAACATTCTTGAAAACAGAAGTGGTACTTGGATAGCAGATGTTCCAGCTATATGATGGGGGATGCATCCATGTTTCTTAAGCTTAACAATTGTTCTGCAGGAAATGTTCTCTATACAAACAACATAAAAAGATGCATAATAGGTAAATATACTATTAGTAAGCAGACTAGTACTTCCATTGATAACGTCTGGTTTGTTGAAGGCCTTAAGCATAACTTGCTTAGTATCAGTTAACTATGCGATGAAGGTTATGAGGTTAAATTCCATCCTCCTCACTGTGTTATCAAGCATAATGAGAAACTGGTTTTTACTGCTACTGGGGTGGAAATATTTATTGTATAACCCTTGATGATTTAATTTGTCAAAATGTGGAGTGTTTAGCTGTTTCAGACAAAGAATGCTGGAAATGGCATAGGAGAATAGACCACGTAAACATGGAACTATATATCTCATCTCACAAAGAAAGATCTTGTCAAAGGGGTACCCAAGTTAACTTCTCCTAGGACAGGATGTGTGATGCATGCCAAAAAGGGAAACAAATCTGAACATTTTTCAAACCAAAGAATGAGTCACAACTTTCAAGCCACCGGAACTTCTACACATTGATCTATTTAGACCTATGAAAAACGTTTTCCTTGGAGGTAAAAAATATGTGTTTGTCATATTAGATGATTATACTCATTTTACGTGGGTTCTATTCCTTGCTCATAAAAATGATGCTTTAAATGCTTTCATTCCACTCACTAAAAGGCTTCAAAATAAAAAGGGTTATTTCATTAAGAAATTCGAAGTGACCATAGAACTGAGTTTGATGAAATAAACTTTACTTTGTTTTGTGAAGAACATAGTTACATTCATAATTTTTCTGCTCCTAAGACTTCCCAACAAAATAGGGTAGTTGAAAGAAAAAATTGAATTTTGCAAAAAGCAACTAAAACCATGCTAAATGAATATGATCTTCCAAAATCCTTTTGGGGTGAAACTGTGAACACGGCTTGTTATGTGTCAAATCGTGTCTTCTTAAGACCACTTTTGAGAAAAACCCCATATGAATTGTAGCATGGTAAAATTCCAAACATTTCCTACTTTCATATCTTTGGTTGCAAATGTTTTATTCTTAATGATGGAGATTATTTGACAAAGTTTGATTCCAAAGTTGATGAGGCTATCTTTGTTGGTTATTCAATACATAGTAAAGCCTATCATGTTTTTAATAAGAGGAAAAGAACAATTCAAGAATCCACGCATATTACGTTTGATGAAACTAATCCATGTTGTGCCATGAAAATCTTGAGCAAAGAAGTTGCAGGATTCGAAGAACCAGTCAAAATTTCAGACCCTGAGCCATTAACACCAAATCAAGAGGAACCCGAATCATTTGTGGAAACAAATCCTACTGATGAACCTGATTCCAACAAGTCAGTGGAAAGGGCTGAACAAAGAACTAGAAAGTTCAAACATGCTTCCAGTCACCCCACTGACAAAATCATTGGAGATCCACAAACTGGAATACTACTACATCCAAAACCAGACAAGTTCTACTAGATGAATCCACATGTGCTCTTATTTCAATGATTGAACCTAAGGATATCAAAGAGGAACTAAAAGATCCATTCTGGATTGAAGCAATGAAGGACAAATTGGCTTAATTTGAGAAGAATGAAGTCTGGAACCTAGTAGAACAACCATCAGACCATCCAGTCATTCGTACCAAGTGGGTATTCAAGAACAAGCTAGATGAAACTAGTAAAGTTACCAGAAACAAAGCCAGGTTGGTAGCAAAAGGCTACAGTCAGCAAGAAGGCATTGACTATGATGAAACGTTTGTTCCAGTTGCAAAGTTAGAATCAGTTAGAATGCTTCTTGTCTTTGCATCTCATAAAAAGTTTTTGCTCAATCAAATCAACGTAAAAAGTGTTTTTCTAGACAGATTCACAAAAGAAGAAGGTTATGTAGATCAACAGCTCGGTTTCGACAATTAAAATTTTCCTCATCATGTTTTTAAATTAACAAAGGCTTTATATGGATTAAAACAAGCCCTTAGGGCCTAGTATGATCATTTGAGCAACTTTCTCATAAAGAATGGTTTCTCTATTAGAATCTTAGATACCACACTGTTCACTAAGCACCAAGAAAATGGTTCTCTTATTGTTCAAATATATGTTGATAATATTATCTTTGGTGCTACTAATGATCTACTTTGTCAAGAAATGAAACAGGAATTTGAAATGAGCTTAATGGGAGAGCTCAATTTCTTCTTGGGACTTCAAGTGAAGTAAACTCAGAAAGGGACATTTATCTATCAAGTAAAGTATACAAAAGGGCTTCTAAAGAAGTTTGAAATGAGTGAATACAACCCTGCAACCACTCACATGAGTATAAATACTAGAGTGGAACTTGGTGAGAACGGTAAGAATGTATTCGAAAAGGTCTACAGAGGTATGATTAGTAGCTTACTCTATTCAACTGTTAGCCGTCCACAAATTATGTTTTCAACATACGTATGTGCTAGATTCCTGTCCGATCCTAAGGAATCCCATTTAAATGATATGAAAAGAATATTGAGATATCTTAAGGGAACATCCAACTATGGCTTATGGTATCCACATTGTAAATTCTTTAATTTCATAAGCTATTCTGATGTGGATTATGTTGGTTGCAAGATAGACAGGAAAAGTACTAGTGGTAGTTATCAACTGCTGGAAAATTGCTTCGTTTCATGGTCCAGTAAAAAGTAAAGTGTAGATGCATTATCCACAACCGAGGCAAAATACATGGCCTTGGGCAATTGCTGCACCCAGGTATTATGGATGAAATGCATATTACATGAGTTTGGTATTAATGTGCCTTGTGTGCCCATTTTATGTGATAGTTTCAGTGCTATTAGCATTTCTAAAATTTCAGTTTTGCACTCACGCACAAAATATATTGAGATCAAACATCATTTCTTGCGTGATCATTTGAACAAAGGTGATATTTCAATTGATTTTGTTTCCACTGAGAATCAACTTGTAAATATTTTTACCAAAGCTTTGGAAGAAAAAAAATTTGCATGCATAAGAGAAAATTTGGGAATTAGATCAAAATCTGATTTTGGCGGGATGCTAACTTGTTTAAACTTGGCAGCTATTCCTTCTTGAAAACCGTATGTTGATCATCCCCCATTACCAAATTTATTTGATAGAATTTTCAGCCATTATGATTAAAAACCTATCAAGTTTCCAAAATCACTCCTTTCAAGATCTTCACTTATTTCTAAAAGTGATTTATTTCTCCCTTACGCGTAAAAAACCTCTCTCTCCCGTCTTCATCTTCCTCTCAAAAACATTTGCTGCAATTTTTTTTTCCAATCTGTAATCTTCTCCAAAATTCCGAAGAGAGGTAATACCCAAATAGCTAGACCTTCAACTTCAAAGAAAAAGAAAGTTCCATCTTCTTCCTCTGAACCAACTAATTTCAAAGTATCAGAAGTCCCTTTTCTACTCAAATGGTACAAAGACTCTAGCTCTGATGATGAAAAATCATCCCTCTCTGATAAACCCGAGTTCATGGGGGTCTCAAGAACCTAGTAATAAGGACACCCCCATGGGTTCTCCTGAAAAACTAAGCGTTTCAAACAATGGAATGTCAAGCCCTAGGTCATCAGCTCCAGTTAACCCTGAAGCAATTTCTAATTGGAACTTTGGTTGGGTTCTTTCCTCTCTCAAGTTCAATTCTACTGAAGCTGAAAATTGTTTTCATCAGAAAATTTTTGGGCGGAATCTAAACAGGGGGAGAGCAGTAGATTTTAATTCATTACCCAAATCTCTTGCAATCGATCTTGTTTGCAAAATGAAATGGGATAATTTTATGAAATTAGATGAAAGATCTTATCCCTATGTGGAGAAGCTATTCTATTCAAATTTCACTTTCATTGAGTCTGAAAATGATATTTATGTTGAGTCCTATGTTTTTAGAAGAATGATTGTGCTTTCTTCCTCCAAAGTGAATTTTATACTCAATCTCCCTGATGATGGAACTAAGTTCTTTAACTTTGGAGATTTGTCTGAAGCTGATATTTCTTATGACGAAATCACAAAACTGTTTTGGGGTGGTAAGCAATTTGCTTTATCTGGTGGGGTTGCTATAAACAAACTAAAAATTGAACACATTTTGGTCCACAAAATGCTTAGTTGTACTGTGTTTTTGTCTCCGGTATCTAGTGGCGGTCACTCCACTAATCTTATACCATGAGTCTTTATGTGATGGCTAAGGTTGTTAGACAAGAACCAGTTAACATTAGCTTCGTAATTCTGAAATATATGGCCTACCCCTTCTCCCATCAAGCCAAGAACCTTCTTTTCTCTATGATCCTCACCCACATCTTTAAACATGAGGGTATTTTCTTACTGGACGCCTGGATTGAGGGGGAGGGTGACCATAAAGTCTTAGACCTTGCCAACCTTAGGAAAATGAGGATTCAGTACACTGAAAATGATGGGTAGTTTAGAGGAGTTGGTAGAACTCCTAGCAGCATTAAGCTTCATCCCCGCAAATCTAAACTTTCAATTTTCATTAGCTCCAAGTCTGAAGAATCCAGTCCTGCTCGACCCACTCCGATTAAAACACCAAGAAGGGCTCAAGGGAAAGTCAGTAAAGTTGATGTAGGTCTTGAGGCTAAGATAGATGACCTCAGCAAAACTGTGGAAACTCTTACAGGTCGTCTGGAAACACTTGTTGATTTAGTGGACTACAAGCTGGAACATTTTCTTTGCAAGTCCAGTCGCACTCGTGCTAGTGTGATTTGATTGAAAGAAAATGTTAGGGCATTTCTGAATGCCTCCTAGTTTGATTTTGACGATAAAGGGAGAACGAATATGAAATTTGACAAACTTGTTTCTGTCTTCTGCTGTTTGCTGCTGCTAGAACTTTGCTCTTGTTATTCTGGAATTTTGATGGAACTAAAAACTTTTTTGGGCTTGTAATAACTTATTACTCTGATTACTTTTTACTTTCATTTTGGATCTGTAATAATTTATCATGGATTATTACTCTTTTTACTACTTGAGCATGCCTAATGATTCAATATATTATATTTGCTGGTATCTGTTGCTTGCCTGGTATTTTCTTGAGTAAATGAATAGGAGAAGCACCAATCACTCCAGACATGGTGTGCACAAACTAACAGAACCGGGCACATATATAAGGGGAGTTCAGGTGATATCTTTCCACTCTACTCAAATTTTGTCATCATAAAAAATGGGGAGATTGTTAACCCTTTTGATGATTTACATTGTTTTGATCATCAAAAAATTATTCCTTGAATTATGCATTGAATAGCATGCATATTATCTGTTGAAATCTGTTTACATGTTGCCTATTGGAATCTGTCATGCGCTGGAATTTACTTTCCATAAATAAAATATCTCCTACATATTATAGTTTGATTTGCATCTTTGTAACTTAGGAAAGAAATCATATCATGCTACAATTATTGAATCATCCATTGTTTAAGGTATAAATGCATGAATACTAAAGTTAACTTGTTTCCTTATTTAATTCCAATAGATTCTTGCCTTGATGAGAACTTATAGCCGTTGGACAAAAGCATATAAAAGTTAAGTGTTTGAGAAGTTGTGTGATACTCTCTTACACATTCTTGCGCTCAATTGTTGCTAATTCCTTGCTCTACGTGTGTTTTCGAGGAACCTTGTGGTGAAAAAGGTCAAGTGGAACTTGCCTTCGACGGACCTTGGGGAGACAATGATAAGGCGATTTGTGTCTCGAAGGACCCAGTGGTGAAGAGAGACGGGAGTCGTACCTGCTCTTGAGGGACCTCGTGAAGAGAACAAACCAGCGCTTGGTTGCTCTAAGGACCTCTAGGTGAAGAAACCAGTAGAGCGGTACTGCTTGGAACTTTTTGCAGTGTTCTTGGTTCCGGTCTGGAAGAAGAGACTAGAGCTTGTCATACGGAGTGGCAACAACCTATGCATCCATCCACAGAGGTTGTGCAAGTAAATCTAGCAGAAGTTCCCTCAGACCTATTCGCAACCATCTGGTTTCACAGTGCTCTGGAACTTGCATCATCCCATTTGGGATTTTGGTGTAGCTCTTTGTGAAGAGCTGGTCTTTCACCCTGCTAGGGTGTTGCTGTTCCTTAAAACTTTTCTTACTGTCAAATTATTGTTTTATTTGTAAAAACATTCTTATACACTTATTAATTTGACATGTTTAAAATCTTAAGTGATATATATATATATTTATATATTTATAATAATATTTATTTCCCCCAAAAATATAAGTGTGTTCTCCAAATTACATAAAAAGGTATTTACAATAATCTTATTTCATCCAAAAAAGAGTTACAATTCTGTTCTCCAAATCTTATCCGAATCCACTATTAAAACACATTCTCTCAAAATATTTCAAAATAAAATCAAACATTTATTTAAAACCAATATCTTGGTAATCTTAAGTGACATTTTCTGCATGTAGTTTCAAAAGATTAATTCCCTCTCGACTTGAAGTATGCAATTCAAAACATGGCATCAAATAGAAGTGGTTAAGGTGGAAACTTCTATATTATTTATAATGTCTGAGGGTGTTAATAATTAATTTGGTATAGTTTTTAATTAGTTGACAAATTTAATCTCATTTTGAAAAATAATGATAAGATAGTTTTAAATTCTCTTCTTTACTCCATGTATATCTTTTATTCCTCTCTCCAATTTTAACTTTTTTCCTTCAATTATTTCCTTTATCATTAATTTTTAATTTATCCTAAAAATTTAAATAAACATATGAAAATTATTACAAAAAATTTCAATATCACATAAAGATTGAATAAATATTTTTGTTTATCTTGTACTGGTAATATTTTAATACACGTGTCAAAATGACTAACCCAAATAAAAAATATTTCTATATCAAAATGACAAAAAATTCCTAGAAAATGCACTACTAGTCATCAGTCATCACTCTAGTGGCAAAAGGGAAAAAAAAAAAAAAAAAAAAAAAAGGCCCAGAAATGGACAATCTAAGAAATATATCCTGTTTGGATAATTCCTTCATAGTAAAACACACTGGATTAGTTAGCAATCATCACACATAGAATTTTCATGTAAAACTGATCCATTTGTATTGGAATCTCAATTCAAATATGAATTTCACATAGAATTTTCATGTAAAAAGTCCATTTGTATTGGAATCTCAATTCAAATATGAATTTGATTTGTGTTCCGCATTATGGTAAATATTTTCCCCACTTGAAATGAAGAAAAATGCAGTTTCTAATTTCGACTTATGAAAAAAGAAATATGCAAATAAATAAGCAAAATACAATTAATATCCTTACACATTCGCTTAAACTTTTCTTTAAGCTCCGTCTTATGTTCGCTCTTAGTAACACGAAAATAATAATCAGGATAGGTACTCTGATCGAAACAATTTGATGGAACTGCTGTCCCAATAGCCAAGATCGTGGCCGGCCCCTCCGCCCGTTGGGCCCTCCGAACCTCCTCGACGGTCACCATATTTTTCGAAAGAATATTGCGGTGATGGTGGTGGAAAAAAATGTTCTTTGCAGGACAAAATAGGGGGCATATGCTGTGGCATATATATAGATTACAATAGGTCCAGTGGCACTGAGCATCACCTTGTCGTGTTGGGAAAAAAAAGAGTACATTAGTGGGATAAGTACAGCCCAAGTTAAATAACAAGATAAATTGATTTTACTTCGTAGGTGTCATGCATGCATATGATAATCTATATAGCAGAATAGCCTCCACTACAATCAACACATTTTTGATTTGGTCAAAATTTAATTTATGCAATACTAAAAAATTGCTTAGATGAGCCTATAAGACCATCAAAATATTTTATAGGTTTTTTGAGAGCATATAGAATGCCTTAAGTATTCAGTAAAAGTTTTCCAGAAACAAATTAATTTTAAAATAAGATGTTAGGATCTTATGAACTCTTTTGAAAAAAATAAGGAAGAACTATCTTTCTTTTTTAAGATCGTAAAAAGTTCATTTAATTTTTAACCAAATTAATTACAAAATCAACTTTACTATTTAAGCTCAAACGTTTTATTTTATTGAAACATTTTAAGAGATTATTTTTAAAATAAGATCTAATACCTTAAGTTCTAAAATTGTTCTATAGAATGTATGAGCTTATAAGATCTTTTAAATAAATTTAGCCAGTAATCGGTAACGTTAAACAACTAGCCTTTAGTTATATCTAAATTAGACAATTAACAAATTAAACATTATTATAGGAGGAGAGATAATACACATTAAATTAAAAATCATGTCATGTAAACTTTTATAACTACCTTCTTCTATATATTCATATACACAGATATATATATATATATATATCAGAAATTTCTTAACTTTGATTGCACTTTTATATAAATAAATAGATTCACGTTGAAATCATTTATCTGAATATGTATAAAAATATGCACATGGTACTTTATTAACATATTTTTGAATATACCATTAAAAGAAAGGCATAAAGAAGTGTTTGATCATTACTAAATACAAAACTTTTGCACACTAATTAAAAGCAATGATACATGTACATGTTTTATTTTAAGTAGTAATATAAGTTAATTAATCTATTTCTATGATCTTAATAAATAGTATAACATCTTACGAAATTAATGATTAATTAGTGTAATATAGTATATTACTCTAATAATAAACAATGCAAATTGGTAATAATGATGAGTACAAATAAAAATCAATGTGTTCATAGAAGTCCCATGTACAACATAATATTATAGGTGTTTATTTCATTTGGTTTAATTATATGGATAATTTATAATTAATTCAATGTTAATTTGTAATAAGTATGTATTGAAATACAAGGTTAAGTTAGTTGATATTATTTTTGAGATGCATGCTTTCTAAAGTGATGTATATAAGATGGTGGTAATAAATAAATTTATATCTATTATACATCATTACAAGTTTAATATTGTGTCTTTTTTATATAATTAAGATCAATATATTTTGCTATGATCTACTTATAATTCTAGATTTCAACGTTAAATTTTTAATGTTAAATAAAATTTAGGGCTAAACTAATTGACTTTTAATTATGAAGATGGCAAAGTAATACACAGAGGCCTATATAGAGTGAATTTATTTATATTTTGTCTAAAGATATTTCTTATCTATATTAATTATTTTAGTTTAGGAGATTAATTATTTCAGTTGAGGATTTATTGGTAAAGGAAGGTAATTAAAACTAATTTTTAGTACAAAAGAATAACTTTAAACCCTTTTTTTTGTTGTTCTCTCTCTCTTTTTTTTTTTTTTTGTTCTTTTTTCTGAACTGAAGGCATTAAGTTGACCATGTAACATAAAGTTTTCTTGCTTTTTTTTTTTTTTTTTTTTCAGAAATATCGACAAGAAGGCGTTACGTTGATTATTTATTAAAAAAATAAAAAAAAGACATGGGCAATAAGGTATCACACCATCTATTTATTAAAAAAATAAATCGACAAGAAAGCTAGCGTTACATTACATCATGTAATATTTTTTCATTCTTTCCAACTAGTAGACTGGCGTGTCGTTTCTTCACCCATAAAAATAGGTTAGCATAATATAAATTCTAGTTATATTGATCAATGATAAAATACTCAAACTAAATTATCACCTCAAAAAATATAAAACTATGCATAAAATAAAAAATTAATATGACCATAGTAATTCTCGCTATGATCCATGTGATGAATCTTTACGATTCTAGAGTATCTATTTTTCTTCTCCTTTCACCCAACTCATGCTGACTAAATTCGAGTTAGGTAACAATTAAAAAGAGTTGATGGGATGATTTTGTAGTATTAATTTTAAGTAGAATAATTGGTCCATGGCATGTGCTAATATAAGAAATTGACGGAAGAAAAGGTAACATGGGAAATAAGTAGTTTTTTTAGCGAAAGGAAGAACATTTTATTTGTAATTTTAAATCATTTTCCCAAATCAATTAAATATTTAAGGGTAAGATGTACAGAAATATTGCAATTTGATGTAATGATGTGAAAACTATCATTGTATGAATATAATTTATTTTTATATAATATAAAAATAAATGAAAGGCTCAACTTTGCGAGTGAGACAATTTTATTTAATAATAAGATGCTTCAACGATTTAGTGAGAGGTGAAATAATTTATATTTTATATATTAACCCGGTACGATCAGCGGTATGACTTGCTCTCGGTGACACTTTCACTATCATAGCATCATCACTGAAACAGACCAAAAAAAAAAAAAAAAAAAAAAAAGAAAAGAAAAAGAAAAAGGGAAAAAAAAATCAAAGATGTGCTTGTATATACCACCTGTTCAGACTTCAGTTTTGAATAATTATATTTATACGGCTTTGTTCTGCCCTCTTTCGTGATGACTTTTTGTAATTATTATTTCCAAGAAAAAAATGAAAATTCAAGGCATTTTTCTGCCAATACCACACTTCAAATTATTTATAAGTTCAAAGGTATTTGTTTTAATTATAATATGATAGAATTAATTTTCCAATTACATATGCAATTACACGATTATAGTATAATTACTACTATATATGTAAAAAGATTTCTTCAATCACTAATTAGAAGCAAAATTTTGGGGAAAAAAAATATCAGTCAATAAGTATCTTTTCATTATTTTGTTTGTCTTTTTTTTTTAATTATGTATACATTTGTAATATATATTACTATTTTAATTCACGTATACCTGTTGTAGTTGTTGTTGCTTAATTCATTTTTTTTTAGTTCTAGATAATTTTTAGAACAATTTTGAATTAAAATTTGTTAACTAATTGTTAGTCAGTGAATAAGCATATACATTTATAATATTATTGTAAATCTTATATTTTATTATGTGTGTAACTTCGTGGATATATTACTAGCTACCTCATAATTACTGAATATATTTGTTACAACTATTATTGCTCATTGCATAATATTTATTGTAACCGCAAAAAATTTACATATAAAAAGATTTTTATCTAACTCTATATGCCAACCCCTACTACCTATCCTATCTGTGTAGTGCTCCGCCTTGCTGGAAAAGTTAAAGGAAATAAAAAGTCCTAATTAAGTTAGGACTAGCAGTTTATCAACCACCAAACATAGCCTCATGTTGGCGATATCATAGTCAAGTAAAAGGACAATCCCTCAAATAAGCTAAACAATTGATGTCAAAGAAAAGGATCCCCACATCTTATTATTCTTTAGAGAAAAAAAATATGATTCGACATTAATTTAATTAAACGATATCTAAAAAATTGTGGAAATGAATCACTATTAATTAGAATTACTAAATTGCCCTGCCCTTAATGATTTGAAAAAAATCTAAAAATCAAAATGTCTAAAAGACAAGAATATCTCTCTATATATTAACATAAAAATATTTATATTTATATATATATATATATATAAATGCACATATATAGTTATTTGAATATATATGTAAAATAAATATGTATTTATCTATATATATACAGATGTATGTATACCTATACCCTACCCTACCCCACCCCACCTCAGCCGCCAAGCCAAGCTTGGCAGCCATGGTTTGTCAATGCTTGCCAAAGGCATGGCTAGATCTAGGAAGCCTTTGCCATGGCTGTATGGGATCTAGCCCAACAGCCATGCAGGGGTAGTTCTACCTCTAGCCAAGAAAGGCAAGCACACCTCCAAATTTTGGAGGCCTTCTACGTATATTATTCTTTCATATTTTAGGATAAAAAAAATTATAATGCCTTTTTTTATGTTAAAGGCCATAAAAGAATATAAGGCCCTTAGTTAGAAGTTTCATGCAAATACACACACACACACACACACACTTTCAAAAAAAGTAAGGCCTAAGAAAAAGTATAAGGCCTTTATATGGACACCTTATTATTTAAAGTTACAATAAATAATTAATTGAATATAATTAATCAAGCAATATAAATTTATATTTTAGTACTTCCAACTCCATTAAATCTCTGCTATCCTTTTATTTCTTATTCTTTATTTATCAAAATCCTATCTACTTTCTTCTTTTCCAATACTAATCATTAAATATGTGGCACCCCACTCAGGATAACCCCTAAGCTGAGATGCCATCAATTCAAACTTAAAAGAGTACTATAAGGAGTATCATATATACATACCAAAAGTCTCCCAAATAACATTCAAGCATACCAACGGTCTCATGTCTTAGTTACAACTAGGAGAAGTTTACATATATACATATGAACAAAACACGTAAACAATTACAAATCGGTTCCTTTGGGCCAAGCCATAAGCCCTCACTCTTCACTTAATCCTGTTTGGGAAGAAAAAAAGGATAACAAAAAGGTTAAGTCCTAAGGACTTAGTGAGAGGAAATACAACGAACAATCAAAAGGGATATGTTAAAGAAGCAGTAGTTCAACAGATTATCAACCAACAAGACATTATAATTAGAAACATGAATATACCAAAGCATAAATAATATCAAAATTCAGCAACGACAATATCTCCATCCTTATTGCTCACTGAATAGAGTATAAACAGAATCAAACAAACCTAAAGCATAATATGCATAAAAGATTCTCTTTATTCCTCCGTCGGGCATAATAGTTTATCCCATGCAGACAACAGGGATTCTTATCCCATAAATTAATCAGAGAGTTCTGAGCATATGGCTTGTCTATGCACACAACAAGGAGTAACGTCCCGTAAATTATACTAAGAGTTCTGGGCATACGGCTTGTTCCATGGACACAACAAGGACTAACGTCCTATAAATTATTCCGAGAGTTTCGGGCATATGGCTTGTCCCATGCACATAGTAAGGACTAACGTCCTGTAAATTATTCCAAGGGTTCCGAGCTTACGGCGTATCCCATGCACACAGCAGGATTAATATCCCGTAATTTATCTAAGAGTTTCAGGCATAATAGCTTATCCCATGCACACAACAGGATTAACATCCCGTAATTTATTCCCATACGTAATAAAAACAAAAGATAAATAGATGCCAGCAAGGCCATACAAACGTTATATAGAACAATTTCAAACAAAAGTGAAACACGTTTTAGTTTAATAGATAATTACGGACAAGGCTAAAGAAGAAGTATTCAGAACGATTCGATTATGCCGACAATGACAAACAAATAATATTCAGAATGAAAGCTGATAGATGTGCTAAACATGAAAAGGTCAGCAAGACCTAATACTAACGAAATAAACAAGGGAGCTAACAAAGTTGTGGGGGTATATAGGACAATATCATATAAGACAATAAAAGTTCTGGGTGCCAGAACGAGCATAATCAAGTAGCACCAAATAGGCACAGAAAACAAAAACAATGAAGATAGTTCATTTCCTAGAAGAACAAATAGGTTAGACCCTCACCTCAATAGTCACATAAATGCTATCTCGGTCTATTGTCCTGTAGGATCTGGTTCCTCGTCACCTATCCAAAAGAACGAATTTATTGCCACAATACTCGTTTTAGCCCTATAACAATAATTAAATTGATAATATCTCACTAACGGTTGTTGTACAGTTAATATTATATTTTAAGGTTCGGTTCCGACATTATCGAGAGGTGATATACTAATTACACCATCAATACCAAAATATATACGAGGACCATAGTCGTTCCAATAAAGGAATAAAATCATATTCTTATTTTATAATTATCCTTGCAAAGTTACACAAAATTGATTATAACATTTAAACTACTATTAATAAGCCAATTTGTGACTTAGGCCTCAAATACATGAAATTAGGGTTTTAATCATCCAATCAACTTAATTAACCAAGATTTACATATAATATTACAAATTCGGGTCCACTAAGCTTTTATATATGTGTATGTATATATATATATCCTTGCATGCATTCCACTTCTTGATCCATTTCAGTCATATATTTTCCATGCCATACTGTTATACAAGAATTAGTAAGGAACAAAAACAATACAAGGTGTTTATAATAACTCAAACTCTGAGATTTACCAAGATTTTATTATCGAAGCTCAATCTTCACAAACCAACACCATATGTGTGACCACCGTGATGAGGCGAGAAAACTGCCTCAACACCACCGTTGCTGGAGATGCAAACTATCACCACCTGTTGATGCGTCTCAATGCATACAGCAAGATGCCCAGATCAATTTCCCACTTTGTCGTCGATTCGCCGTCCAATTTGTCGGAAAACCTAATTGGGTTTCTCATTCACCGCCGCCTCAAATTCTTCTCTTCGCCGACAAGTTTGCAAAGAAAGCACCAGGATGCTCCTTGAGCTAAACCCATCGCAATCCACTACTCCAACCTAAGCTTCTGCCATCAGTGTTGCTGCTCCCACCACCTCCACCGCGGCTCAACTTTCAGGTTAAATTTTCAGCCGCTCCACCGGTCGTTTCCACAAGATTTTGGTACTATTGTGTTCTTTATGCTGAGATGAGTAAAATGGTATATGGTTTGCTAGGTTTTGCCGACACTTGTGGAAGATCACTAGAGGGGGTGAAGGGAGGTGTGCATGCAAAAATTTAATAAAAATGGGGGAGGGGGGGAATGCTATTTGTAAAGTAGTTTTTTGAAATTACAAATTTGATCCTAAAACTTTCCTTTAGTTTTCAATTGAATCCTTCAGTTCTCTAAGTGCCTCACATTGACCACAAAATTCTTTTCCCCAATTTCAA
Organism: Jacaranda mimosifolia; assembly: GCA_018894105.1. Classification (NCBI taxonomy): domain Eukaryota; kingdom Viridiplantae; phylum Streptophyta; class Magnoliopsida; order Lamiales; family Bignoniaceae; genus Jacaranda; species Jacaranda mimosifolia. Next base: position 32,839,324 of record CM032123.1, read on the forward strand.
TTGAGTCCTCAAACTAATTGGTGCACTATTTTGACCCAATTGACCAAAATTAATTACAAATTGACCCCCCAAACTCTAATTTTTCTTGCAATTAAATCCTTTCCTATCTACATTTTGACCCCCAAAATTTTTATTGAATTAATATTTTGATTTTTAAATCGTACTTTCTAAAATGCTAAACTTAGGGGTGTTACAAAATAACTCATCTTTTTCAATTATAATTACTAAGCAATGTTCCCATATTAATCACTAAATAACATTAACTTCAATTCTCTTTCTTACACATTAAAGTTTTATTTCTTAAATTTCTTTTTCTTTTCCTTAGGCAGAACGAAGTTTTTAAAAATTGAAAACAATAAAATCTTACCTAAGGTCAATAGTATTTCAAGAAAGCTAGATGGAATGAGTTAGTTATGCTATCAATTGAAAAGAAAATATTAGGAGAAATTAATTATAAAAGTTAATAATTAATTTTGCATAAAAAAACTAGAAAATAAAATTTTGATAGTAATATTTTATATAAAAAATATTTTTCCTATAAACTATAAAATATTTACCAAAAAGACGTGTGTATTAGAAATTTAATAATTTTGTAAAATTTAATTTTTTTATTAAATATTAAATGCCTCATTTTTGTGTTTTGCCTTCGACCTTGAATTTTATTGAGACGGCCCTGATCAACCGCTGGTGACTATTTGATCAATGATAGTAACAAGAATTTAAAATATCCTCTTCCTTATACTTAAGAAAAAGTTATAACTCCTAAATTAATTGGAGTTGATTTCATAACACATAATTCTTTAAAAAAATTAAAATCAAAATTAGAGTTTAAGTCTCATTTAATAGAATAAAAAAATATAGATTAATATTTTTATTTTTAAAGTAATTTAAATGTATATATTTCAAATATTAGGAGGTAGACATCTTCTAAAAAGCATAATATCGAAAAATCATAATATAGCCATTATATTATTAAAGTTGGACTTGTAATTAAGTTTTGGTCTCTTGCATCAAAAAACTAAATATAGGTTTCTCACCACCATTTATAAATACAAAAATACAGTAATTTTTAATATTAAATTTAGTTTTAGTCCATACTTTTTGTATCACAAAAGAACCTTAAAGTTTTAAATTTTGTATCACTCATTCTTTAATTGGAAAAAAAAAAAAAAAGAAAGAAAATTCCTTGGAAAAGTTATGCGCTGAGCCCTTTTCATAGGATATGGACTTTTTATAACAATATTTGACTAAATAATGCTAGAGAGAGATATTTATCAAAATTTTAAACATAGAGGGAGGTTGATGTTAAAAGCTAAAAGCTCACATGTATTTGTGAATGATGATGTGTCAATCTAGAACTTACGACTTTATTTATAATTTTAATTGGATAGTTACTATAAAGGACATATGAGCTTAATTAGTTAAGAACAAAGTTTAAGAGCTAGTTGATACTCTATTTAGGTTCATGACAATTTGAAACATACTTTTTTTGAAGGCTGAGGCAAAAGTAGATGTTTGATTGACAAGTATAAATCTCAACCAAGGCTAAAAAATTTATTCCGTATAATATTAATTTGTAGCTTTTAATAGGATTTCTCCCTAAATAATGAAATTTGTCTCTAGTGGTCAATATTCTACCCATTGTTGCAATTTTCATGTTGGTTTGATATGGATGATGGAAATTGAAATCTCTACGAATGGGTGAGGAGACTTATGTGGATTGTCCAATAAAATCAAGAAATTGGGTTAGCACAAAAATTTGTGCTTGAAATTTCCATTCGTGACTTTATCATCCAAGTGATCTATTATCAATTTTATCGAGCTATTGTTGTAACAGACTTAACCATAGTTGAGTTAAACAACTAATTTATGCCAAGATACTTTGGAGACTTGGCTTTCCATATGGTAGTAATATCATAGATAGAGATGACATATATACATATATTGATAAGGGGTGGCCCAAATACCTAGGCCCAAACCAAGTTGGTCCAGACGCGTAGCACCAGACCCAATCTGGCATTCGTGGCCCATATGCATAATCGACCTCAATCGACCACTTGCCTGATGGTGCCCCATGCACAGAACGGCGTAAGGTCGACTTTGTCGACCAGCGAGGTCGAGACAGTCTCTGCCACCGCATTAAATGCACTGATGGGCGGCACGCCTCCGCATTAACGGCGCATGCCATCCCCTTACCGCCTGACACAACAGGTGCTGCTACAGTGTACCATCATGTCCTTAAAACCTGGAAGGGTAGTTAGTTGGAAATATACAAATAGGGGAAATGACTAGTCACCCCTGGCACAAGGGTAAGGGCCCCTGAGGGTACCAGGGGTATCTCAGACAATTCCCCGAAGGGAGAATGATATAAATACCCTCGCTCCAGCCTTTTTGAGGTATGTACTCATACATACAAAAAGCCCTTACTTCGCTGCTCGATATCTAGTCGATCTATACTGACTTAAGCGTTGGAGGGCCTAAGCCGAGGGCTCCTCGGCTAGCCTAACGTTTACTATGATTGCAGGATTCATCCCACCTAAACAAGAATCCCGACCAGCCAGGTCGAGTCTCATTCAAATCAGTTGTTGGACCCAAATCCAGCAAATCGAACCCTCTTCATTTGACGCCATTTGTGGGAAAACATTTAAATCATCTATCGAAAATGGTAAACACCAAGTGAGCCCTCTCAGGAAGAGAAGAAAACAGGAGGTCCAGTTCCCATCTCCTTCGACAAAACCTAGAACCAAATGCTCAGGGATCCAGCGCCCAACCTGAGCCCGTGGTCACGTTAACGATGCCTCAGTTGATGCAGCTCATAAGTGAGCAAATTTCAGCGCAGATTTTGGCCCAACGCTCAGCCGCATTGAACAGACACACCGTGCAGCCGAAACCGACAGTCAGTGCCACGCCCCAGCCTGCGGCTCCAGAAAAGGCGCGGCCTAAGGAACGCTCTCAGCGATAGGAGTTGCGAAGGCCCCAGTCAGGAAAAGAACCAAGCCCGGGCCGTTTTCCTAGAGAAGTGGTCTGCCCCCTACCGCGGGAAGAGGTAGCAGACTCTGTTGATCATGACGTTCGACCCTTTCAAGCCCCGCAGCGCGATAGGATCGAACGCTCCAAATTCAGGTCAGGCAGAAATACATCCCAGATGGATCAACAGGAATGGGATGGGGTATCCCATCAAGTGCAACAGCTGAGCAGGCGACTGGAGGAGATCTCAAGAAGGAACGGAGAAAGAACCCTCCACCTGGATGAGCAGTGGAGGTTCCGGAGGGAACGAGACTCACCATTCGTTCAGGAGATCATCGACGAATGTATCGCCATCGATGCTAAGATCTCGACTGGATTACCGAGGTATGATGGCTCAACAGACCTGCATGAACACCTGTTGTAGTTTGAACACATGATGCAACTGCATGGGCACAATGAGTACATCCATGCAAAGATGTTGGTAACCATATTTCAGGGAGTGGCCCTCAATTGGTTTGTGAAACTGGAACCAGCGTCTATATTTTCTTATGACCAGCTGTGTGATAAGTTCCTGCATCAATTTACAAGTAGGAGGAAAGCTAAACTCCCCCATACACACTTGCATACTGTGAAACAAAATGAGGGAGAGTCCCTTCGTGACTTTTTCACCAGATTTAACAAAGAAGTTTTGAAGATCGACAGCTCGAGGATTGAGTTCTTGATAGACGTGCTTTTCTTGGGCCTGAAACACAAGGAATGTGCAAACACGCTGGTGCATGAGCAGCCTAGGTCAATGGAAGAGCTGCTCGACCTCGCGGAGAGGTACATGACCTAGGAGGAGATGAACAAGTTGAAATATGGTAGCCTGGAAGTTGATAGAAAGAAAAACAAGGAGAAAGATGACCGTCAGGTCAGAGAGGGGCGTCGTTCCCCAATAAAACGCTTCCACGACTACACTCCACTCAACCTCCTAGGGAAAGAGGTGTTGTTCGCCATACAGCATCAGAACCTGCTCAAGAAGCCCAGGAAAATCACAGAAACTGAAGCCATGAAAAAATCAAAGAAATATTGTCATTTCCATAGACAGAAAGGCCATGACACGGAAGAGTACTTCAATTTGAAAGATGAGATCAAAAGATTGATCAGACAGGGCCATTTGAAAAAATTTGTCGAGAAGCATGCCAGGCGTGAAGAGGGTGGAATCGATCGGACTCCCCATAGAGAAAGATCGGTTAGCCCGAGGAGGGAAGAAAAGGGAAAAAGACCTGCCCAATAACCTGACCCACCCATTCGATGAGTCATTGACATGATCGCGAGAGGCCTCATCGGAGGAGATTACCGCAATATGAGGAAATAAACTCAAAGACAACTTGACTCGACCAAACTATCCAAGGTCGAGACAGTTTTTTAGCTATTGACCAGCGCCGAACCAATCTCCTTCAGGGACTCAGACCTCGACCATATGGAGAACAGGGGAGTCAACAGGAAGATAGAATGCCCTATGGTGGTAACCCTCGAAATTGCCAACTTCGAGGTCAGAAAGATACTGGTCGATAATAGGAGCTCAGTGAACATCATGTTCTTGTCCGTCTTGAACAGAATGAAATTGGGGAAGCTAAAGTTTGATTTGGTCAGAACACCGTTAGTTGGGTTTGGCAGCTCCGAGATCATCCCTGAGGGATCCATCAATCTTTCCACCACATTTGGGCAAGGCCCCTGCAGCCGAACATTGATGATCAACTATCTGGTGGTCGACACCCCATTTGCATACAATGTCATCGTGGGTCGACCGGCTCTCAATGACTTCAGAGCCATTGTATCCACTTACCACATGAAGATAAAGTTCCCGACACTAGCCGGAGTAGGAGAGCTCTTATGTAACCTCAAGGATGCTTAGCGCTGTTACACCATTTCAGTTGACTCCAGCGAGTAGAAGAAAAGACCTGAATTGAAGCCCTCGGGGGACGCCCCAGTAGCAAAACCCGAGGAGGGACATCCATCAAAGAAAAGGAAATTGGAAGACACCAGGGTCGAGCCTATCGGAGAGTTCAAAATAATAGAGCTCGAACACGGAAACCCCGACAAAACCACCAGGATCGGGAGTGATCTGGGGGATCGACTGGAATGCCTTATGGTCGACTTCCTCTGACGCAACATTGATGTTTTTGCGTGGAAAGCTGCAGATCTTCAGGGCATCGACCCCAATATCATTGTCCATCGACTTAACGTGGACTCAACTCACAAGCCAGTAAGGCAGAAGACGAGAACCTTCAACACTAAGAGGTCGCAAATCATCGAGGATGAGGTTAGCAAGCTCTTAGAGGCCAAATATATTGTATAAATTCAGTACCCTTCTTGGTTTTGTAATGTTGTACTTGTCCCTTAAAATGAGGGAAAATAGAGGATGTGTAATGATTTCACTGACTTAAATAAACCTTGCCCAAAAGATCCTTACCCTTTGCCTCGTATAGATTTATTAGTTGATTCTACTGCTGGATGTGAACTGCTCAGTATGATGGATGCCTTCCAAGACTATTATCAAATATTTATGGCACCAGAAGATAGGGACAAAACCTCTTTCGTCGTCCCCAATGGTGTATATTGTTTTTGGTCATGCCTTTTGGACTTAAAAACATAGGTGCAACATACCAAAGATTGGTCAACTTCATGTTCAAAAACAAGATTGGGAGGTCGATGGAGGTCAACGTCGACGACATGATTGTAAAAATCGAAAAGGTCGAGGATCATCTAGCCGACCTCAGCCACACTTTTGCCATATTGAGGGCTTCCGACATGAAACTCAACCCCAACAAATATACATTTGGTGTACGATGAGGCAAGTTCCTCGGGTATATGGTCAGTCAGAGAGGGATTAAGGAAAATCGGCAGAAGATCTAAGCGATCCTCGACATCGCTCCGCCTCGTATAGTTCAACAAGTTCAATGTTTGGTCGGCAAGGTCATAGCCCTCGGCATATTCATAGCTCGACTGGCCGATAAGAGCCTACCTTTCTTCAAAATCCTCAGAAATGCCAAGAAATCTGGTTTCCAGTGGGATCAGCATTGTGATCAAGCTTTGGTAAAGCTCAAGCAATACCTGTCTTTGCCGCCCATGCTCGCTAAACCCGACCTGGGAAAAGTTTTACAGCTCTACCTAGCAGTGTTATCGGCCTCGATCAGTTCAGTGTTAACATCGACAAGAGAAGGGACCCCCCGTCCGGTGTATAATTGAAGCAAGGTCTTGCATGGACCTGAGCACAATTATTTGGAGATCGAAAAGTTTGCTCTAGCCTTCGTCACGTCGGCCAGAAAGCTTTGGCCCTACTTTCAATCCTATGCGATCGTGGTGCTAACGAATCAACCGTTAAAGCAAGTGTTGTCAAAACCCGACACTTCGGGTCGACTCACTAAATAGGCTATCGAGCTCAGGGGATTCGACATCACATTTCAACCACGAACTGCCATAAAAGCACAAGTCTTGGCCGACTTCATCGTCGAAAGACTCGACCTACCTACGCAAAATGCTGACAATATCTCCGTATGGACCTTACATGTGGATGGATCAGCAACCACGTCAGGAAGCGGGATAGGCGTATCCTTCAGTTCCTCGCTTGCTGAGGAGTATGATTTTGTAATAAAACTCGACTTCCTGGTCACCAACAACGAAGCAGAATACAAGGCTCTTATCGCAGGAATACGTATGGCCACAACTCGCAGAGTCGAGCATCTCGCAGCATTCACTGATTCTCAGTTGGTCACAGAGCAGGTCGAGGGCAATTTCGAGGCCAAGGAGCTCAAAATGACCCAATACCTATCAGAAGTAAAACAATTACAGCAGTTGCTCAAGAGCTTCACCCTGAGCTAAGTACCCCGAGTAGAGAACAAACGAGCAGACGCGCTCTCGAAGCTTGCCAGCTCGACGAAGGGTACCAGAGAAAAGACCATAACGTTTAGCAGCCGACAAACCTTGTGTCGGTGCCACCAATTAGAGCCTCATCGGCTGTATCGAAGAGATAACCCTCTCATGGCAAGAGCCAATCAAACTTTACTTAAGACAAGGTACCCTGCCCATCGACAACAGGGAGGCTCGCAGACTCAGAGGGCTGGCAGCCAAGTTTACTCTAGATGAGCATGGACAGCTTTATAGGAGGTCGATATCAGGACCTCCACTGAGGTGTCTAGAACTCGATGAGGCCAACAAAGTCTTGCAGGAGATACATGCCAGCATCTGCGGCAACCATTCGAGTGGCTGATCTTTAGCACACAAGGTTGTCCGTTACGGGTATTTTTGGCCGACTTTATTGCAGGGCTCAGTCGACTTCGCTAGAAAATGCCCGACTTGCCAGATCCACTCGAACATTCAGCACCAACCAGCCAAATCGATGATCAACGTTCAGATCACCTGGCCATTCGACCAGTGGGGGATTGATATAGTGGGATCTCTCTCAAAGACTTCGGGCCAGCGTAAGTTTATTATAGTGGCGGTCGAGTACTTAACTAAATGGGTTGAAGTTGAAGCAATCCCGAAGATCACCGATGCGGCCATTAAAAATTTCATTTGGAAAAATATAATCTGTCGATTTGGATTGCCTAAGATCTTAATCTCCGACAATGGCACTCAATTTCAAAGCAGGAACACGAGGAAGTGGTGCGAGACCTTGGCCCAATACTTCACTTCGGTGGGAAACCCCAGTCTAATGGCCAGACCGAGGTCACAAACAGAACTGTTCTCGACCACCTCAAGGTTCGAATAGCAGGGACGGGAGCCAGTTGGGCAGACGATCTCCTAGAGGTGCTTTGGGCATACAAAATGACACCTCGAACAGCTATGGGCCGCAGCCCGTACAACCTAGTCTATGGGTCCGAAGCAGTAATACCGTCCGAACTAATTCAGCATACAGCTCGGGTGATCCACTATAACCTGATCACAAATGTATCGGAGAAGACTCTGGACCTAGTAACTGTTGATGAGCAGCGCCACGCAGCCTACAACACAATGCAGCGATATCGGTCCAAAATGGCTGAACGCTATAACAAGACAGTACGACCCCGGAGTTTCAAGGTTGGCGACCTCGTTCTCAAGAAAGTGGAAGTTTCAGAAAGCGTCAGAAAACTTGACCTAAAATGGGAGGGACCTTACTCAGTGATTAAAGTGTCAAAAAATAATGCCTACCGACTAGCGGATGCATCAGGCCGTGAACTTCCTCGACCTTGGAATGTAGAAAACTTGAAAAAAAAATTCGTGTAAAGGGTTGTGGGCACCTATTGTATCCCTCCAACGCAATAAAATTATGGCACCTTCAAACTACATGAAACTTGCAGAATCTCCTTTACACAGTCAACCCCGTAGTCGACAAAATAGGCTTCACGCCACCAAGTCGAGGCCTATGAACCGAGACCAAACAATCGACCCCGCAGTTGATAGAACAGGCTTTACGCCACCAAGTCGAGGCCTATGAGCTGAGACCAAACAGTCGACCCCATGGTCGACAAAACAGGCTTTGCGCCATTAAGTCAAGGCCTATGAGCCGAGACCAAACAGTCGACCCCGTAGTCGACAAAACAGGCTTCGCGCCACCAAGTCGAGGCCTATGAGCCAAGACCAAACAGTCGACCCCGTAGTCAACAAAACAGGCTTTACGCCACCAACTCAAGACATTCTAGCCCAAGCCAGATGCTCGACTTCACAGTCGATAAAATCACATAGGGCATGAACTCGATTCCACAATGGTTAAGATTGTTTAAAAAACCCAAAGACTAGCTATTACGCTGGCACATTAATTACCATTTACTTGGCAGGGACCAAGAATGAATTTTTCAAAGTACAACACTTATTCAACGAAGACCTTGAATGAATACTACTTGATATGCTAGAGAGCATTCGCCCAAGAATTCTAATATGTAGAAAAATAAACACTGCAGTCAATACCTGTTAAATAACATGCTCATTAACGGGAATAGCTTATACCAAAAGCAAAAATAACCATCGTTAAACATGAAATAATAAAAATACCCATTCATTCACTAGCGTTTGAAAGCCTCATCGAGGCATAAAATTCACAAATCGTTTAAAGGCCTCATCGAGGCATATACATCTCTTCTAAAAAATAATAGAGAAAAGTGATGAGAGTAAATGATCAAGGCTAGCTAGAGCTGGCAACCTGTTTAGGATCAGGCCTGATCTCCTCTGCAGTAGGAGCGGCAGAAGGTGCAGGCTCAGGCAAAGCTATGGAAATGGGCACAGCAGTAGTTACGGGTCGAGAAGGGCCAGCAGCATCTTGCAAGAATTGCCGTTCAGGAATTAGGAAATAGACAGCGGCATCGACTGTCCCTTCTGACACCTCGAAGGCAAGATCGCCGGCAAACTCAAACTCCTTGGCAACAGCCTTCAGCTTTCTCTCGACTTCGGCCCGTCTTCTTTTCTCTTCAGTCAGTTCAACCTCCGGCGCGCTCTCCTCTCATGTGGCCTCGACGACTGGTCCCTCAGCATTGCCCTCTTCTTCGGGGTAGGGTCGCAGCTGCTCGTCGAACAAATGGCTTATGCGCGATCAGTCCTCAGGTCGAACGTTGTAGCCCAAAAACTGCAACCGCTTGACGGCCTTCTCGAATGAGTTTCGGGCATCGTTGAGAGCAAGACCGACACTGGCATCCTAGAAGGCAGCACTTACCATGAATTGTTGCACAGCCTCCCGATGTACCAGCGGTAGTATCTGGTTGAACTCAGCTAACCCTGCATTCCGGCCCGCAGATCGATCGGAATCGTAACTGACCTGCATGTCCAACTGCAGTTTTTTCACCTGCCCGTCCATTTTGGTCCTCTCTTTGACCACCAGGATCACCTGCTCATCCTTCTGCTCAAGGTCCTTAGTCAGCTGGCCGACCTGTCTCTCTAGCTCATCGACTCTCATCTGCGAAGACTTGAGCTGAGCGTTCAGAGTCTCCGCATCTCCTCCGGCCTCCAGCTGCTCTCGATCAGCCAGGGCCAACTCCGACCGCCGGTAAAATTTGTAGCCCCGTTGCCCGACCTGAAAGATAAAAGCCATCAGATACTCGACTAGAATGCAATGATTCAAAAGTAAGAGTAGGAAACTCTACCATGTTGGCATGATAAGCCAACTCTCGAAGAGTCACGTCTTAGCTCAGTCCCATGATCCTTCTTTGGTCAGCCATGAACTGACCTTCCAGCAAGACCTTCAGATGAGCGACCCTGGTACGCCCCGCAGTATCCATGCACAAGGAATTGTGCACGACAGGACTCGGCTCTGAGCCGAATCGAGGAGAGGGGAATTTAGGTAAGTTGAACAGAATTTTATCTCCTCGGTCCCCAAAAAGATCATTCCCGATTGGCGGCCCCGACCTCGCCGTTTTGCCTTTTCCCTTGTTAGCAGTAGCTTTCTTCAGAGCAGGCCCTCCCTGCTCCACCATGGCTTGTTTACCCCGACCCACGGGGCTGTTGCCAACTGTCGACCAGGTGATGGAGTCGGAGAAGGAATTTGCACCGAGACCTCAGGGCGTGGCTCCTTGATGGCAGCGGCTTCTCGACGAGCTGCCGGACCTTGTCGTTGCTGTTTATTTCTCTCTGCTCTTGCCAGAGCCTCTGCCCTCGACCTATTCATGATATCTATGCGATTTGCCGAGCAGCAAATTAACAACAGTCAGAAACCATAACAACAATGAAAAAGCAACAAAATTACAAGAAACACTGTCTACCTAGCTGGTCATTCACAGGAAAATCTAACAGAGCCAGTGATAATCAAGCCAACACTAAATGTCTCTCCTCAATAAAAATCGAGGCCTCATTCTCGCCAAATCCGACCAGGTCCGGAACAAAGGTGGCCAGGTCGGGATAAAGTTCCCCAACATGTTGACATGCCCCCTCCACCAACCCTGTGGAATATTGAAACTCCCCTTCAGTCGAACAAACAGGTACCATTTTTTCCATTCTTGCCTATACAAAGAAGCAGGGGCTACTGAGAATTTACGTCGTGGTCGAACGGTTAGATAATAGAACCCCGACTCGTCGGCACTACCCGACTTACGAGACATGGGCAGGTGAAAAAGGTTGGAAAAATTTTCAAAACTAGCAGGCTGATTAAACAGATGCATTAAAATGATAAAACTACAAATAGTGGAGAAGCAGTTGGGTAGAAGTTGCGTTACACACACTTGAAGACCCTTAAGCAGATTAACCATGCTATCACTCAAGGGGAACCTAAGACCACATCTAAAAGCATCCTCGAAGACAGTTATACAGCCTGCAGGAGGACGATTTACTCGACCAGGTGGCTCGGGGGTCAGAAGTTGATATTCAGTAAGGATATGGTATAACTCCCTAAGACGTCTCAAGTCGCTAGGGTTAACGGTGGATACAATTTCACTGTAATGGTTTGGTGTGAACAGTCGACCCTGCGACGGGGGGAATCTGGCTCGGCCCAGCTTCTTCCCCCTCGCAGTTGCTACTCGAGCTACTGGAGCTCGAGCTGCTGGAACTGGAAGCGTCACTCGATGACTCATTGGACTGATCAGTAGCAGATTTAGGCCTATCAGATTGGGTGGCCTCACTATCCCTCCCTTGACTACCCTCAGAACTGTATAAGCCCAGCATGATTTTCAAAGAAAAACTAAAGGACAAGAAGTAGGATTGAAGGAGCACTTACTGAACGGAAGAACTAAGAGCAGAAAATCTTGAAAGCGAGGACGTTTGGACAAGCGCTCGACCAGAAGCTAATGCGGTAAAAGTAAAAACGATTAGTTTTACCACAGGTATTTATGGAGGAGTAAGCGCGGGAAACCAGGCGCTTGTAATAATGCTTGTAACCGCCACGCCACTCCACGCGCACCACGATGTAACTGCTCAATAAATGCGCCAAACCCTGGTCGATTTTCGAAAAAACCCTGGTCGATTATTACTAGTGCACATTACGCTACTTCCCAACGCTTCTCGTCGAATCTTCATTCAGCCTTGCGAAGTGGGGGGACTCATGATATGGAGTGGCCCAAATACCTAGGCCCAAACCAAATTGGCCCAGAGGTGCAGCACTAGGCCCAATCTAGCACCAGTGGCCCATATGCATAATCGACCTCAATCGACCACTCGCCTGATGGTGCCCCATGCACAGAATGGCGTAAGGTCGACTTTGTCTACCAGCGAGGTCGAGATAGTCTCTGCTACTGCATTAAATGTACTGACAGGGGGCACGCCGCATTAATGGCACATGCCATCCCCTCACCGCCTGACACAACAGGCACTACTACGGTGTACCATCATGTCCTTAAAATTTGGAAGGGCAGTCAACTGGAAATATACAGATAGGGGAAATGACTAGTCACCCCTAGCACAAGGGTAAGGGTCCCTGGGGGTACTAGGGGCATCTCAGACGATTCCTCGAATAGAGAATGATATAAATACCCTCGCTTCAACCGTTTTGAGGTACACACCCATACATACAAAAACTCCTTACTCCGCTGCTCGATATCTCGTCGATCTATACTGACTTGAGCGTCGGAGGGCATAAGTCGGGGGCTCATTGGCTAGCCTAACATTTACTGTGATTGCAGGATTCATCCCACCTAAATAAGAATCCCGACCAGCCAGGTTGAGTCTTATTCAAATCAGTTGTTGGACCCAAATCCAGCAAATCGAACCCTCATCACATATATATATATATGTTGCCTTCTAGGAGTGGCTATTCTTTACGTTTAAGTTGAACATGAGGGAATTTTGATGCATTTGGTGTTTTAACATCAAAATTGTTTTAAAATAATATGAAGGTTGCTCTTAGAGTGATTTTTATTGCATCTCACTAAAACTATTGACAGTCCATGGTTGAAATTATGTTTTTAGTTGAAAGACATACCTTAAAATGGAAAAAGAAAAGAAATGATAATTAGTATTGTATATGCAAGAGCATAGAAAGTTTGATATGAAAACTAATCCTATGCATTAGAAGAGTGAGTGCATGTTATAAGTGATACTTGTTGCATATATTGCAATGCAACTGAGTGGATACTTAGATATATATTTGGAAAGAGTAGTATGAAACTATTGAAAACTATATGGTTAAATGATACCATTTGGAAGGATACGCACTATGGTGCATATTTTTGAGGTTGCCATTGTCTTTGTGATAATGAACTAATGACGCATTTTGATATATGTTTTGAGTACAAAGTATTGTTTGAGAACCAAGCATATTTATACTAGATATTGCTTCACTTATGGGAGTATTATGCATAATTAAATTATTTTCATGCATGTTTTTGTGGGTAGTATGATTAGTTATCCATTTTACTAAACCTTTGTATGTAAATATGGTTGATATATTAGTAGTACGAGATCATGTAGAATAAATCCTAGCTGCTCATGGTGAAATGTTTTGGTTAATGAGATACTTTTTATTCTTATTACATGGTTGGTATTGGATTTGTAATGTGTGAAATGTCACCAGGCTTGATTGGCCTTCGCACAAGGGTAATTGCCTTAACACTATAAGATACGATGAGACTCAAAGATAATATTACCCAAATGAGGTTTGTGAATGATCATTTTTGTATTTGGACCAGCGGTGAAGCTTAATACATATAATGTTAGAAGTTGTTTGACACCAAAAATGTGTAGAGAAGTAGGAGGAACCATAAGGCACTACACAAATTATGTAATAGTTTTCATTTCTTTAGGAATGCACCTTTAGAGTAAGAACAATAAGATTTATCTTCTTAGACACATGCCAAAGGCTCAAAATATTGATTATATTCTTCAAAATAGTTTGTTGGAAATGATTACAAGAAGTGGCCTGATATAGACAAGGCTTGGAGCAATCCTCCAGGCATAGGATAACTTCCAAGGTAGAATATATTTACCATGACTTAGAAAATATAAAAATTAATAAGTTCAGGTAAGAAATATATATATAAAAAAGGCTCATTAACTAAGAAATCAAGTAAGAAAAATAATTAAAATTGGGCAGAAGCCAAGTTGTCCCTTGATATTCCCGAATCTAGCAGTAAGAGAGCACAAATCTGACAGTCCTTAATAATTCCAGCATAACTCTGTATAGAAAAATGATTATTGAGAATTGTTTATTTCATTAGAAACTAGACATCCGTAGCTTCCCAATGATATATGGCTTTATCTAATTCATTCACAATGAAAGTAGTTTATTCCAACAAATTTCTCCAAAATCTATCACAGTACCCTGAAAATTGATTCCAAGTGCACCAATTATACGATATCCTTAGACATGCTTTTCTCGCACAAATAGACACTCTTCTCACTAGGACTAGTATTTCCATTCCATAATTTATTTTGAATTATTTCGGTGTCATTCTCCCTCAGTTGGAAAAGACTCGCTCTCAAGTCTCGATCAAGCTTATCTTTAATATAAGGAGATAGATCTACGACATTGAAGGTTGCCGAAACAACATAGTCATTGGGCAATTTGACCCTAGATTGCAGTTTTCCGTGAAGACCATGAGGAAACACTCTTTGCGAAGATAAATTCAAACCAAGTCACCTTCCTTGAAAGCTACCAGCTTTTGATGCTAGTTGCCAATCTTTTTTTTTTTTTTTATACTTCTTATTATACTTGAAATTTTTTTGCCAAACCTGGTCATGCAACTTCTTAATATAGTTAGCATAATCCTTTCCATCACTACTAAAGTGTTGAGTAACTGAAGTGGAGCTAAATCTAGTTGAGTAATGGATTGTTGTTATATACTACCTTGAAAAGGGTTCCTTCTAGTTGTTTGGCTAGAAGATCGCAAACTCAGCTTGAGCAAAAAATATGTTATATTGACAAATATTTTTACCAACCAAACTTCTCAAAATATTTCCTAAACTTCTATCAACAATCTCCATTTAGCCATCAATTTGAGAGTGATGAGAAGAACTAAATTAAAGTTTAGTTCCAAGTTTCTCCAAAGTGTGCGCCAAAAATGACTCATAAACTTTGAATCTCGATCAGGTGTGATGGTCTGAAATACCTTGATGTCTTGTAATTTCTTCAAAGTAAAAATCAACAACATTTATAGCATCCAAAATCTTGGTGCAAGGAACAAAATATGTCATCTAGAGAATTGATCAGCAACCATCCTAACCGAATCTTTGTTTCTTTAAGTCTGAGACAAACCAACTATAGAATTTTTACTCATGTCTTACCAAGGAGTTGCTTGAATTAGCAATGGTGTATAATTAGTATCTTGTTTATGACTTTAGCAATGTGACAAGTTCTACACCTTTTAACATAATACTAGACATCTTATTCCTCCTAAGCTAATAAACGTTTTCTTGAACAAGTTCAAGAGTTCTATTTCTTCCAAAATGTCCAGCAAAGCCTCCATTATATGCTTCAAGGATAATTGCTTGTCTCAGAGAATAATTTGGGCCACATAGCAACTTATCTATGGGAAAAAAGCCATCTTGAATCAAGAAATATTTAAATGGACTCTTCAAGCATTCTTCCCAAATCTTGCCAAAGTATTAATCATCTTTGTAAAGGTCTATGAGTACCTAAAAATAGATGATTTTTATTTGCAAAGTGGATAGCAAAGAATGTCTAAGGCTAAGAGCATCTACCACACAACTAAAAACACCATATTTATGTTTGATGACAAAATTGAAAACTGCTTCATGATTTGAGTAGAGAACAAACTCCTTGTGTAAAAAATAATATTGCTAATGATCTAAAGCATTAACAATAGCAAAGAATTGCTTGTCTTAAGTAGAGTAATTACAACGACAATTGTTCAACATTTCACTAAAGAAAGCAATGAGCTTGCTTGTTGGGTAAGAACAACACCAATTCCCATATTTGAAGCATCTCAATCAACTTCAAAAAAAATTTCAAAATCTCGTAGTTGCAATATTGAAACTTTTGTGACCATTCTCTTAAGAAGATTAAAACTCTTTTGAGCATCCTCTATCTATTTGAAACTACTGTCGCTCAAGCACTTAGTTATAGGTGCTATTATAGTACTAAAAATTTTGATAAATCTGCGATAAAAGGAAGCTTGCCATAAAAATTTCAATAAATAGATTTAGGAGTTAGCGAGCTTAGGATTGCCTCAATTTTATTCTCATCCATCTTAATACCTTCTGAAGAAACAATATGGCCTAATAAACTAGGCTTATTAGAAGAAGTGACACCTCCTCATATTTGTATATAACTTTTTCTCTCTTAGTACTTCAAATACTTGCCAAAGGTGATTCAAATGTTTTTCTAGGCTGTAGCTATAGATAAGAATATCATCAAAATAAACAACAACAAACTTACCAATGAAAGGTTTAAAAATATAGTTCATGAGCCGCATAAATGTAAAGGGACATTAGAAAGACCGAATGGCATAACCAACCACTTGTAGACACCATCCTTTGTTTTGAAAGCTGTCTTCCATTCATCTTCAGGTCTTATGTAAATTTGATAATAGCCACTTCTAACATTAATCTTAGAACTAATTTTAAATTCTTAAGGTTGATCAAGAAGATCATCAAGATAAGGAATAGGAAAGTGATACTTAATAGTTATTTGTTTATTGCTCTACTATCAATCCACATACACCATGGACTTTTACTCTCCTGCACAAGACCTTTATATAATAGATCATGAACTTGTCTTTACAATTTTTCATGCTCTTTTGGACCCATTCTATATATAGGTTGCCCAATTTGGAAGAGAATCACAAGGCACCATATCAATGCAATGTTGAATTTCCCATATTGGAGGGAGTTTGAATGAGATCTCTTCGGGCACCACATCTTGGAATTCTGGAAGTAGAGGTTGTACTTGCCATGAGATAACATGACCTTTTTCATTTTCTTCAAGAACCACAAAAGCAAAAGCCTCCATAAACTCACCAATTGCCTTGTCCACTTGAAATTTAGAAAACAAATTATTTTCCTTCTTAGATGATTCTAAATAATCTTTCACTATCTTTGGCAAAAGAATAAGCGTATTCATTATGTAAAGCTCTATTATGTTGCCAAGATCTATCATGAAGCAAATGACAAGCATCCATTAGAACAACATTACACCAAACTTCATCTTTGTATTTGTTACCAATAGAAAATTGAACAAGACATCTTTTATTTACTTTTACCTTATTTCTCTTGCCAAGATAGCTTGTATGGTAGAGGATGATCTTCTGTCTTTAATTTTAGTTTTTCCACCATTGTAATAGCTACAACATTCTCACAACTTCCTCCATCAATGATAATATTACAAACTTTACTATAAGTAGTGCATCTTGTGTGCAATTTATTGTTGTGGAGCCAAATGTCATCTTCAATATAGGTTGCATTAAGGCTAGGCTAAATGACTAAAGATTCTCCATCATCTTCACAGATAATTCCTTCATCTTCTTCTATTTCATCATAGATATGGGTTGTCTAATTAAGTTATGCCTATTCATCTTCCTCTAATTCATTATAGATAGGAGCTACCCAATTAAGTTTTTCATCAATTTCCTCTTCCACAAGATTGATAATCTTGGGATTTGAATATCATAAGGTCAATTGAAGTCTATTATATTTGAATCAGCTTCTGAAACATGACCCTCAACATTATGTTCTAAAAGTTCATAGCCAATAAGATGTTACTTGAGCTATTATACTCATCTCCTTAAATCTTCCAACTAAATATCACAAAGGTCTCTTTGAGGAGCTACAGAATTATCAATTTTTGCCTTATTTTGACATCAACCAGTCATTGAAACACTAAGCCTCTAATAACCAACCTGACATCAGAAACGTGCGGAAAAGTAGAAGGAATCACAAGACACCACTCAAAACCTAATGATTTCAGCTAAGAAATATAAAAGGGAAAAATACAAATTTAGTCCTGTAACTCCATCCTACTGGCAAACAAGGACTTTATTTATTCGAACTTTATAATAAGTACACTTTATCTTGAAATTTAGCAATTTAGGGACAAATTGAGCCTGAAACACATTTTTCTCCAACCTGAATCTATGTGGCATGTGATGCAGCACTGCATTATTGAGTCCTTCCTATATGGCGACTTCACTTGCCACTTTGATAATCCAACTAGGACACCAATTACTACACATAAACACAAAAAATAATCCAAACTTACACATCATAAAATGAAAAAACCAAACAAAAATTAAAAAAAAAGAAAATATATAAGTATACATATATACATATATATATCCACCTCTACACAACCTTGCCCCTCTACCTGTACCCCCAAAGCTTGCTGCCAGTGCATGGCCGCCTGGCTAGGCTGCCGCTGCTGCAAGTGACCTGATCGCAGTCCGAATGACTACCACAAATAACAAGGCAATGCCGGCTAAATGGCAAGCACCAGCCGCAGACCTGGGCGCCCACGCTGCAAGCAGCAAGGCTGCAAGTCGAACAACGACCGTAAGAGGGTTCGCAGCGATGGCAGAGGCCATGGCCATGGCCAGGCAGCTGCTTAGCGAGTGATTAGCGGATGTCGGCAGTTGTCATCGTGGCCAATGGTTAGGGAATAGGGGAGGGGTTGCAGGGAAAGGGAAAAAGCCAGAAGAGGGGTAACAATAGGATGGGTGGGTCATCTATATTTTTTGAAAAAACTTATTTATTTATTTTTTAATTGACAAATAAATTAATTAAACTTATTCAAATATGTTTATAAGTCTAATATGATTAAGTGTGTAATTAGAATTATATTTTTAAGATCATAACTTTAAATTTATATCTTTTTAACTTTTAGTTTATTTAATTTTTAATTAATAAATAATATCGATTAAATTCAATTGTATTATTTTGGATGCATTTATTGTTTTTGAATTTTATATATTATATATATATGATATATAAAATGTTAGATTTAGAAATTTTTTTATGTTCACTTTATTGTCCCTTAGTTATCACTATTGTTGTGTCACTAATTGCTTATGACAACAAGTTAGAATATTGGGTCTTATCATTATTAAATCATCTTATGGTAAAATGAAAATTATTATCACTTAAAAATTGTTAGTGACAAAACAATAGTTATTGTCACTTAATATATGTCGCCAATGACACAATTTGCGTTGCTGCTTTTTCTTTTTATTGCTAATAGTGCTTTTCTTTGTGTACTTTATAGCACGACCTCCAAATTGAAAATGTAAAGTGAAATATTTTGTATTATACCGTTAGCAAATAAAGTAGAGAGAGTAGGATTTTCTTATTGTAATACTAAAAGAATGCAAAACAATAAAAGATGTTTCTTTTTTTTCAATAAATGATCGTAATAGCTATATCTATTGAGATGTTCATTTTTTTAGCCAATGTGACTTTTAGAGTTGTAGCCTTCTCGACAGAATCTCTTAGTTCAGGAGGCTGTTTAAAATTCTATGTAAAAACTAATTATGTGAAGAAAAAATTCTAACTCATAAAAAACTCTCATACATTTTTAATAACAACTATTTTTGAGAAGTTCATGAATAGAGGCATTCAACGTTGTTTGAAAGTCTATAATGATTTTTTTTGTATTTTAAAAATTATTTGTTATACAACTTAGTGACATACATATTACAGTGACAACTAGTGACATGAAAAATCTTGTAATTGATCATAATGATTATTTTATTGTCACTAGGTTATCACTAATTATTAATGGTGACAATTTAAAATGTAGGTTCTTGTCACTATTAAATTAGATTGTGACAAATAAAAATGATTGTCACTTAAAAATATCATTAGTGACAAAGTGAAAATTATTGTCACTGAATATATGTCGTTGATAACAATATTTACTTGTAAATTTTTCTTTTTGTTGCTAATATTTCGTTTTTCTGGTGGTGCGTAGCACTACCACCAATTAAAATTTTTAAAATGTAATAACATGCTATCAAAACTTTTTCTAGATATTTTGATTATTTTAAAGAATTGTGCACAAGGAAACTAATTTGAAATGTAGAAGCAAAATTTGAAATGCAGTATCATATGGAAGGACTTTATCTAAGCAACAATAAGAATGGTTGCCCTCCTAATGGAAATTTGAAAAATTCTTACAAGTGTTCAAGATATTAAAATGAAGCGCAAGGCCATATATATTGAACTTCTTAAAATCTAAAAGCATTCATGTGTATCATATTTTTGGTTTAGTAATGAAAATCTCAATTTAAGCAACTAGCCACCATTGATTTCATTAAACTTTGGAATATTCATTTGGGTAAATCATAGACAACCCCCCAATGTATAGGGTCATTTGCACTTTGCCCCCCAACTGTTGCAAGTGTGCGGAACGATTATCCAACATTTTCTCAATGTGCTTAATACCCTATGTTCCAACTTTCTGGTGGCATATTTAAAAGTTGTTGCACTTTGCCCCCTGATGTTTTAAAAAAATTATATTTAGCCACCTAAAGTTCTTTAAAATATTACCCTTAGCATTAAATTCATATTTTGGTGGAATAAAGTCAAATATTTTGTCAAATATTGTTATCATATATTACTTAATTGTCAATATATCACTAGTTCAGTCAATTTGAGTTATCTAAAATCTATAACAAGTTAATGGTATAAATTTTTCTAAATTAATGTGTGTAAGATAATTAAAAAATAATTTTAGAGTTATACTAAATGATTGTTATGATGTACTTATAAATTTGTGTTTATTTGTTTAATTAAGAGTGTAAGTACTTTAGGGATTTAATTTGAATAAGAATATATAAGACAGATGCCATTAGTTGGATGAATATTGGCAGCAAATAATGTAGATCTCAATATCAACATTATCTCTCTCATTTATTACTCTATTACATTAAAAATATTTAATATTGTTTGCTAACAAATATGCATAATGTTATATTGAATAAAATCAATTAGGATTTAATTATAAAATTAGTTTTAATGAATTTATTCATATAAACTAAGTAAAATATAATTATAAAATTAATTTGTAAATATGTAATTGCTGAATTGATTTAACTGTTCATATATTGATAAGTGAATAGTGTATGATAATATTTTGTATAGACTATTTCACTTAATTCCACAAAAATAAAATCTAATGATAAAAGTACTACACTTTAGAATGATTAAGGTGTTAAATGCACATTTTGTTAACGTTCAGGAGGTAAAGTGCAACATATCCAAAGTATTTCAGCATCTCTGGTGGAATATTCTGCCGGAAAATAGAACAAGTGGATATTCAAGCTGGGTAAACTTTTCGCACATCTACAACGGTTGGGAGACAAAGTGCACATGACCTTATACATTGGGGGCTGTCTGTTATTTACCCTATTCATTTAGAAGTGGAAGTTTATTTGAATGACACTTTCATTTACACATGCATCTTTCAAAATAAGTGAAAAGCTCTATATTATAGTATAACCAAAATGGGGGGGGGGGGGGGAGTTGGATTTTCTTAATGTAATATTAAAAGAATGATAACTGATAAAAATACCCTTTTTCAATAAATGGTCATAATCTAATAGCTATTTTGTTGAGATGTTTATTTTTTTAGCAAATGTGACTTTTGATTAAGAGTTGTAGCCTTTTTATGGCATAATGTCTTGGTTTGAAAGGATGTTTAAAATTCTATATAAAAAGTAATTTTGTCAACAAAAAATTCCAGCTCACCAAAAACTCTAATATATTTTCAATAGCAACTGTTTTTGAGAAATTCATAAATGAAGGCATTCAAAATTGTTTGAAGGTCTCAAACGACTTTTTTGTATTCTGAAAATGATTTGTTATACAATCTAATATCAAATTAGAATTGGAGGCAAGTATTACTATAGAGACAGTAGTTATACACCTCAAAACCATGGATTTTAATCTTTCATTTATTTCCCTTTATTTAAATCCCCATGCAAGGATTCATCACTATCTAGTTGAAGAGGGGAATGTTCTACGTTTTTCAAAGTACTTGAGTTGAGAAGTTCTTGGCCAAAGTGTGACGGTAATTAGGGTATAATTTCTTAATTTTGTCATCAACTCTATATACTAGGAACTGATGCATATTTATTAGGTTGCTTAAGTTTCAACTATCAATTCATGTCTTATATCTAATTTGAAGATTAATGAATGCAAGAATTTTAGGTGAATGGCACTCGTAATAGGAAAGCTTAACTACATCAATTACATTTAGGTCATAATGGCATGCTGTTAGATATTGATTATGATTGATAAGGTTTTAGAATTAAGTGTTATATATGGATTAATAGTTCCTCATCTTTTTAATTGTTCAATTAAGTTAACAGAGTTGGAGCTTAGTACCAATTTATAAAACCTAAGGGTCATACGCTAACTTAGATAATTAATCTATTTCATGGTAAGAAAAAAATTATAAAGAAATTAAATTAATTTATTAGGTTTTAATTGAGTCAAGGAGTGAACTAACTCAATTAATAATATAGATCAACGAATTGGACCTAATGAAATAAGAAAGAAACGCCTAATTAAAGTGTCAATTAACTCAAATTAAGTGAGGCCCCATCAAGGTCACAAATTAAAGGGGTTTTGAAGTCCCATGAACAGTTTTTCAATGATCCGCCTCCATGAGCAAGCAGCTTCCTTGAGGCCATCTCGAAAAATATGAAGTTAGGAAAGGCTCCATAAAGGTTGCAAAATAACGTCGTCTCTTTGCTTTATACGCAATTAAGCAGCTTCCTTAAGTTCACCTAAAGTGTATAAAGATCGCAAATTACTATGACCGTGGAGCCTTACACGTAATTTCCTTGCAGTCACCTTGAAAGCACAAATTTAGTTGAAGTCTTC
Organism: Jacaranda mimosifolia; assembly: GCA_018894105.1. NCBI lineage: Eukaryota > Viridiplantae > Streptophyta > Magnoliopsida > Lamiales > Bignoniaceae > Jacaranda > Jacaranda mimosifolia. The sequence continues at coordinate 32,862,001 of CM032123.1, forward strand.
TCAAGATTGCATCTTAATGAGCTTGGAGACTCATTAGCCGCATTATTTAGGTCACCTCAAAAACATAAAGTTAGTTGAAGCCTCCTCAAGCATGCAAACTAGCGTGACATAGGAGCCCTTTAAGCCACTTCCTCAAGGTCACTTTCAAAATTATAAAGTTAAAAGAAAGTCTCTCTCTATCAAAAGTTAATATGAACCTAAATTCCTAAGTTGTTTTCTTGAGACCTAGCTCCTCCAAAATTAATTTTCAGCTTTAGCTGTATTAAACGTGTTCATATATTATAGACATAGAGGCCAAATTGCAAAAAGTAAATAAAATAGAAAAGAAAAAAAAAGAAAAAAAAACCACAAAAAGAAAAAAAAAATGGAAGTTATTGTTTAGGCATTCTACTCTTATTTGTTTATGTAAAAGAAAGCCCAAATCGGATGGTCGACAAAAAATACGTGGCTGTGGCCACTCCTCTGCTTTCTCCTGTTTGACCATTCTAAGACTCCTCCAAGTAACTCGAAATTGGACTTACTCTCAAACATACTTTAACCCAGTAAAAACCCCAAGGTTCTTATTGACCCCCCCCCCCCCCCAACCAAAAAAATGAAAAAATTTGCAAACTAGAAAGCTAAAATGAAGAAATAAAGTAAAGAGATTACAAAGTATGAACGAAGTTAGTAAGTTGCATATACTAAGGATTCACCTCAACATTTCTACTGGAACTTTCCTTTCTCTTTCTCTCTCCTCAACTTAAGTTAGAATTTTCTTTTTTGTTGCTAATTTCTTAGGTGCTGATGGAACCACTTTTATGATGCGTCTCTTAGAAATCTCGGAGACTTCGAGTCCTAGTAAATCTCTACCTAAACAAAAATTGAGAACTCAAAAACACATAGTTTAAGATATTATTTCAAATAAATTTAAATAAAGAATAAATGAAACAAACTTATAATATATCTTCTATATGAAATTAAAATCCCCCTACCGAAAATAGGGGGCTTGATGATACTGCTAAAATCACTACTAACTTAATGACATTTTATGATATAATGATACAAAAAATAATACAGTGATAGTCGCAAAAGAATGCCAGTACAATTTAATATTTAGTGGCATCTGATTATTAAATAACAAATAAAATAATGACATTTGATTGAAAATACCACTAATATGTAGTTATGGTGTCATTTGAAAATAACATCATAGAGTATTTAGTGGCACTCACTATGTGGCATTTTATAGTGTAATGACATTATTATAAAATATTTGGTGACATTTGATTATTAGATAACATATAAAATAATGGTGTTTGATTACAAATGTTAATAAAAATATAATTTGAAGGCATTTAATTAGTGTCACTAATTTTTTTAGAAAAATGCCACTCATATTTATTTATGGTGTCATCTAGGAAAAATGCCACAACATATTTAGCGGCACTAAATTAGTGACATTCAATAGTTTAATAACACATAAGAGTAATATGGTGATACTTGTAGAAAAAAGTCACTATAATAAATTTTTTATTGGCATTTGATTAATAAATAATAAAATTAGTGATATTTGATTAAAAATGCCAATATAAATGTATTTGCAAGGCATTTTGTAGTGCCACTAATTATTTCCTACAAATGTCTTTAATATTTATTTATGGTGTCATTCATAAAAGATACCATAAACTATTTAGTAGCACTGATTTAACTTCATTTTATAGTATAGATACACCTTAAAATAACATAATAATAGTAATAAAAGATACCAGTATAATATAAACTTAATGGAAATTGATTAATAATAAATATTAAATAAATATAATTTCTTAAAAAAACTTATTTAATTGTATGTTAAAGGAATTTAACTAGTATAGATATATATTTTTTAAAGAATACCTCACAAAATTTAGTTATGGCTTGCCATGAAATAAATATTTCAATATTAGATAAGGTATAGGTGTATTTATAATTATAAAATTTGCAAATTTATATCTTATCATAATGTTTGATTAAATTAATTACTTTATATATTTTTAATGTATCAACTAAATTAAATATAGTTTTAAAAAGAAAAATATCAAAATTTAAGTTTTTGCTCTTTTTTCTCCTCCTATACATTGTTCTTTTTCTAAATACTTTCCATCTCGTAATTTAGTCTCTCATATCTTTTCAAATGTGCTATTTAATATAATAAGGTCGAGCATTTATTAAATACTTCAAAAAGTAGACTTTCAAAGTATAAAAATAAATTGATATTTTTGACTATATAAATTGAACCTTTGATAAGTAGCTTAATAATAAATTCATATCTTTGCAAATGGATGGTTTCGGGTTCGAGTCTTATATAAAACAATTAGTGGCATGTTGGAGTATCATACATGGAATATTGGATGTAGATTAGCATGTCATTCAAAATAATCTTTTGTGGCATTTAATTTAGCATGTTAGTTAATTAATTTCTTATGGCATGTTAGTACATCATTTAAAGGAATTTTGTGGTATTTTGGCATCATTATATGTGTTTTGTGTGGCAAGTCAACATGCCATTTATAATTATTTTTTTCGTGTTTTAACTTGTAATTTATTTTGCTTCTTGTGACGTATTACCTTGTCATTTAAAGGAATTTCGGTGGCATTTTAACATGCCTTTGCATGCATTTTTAGAAAGATGTTAGCATTCATTTAAAGGTATCTTTAATGGTACGTTGACGTGTTATTTAGTGCATTTTTGGTGATATTTTAATGTATCATCTAATATATATTTTGTTCCATTTTATTAATGTCACAATAGAGGTAAATTAATAACATTTATACTTTTAGCTACACCGCTACAAGTGGCACTTTTAAAAAATTCTATTAAATATAAAATTGCCACTATAACACTATTTAAGTGTCATTTTTTAATGCCACTAAATGCAATTTTTCTTGTAGTGAATTGACTATAAGAGATATTGGGTAAATTAACTAAAAATGAGTTGACAACCTAAAAAAATAATTAATTAATTAATAAAAGAGTGAGAGAGCCCGAAAGATAAGTTAAAAAAATTCCCAAAATTTCCAACCATACATTAAAAAATATAAATTAAAAATATGTGTTTGTAGGTTAAAAAACTATATTTCTTTTAATGAATTAATTTTTAATCTTTATAAAATGATACTAAAGTAACACCCGAATTTTTAAGATTATTAATTGAGTTAATACTTAAAATCAAGATGTGTAATTTGATAAAATAACTTATCAGGGCAAGGAAATTAGTCTCAACTTTAACATTGAACAAATTAAATTGGGCTCTAAAATAGTTGTCACCCATTGAGGGATTGAAAATAAATAAAATTTGGGCTCAAGTGGTGGAAACTTTAAATGTCATGGGTCTCTGAGTGAGAACTAAACCTTCAGGGGGCCAAAATGGAAATAAGGAGTCAATTTGAAGTTGGCCAAAGTTTTGAAGGGCTCAATCGAAGGCGGTGGAAATTTATGGGGGCCAATCTATAATTAATAAAAGAACGAGTCTGTAGAAAAAGGGCTCTCAACTTTGTCTAATTTTCACCAGAAGGCTCAAACATATCCTAAGTGATGAAATCTTGAAATCTTAGTGCGAAACTTGAAATTAAACTAATAGATAGTCTCCTCTTGTCATGATGATCAACCCTATAACAAAAACACCTAAAACCACCAAAGAGATCGCTGGAAAACTTGAGGGGCAATGGACCACACAATGACGGTTGTAGTTTTGCCACTTCCGGTGGTGGAACAAGACTGAGCTTAGTGGGGTTTTGGAAGGAATTTGATGGGTAAATTCATCGTATCGACTATTTGGAGTTTCAACCAGCGGTGGTAGAGAAATTGCAGCGATGCAGCGATGCTAGGGTTGCTGTGGCTTTGGATGGCCAACTCACTATCATGCCGTCATCAGAACCAGGAATTGGTTGAGGGATTTTGCTCACCTCAGTGAAGCAAATCTGTCGTGCTGTTAGTTCCTACCTCCGACGGCACTTCGGTAGCTTTTAGATAGTGGTTTGAAATTCAATCTTGGATTCAATAAGGCTAGTTTTGGGCTATGATTTGGACTCTTGCTTGTTGGAACTAGGTAAATTTCATTCTGAACATTAATTTGATTAATTTTTATGATTCTAGTTAAACGTTTAATTAAATCAAGCTTATTAACTTATAATTCGACCTAAATTAGGTATTAATTTTGCAAGTGGTAAATTAGGAATTGAATGTAATATCCAAACTTAATAATTTAAGAAACATTGGTATAAAATTATGTTCTTAAGACCTGATAAGAGGGAAATTTGCATTTTTAGTCCCATAATACAACTGTGTTTGCAATGTTGGTCCCAAAAATTGACACTTGACTACTTTTAGTCCAAATTTCATAATTTTTTGAACACTTTTAGTCCTCGGCCATTAAATGTTGACAAACACCATTAAAAATAGGAAAGATTAATTATCGATAGATCCCTAAAATTTAATTTATTTACAAAAAGAACCACAAAATATGAGATGACTATTTAACCCTAATTAAAAAAATAATAAAAAATAAATTTTTAATACAACAAAAGTTCTTTATAAAAACATTTTAAAATAATATATATTACACATATGTATATATGTACAAATCCATGGATATACAAATATAGACATATATATATATAACCCCCTACCCCATTGTAGCGCCCCGACCCGGAGACGCCTGCTTCCTGACTGAGGTGCTACCCATTCTATACCGCAAGCTTTCTAAATAATAGAAAATACATTTCTCAAAATCTAAAGTATTTAATTTCAACAAGAAACACCCGCCAGAGGTTCAACTATGAACCAAAATATCAAGAATCACACTTAACACTTCTATCACCCTCATTACCTCATCTATCGCTTGGGCTAATGTATCTTCATCACTCGTCCTTATTTAGGGTAAAGAATGGAAAATAAAAATAAAATAACATAAGTTCGAATGACTTAGTGAGATAGTTTAGCACTACTAACCGAGTGACGATTTCTCAAATATTATATAAGTAATAAGTAGAAGCATTAAATTTTCAAAAGTCATGAAATAAGATTTTAGTCAAAATTTAAAGTGATCCATCTCATCACCATCCTATACCAGTGATGAGACTTCACAAAATTTAATGTCTCTCACAGAGGTTTAAATCTCAATTACGAGCAAGAGAGGTTGACATGCCATTTGAACAACCATCGAACTTTTGTCAAATATTCGAGTTTCAAAGCATAAGTATGAAGCATATCAATTACTTTCACAAGTTTGTTGTTAGTAGTTCTCCTACTTTATCTTTCAACTTTTGAAACATGAAAATTTTTATTCCTCCAAAGTGCTGATTGATTGGCTCGAATACATAATAACTCACTAGGCATGGCTAGCTGTATGCCTGATCTTGCTCATAGATGTCTACCTAAAGCTTACTATGAGTAGGGATTATATATACACTTTGTACGGGTATCAGCCAGAAGATCAGTCACTGTCAGTCCGTTCCGCCCGATTGTCTTCTGAAATCGATCCCAGAGCCTAACCCCAAGGGTATTAAGTATATCACTGTTATCACTGAGTATGTCCAACAACATTTTACTGAATACTTTAATTCGCCATGACAAACAAGTACTCACTAAATCAGCAATAGGCTTATTCCAAGATAGATATGGAGATGAAAGAAAGATATACTTCAAAATCCCTTTTTAGTTTTCACACACAATTGCCAATTTCAAGTAAATAGCATAAATAAAGTTCAATAGGAATCATAATCAACATAAAGTGGCGATATGTGGTAAATTTCTCAACATGTAGATTAAAAGAAATCAAGCAACCAGGATATTATACAATAAGTATATATGTTCTTTCCGTAGCACAGAAATCTCATACTATTGAGTAAAAACTCACCTGGAAAATGTGGAGAAATTCTTATTTGTACGGTTGTTCAGTCCTGGCTTCCTAGGCAAACCGATAATTGTCATAAGATAACCCGAGTTATCATCTTATGAATCCTACAAATCTTCAGTATAAATATAGTTACTATCTTTATTGAATTTAAGGTTATTCTGACACAACTCTACTAATCCTGGTTTCATACCTAAATACTTAAGACATTTAAATGTAGTAATTCCTGAGTGGCTATCTCCAACAAGCTCAATATATCACTTCACTTATTTTACGGTATGTAAAGGGGGTCCAGGTTCCTAAATTAATTGGGTTTTACGAGTTTATAAGGTCCATCTCGGGTGATTCATTTCCATTCTAACATTTATGTAACTTAATTTTTAGATTAAGTTTAACAATATTTTAGTTCACAACATACTACACTATCGGGTCTAAGAATATACTTTTAAATCAATCTTTCTGAGTTTACCAACTTAGGATTATAATCAATTTTGTTCAATAATTACAAAATTAATCATCGTCTTAAATGGAATTATATTTCAATAATCTTAATTCAATAAGCATTGAGTTAGAATTGTAAAAATCAATCAAATTAACATTTGATATGAAATTTACCTAATTGGATTGAATCGAGATCCAATCTCAAGATGAAAATGGTTTGGATAAGCTTAAAATTACATTTTGAACCTCATGTCAAGCTGTTATCGGAGCACCACGCCGGATGCCACTATCGCCAGTCCACTATTGAAAAATTATCCGACACTACCATCGTGTGCGCTTCTTTTTGGTGAACAAAACCATAATTCAATTTCGTGATTGGATGCCATTTGCTTGGTTAATTGGCCGCTCAAAGTTGCGTAAAGCCCCAGCACAACAACTCTTCAAATTCTCCTCTGTCACTGGCTAAATACCAAAATTAAGACCACTGGTAGCTTGCCCAAGCCATTCAGACCAAAATCTATTAAAGCCTACTTAGTTTCCACCATCGGATGTGGTGGAACCGCCACCACAGCTGTGAGTCCACTAGCCATAAAATTTTCCAGCGAAATCTTTGGTGTTTTGGGTTATTTTTGGTATAGTTTTGTTCTTTATAACAAGAGGAGCCTAACTACACCTTTGGTTTCTGGTTTTGAGCAAAAATGAAGGATAACCAAGTTTGGGAGATGTTGGATTCACCTTTGAAAATTTAAAGAAATTATGTCCTTTATTTATATATATAAAGTATTTCTTCAGTTTATTTAATTCGGCCTCCTTATTTCTTACCGCCTTCAACCTTACCCTAGAAGTTTGAACTGCCTTTCACTTTACTCTCTCAATTTCAATTAAACCCTTTAACTTTTAATTCTTACATCCCTTACATTTTTGTTTCTTGGTAATTAGGTCATGAAGAAACAAATTGGGAACGAGAAGATCTCATGCGCCAACAATGTCCCGAACTCTTCCAGTACTTAGTGAAAATCTAGGGGCCAGATTCTTTTAAGGGAAGAGATCTGTAACACCCCTAGAAATTATATGGTTGGTGGAAATTTCTTTATCATTATTTTTGTTTTCATGAACTTTAATTAATTATTCATTTTTAAAAGTTTTGGGGTCAAATAGCAATTTCGGTAAATCTTGATTGAATAACATTTAAAAATTTTGCGGGTCAAACTAAAAATATTTTTGGTCACTGGGCGAATGTCAGGCACTGAGTTGAGGGGTTGAATTGATATTGAGCCATACTTAGGGGGACTAAACTGAAGGATGGAATAAATTTTAGGGTCAATTTGTGAAGTTGGAAAAATGTCCTCTAAATACATTTCCCTACCCCTCCCAATTCTTCCAATTCTCTCCCCGCAACCAGTATCTTCCTCTCCGGCAACCATTTCCAACGACGACAGATTTTCAAAAACTAAACCGACCAAAAGCCTTCACTCGTCACTAGGACTACATTGATACCACATGCAAGTCATCATTTCCAACAAACCACCTGAAGTTTGGAGTTGAAAGTTGGCCAACGACGGCCAGTGACAAGCACCGCGGAGCAGGGCTAGCTTCTAGGCGGCGTTTCTAGTAGAGTCCAGCTCAAGGAAACCTTGGTTCCTTTGCATTGGAGTTTGGCTCGATGATGGTGGCGAAATTGAAGAAAATTGAGATAGCAACAAGTGGTGTCCCAGCAACTTCAAGGTTGTAACTGACTACCGTTCCAACGATGAAGCTTGTAATTAATTAGGGCATTATGTTGGTTGAGCTAAGATGCGTCGATTGGTGGTAATGGTAACCCATTCCGGTGACAGTATACAGCAGTGTCGCTAAGGCAATTTCCTCGCCTCGTCGCGATGATTTTAGTGGTGGTGTTGGATCATGTTAAGCGAGCTTAGATAATTAGATTTTGGGTAAAAAGTTAGGTTGGGGTTATATATACATGCATATATGTTGTATCATTTCAATTCCTATAAATCTAGTATTAAGATATATATATATATATATTTTTATATATTGAGATGGAAATATGTTCTAGAACCAGAAATAAGGTCATGCTTGTGTATTTTTATAATCCTTGTGGACCTAGATTTGTATTATTATACGTTAACTTGGGGTTAATTAAGTTAACTAGATGATTAAACCCTAATTTTATGGATTTGAGACGTAAGTGACAAATTTTGGATTATTAAAGATAGTTGGGCTATTATTATCAACTTTGTGTATCGTTATAAGGTTAATTATATAATTTAAGGAATCGATTATAACCCTTAACCGTAACAGATATATAAATCTCGTAAGTATTTTGGTATTAACAGTGTAATTAGCATATTTCCTAATGAGAATGCCAAGCAAAACCTAACTACCGTATTGACTGAGTAACTATCGATTTTAGGGTATTATTCATATAATTATGATTTTAAGGTCAAACGAGGATTTTGACAGTGAACCCATTCTTTTGGATAGGTGACGAGGAGTTGGGTCCCGCAGACTAGTAGGTGGAGCTAACATTTCTAAGGCTATTGAGGTGAGGGTTTGCCAATTTGGCACTTATTGTATAAACCTATCTGTTAATCGTGGTATACCTCTGTGAGGGTTAAGCTGGTTTCTGTTCTGTAACTGAGTCTTGATTCTTAGACTCTGTGAATTGTTTGAATTCTTGTTATTATCTGTTAATTTATTCGAATACCCCTATGATGGTTGTTTCTTGCACTTAGATTCTATTGATAATTGAGTACTCCTATTCTGGTGCCAAGAATTTTTTGTTGTCCTATCTGGTATCAATCAACTTGAATTCATTCTGATTATCGCTTGTTTGGCCGTGTTGGCTTAATTGAGTTTGTTTTATTTGTCATTGTTTCGCCTTGTTGGCAGAATTATACTATTTGGAGTGTTAATTATTACCTTGTTGGCACATTTAATTTATCTCGTTCAGGATTGTGTGATCTTGTTGGCAATCTATTTGTTGATTCATTATATATGTACGGAGATTTATTGAACCGAGTGTCAATCCTAGTGAAATGCTTAGGAATACTCCTAGGCATATGTCATGTACCAAGCTGTCATGCTTGGGTATGCTTAATTTGGTTGGAATAAGGAGAATCTGATATGCCTGTTATGTTATGATTTGTTGGATTGTATATGTTGCTCGGGTTTGTTATATTTCGATTGTATTCTGATTGTTCGTATTCTGTTCTTAGAGTAATAAGGAAAGAAAGGTTCGTATTTGCTGAATTTGATAATGCTTGTATTTCTGACACGTTCATGTTCTGTTTGCATTGTATTAATAATCTATAATTTGTTAAATTGTTTCCTCTTCAACAGAGCCCTATTGATCTAACACTGAATTTTATCCCTCACTAAGACCTTTGGACTTACCCTCCCGTTTTATTCATGATTTTCCCACGCAGGGTTAGATGATGGACACGGACTTCAAGATTGGACTAGAGAAAATATTTTGTAATATAATAGGTGTTTATGTGTGCTTATGAGTTCACTTGGACATTATGTTATGATTTAGAAATATTGCGGTAGGTTAAGTTTGAATGAAAGACTTGCAGCATGTATATATTATGTTGAATGTTTTAGGTCGACTTGTGGCATGTATATAGTATTGTTATTGAAGTCTGTTAAGTTAAAGCATGTTTCTGTTGTTGATGAATTTTGAAAATTTTCTTATGGTCGGATTGATTGTCTTATGGGTTAGATTTAAATTTGAATCGGAATGATATCTTAGCTTAGGGTTTATCCCGAGTAGGTTGTCATAGTTGTGGTTTCAGAGCCCAAGTTTATCGACAACCTAGGCATTGAATATCATTGGGAAGTTCCTATATGATGCAAAGATTTTAAGATGAATTTAATTAGTTGATATTAGTGGGATGAGACTGCGTATTAGATGAGTCTGCGTACTACAAAGTGCATGTGAGTATAGGATAGGGATGGAACTAGTAGATGAGGATAGCATGGAATACCTGTAGGATTTCTTTGGGAACTTATCATTTATTGTAGAATGATTAGACTTTTGTATCCATAAGTTTAATTTATTTCATTTAATTACTTCTTTTTCTTTTATTTTTTGGAAGCCTGGAAGAGTTGATAGAGTTGAAGGCATCTCAAGGATGTTTTGGTGTACCTACTCCACCTACAACTGGACGATGGGGAAGACCTCCAGGGCGACGAGTTAATGACCGGCAGGCTCCAAGATGAGAACTGCATGCTTACCCACAACCCATGCCAAATGAAGAGGTCTCGCAAACCCCTTCAGTTGGTCAACCAACAGACCCTATGTATCAGAGGGGACCGAGATTCAGGTAGTAGGGTCAATAGCCAAGTAGTGGAGCAGAAGTTGTTAATGAGGTGGCTAAAGATCGGGCATTGGAACGGTTCCTACACTTTCAGCCCCTTAAATTTTTTGGAAAACTAGATGACAGAAAGGCAGAAGAATGGATTGAGAGTTTGGAGAATATTTTTGAGTCACTGCATTATTCAGATGAGTAGAAGGTTCGATTTGCCACATTCCTTCTGGGAAGTTTTACCTGAAGTTGGTGAAAGATAATTGATCGCATGTGGACAGCTGAAGGAACTCACTGAACTTGGGAGAATTTTACCCGAGACTTCATGAATAAATATGTGTCTGAGGTGGTGAAGCAAGTGAGGAAAAGAAAGTTCATGGACTTTATTTAAGAAGCACAGTCTGTTAGTCAGTACCAAGCTACTTTTAGTCGACTGATACAATATGATCCCTATATACAAGATGATGAAGGTCGATAGACTCGATGATTTGTACAAGGGTTGCAGCTAGAACTGAGAAAGTGTCTAGTCACTTGTTATCTGCCGAACTTCAATCAAGCAGTAAGTAAGGCACTGAACTTGAGTCAGAACTGTAGGAGATTCAAAAACTCGAGGACAGAAGCCAAAACAGAAAGATGCACCTCTATGGACAGAGTAATGCTAGGAGAAAACAACTAAGGTTATAGGTTGGAGGCACTACCCTACAAGCTCCTCAGACTGGTATGATGGTAAATTTGACTCAGGAAATACCGCAAAAACAATATGAATTTTGTGGAGCACCTAACGATGATGAGTCGGGATGTGGGAAAAAATAGGACAGGTGCATAGGCTGTGGCAGTAACCGGCACTTCTTGAAGATTGACCGAATAGAAAAAGGCCCCATACATGCAGAGAAAGAAAAGAAAGTAGCAAGAATTGGTAGGAAACAAAGGATACGAGCTCGTGCTTATGCTTTGATAAGAGAGGATGCGCCAGATTCAAATGAAATGGTTGAAGGTACAATCTCTATTTTTGGAATTTATGGTAATGCCTTATATGATCCTGGTGCTTCTCATTCTTTCATCTCTACCTCATTCTCTCAAAAACAAAACATGCAACCCGAAACTATGGCCTATCAAATAGAAGTTCTGACACCTTTAGGTGTAGGGTTAATAATAGATATCATATATCGGGATTGCCCATTTGATATTGGGGATAAGGTATATCAAGCCAATCTCATACAAATGCTTATCCAAGAGTATGATTTAATACTTGGAATACATTGGCTATATAGTCATCAGGTACAGGTGAACTGCTACACCAAATGCATCACTCTTCAAGATAAGATATCAATACTAACACGCCATTTCGCAGATAGCACCTCCACAATACCAATTATATCTATGTTAGAGGCTAGAAAGATTTTGAAGGAAGGCGGATAGAGATTTCTCACGTATCTTGTCAATAAACCTCGAGACACAATTAAAATCGAGGAAATAAAGTTAGTAGTTGAATACCCAAAAGTATTTTCGGAAGAGTTGAGCTCATTACCCCTGATAGAGAGATAGAATTTGTTATTCACACTTTTTCATGGGACATGTCTTTCTCCAAAATTCCTTATTGAATGTCACCTGCAGAGCCAAATGAGTTGAAAAGCCAACTATAAGACCTATTGGAGAAGAAGTTCATAAGGCCGAGTACTTCTCCTTAGGGAGCCCCAATACTATTTGTCAAAAAGAAAGATGGGTCCTTGAGAATGTGCATCTACTATAGAGAATTGAATAAAGTCACTATAAAAAAAGTATCCCTTGCCATGTAGAAGAATTGTTTGACCTCCTACAAGTATCAAGAATCTTCTCAAAGCTAGATTTGAGACAGGGGTACTACCAAGTACCAACTGAAGATAAGAGAATAAGACATTTCAAAGACTGTCTTCAATTCTCGATATGGGCATTTTGATTAGTAGTAATGCCGTTCGGTCAGACCAATGCCCCAATGGCATTTATGGATTTGTAACATTAGGTGTTTCGACCATATCTAGACCAATTTATGGTCATCTTTATCGATGACATTTTGATGTACTCAAAGACTAGATAAGACCATGCAAATCACTTATGCATGGTTCTTGGAACCTTGAGAGAACATCAGTTGTATGCAAAATTTAGTAAGTGCAAATTTTGGGTAGAGAAAGTGGCTTTCTTAAGCACATCATCTTCTAGGATGGGGTGGAAGTTGACCCCTCTAAGATAGAGGCGGTAGTAAACTGGAAGAGACCGAAAAACATGACAAAAAATTGTAGTTTTTTAGGTCTTGCCGGCTATTATCGAAGATTTGTGTAAGACTATTCTAAAATAGTTGACCCTTTAACTAAATTAACTCAGAAAGATCAACCATTTGACTGGAATGAAGCCTGTGAAAGAAGTTTTTAAGAATTGGAAAACAGATTAACTATGGCTCCAGTATTAACCCTTCTAAATAGATTAGAAGGCTTTATAGTGTATACAAACATTTCTAACAAAGAGCTAGGATGTGTGCTTATGCAAAAAGGCTATGTTATCGCTTATGCATCAAAAAAATTGAAACTACATGAGGAGAACTACCCAACTCATGATTTAGAATTAGTTGTGTAATCTTTGCACTATCTAAGTGGAGACATTATCTGTATGAAGCTACGTTCAAGGTATATATAGACCACAAAATTCTCAGGTATCTATATTCGCAAAAGGATTTGAATATGAGATAACACAGATGGATGGAATTTTTAGAAGACTATGACTTTTCCATCACCTATTATTCGAGAAAGGTGAATGTAATGATCGATGCTTTGAGTCGGAAAGCTGGGATGGCTCACCTACTAGGGGTAGACGTATTAGAAAGCCTAAGAACAGGTATTGTGATGAGATTGAAACAACAAGCTTGGATTCTGGGAATAAAAGTACAGCCTGAATTATATGGTGAAATACGACGAGCCAAGCTAGTGAAAAATAAATGTTGAAGTAGAAGGAAATGGTTGGAAGTCTTGAAGAGTCTAAGTTCAGTATCGATAACTAAGGTACTTTTCTGTTCCATAAGATGATATGTGTGTTGGAAGAAAAGAAAGAGAGGTTGTTAGATAAAGCACACAAGGTGTGATATAAGATACATTCGGGAGGCACAAAGATGTATTGGGAATTGAAGAAGCAATTCTAGTGGAAAGGATTGAAAAGCGATACTGTAGACTACGTGTGAAAATGCTTGACCTGCCAGCTAGCAAAAGTAGAGCATCAGTGACCATCAGGGTTGCTACAACCGCTTCTAATCCCTGGTTGAAAATAGAAATAGGTCACTATGAATTTTGTAACAAGTCTACCAATAGCTCGAGAAGGATATGACAACATCTGGGTAATAGTAGACTAATTGACCAAGTGTGCTTATTTCTTGCCAATCAGAACACAGTACAAGGTTGAAAAACTAGCAGAGTTATCAGACTTCATGGAGTTCTGACTAGTACTATATCAGATCGAGATCCAAAGTTCACTTCGAGACTTTGGAAAGGCCTACAAGAACATTTGTGAACAAGACTACAATTCAATTCTACAGCTCACCCACACACAGATGGACTGTTAGAAAGGGTCATCTAGATCTTAAAAGACATGCTGCGAGCTTGTATCTTGGATTTCAGTGGAAGCTGGAATTTCTCTGATTGAATTTTCTTATAATAACAATTTCAGTATACTATTCAGATCGCACCCCACAAAGCACTGTATGGTAGGAAATGTCGATCACCATTACATTGGGATCTTGAAGAGCAGAAGTAACACTAATAAGTCTCCTAGAACTATAAGGCCTGAATTAATTCAAAAGACTATTGAAAAGGTACAGATTATTAAGCAAAGGATGAAAGCGGCTCAGGATCGACAAAAGAGTTATACAAAAAAGTGAAGAAAGGATTTGGAATTCGAGATTGGTGACCAAGTTTTTCTTAAGGTATCACCGAAGAAAGGTATCCGAAGAATTGGTAAAGGTGGAAAACTTAGTCCGAGATACGTTGGTCCCTATGAGATATGTGAAAGAATTAGACTCGCAGCTTACCGTCTAGTACTACCCCAAGGCCTGATAGGAATACATGATGTCTTTCACGTATCGCAGCTTCGGAAGTGCTATATAGATTTTTCTCACATCATTTCACATGAGCACATGCAGTTGAAAAGTGATCTGACATACGAAGAGCAACCGATTAGTATCATGGATCAAAAATTTTGAGAGCTTAGGAATTGGAGGATTCCTCAAGTAAAGGTGTTGTGGCATAACCATAAAGTGGAAGAAACAACTTGGGAATGAAAAGATCTCAAGTGAGAATCTGGGGACTAGATTCTTTTAAGGAGGGAGGTTTGTAACACCCCTAGAAATTATATGATTGGTGGAAATTTCTTTATCATTATTTTTTTTTTTATGAACTTAAATCAATTATTCATTTTCAAAAATTTTGGGGATAAATAGCAATTTGAGTAAAACTTGATTGAATAACATTTAAAAATTTTGTGGGAAATTTTGTGGGTCAAACTAAAAATATTTTTGGTCACTGGGCGAGTTTCATGCACTAAAGGGTTGAGGGGTTGAATTGATATTGAGCCACACTTTGGGGGACCGAACTGAAGGCTGGAATAAATTTTAGGGTCAATCTGTGAAGTTGGAAAATATCTTTTAAATACATTTCCTTCCCTTCTCCCCCCCCTAATTCTTCCATTTTTCTCCCTGCGCACCCGTATCTTTCTCTTCGGCAACCATCTCCAGCGATGGTAGATTTTCAAAAACTAAACATACCAAAAGCTTCCCCTCATCACCAAGACCACATTGATACCACATGCAAGTCATCCTCTCTGGCAAACCACTAGAATTTTGGAGTTGAAAGCTGGCCGACGACGACGAGTAACGGGCACAAAGAAGCAGCAGTGGGAGCTAGCTTCTGGGTGGCATTTTTGGAAAAGTCCAGCTCAAGGAACATAGTGGTGCTTTTGCATTGGAGTTTAGTTTGATAGTGGTGGCGGAATTGAAGAAAACCAATAATGCAGTGAGTGGTGGCCCAAAAACTTCAAAGCTGTAATTGACAATCTTTCTTGGCGGCGAAGCTCGTAATTGAGTAGGGCATTGTGTTGGTTGAGTTGAGATATGTTGATTGGTCGTAGTAGTGCCCTATTCCGGTGATGGTACACGACGTTGGACCGCGGCACGGTGGCGGCGCTGAGGCAGTGTCCTCACCTCATCGCAATGGTTTTAGTGGTGGTGTTGGATCATGTTAAGTAAACTCCGATAATCAAATTTTGGGTAAAGAGTTGGATTTGGTTTATATATACATACATATATGTTGTATCATGTCAATTCCTATAAATCTTATATTGGGATATATATTAATATGGAAATATGTACTAGAACCAGAATAAGGCCATGCATGTGTATTTTTATAACCCTAGTGGACCCGAATTTATATTATTATATGATAACTTTGCGTTAATTAAGTTAATTAGATGATTAAACCTTAAATTTATAGATTTGAGACCTATTTGACAAAATTTGGATTATTAAAGATAGTTGGGCTGTTATTATCAACTTTATGTATCGTTATAATGTTAATTATATAATTTAAGGATTCGATTATAAACCTTAATTGGGGCAGATATGTAAATCTCATGAGTAGTTTGGTATTAACGGCATAATTAGCATATTTCCTAATGAGAATGCCGAACGAACCCTAACTATTGTATTAATTGAGTAATTATCGATTATAGGCTATTATTTGTATAATTATGGTTTTAAGATTGAACGAGGATTTTGACAGTGAATTCATTCTCTTAGATAGGTGACGAGGATTTGGGTCCCTTAGACTAGTAGGCAGAGCTAACAATTCTGAGGCTATTAATGTGAGGGTTTGCTAATCTGGCACTTATTGTATAAACCTATTTGTTAATTGTGGTATACCTTTGTGAGGGTTCAGCTAGTTTATGTTCCATGACCGAATCCTGATTCTTGGACTCTGTGAATTGTTTGAATTCTTGTTATTATTTGTTAATTGATTTGGATACCCTTATGACGGTTGTTTCCTGGGCTTGGATTCTGTTAATAATTGAGTTCTCCTATCCTTTCACCAAGGTTTTTTGTTATCTTATCTGGTAATGATTAGTTTGAATTCGTTTTGATTATAGCTTGTTTGGCCGTGTCGGCTTATTTAAGTTTGTTTTGTATGTCATTAATTCGCCCTGTAGGCATAATTGTACCATTTGGATTGTTAATTGTTACCTTGCTGACATATTGGATTTATCTAGTACAGTATTGTGTGTCCTTGTCGGCAATTCGTTTGTTGATTCATGATATATGTACATAGATTTGTTGGGCCGAGTACCAATCCTAGCAGAATGCTTAGGTATATGGGACACATTAGGGATACTCCTAGGTGTCAGCAATATGCTAAGGATACTCCTAGGTATCAGCGATGTGCTAAGGATACTTCTCGACATCAGCGATGTGCTAGGGATACTTCTAGACATCTGCCACGTACCAAGTTCTCATGCTTGGGTATGTTTAGTTTGGTTGGAATAAAGAGAATCTAATATGCATGTTATGTTATGATTTGTTGGATTGTATATATTACTCGGGTTTGTTTTATTTCAATTATATTTCGACAATTCGTATTCTGTTCTTGGAGCAATAAGGAATGAGAGGTTCCTATCTGCTGACTTTGATAATGCTTGTATTTCTAACACGTTTATGTTCTATTTGCATCGTATTAATAATCTGTAATCTGTTAAATTGTTTTCTCTTCAATAGAGCCCTCTTGATCTAATATTGAATTTTATCCCTCACTAAGTCCTTTGGACTTACCCTCCCGTATTATTCATGATTTTCCTAGGCAAGGTTAGATGATGGACATGGACTTCAGGCTTAGACTGGAGAAAATATTTTGTAATAGAGTAGGTGTTTATGTGTGCTTATGAGTTCATTTGGATATTATGTTATGATTTAGAAATATTGTGGCAAGTTAAGTTTGAATTAAAGACTTGCAGTATGTATATATTATATTGAATGTTTTGGGTCGACTTGTGGCATGCATATAGTATTGTTGTTGAATTCTATTAAGTTGAAGCACATTGCTATTGTTAATGAATTTTGAAAATTTTCTTATGGGCCTATTGACTGTCTTATAGGTTAGATTTAAGTCTGAATTGAATTGACATCTCAACTTAGGGATTATCCTGGGTGGGTGTCATAGCAGGTATACTTAACTTAGCTCAACCTTAAATAAACTATAGGTCTCTACAATAAGCTAAGTAGTTTACATAGGCCATGTGTTTAAGTTGGACACTCGATAGATTAGTTCGGCTCTTATTAATATCTTCCAGCTTGGTATCAATAGTTCATGGTCCTTTCTTGATACTCAGAGGATCCCTTCATACTTTTACTCAAGGCCCTTATGTTCTAATTACTAGTCTCTTCATAAATTCAGGTGAATGTATTCCAAATATCCGTGGTGTTTTCCATAAGGTCTTTTACAATACTCTTATAACTACTAGTCTAGTCATCTCTATCACTAATCCACAAAGGTATCATTTCCCTATAATCAGATTCTATCATCTGCCTCCTTGCTTCATAATTTATTCATGGAATTAGTATAAGGATTTGACGTCATCGTCTATCTTTTTCTATACATTTCAGTTGAAGTGTTCTCATCTTAGTGTTTGATCTTGTTAATTTGGTTAATTAGTAACTGTCCGTTATGATATAACCTATTTGTGATTGAGACTAATTAACATTTCCCATTAGCATTAATTTCTAGTGTGCTAAAGTTTTGACTTCAGAAAGCAGGCAAAATTTAACTTGGCCTGCAACATCCCACCCAACATATTTCCAAATAATACCGAGGTTGATATGCTATTGTAAAACATAGGACACTTGGATATGAGATAAGACTTTCTAGGTTCGAGTCGGAGCACACAATTACCTTTGTACATGAGCTGCTGAAGATATATATATATATGTATGTATGTATGTATATACACATGTATATGTTTATCTAATTCTCAAGAATACTAGGATGTTCTTTTTAAACTTGTTGATAATCAAATTGGTGCCAAAATCGCTATATCATTACTAAGGGTACGGAATATCAGAATATGGTAGAAACTTAGTGGAGTTCATTTGATATATCCAATTTCTTGGATACGCGAACCTTATGCTTAATTTTATCGGTGTATACGAATCTCGTTCTTAAAGGTATTAAGGTGTTTATTTAATCCTATTGATTGTTGTAGTTTGTGGTGAGGAAACCTAGCTTCACCTATCATATTATCAGTAAGATTATTTATCCAATCATGTCTAGTATATGGATATGCAATAATGAGTTGCCCTATGGATATATTTATTCAAGCTCTATATTATCTCAACTTCTATAACTTAAGATTCTAGTTTTCCGTTGTCAAGAGCTTGGGTAAGGTTTCTCATTTCCAAACATAAAGCTTTATCCTTTATTTTCCAATTACAGGTCTTATGTCTTTTTCAGTTTTGATAATTAATTACAATATCGATAAAATAGTCCCCATCTTTCATCACTATCCTTTTTGCTAAGGTTCCAGCAGCACTCTTTATATCCTATCATTTCCATTTAATTCATTCGAATCCTTCTTCGTTGACTTCTATATTCCTACCTGATATTTTTCTTTAAAATTCCAATACTAACTCTAGGTGTCTTGTACATTCTTTAACAAACGTTATCCCCTTCTTCTTGAGTTATAATTTTTTTTCTTTTTACAACTTCATTCTTATAGGCAATTTTTCTCTCAGTCTGCTTGTTATCACTTGGTGCTCATACTAATGAGCTTCTTACTATTTATGAGCTATTTTTTTCAAATATTTAAACCATAACTATATACACATATTAGTCATATTTCTCTTAAAAGATTTCCTTACGAGGGATATTTCCTATTTTTGTCTCAAATACCATGATGCAGTTATACTAGTCAATTCCACTACTGAAATATTGATTTCTTTGAAATAACAATACTCTATAGGCCTCAATCGTACTTATAAACCAAAACACACATTATTCAAAAATGATCCTTGGCTTCTCAAGTTCTATTACCACAAATACACCAACACTGCAGTATGATTACCAAGAATATTATTCCACCAGATATCACTAAAGTCATATGCTTCATATCTCAAAAGTAGTGGATTAAATACTGGTTGGCCATCCTAATACCAATCCTTTCCTTTTTTGAAATAAAACAATATCCCATAAGTTCATATCCTAACTAGATTTTCATGTCAATCATACCCTCTTTAATCCCTAAGTTCCATATTCCAAAGAGATTCGGGCTATCGGCATATCACTTCCTAAATAGTCATATCATTCGTGTCATAAGATACTTTTATGTCCAAAATATCAATCTAAAAGATCTTCTGCTTATCTAATTCAGTTCTAACTAAAATGATTATCGGCTCATACACCGATTAGAGTGCTCTCAAACAAATTCATGTCTAATATAAGTCGCCAAGAATATTATTCCTCCCAAATATAAGAAATCACATGCTTGAAACTTTAGGAGTTACGGATTATACATTGGTCGACCACCCAACTATAACCCTTCACATCCTTCGGATCGAACATTATCGCAAAAATTCATGTCCTAGTCAAATTCCAGAGTCATACTTAATCTCCACTAACTCAAAACTTTTATGTCTCATTCAAAGCTCAGAATCAAGCTTCATTTCCACTAATCAACCTTTCAGACTCCAAGGATCATATCCTAGCGTAGCTTAGGTTTTCCAACTAAAGCTCTGATACCACCTATGTAGTGGCCCGACCGGGAGGCACTTGTTTCCCCGATCGAGGTGCTACCCATTCTATACCACAAGCTTTCTAAATAACAGAAAATGCATTTACCAAAATCTAAAGTATTTAATTTTTACAAGTAACACCCGCCAGAGGTTCAACTATGAATCAAATATCATGAATCACACTTAGCACTTCTATCACCCTTATTACCTTATGTGTCATCTGGGCTAGTGTATCTTTATCACTCGTCTTTATCTAGGGTAAAGAACAAAAAATAACAATAAAATAATATAAGTCCGAATGACTTAGTGAGATAGTTTTGCGCTAATAATAGACTGATGATTTCTCAAATATTATATAAGCAATAAGTAGAAGCATTAAAATTTTCAAAAGTCGTGAAAGAAGATTTTAGTTAAAATTTAAAGCGATCCATCTCATACCAGTGATGAGACTTCACAAAATTTACTGTCTCTCACAGAGATTTAAATCTCAATTACGACCAAGAGGGTCAACATACCATTTGAACAATCATTAAATTTTTGTCAAATATTCGAGTTTTGAAACATAAGTATCAAGCATATCAATTGCTTTCACATGTTTGCTGCTGGTAGTTCTCATACCTTATCTCTCCACTTTAGGAAATACGAAAATCATTATTCCTCCAAAGTACCAAGTGATCTGCTCGGACACTTAATCACTTACTAAGCATGGCTAGCCACATGCCTGATCCCGCTCATAGACGGTTGCCTCCAGCTTACTATGAGTAGGGATTATATGTACACTTTATATAGGGTATTAGTCGAAAGATCATTCACCGTCGGTCCGTTCTACCTGATCATCTTCTGAAACTGATCCCAAGGCCCACCCCCAAGGATATTAAGTATATCTCTGCTACCATTGCGTATGTCCAACAACATTTCACTGAATACTTTAATTCGCCATGATAAACAAGTACTCACAAAATCCCTTTTCGGTTTTCACACACGATCGCCTATTTCAAGTAAATAGCATAAATAAAGTTCAATAGGAATCATAATCAGCATAAAGTGAAAGAAATAAAGCAACCAGGATATATAACAAGTATATATGTTCTTTCCCCAGTAAAGAAATCTCATATTATTGAGTATAAACTCACCTGGTAAATGAGGAGGAATTCCTAGTCGTATGGTCGTTCAGGTCCTGGCTTCCTAGGAAAATCAATAAGTGTCATAAAATAACCTGAGTTTTCATCTTATTAATCCTCTGAATCTTAAGTATAAATATAGTTATTATCTTTATCGAATTTTAGGTTATTCTGACACAGCTCCAGTAATCTTGGTTTCATACCTAAATACTTAAGACGTTTAAATGTAGTAATTCCTAAGTGGCTATCTCCAATAAGCTCCCTTTATCACTTCACTTATTTTACAGTTACGTAACAAGGGTCCAAGTTCCTAAATTAATTGGGTTTTACGAGTTTATCAGATCCAGCTTGGGTAATTCATTTCCATTCTAACATTTATATTGCTTAATCTTTAGATTAAGTTTGACAATATTTTGGTTCACAACGTACTATATTATTGGGTCTAAGAATATACTTTTAAATCAATCTTTCTTAGTTTACCAACTTAGGATTATAATCAATTTTGTTCAATAATTACAAAATTAATCATCGTCTTAAATGGAATTACATTTCAATAAGCATTGAGTTAGAATTGTAAAAATCAATCGAGTTAACATTCGACATGAAATTGACCCAATTAGATTGAATCAAGATCCAATCTCAAGTTGAAAACGGTTTGGATAAGCTTAAAATTACATTTTGAACCTTCTGTCAAGTTGTCTCTGGAGCACCACCGCCGACTGCCGCCAGCAGACCATTGACGAAAAATTATTCGACACCACCAACTTGTGCGCTTCTTTAAGGTGAACAAAATCCCTAATTTAATTTCGTGATTCGATACCGTTTGCCTAGTTA
The DNA here is from genome assembly GCA_018894105.1 of Jacaranda mimosifolia. Classification (NCBI taxonomy): domain Eukaryota; kingdom Viridiplantae; phylum Streptophyta; class Magnoliopsida; order Lamiales; family Bignoniaceae; genus Jacaranda; species Jacaranda mimosifolia. The sequence continues at coordinate 32,884,367 of CM032123.1, forward strand.
ATTGGCCGCCCAAAGTTACGGTAAAGCCCTAGCGCCATGCACTTCAAATTCTCCTCCGCCGCTAGCTAAATCCCAAAATTAAGACCACCGACAGCTTGCCCATGCCATTCAGACCAAAATCCATCAAAGCCCACTAAGTTTCCACCATCGGAGGTGGTGGAATCGCCACCACCGCTGTGCGTCCACTGGCCATAAAATTTTCCAACGAAATCTTTGGTATTTTGGGTTGTTTTTGGTATAGTTTTGTTCTTTGTAACAAGAGAAACCTAACTATACCCTTGGTATCTGGTTTCGAGCAAAAATGGAGGATAACTGAGTTTGGGTGGAGTTAGGTTCACCTTTGAAATTTTGAAGAAATTATGCCTTCCTTGTATATATATAGAGTATTTGTTCAGTTTATTCAATTCAGCCCCCACATCTCTAACCGCCTTCAATCTTACCCCAAAAGTTTGAACCACCTTTCACTTTGGTCCCCTCAGTTTCAATGAAATCCTTTAACTTTTAATTCTTATATTTTGGCCCCCAACATTTCTGTTTCTAGGCAATTGGGTCCAAATTTAATTATTCTAAATTCCTTAGGCTTTTAATTTACTCACATTGACCCCCATAAATTTTATAATTTTGGGCAATCAAATCCTTCTCTTATTTACAATTTAATCCCTCGATTGTCAATATTTAATCCTAGATTTTAATTAAATCTAATCCAAAATTAATCTAGCCAAACTTATCAATTTTGTATTTTATTTTAGGATTTCAAAATTCAGTATGTTACACCCTCACCCCAAGTGGCCAACACCTACCCCAATCTAGGCCACCGGCCATTCTTGGCTAAGCGGCCAAATCTAGCCATGCCTGGATGGTTGGTCATAGCTAGGTTACTAGCCAGTAGCCGCCTAGCACGGGCATGGCCAAGAAGCTAGCAACCGGCAGCTGTTGGCGATGACCAGTCCAGATGGAGTGAGGGCCTGGGTCGGGGTAGATGTGTGTGCATGTGCGCCGGGGGTTTGTTGGGTCGGGGGTTGGGAAAGAGAGGGATGGGGGACAGGGGGTAAGAAAAGATATTTTTTAAATTTATTTATTTATTTTTTAACTAATATATTAAGTATTAATTTAAGTATAATTATCAAGTGTATTCAGCATCAATTTAGATATTATTATTAAGTATTAATTTGATATTATTCAAAACAATTAATTTTTACTTATTAATTATTTAAAATTATTTCATTATGTTATACAAAATTATTAATGATTAAAATTATATCAAAGTAATTTAAATGGTCAAATTAGTTGTTTAAAATTATCAAAAGTATATTGTTAGTTTAAATTATTTAATTACATAATTTAAACTATTAAATTATTTTAGATTTATTTATTATTTTAATATTATGGTTATAAAACTACATTATTTAAGAGATAGATTTAATTTTTATTTTTATTATGAGTGATTTAAACAATGTTAAAAAATTACACTACAATGGTACAAAAAAATATTACAAACATATCTAAGGGCATTCTATCTCAAGACTAATTGGAACAATTATCAAAGCATATTTTTGAATTTTCATATAAATTTTTGAATAACTTCAACAAATTTATTAATGGAGGCTGACGGTTCTTCAAAAATATTTCCATTAATTGAGCGAAATATTAGGGGTTCATCATAATTTGTCTAGACTGATTTAAACTTTAGGGGTTCTATGTAATTAACCTAACTAAAATTATTAAAAATATTAGTAGATTTTTCTATGGTAGATCAAACTTGAGGGTTTTTTTTTTTTTATTTAAATTATACAACAATTTCCATCAAAGATTTAATGAAAGATTGGACATATGATTAAAAGTGATTAAAAGTTAAGAAATTTGAATTCAATGTGGTTAAGCGCTAGTTTTTGAGACCGACAGTGCAAATGCAGTTATATTATAGGACCAAAAAATTCAATTTTCTCCTTGATAATATGACATGTTATGGAAGAGGTAGGATTGAGTTCATCTAAGTATGTAAAAAATATTAACGTGTTTAGAATTTTGGATAATAAGGGAGAGGATGATTGCGCTTGAGTCAAGTTGGACCCATCTACCACTATATTAATTGCTATTGAGTAGAGCCAAATTGACCTGAATAAATTATCGGATTTTTGTTAGAGCATTAGGTAAGACTTTAATAACGTTGCGAATCAAGGATAGTACTTTAATGACCCGTTTGCTGACTTGTTAGGTTAAGAATTATTATATTTACTATTTATAATCTTAAGACGTCTTAGTGAAAAATGAAAGTTAGAGAATTATGACCAAATAAGATAAATTAACTTAGGAACCCGATAAGGAATTTAATTAATATATTTAGATTTATGATTTAGAAATTAGTATGGTATTGTTTTAGGCATGGCAACGGGGTGGGTTTGTTAAGACTTGAAACCCGCCCAACTTCATTTTAGACTCCTAGCCTAGCAGAACTAACCTATTTTTAAATTTAAAATAAAATATCCACATTATTTTATTTTAGTAGATTTTCCACCATTCTTATGATGATTGAATGAGTGCAAAAGTATTATTTATTTGATGAAATATATATATATATACTATTATATATCCTAATTTTTTTAATTTTACGTACATATATTATATATAATATATCATATATATTATATAAATTTATTTTGCATGGCAAGTTCAAGATGGATTTATTTAAACTCGTAACTCGCCCTGCACCCGGCCAAGTCCATGAAATTAGGACCTGTAACTCGCCTCAAAACCCATTTATTTGACTCATAATCCTCCCCATTAGGGGCAGGTCCGAGGTGGGGACACAGTTTACCCAAACCCATTGCCATGCCTATATTGGTATGGAGTACCTAATACCAAACTTAGAATTGACTAGGAAACGAGGATTTGGACTCTCCAAACAGCTAAGGAGATCCCTTTGTTGTTATCAAGTGAGTTTATACTCAATAATACGAGATTTTTTTGCTGGAGAAATAACATATATGCTAGTAAATATACTATTGCTGCTCAATCTTTCTATGTTAAGATTAAGTAATTCGTTGTTTGTCTCATTTCACATTGTCCTCCAATTCTTGCATGGGATTTAAAAAGTCTAATCGAACTAATCTTCCCTGCTTTATGATGTTTGGGACATCATGTTTGAGTTCTTAAAAATACTTTTTATTGTAAGTAGGAAGTAGTAATTGTATGTAAGTAATAATTGTAACCAACTTACTGATAGTTATTTTTAACTATTATTTTTAAATGTGATTCTGAATTGGGCTTTTATACATAGGCCCCCAAAGATACACCCATGCTCTTAAAGGGTAGTAAATAGGACTTGGCCCTCTTAAATAATTTCTAGGGACTGTTTTAAAATTTGTCTCAATTTATTTGCCTCTACAGTCTACATATATTAATTTGTTGTAGTGTTTATACTCCTACTACTCCACTTTATGTCAGATAATTTTTAAAAACTTAATTCATGGTTTCCCTACTTTCCATATGCACCTAATGTTTTCTCCATTTCTCCATTTTGCAATATTTCATGTGCCTAAAATTTTTGAACCGTACTCAATCTCTACCATATCTTACTTCATATTCTTTAAGATACTCATTTTTACCATAACTTACTCCATTTTATAATATCTATCTCATTATAATTATAATAAAATTAGGAATTATTCTGTGTTGTTTTATTACTTTAAAGAGTTAAGTTTAATTATCTGTCTTTCTAGGTGCTTGCGAAAGTTAGCTTTTATTGTTTCCTTGTCTGGTTTTATTTTTTGCCTTTTTCTTATTCTAATGTTGTGTATTTATTTTAGAGTGGAAGATATACAAACTTTGTGGTAAAATATACATTGAAATTGTTGCCATTTTTACATCTATATTTTATGTATGTCCGTATGTAGATTAATTGTATTTTAATTGTTGGATGCACATATATCAAATGTACACTGACTGAAAGTATTCATAATACACTTGGGTAACATATTATTTGATTGTACTGTTATGGCCTTTTTGGCGAACTGAAAATTTCAATTTTCTGCTATCAATGACTAATCTACCTCACATTGCATGATTACGGATTAAGCTTACTATTCTTGAGGGGGGGGAAAGAATTAAGCTTACTGTAAAATTACCAAAATATCCCTCAACAAAAACCCGACCGCTTCAGGTTGCCCTCCTTAATACAAAATAAATAACAAGAAAAACAATCTCCATGGCTAGCAAAACACTGTAACTTGTTTGACAAAAGCTAAAATAATGACATTTATATTTTCAAGTACAGCGCAATAAGCAAAACTTTTAAAATTTTCATATACTATTATTATTTATATGGCACCATAAATTGCCACTATACTATCATTTATATGGCATTTTTATTACTTTTAATGATTACATTTTATTGTAGCTACTTACCGACTTACCAGAGTATCAATGAAAATAAATTCATATTAATGAAGCTTTGTCAGTTTATTGGAATGCTATGTAGAACCACCGTCTCAAGAGTTAGGCCCGGCGCAAATCCAAAAAGCACACCCCAGTCGAGCCCCTCTCCTGTGGAGCCCAACCTTTTCTTGATAGAATCCTTCCTCATTTCATCCAGTATATAAAACACACAGGCACTCGTCATATTTCCATACTCACTCAATATGTGCCTCGACGACTGCATTTTTTCGGGCTTTAGGGCTAACTTCGCCTCAACTTGATTGAGAATTGCGGGCCCGCCAGGATGCACTACCCAAAAAATTGAGTTCCAATCAGATATGCCCAAGGGATCAAAAGCTTCCCTTAGGCTCTTCTCAATATTTTTTGATATCAAGCTTGGGACATCTTTCGAAAGGTGGAAAGTTAGCCCGACTTCCCGTAAATGCAACTCAATAGACCCTTCGCTATCAGGGAGAAGAGTCTGGGCCACTGAGACAAGCTGGAAGATCGGCCGCTCCACTCCTTCCACAGGGTCGGAGCCCACAATCACAGCAGCTGCACCGTCGCCAAATAGTGCCTGCCCCAACAGACTATCCAAATGAGTATCACTTGGCCCACGGAAAATAACCGCAGTGATCTCCGAACAAACAACTAAAACTCGCGCGCCCACATTGTTCTCCGCCAAGTCTTTTGCCATGCGGAGGACGGTCCCACCTGCAAAGCAACCTTGCTGATACATCATGAAGCGTTTGACTGATGGGTGGAGGCCGAGGAGCTTTGTCAGCTGGTAGTCTGCGCCAGGCATGTCAACGCCACTGGTGGTGCAGAATATAAGGTGGGTGATCTTTGATTTCGGCTGCCCCCATTCTTTCAAGGCCCTTTGGGCGGCTTCTTTGCCAAGTTTTGGCACCTCCTCCACCACAATGTTTTGCCTGGCATCGAGAGATGGAGCCATGTACGCGCACATATTTGGGTTTTCTTTCAGGATTTTTTCTGTCAGGTGTTTATATCGTTTTCTGATCATGGATTCCTCGCCGACAAATCAGACAAAACCAACATCTAACACTACAACAAAACTATATAATTAATGATAAATATATGGAGACATATTTTAAAATAATCACAAATAATAATTTAAGTGGACAATTTAATGTCAAGTGTCCTTATAAAGTATTTGGACGCTAGGCACATATTGAAATAATATATAAATAATAGTACAATAGTCTCTAAAGAATAAAAAACTGTCTCTATTGTTTTATATGAAGACAATATATAAAATAACTTTTGTATAATTCGCCACTACAACTATTGAAGCAATTTATCCAAATGTATCCATATGTATTAGAGGCATTGTTCAAACTTTTAAAGACGAAAAAATAACTAAAAAACTCTCTTTTATAGTAGTGTAAATACAAAATTATTCAACTTTTTTTTAATTCAAATATTCTTTTTCTTCTCCAATCAAGGTGTGTCAAATTTAATTTAGGCAACCTGAAAATAATCAAAGATACAATATGGGAAACTTCATGTTAGATACTATTATTATCCAACAAGTAGTGATGAAATATATCTAACATTGATATTTTCAGACATTTTTTTGTTAGATATAATATGAGAAACTTTTTTTTTTCATATATATATAATAACTTTAGCACTAACTTCGTTTTATAAATGATTGACAGTGATATTCTTAGTCAAAACTTTTTGTTCCACCTATTATATTGCATGACCAGATTTAAAAAGTTTAAGGTGGAAGAAAAGAGAGATTTAATATATATTATGTCTAATAGTTAATAACCATCATTTGAGTATTTAAATTATGACTCATCAGATTATGCATTTTACACATTTACATTCAACAATCCGTAAATTCATGACTTATACTTACATATAAATATGTTGATTTTATTTTCTTATAATGAATTTCGTTATTTTAAAGTATGATTAAATATCTTGTTCATGAAAATGCATCTCTTTCTAAAATGTTCTTCAAAATTTTTGATCAATTTCAAAATATTATAAGTGGATCATATATTTTTTGCAACTATTATTTTAATATGTATATGCATACACAAATACATTTAGTTTAATATGTGTATGCAAGCACACGCGCGCGCGCACGCACACACATATATATATTTATTATTTTACCACTATAAAACTTGGTGTGGTATACTATTGATTAATTAATCTAAGTGTAAAAAATAGTTATAGTAATACTTGTTTCTCCCAAAGAATATAATTTCATTCTCCAAATATTATCCGAATCCAGTATTCAAATGCATTCTCTTATAAAAGATATTTATAATGATACTACTCAACAGTCATCACTCTAGTGAAGAAAAGAACAAGAAACAATGGACAGTATAAGAATAATTTGTTCTCCTGTTTGGATGATACCTTTAGGGCATGTTTACTTGGGCTGATGAAGAGGGATGCAGGTCATCATCCCTCTTCATTCATTGTTTATTACTTTAATTGATCCAAGCCCATGATAATTGTTTTGGTCCGCTACTGTTCATAGATTTTCTTGAATGACAAATCTCACCAAAATATTGGGATGCAATTATCCAAGGAATGGCCAAAGTGGAAAGATGAGTGAAAATTACAAATTTATTCTAAGTATTCACAATTAATTACATCAGTATGCCCATTGATCAAATGGTGTTGAAGCTTCAAAAAACTTCTAGTCGTGGCGTCAATCAAACAGTTAAAAGATAATTAAAAATATATTTATGTTTTAAAAATATTTAAAATATTTTAAAAATATATTTATGTTAAAAATAAAAAGATAAACATACATATAATTGTAATTGAGGTGATGATATTAATAACAAAATAGAAAAAAATTACCCTATGTTCTTTGAATTATAAGATTTTATTTTCATGTGTAAAGATGTTGTATTGGAATGGAGGAAAATTAATTTCTTTATGTTTGGAAAAAAGAAGAAATAGTTGGATGTTGTATTGAAATGGAAAAAAAATAATTTCTTTATGCTAAATAGAAAATATTTTAATTAAGGATACTTTAGTCTTTTAAAATTTATCTCAGTATTATAATTGATCAAAGTAAACATTCGATATAATTATCCACTTTTATCATGTACATAATCTCACAAAGTAAATATAAGTTAAAAACATATAAAATTATCTTAATTCCACTATTCATTCCTCATTTCATCCTATCACCCCACATCCTATATCATAAAGTAAATGGGGCCTTCCAGTAAATCTCATTGGATTACAGAAAGAAAAGACTAGTGGTGGCAACTTTCAGTAGCAATCATCACACATAAAGGCCTGTTTGTTTTTATTTCCAACTCTCATTTTTATTTTCATTATAAATTAAAAATTAAAAATTAAAAATCATCACTTTCTATTCATTTTCATTCAAAATATTTATTTTTTCATTTTCAAACTTTATATAAACCTATCATATCATCCTACTATCACATCAATCAAATTCAAACTTAATCTGACATAAAGTATGCACTGTTAGTTTAGAATTAATTAAAAGGGTTAAATACATTTTGTCCCCTTGAACTATACTGATAGCCCCAGACACCCCCATAGACTATCAAATGTAAAGAAAAGGCCCCTCAATTTAACGACAACGAATGGAAAAGAAGAGAGAAAATTTATGTGTGTATTTTACTCAATATTTCAAATATACCCTTCAACAATTTAAGCCAAAAAAAATGCATTTGATAGTTTCTTTGCTTGAGAAAATAATGATTTTAGCCAAAAAAGAAAGAAAAGGGATTCATCTCATGAACTTTGATATAGGGTGGCCCAAAAGGCCCAACTTTTAGACAACGGCCCAGGGCCCATGAGCCACGTCGACCCCGTTCGACCAGGCAGTGGCCCCAAAAGGCCCAACGTTCAGACAACGGCCTAGGGCCCACGGGACACGTCGACTATGTTCGACCAAGCGGTGGCCCCAAAGGCCCAACATTCAGACAGCGGCTCAGGGCCTATGGGACACGTTGACTATGTTCGACCAGTCTCCCCCAGGCCTAGGCGGCCGCCTCAGAGCCCTCGGATAATATCAACCATATTCGACCTCCGTCAGGCCGATAGGAGGTCGAATTCTGCACAGTACTCTTCCACCGCATTAAAAGCGTTGACTGGCACCACACCACGGCATTAATGGCGCATGCCATCCCCTCACTGTCTGACATGGCAGGCGCCACACTGTATATCGTCCCGTCCTGTAGCATAAAAGGACATCTAGCTGGCAAAATTCAAATGGGGGAATAGACTAATTGCCCCTTGGAGGAGGCTAAAGACCCCAAAGGTAAGCCAAGGGCTCACCTTTCATTTTTCTACAAGGGGAAGAATATAAGAACTCCTCTATCTTGCCTCACGAGGTATGCACTGATACACTCTAAAACTACCTTACTCAGTTGCTCAAGAGGAGGAGACAAATCTAATATTGACTTGAGTGTCGGAGGGCCTAAGCCGAGGGCCGCTCGGCTAGTCTAACGTTTGCCTTGATTGCAGGATTCTCAAACATCATCAACGAAAGATATCCACCTTTGGGTTAAGCCCAATATAAATCGAAATCGGAGTACCTGTGTCACGATTCGAACCCTCATCATTTGGCGCCGTCTGTGGGAAACACGGAATCCTCTATCGAGAATGGTGAACACTAAGCGAGCCCTTCAGGGAGGGAAGAGAACAGAAGATCCAGCTCCCCTCTGCCCCGCCAGAACGAAGAAAGAACTGCTTCGGGTCCCAGTATACAGCCTGAGCCTGTAGTCACCCTCACTATGCCCCAGTTGATGCGGCTCATCAGTGAGCAGATCTCCGCACAGATATCAGCCCAGCTTTTCGCCGCCTTGAACCGGCAAGCCGCGCCGCCGGAACCGGCAACCAAAGCCATGCCCCCACCAGCGGGCCATGAGCAAGCACCGCCTGTAGAATACTCACGGCGTCCGGGGTCCCCCAGGCACCCAGCTAGGCGAGAACCAGGCCAGAGTCGTTTTCACTGGGAAGCACCCCGCCCCTCGCCGAGAGAAGAGGTAGCAGACTCCGTGGACCATGACGTTTGACCCCTTCGAGCCCCGCAACGCGATAGGACTGAACGTTCCCGAGGTAGAAGAAAGCAGGATCAGCAGGAGTGGGAGGAGGTATCCCACCAGGTGCAGCAACTAAATAAACGCCTGGAGGAGCTGTCGAGGGGGAACGCGAACAGGCCCCTTCAGCCGGAGGTGCCCTTGAGATTTAGAAGGGAGCGGGACTCACCCTTCATACAAGAAATCATTAATAAACGCATCGCGGTGGACGCCAAGATCCCCACTGGTCTCCCGCGGTACGACGGGTCCATGGACCCGAGTGAACATTTGCTGCAGTTTGAACACATGATGCAGCTGCATGGACACGACCACACTCCAGGGGGTGGCCTTAGATTGGTTTGTGAAGTTAGAGCCGGCGTCCTTCTTTTCATATGACTAGTTTGTGACAAATTTCTGCACCAGTTCGCCAGCAGAAGGAAGGCAAAGCTGCCACATACCCACTTGCACATGGTGAAGCAAGTCGAGGGGGAGTCTTTGAGAGATTTTTTCACCAGATTCAACACAGAGGTGTTGAAAATTGACAGTCCGAGGAATGAGTTCTTGATTGATGTGCTACTTTTGGGATTGAGGCACAAAGAGTGCGCTAACGCTTTGGTGCATGCTCAGCCCCGCACGATGGAAGAACTCCTCGACCTCGCTGAAAGGTACATGACCCAAGAAGAGATGAACAAGATGAAATACGGCAGCATCGAAACTGACAGGAAGAGGGGCAAAGAGAAGGACGACAAGCAGAACAGGGAAGGACGTCGGTCCTCGATTAGACGCTTCCACGACTATACCCCACTCTCCATGGCAAGGAAAGAAGTGCTCTTTGCCATTCAATATGACAACTTGCTGAAAAAGCCCCGCAAAATTACAGAAACTGAGGCCATGAGGAAGTCCGAGAAGTTCTGCCACTTCCACAAACAAAAGGGGCATGACACCGAAGACTGCTTCAACCTGAAGGACGAAATTGAGAGGTTGATCAGACAGGGGCACCTCAAGAAATTTTTCGAGGAAAGGAATCGACGAGAGGAGGGCGCGGTCGACTGGACTCCCCGTAGAGAAAGGTCGGCCAGCCCGCGAAAAGATGACAAAGGGAAGAAACCTGCCCATGAAGCCCACCCACCCATCAGAGAGGTCATCGACATGATCGCTGGGGGGCCCACGGGAGGAGACTCCCGAAACACAAAGAAACAAACCCAACGGCAGCTCAACTCGATCAAGCCATCTAGGGTCGAGATGGTTTTTCAGCTTACAAACAGCGCAGAGCCAATATACTTTTCAGACGCAGACCTCAGCCACCTCGAAAACCAAGGCATGGACCAGAAGATCGACTGCCCTATGGTGGTTGCTCTCAAGATCGCCAACTTTGAAGTTAGAAAGGTCCTGGTCGACGACGGTAGCTCAGCTAATATCATATTCTCGTCGACACTAAAAAGGATGGACTTGGGCAAGCTGAACTTTGATCCAGTCTGAACGCCCCTAGTCGGATTCGGGGGATCGGAGATAATGCCGCTAGGGTCCATTTCCCTCTCCACGACTTTCGGGTAGGGCCATCGTAGCCGAACCTTGATGATTAGCTATTTAGTGGTCGACGCCCCGTTCGCTTACAATGTTATTTTGGGAAGACCAGCCTTAAATGACTTCAGAGCCATCGCGTCCACATACCATATGAAGATAAAGTTCCCAACCCCTGGAGGAGTTGGTCAGATTTTATGCAATATTAAGGACGCTTGGTGCTGTTACACAATCTCCGTGGACTCCGGTGGGCAGAGAAGGAGGCCACAGTTGAAGCCCTCAGGGGACGCCCCTATAGCGAAACTTGATGAGGGAACTTCATCGAAGAAGAGAAAGATCGAAGATACCAGGGCCGAGCCGATGGGAGACTTCAAAACAATCGAGCTAGAGCCCGGCAATCTTGACAAGACAACCAAGATCGGCGCTGATTTGGGAGATTGACTAGAGTGCCTCATGGTCGACTTCTTCCGGAGGAACCTTGATATCTTCGCTTGGAAAGCGGCCGACCTACAGGGCATCGACCCAGACATCATTGTCCACAGGCTCAATATAGACCCTGCCCATAAGCCAGTCTGCTAGAAGAAGAGAGTTTTTAACGCCGAGCGGACACAAATTATCCAAGAAGAGGTAAGCAAACTCCTAGAAGCTGGCTATGTTGTTGAAATTCAATATCCTTCTTGGCTATGTAATGTTGTCTTTGTCCCCAAGAGTGAAGGAAAGTGGAGGATGTGTAAAGATTTCACAGACTTGAATAAAGCTTGCCCTAAGGATCCTTACCCCTTGCCTCGTATTGATTTACTTGTCGACTCCACTGCTAGATGTGAATTACTTAGCATGATGGATGCATTTCAAGGATATTATCAAATATTTATGGCACCTGAGGATAGGGAAAAAACCTCTTTTGTTGTTCCCAATGGGGTATATTGCTTTTTGGTCATGCCCTTTGGACTTAAAAATGCCGGAGCAACTTATCAAAGGCTTGTTAACTTCATGTTTAAAAATGAGATCGGGAAGTCAATGGAGGTTTATGTGGACGACATGATTGTAAAAACAGGCAGAGCAGAAAATCACTTGGCTGACCTGAATCACACATTCTCTATTCTAAGAACCTTTGGTATGAAACTGAACCCTGGAAAATGCACGTTCGGCGTGCGGGGTGGTAAATTCCTCGATTTCATGGTCAGCCAGAGAGGTATCGAGGCTAACCCTCAGAAAATTCAAGCAGTTCTCGACATAGCCCCGCCGCGCACAATGCGAGAAGTTCAACGCCTCATTGGTAGAGTGATTGCTTTGGGTAGATTGTGGCCAGGCTAGCAGATAAGAGCTTACCTTTCTTCAAAATCCTAAGAAACATAAAGAAGTTGTGATTCAGATGGGATGAACAGTGCGATAAAGCCCTCCTCGACCTCAAGCAATATCTCTCTTCACTACCTCTGCTCACCAAACCTAAGCTCGGGGAAGTCTTACAGATATATCTGGCTCTCTCTTCAGCCTCCGTTAGTTCGGTGTTGACTGCAATAAGAGATGGAAACCCTTGCCCCGTTTACTATTGTAGCAAGGCTCTCCAGGGGCTAGAATATAACTATTTGGAGATTGAAAAATTCGCTCTAGCCCTCGTCTCATCAGCAAGGAAGCTGCGACCTTACTTCCAATCACACACAATCTCTGTGTTAACGAATCAGCCGCTGAAACACGTATTGTCGAAACCGGACACTTCAGGTCGACTTACTAAATGGGCCATCGAGCTCGGAGAATTCGACATCCAATTTCAACTGCGAGCAGCCATCAAGGCACAGGTCCTAGCAGATTTCATCCTCAAAAGGATCGACCTACCATGTCCGGGCGTCGAGAGCACACCCTTGTGGACTCTGCATGTCGACGGGTCTGCGACGTCGTCGGGGGGAGGGATAGGAGTTTCTCTTCGATCCCCGTTAGCAGAGGGACTTCGCAGTGAAACTCGATTTTCTGGTTACGAATAATGAAGCTGAGTATGAAGCCCTCATTGTCGGAATACACATTGCTGCCAACCGTGGGGTCGATAGGCTAGCGGCTTTCACGGACTCTCAGCTCGTGGCCGAGCAATTCGAAGGGAACTTTGAGACAAAAGAGCACAAGATGGCGTAGTACTTGGCAAAGGTACAACACTTGAAACAGATGTTTAGCCACTTCTCGCTAAACCAGATCCCTTGATCAGAGAACGAGCGGGCAGACGCACTCTCCAGGCTAGCCAGTTCGGCGAAAGGCACGCGCGAAAGAACCATAACATTTCTTGTGGTCGATAAGCCCTGCATCCAGTCTACCGACCGGAGCCAGGTCGGATGCCTCGATGAGTCAACCCCATCCTGGCAACATCCAATCAAACTCTATTTGAGTCGAGGTTCTTTACCAGATGACATTAAACAGGCTCGAAAGTTGAAAGGCTTGGCGCCTAAATATGCACTAGATGAGCATGGGCAGCTGTACAAGAGGTCGATTGTCGGGCCGCCACTCAGGTGCTTAGATCCCAACCAGGTGAATGAAGTATTGCAGGAGGTGCATGCGGGTATTTGTGGCAACCACTCGGGTGGAAGGTCTCTGGCTCACAAGATAACCCATTACGGATATTTCTGGCCCACTCTGCTCAAGGACTCCGTGGATTTCGCTAAGAAATGCCCATCCTGCCAGGTACATGCGAACATTCAGCATCAACCCGCCGCACCAATGACCAATGTTAGTATCACATGGCCGTTCGACCAGTAGGGCATCAATATATTAGGGTCGCTCCCCAAAACCTCTGGCCAGTGGAAGTTTATCATAGTGGCTGTCGAATATTTTACGAAATGGGTAGAAGCCGAAGCAGTCCCTAAGATCACCGACGCGGCTATCAAGAGTTTTATATGGAAGAACATCGTGTGTCGGTTCGGGCTACCTAAGATCCTCATTTCCGATAACGGCACTCAATTCCAGAGCAAAAACACCAGAGGATGGTGCGAAACTTTAGGCATCACACAGCACTTCATTTTCGTAGGGAATCCGCAAGCCAATGGCCAGACCGAGGTCACTAACAGAACAGTCCTAGACCGCATTAAGAGCCGGATAGTAGGGACAGGAGCCAGTTGCGCAGACGATCTCCCAGGCGTTCTTTGGGCTTATCGAACGACCCCCCGAACGGCCACAGGCCACAGCCCCTACAGTCTAGTCTATGGCTCTGAAGCAGTGATACCATCCGAATTGATTCAGCACACGGCTAGAGTGATTCATTACAATCCAATAGCGAATACATCGGAGAGGACGCTGGAAGAAAGTAGAGGTTTCAAAGCCAGTCGGGAAGCTTGACCCGAAGTGGGAGGGACCCTATGCAGTCATCAAAGTGTGCAAGAACAACGCCTACTGATTAGCGGACACTGCAGGTCGCGAGCTACCTCGACCATGGAATGCGGTAAACTTGAAAAAATTCTTTGTGTAAACTGTTTAATTGACATATGTTGTATTGATTATAAAAACAAGGCACATCATGATTGAAAAGGTGAAAGGATTTGACATCTAAGTCGAGGCCACCGGCCGAGACCACCTTAATCGACCCCGAAGTCGACGAAAGGATTTGACATCTAAGTCGAGGCCACCGGCCGAGACCACCTTAGTCGACCCCGAAGTCGACGAAAGGATTTGACATCTAAGTCGAGGCCACCGGCCGAGACCACATTAGTCGACACCGAAGTCGACGAAAGGATTTGACATCTAAGTCGAGGCCACCGGCCGAGACCACCTTAGTCGACCCCGAAGTCGACGAAAGGATTTGACATCTAAGTCGAGGCCACCGGCCGAGACCACCTTAGTCGACCCCGAAGTCGATGAAAGGATTTGACATCTAAGTCGAGGCCACCGGCCAAGACCACCTTAGTCGACCCCGAAGTCTACGAAAGGATTTGACATCTAAGTCGAGGCCACCGGCCGAGACCACCATAAGCGACCCCGCAGTCGCCAAAAGTTTTCAATACAACAAAGTCGACGCCTTCGGTGCATATTCATCGGCTCGACCGTTCCGCCAAATTTAGGAGACCAATGCTTTACATGGTGAAAACACCCTTAAGGCAGGAAGTCGAGCCCCGATCGCAAACGCACGCTAGCTACAAAAAGGTAGCGAAACCATTCTATATTACAATAGCAAGAAGTGTTCCGCAGCAAGCACTGATTGCATCCTATCGACTTATACAAGTTGGCCATACAAAAGTTTAAACCAACGACGAGCAAATAACTAACCATTCGATGAAGGGTACAAGCACAAATACTAAACGCACTTAATTCTACTCGACAAAGCAGTAGACAAACGACAATGTACAATGAAGCACAGCAATAAAAGGGCAAAGAAATTTCATTTCATAAAGCCTCAGTGAGACATATATATCAAGAATAAAAAGTCAAAAATACAAGGCAAGAGCCTAGCTAGAACTGCCAGACCCTTCGGCAACAAGCGCTGGAGCCGAAGCAGATGGAGGTTCCGGTAGCGCCACTACAACGGGAATGGCCGCGGTAACCAGGTAGGAGGGACTGGCAGCGGAGGGCATAAACAGCCGTGGAGTAGCCGGGAAGAATGCGGCGGCATTTGCCCTGTTCTCAGAAACTTCATAGGCAAGGTCGCCAGCAAACTCGAACTCTCGGCCCACCACATTCAGCTTCTTCTCGAGTTCTACCTTCTGCCTCTCTTCGGGGCTCATGTCGGCAACATCGGCAGCTTCGACCTCACCAGTATCTGCCTCATCGACGTCTTCCTCGACCAGCGGGCGTAGTTGCTCATCGAAGCGAAGGCCCATCTTCGTGCGATCCTCATCGCTGATGCTGTAACCTAGGTGTTGCAATTGGGCGATGGCATTCTTAAACGCATTCCGTGCATCATCCAAAGCAAGCACAACACTTGCGTCTTGGAAGGCGGGGCTCACCATAAATTGCTGGATGACCTCCTTCCGTACCTCAGGCATCACCCGAGCAAACTCCTCCCTAGCTTCGACCAGGCGCTCACTTCGGCCGGCCGCACGACCAAACTTGTAAGCGACTTGAATATCCAGCTCCAGTTTTTTCAACTTCGCCTCTATCTGGGTTTGCTCCGTTACTGCCAACACAACCTGATGGTCTTTCGCCTCCATATCTTTGGCAGACTGAGCGTTTGCTCTCTCAAGCTCCTCGACCCGCATCTAGGAGGACTCGAGCTAAGCTTTCAAGGTCTCAGCGTCCTCACCCCCTTCCAATCGCTCCTGATCGGCCAGCGCCACCTCGGAGCGGCGAAACATGTGATAGCCCAGCTGCTCGACCTGAAACACAAAACTATATCAGAGGGCAGCTAAACGAAAGAAAAGAAGAATTAAACGGATAGACATCCAGGTTTCTAGATCTTACCATGTTCGCATGATAGGCGAACTTACACAGCAGCCCAGGCTGGGTTAAGCCCAGGAATTTATTCTGGTCAGCTAGGAATTGCCCAGCCATCAACACTTTTAAGGGGTCCAACCCAGCCGGCCCTGATGCTACCATGCTCGATGAGTCACCCACAGCTACACCTAGATCCGACCCAAATCGAGAAAACGGGAACTTCCGCAAATTAAAGAGGGCCTCGGGGCTTCGGTCTGCGAAGAGGTACTTTCCCGTCGGCACATTCGGCCCTGTGCCCTTCGACTTCCCTTTCCCCCTCCCGGCAGCTGCCTTCTTCGGGGGAAGAGCAGCCGGCTGGCCCATGGGTCTCTTTCCCCGACCCGCGATTCTCTCGACCTCTTCTTGTCGAGCAGGCGAAGGTGTTCTAGAGGGCGCTGGGGCAGCATTTAATCGACGTGGCTCGTCGGCCCCCGATGACTCTTCTCGAATCACGCCGCCTTGTTGATGCTGCTGATTCCTTTCAGCGTGAGCCAGCGTACTAGCCCTAAACCTGTTCATGATTTCGTCGTGGTCTGCAAAGAACAAGCAACAGAAAATGTCAATTACAGGAATGTGCGTAAGCAAACAACAGGGTATGACGCACGCAGTTAGTCTACCTATCTCATAATCAGCGGGAAAATTTAATGAGGCTAGCGACAACCCAGCCAACACCAATTGCTTCTCCTCGAGGAAAACAATGGCTTCGATGGGACCAAACTCGACCAGGTCCCTTACGAATGTGCTCGACCAGGTTGGAGCATGATTCCCTGGTATCTCGATCGGACCCCTTACCCACTCTCGAGGAATATCGAACCCGCCCTTTACCCGCACAAAGAAGTAGCGTTTCTTCCACGCCTGACCATAGGACAAGGAAGGCGCCATGAGAAACCTCCGACAAGGCCGAGCGCTCAGATAATAAAAGCCCGTTTCCTCGGTGTTGCCGGATTTATGCGACACGCAAAGATAAAACAGGTTCGAAAAATTTTCAAAGGTTGGGGGTTGGTTGTAGAGGCACATTAGAACTATAAAGCTACACAACGTTGAGAAGCAGTTAGGCAGCAGTTGCGTGATGCACACTCGAAGACCCCTAAGCAAACCTATCATGCTTTCGCTCAAGGGAAACCTAAGACCACACCTAAGTGCATCCTCGAAAATAGTTATGCAACCGGCAGGGGCATGGTGCATTCGACCAGAAGGCTCAGGGGCTAGCAACTGGAACTCGCGAGGAATGTGGTAAAGCTCTTGAACGCGGAAAAGTTCCAAGGGGGTGACGGTAGAGATTATCTCGCTATAGTGGTTTGGGGTAAATAATCGCCCGCGAGAAGAGGGTACCTGGCTGGGCCTAGCTTCTCCCCCACGTGCGCTGCTCGAGCTGCCAGAGCTCGAGCTGCTTGAGTCAGAAAACTCCTTATGGCCCTCAAACACGGTGGCTTCACTACCCCCACCCGAAGTACCATCAAAACTGAATAGCCCAAACATTTTCTTCAAAGAAAGATGGAAAGAAATAGAGGGAGAAGAGTACTTACTAAATTGGAAAGCTAAACCCAGAAAATCTCTGAAGAAAGCACGAAGGTTAGTGATTCTCGCAACAAGGAATATCTGAAGCGGTAAAAGTGAAAACGGGCTGAATGCCATTCAGTATTTATAAAGAAAGAGGCGCGGTTACCCAAGCGTCCGCATTAATGGGGGGAAACTATAACGCCGCCCCACGCGCGCCACGACGTGACCGCCCCACGCGCGCCACGACGTGACCGCCCCACGCGCGCCACGATATAACCGCTCGGTAAACACGCAAAACCCTGGTCGATTTTCAAAATCCCTGGTCGACACACATTAATATTCGCTACTTCCCAATGCCGCTCGTCGATTCCCTCGATCAGCCTTGCGAAGTGGGGGGGCTCATGATATTGGGTGGCCCAAAAGGCCCAACTTTCACACAACGGCCTAGGGCCCACGAGCCACGTCGACCAGGCAGTGGCCCAAAAGGCCCAACTTTCAGACAACGGCCCAGGGCCCACAAGCCACATCGACCCCGTTCGATCAGGCAGTGGCCCCAAAAGGCCCAACGTTCAGACAACGGCCCAGGGCCCACGAGACACGTCGACTATGTTCGACCAGGCGGTAGCCCCAAAGGCCCAACGTTCAGACAGCGGCTTAGGGCCTATGGGACACGTCGACTATGTTCGACCAGTCTCCCCCAGGCCTAGGCGGCCGCCTCAGAGCCCTTGGATAATATCGACCATATTTGACCTCCGTCAGGCCGACAGAAGGTCGAATTCTGCACAGTACTCTGCCACCGCATTAAAAGCGTTGACTGGCACCACGCCACCGCATTAATGGCGCATGCCATCCCCTCACTGTCTGACATGGCAGGCGCCACACCGTATGCCGTCCCGTCCTGTAGCATGAAAGGAAATCTAGCTGGCAAAATTCAAATGGGGGAATAGACTAATTGCCCCTTGGAGGAGGCTGAAGATCCCAAAGGTAAGCCAAGGGCTCACCTGTCATTTTCCTACAAGGGGAAGAATATAAGAACTCCTCTATCTTGCCTCACGAGGTATACACTAATACACTCTAAAACTGCCTTACTCCGTTGCTCAAGAGGAGGAGACGAATCTAATACTGACTTGAGCGTCGGAGGGCCTAAGCCGAGGGCCGCTCAGCTAGCCTAACATTTGCCTTGATTGCAGGATTCTCAAACATCATCAACGAAAAATATCCACCTTTGGGTTAAGCCCAATACAGATCGGAATCGGAGTACTTGTGTCACGATTCGAACCCTCATCAAACTTAATGTCGGAAAAAACAAAAGCTCACTTTCTTTTCTTCATTCATGCACTTTCAAACCAAATTATAGAAAATTATATCTCATTGCAGTATGGGTGAAAAATCGTAATCATTATATAATTTTTTTGTTGGTGGTTTAAATTTTTTCAGTTATTTTGGATTTTATAACATAAAGTATTTGGAGTTTTTATCTTTATAACCAAAAAATTGGGTACCACAATACTATTAATTTGCTGGATTGTAAAGGTGTTCAATCATTTTATTTTCTTTTCAACTTTTTACAAAGAGAGAATTTTTTTTCTTTTTCACCAAATTTATTTCTACAAAACGTTTCCAGCACGTGCCTTCATAAATGACCTAATTTATACAATTCCTAAACCCTATAACACATATATATATACCAGAACATAGTACCAAACCCATGAAATAATTTTTGTGAGATGCATGAAAAAAAGATCTTATTTTTTTAAGGATGAAAACCCTAAATTTCTTTTTTTTTTTTTTTTTGTTGCCTAAACTCTATGATATATATACAAGAATATAAATATAAACCCATCGATTAATTAATATAAAATCCAGAAAGAAAATCTTCTTTGTTGATAAAGATATAAAAACCCAAAATACTTTTTGCTAGAAAATCCAAAATAACTGAAAAATTCGAACCACCAACAAAAAAAAATTGGATTATGATTCTTCATCCATACTGCAGTGAAGATAATTTTCTATAAAATTTGGTTTGGAAGTGCCTGAATGAAGAAAAGAAAGTGGACTTTGTTTTTTATAGATCAAGTTCATGAGATCAATCCCTTTGTCCTTTTTTGGCTAAAATTTTCTCTCAAGCCACAAAAAAACAAAAAAACCTATCAAATGCATAATTTTTGAGTTAAGTGGCTAAAGGATATTTTTGAAATATTGAGTAAAATATACACATAAATTTTCTCTCTCCTCTTTTCTATCCATTGTCGTTAGCTTGAGAGGGCTTTTTGTTACATTTGATAGTTTTGAGGGGTGTTTGCGACAACTAGGCATGGAAATAGGGTAGACTTTGATTTAAATAGGCCAAGCCTGTTATGCAGGCCTAGCCTATTATCTATTATAGGATTTTTCTTTAAAGTTAGGCCTAGCTTTTTTAATAAATTGTAAAGCCTTAGTTAGTTTGGCCTGAAAGCCTACCTAAAAGCCTATTTTCTACTGAGGTTTTAATTAAGTCCAAAACATCACATAAATCTAAATTTTCAATATGCTCAAACTTGTAATAGACCTTGATAAGAAATAATCAAAATGATAAATAACAAATACATAATTATGAAAGTTCAAATCTAAATATAAAACAATATCATTTCAACAAAAAGCAATATTAAACAACATAACAGATTCCATAAATGACTAATTAAAAAAATTAAATATAATTAGCCAATTCAATATTATGTCACAATTATTGTAAGTTTTATGTGAAGAAGGATAAATGGGTCGGCCTTTTAGAATTTGTAAGCTTTTAGAAGAGCTTAGTATAACCTATTTTTTTTAAAAAGCTACTTTTTAATCCTTGATATGGTTTTTTTGTTAAATAGACTAAGCCAAGGTAGTCCACAAGTAGGCTAGGCCTAGGCCTTATCGAGTAGCCGGGCCTATTCCCATCCCTAGCGACTGTCGGTGCAATTTAGGGACGCAAAGTGTATTTAACCCTTAATAAAACATACATATATTTTAGAAAAATAATTTTTCTTTTTAACATAAAAGAACATAAATTAACATACTTTTCAATCATATACTTTACTTTCCAACATTTCCTTTTTCATTTTCAATTCATAACTAACTTTTCAATTTTTGGAAATACATGAAAATTAGAAATGGTTCTGGAAATAAAACCAAATAGGTTTCCATGCAAAAGTTATCAGTTTGTATTGAAATCTCAATTCAAGTATGAATTTGTTTTAACTTCCATGTTTTGATACATATTTGTTAGTGTCCCATATTGGTAAAATAAATAAATTATGATTTCTATATAGCTCTTTTCAAGAATGAAAGTGGTGTTCCTGTGTCTCAATTGATGTATTCTCATATTATTGGGAGCTTCCAATATCTTGTAAATAGCTCGAGACCAAATATCTCATTCGCAATCTCAAAGCTAGCGAGGTATACAAGTTGTCCTAATAGAACCTATTGGGAGGCTTTGGATAGGGTACTTCAGTATATTAAAAGCATAGCATCACTTGCTTTGCATTATGGAAAATTTCCTACAGTACTTGAGGGATATAGTGATGCTAGTTGGATAGCCAAAAACTCCGGTAGTAATAGGTGTACAAGGTGTGTATTTAACTTCGGTGGAGGCGCTATCTCTTGGAAGTATGCTAAACATACTTTGGTAACTCAGTCTATATTTGAGGTAGATTTATGTGTTTTGGACACAACTGGAACGGAGGTTGAGTGGCTACATTAGCTGATGGCCAAGTTACCCATGGTTAGTAAGCCTCTTTCTACAATTGATGTGCATTGTGATAGTCAAACCACAGTTGCAAAGATTAGAAATTCAAAGTATAATCAGAAGACTTAGAGCCACATCCAAGTTAGATTAAATTCTATAAGAGAGCTTGTGTCTGATAGGGTTGTGACCATTGATTTTGTTGGATCCAAAGAAAACATAGCCGATCCTTTGACCAAAGGACTTGAGTTGTCCTTAGTCCAAAACTCCAGGCTGGGGATGGGATTGAAAACTCATCGGTGATGCACCTGCAGTGGAAACCTAACCTACCAAGTGGAGATCCCACAAGGAAGGTTCAATGTGGTATAAATAAACTGCTGAGTGTGTCAGAATGCACCTAACACTTGATTGATACTTTAGAATCTGAGTCTATCCCCTGGCATACCTGGAAGGTGCTATTAACTGCTAGTAAAGTAAGAGTTCTAACTCTGAATGGGGTCAACTCATATTAACGAGATGCAAGTAGTGCATCCCTAGAGACACCCAACTAAGTGAATGAAGTCATTTGGCCGTGACTAAAGGAAAAAAGGTTATTCCCCCAAAACTTTCATGATACAGGATTGGGACACATGATCGTAACATGTCAAACTTAAAGATCATTACATAGCTATGTAGCTTGTTGTTACCAATGGACGCCGCCACATCTAAAGGCCAAATTCAAGGCTTTGATCCATTTGTCACTGTGGTGGCATAAGTTGGATAACTTAAGTGGTGGTTCAAACCGAAAGGTACCATTACTGAAAGCAAATTACGATAATCCTAATAATCCAACACTATGAATTTGTGGGGGATTGTTGTAATTGGCATCAAATTAATTAAGATTTGTGTTTAATTACATGTTTAAGAAGTGATTAGATCTTATAGATGGGTGCTAATTTAGTTGGAATCCATAAGTGTTGTGTAAATATAAAGAGGGAGACTAAAAGACAAAAGATTATGTATGTGGGGGAAATCCCACATTGCTTGTGAGACAAAGTATGGGGAATAAGTGGGAGTATAAAAGTCTCTTTTTCTAATACTATACTACTTATCCCACATTGTAAGTTTATCCAATAGGAATACACCTTATATATGGTTCAAGTATTGATACTTAGTAAAGTATTAATTAAAGGACTCATGAGAGTGTGCCCACATGTGCACGCCGCAGTCGCAATCACCGTCTGCCCATCTCGACCTGGCTCCGACAGGCTTGGGTGTTTGTCTCGAGCTTCGGGTTAATCTTTTTACTAAAAATTCCAATTTTATTTTGAATTTTAAAATTTAAAATTCAAAAAGTCAAAAGGCTGTTATAGAAACTGCCAGCCATTTCTGCAGTTACAGAAACTACCCGAAACATCTGGTTCGTTGTATCTTGTCCAGAATATATCTGGACATGTCCTTTATATCTATTCCAGAATCAATTTGGACCAAAATGTACCTGGACATATCCTGATGGCTCCTCATTCATGCCTAAATATATATCTGTTATTGTAGGCAGAATAGAATACACAAGAAGAACAAAATCTCTTCTTTACTCCAATATCTGTCATACTAAATTTAGTGTTGCTTATCATTTTCTGGCAACTGAGTAGTGGTCAAAGTGAAGCTTTTTGGAGTGCACCAAAAGGCTTCTGAGATTGTCTTATCCTAGAGGAAGTTTCACTGCACCCTTTGCATTGGTAGGGGCGATAATTTCTTCAAGGCAAACCATATTCCAATGATTCAGTTTAAGTTCTGTTACGATACAGAACTTTGAGATAAATTCTAAGTTTATATAGTGATCTTTGTATTTCTGTTCTTATATTCCAAACTTGTATGTTTTCTTTGGTTCATGCTTATGTTAAAATAAATTGCAACTAAATAATTTTAGAATATTTGTACTGTTGATTGTTGTTTTTTGAAAATATTCATAAGACTGGTTTTACAAACACTGCCTTGTGATTATAAACTATTTTTCTAATTTATAAACAACATTATAAAATGTTGTATATAATCTGTGCTTGACAACAATTACTACAGTGTCTAAAGATTTATTCAATCACTAATTAGAAGCAAAAAATTTGGGAAAAACATCATAAGTCAATAAGTATCTTTTCATTATTTTGTTTGTCTTTTTTTATTATGTATATATTTGTAATATATATTACTATTCTAATTCAAGTATATCTGTTGTAGTTGTTATTGCTTATTTCAAAAAAACAATTAGTTCTCAATAATTTTTAGAACAATTTTGAATTAAAATTTGTTAACTTATATGTCAGTGAATAAGTTTACATGTCTATAATATTATCGTAAAACTTCGTGAATATATTACTAACTACCTTATAATTACTGAATATATTTGTTACAACTATTATTGCTCATTGCTTAATATTTATTCTAACAGCGGCAAATTGGCATGGAAAAAGAATTTTATCTAACTCTACATGCCCCTACTACCTACCCTGTCTCTGGAACTACAGAGATAGTTGATTTTCTATGATGGCCCTCCACCTCATTGGAAAAATTAAAGGAAATAAAAAATCCTAAGTTACAACTAACAACTTAATTAACCACCAAACACAGCCTTATGTGGCGAAGTTAGAATCTCTTCTTTGATGCGTTTTGATTATGCCTATTTTGCTCAAATTATCTCATTAAATTTGTTAATGAAATTACTTGATTTGTATCCTCAAATAAAGGAAAGTAGCCGTTAGAAAGTTGGCACAGAACTTACTTTGACCATACAGATCCTGATTAAGGGAAGTTACAGTTGGAGAGTTAACAGTTTGCAGCAAAAGTCCAACATCAATCTAAGCAACATTTATTTGGAAAGAGTTCAGTCTATTTAATATAAGGGCTTACTGCATTGGAAGATGTACAGAGCGTCTGCTATACAGGCCTTTCTAATATATTGGCTCTATGAAGATTCTCTCTCCTAAATTCTATTCTTCTAGACTAGCTGAGTTGATTAGTGTTGCTACTAAGGTATTGAGAGATCAATCTTGATTATTGTACCTATGTACTAATCTTTACTTTAAGTATAGTGCAGATTTAAAATCCTAAGTCTTGTGGTTGAGGTAGTGGATGTATGCTTGTCGAACCATTATAAATCGTTTGTCTCACTTATTTTATCTCTCTCATTTTCTGTTATCATTGGAACTTCAGTTGTATCTAGAAGTTCTAGTCTATCGTATTTCTGAAATATCTTCAATCAATTATTAGACTCCTTTGAGTCATTTATTCTTTTTGGAATTATATATTCTATCAGGCGATACCATAGTCAAGTAAGAGGACGATCCCTCAAAAGAGAAATATCGCCCACAAGTAAAATAAACAATTAACGTCAAAGAAAAGGATCCCCACATCTTGTTATTCTTTAGAAAAAAAAAAGATGTGATTCGGTATTTTTTTGAATCAATCAGCTACATCTCTTTGAGAAAATAAAAATTGAGTATATTTACATTTACAGTTTTAGAGTTGGTAATATCAAATCATTAGTTTAATTAAAATGATATAAAAAAAATTGTAATTTATAGAAAATGAAACACTATTAATTAGTTACTTCCACCCTAGCAAAAAGAGTAATAGGAGTATTCTATTGTGAATAATTTGTTGGGATTTATATCATGTCATTCAATTGAATTATAAATTTTTCATTTTCATCCAAAAATTTAAAATTTATTTGAGCAGATATTTAAGTGGACGGCACAAACTTTTCATTTGCACATTGTTTTTTTGCTTTCATTTTGAAAAGGAGGATTGTCCTCAAACTGCTTTGAGTAATCCCTGACGGCATTGAATCCACCCCTATTTAAGATTAGGATTGATGCAATCGAAGTTGTTTCGGCCAGAGTCGTTTCTATTAGGGTCACAGGTCTGTACAACTGACCCCAACGCTTTTCATTTGTATGTACTAATTATTAACATCACGTTTTATACAGTGGAGAAATTGCCATCACAATTTGGTATCCATTTCTACAATCAATGTTGGGGTGCAAACGAACTACCATAGCTTGAGAACGGACTCAAAATTTTGGACTTTGACAATGGTAGAGGCAACGCTTTAAATAGCAAAAGGTTCAGTATTGAATTATTTATACTTGATACTCACTTTAGCTAGCTACCCCACTTTTTGCTACAGGGCATTCATCAATTAATGAAAGAAAAAACATTTTTTCAATTCAAAATTTTTCTTTGATATTTGGAAGTTTTCGTGGAGTAGGAAAAGTGGAGAGTAGGTATGAATTCACTGGGAAATATTCTAATTTCGATACATTTTGAATTACTACTGAATTTTAAATGAGTTAAAAAGGTGAAGTTTTGATGTATATTTGTGACGATTTAGTTAGTAGTCTAATCATACTACTAGTTTACGGAAAACGATTCCTTGAAAAAAAAAATTGTATTTATTTTTGTATTTGCATAAATCTCAAAAAAAAAAAAACGAAAGAAAAAATAGAACCATTCAATTTAGGATGGTAGAGTACATACTATAAATGTTAGAATAAGTCCAGGCATGTATAATATGATTTTGCGATAATTACATCAACCTCCCCTAAAGTCCGGGTAATTACAGAAACTTCCTTTAAGATTTAGAAAATTACAATTACATCACCGATCGTTAAGGAATGTCCAAAAATCCTAACAAAAAGTGTAAAATGACTAAATTACCCTGCCTCGAGTGATTTAAAAAAAAATCTAAAAATTAAAAAATTTAAAACACAAGAATTTCCCTCTATATATTAACATAAAAATATTTATATTTGTGTATATATATGTACATATATAGTTATTTGTATATATATTGTAAAATATATATGTACGTATGTATATATGTATCTGTCTCTCTATCTGCACAAATATATATATATATACACACACACACACACACACACAAACCTACACCCTGCCCTGTCGCTCCCTGCCCATCGGGCCAAGCTTGGCAGCCATGGTTTGCTAACGCTGCCTTTGTCATGGCTTATGGGATGAGGCTGGCCAGATCTAGCTAGCCCAGCGGCTCTAAACGGTTGCAACCATACAGGGGTAGCTCTATTTTAGCCAAGAAAGGTAAGCATGCCTTCAAATTTGGAGGCCTCCTATATATATATATATATTTATATTAATTAATATTTTAGGCCTTAAAAAATAAATATAAGGCTTTTTTTATGTTAACGGCCCTAAAAGAATATAAAGCCCATAGTTAGAAGTTTCATACAAATATTTTTTCTTTTCCAAAAAAAGTTAGGCCTAAGAAAAAGTATAGGGCCTTTTATCTTGGGACCTTATTATTTAAAGTTATAATAAATAATTAATTGAATATAATTAATTAAGAAATTTTAATTTTAATTTTAATACTTCCAATTCTCTTAAATCTCTGCTATCCTTCTATTTCTTATTCCATATTTATAAAAATCCTATCCACTTCCTTCTTTTTCGATACTTATAATTGAATAACTCATCTTTTTCAATTATAATTACTAAGCAATGTTCCAATGTTAATCATTAAATAACATTAACTTCAATTCTCTTTCACTATAAATTAAAGTTTTATTTCTTAAATTTCTTTTTCTTTTGCTTAGGCAGAACGAAGTTTTTCAAAATTAAAAATAATAAAATTTTACCTAAGGTCAATATGATTTCAAAAAAGATAGAATGAGTTAGTTATATGCTATTAATTAAAAAGGAAATATTAGAAGAAATTGATTATAAAAGTTTAAGGAACTAGAAAATAAAATTCAGATAGTAATATTTTATGTAAAAAATATTTTTTCTATGAAATACGAAATATTTACTAAAAGACGCGTGTATTAGAAATTTAATAATTTTATAATTTTTTTTTTATATATTAAATGCCTTATTTTTTGTGTTTCGCCTTATGCCTCTAATTTTATTGAGGCGGTCTTAGTTGGCCACGCACTACTATTTGATCACATCGTAACAAGAATTTAAAATATCCTCTTCCTTATACTTAAGAAAAAGTCATAACTTCTAAATTAATTGGAGTTGAATTCATAACACATAATTCTTTAAAAAAAAAAAAATGTAAATCAAAATTAAAGTTTAAGTCTTATTTAATAGAATAAAAAATATAGATTAATATTTGCATTTTAAAAATAATTTAAATGTATAGTTTCCAAATATTAGCAGGTAGGCATCTTCTAAAATGCAAAATACCGAAAAATCATAATACATTCATTATATTATTAAAGTTGGACTTGAAATTAAGTTTAGGTCTCTTGCATCAAAAAATTAAATATAGGTCGCTCACCACCATTTATAATTACAAAAATACAGTAATTTTTAACATAGGAGTTAGTATTAGCCCATACTTTTTATATCACTAAAGAACATTAAAGTTTAAAATTTCGTATCACTCATTTCTTTAATGAAAAAAAAAAAGAAAAGAAAAGAAAATCTTGGAAAAGCTATGCGCTTATGCCTTTTCCTAGGATATGGACTTTTTATGACAATATTTGACTAAATAATGCTAGAGAGAAGTACTTGTCAAAAATTTAAACATAGAGTTGATTTAGAACTTATGATTTTATTTAGAATTTTAATATGATAGCTACTATAAAGGACAGATGAACTTAATTAGTTAAGAACAAAGTTTAAGAGCTAGTTGATATTTTATTTAGGTTCATGACAATTTGAAACATACAATTTTCGAAGGCTGAGGCAAAAATAGATGTTAGATTGACAAGTATAAATCTCAACCAAGGCTACAAAGTTTATACCCCAAAATATTAATTAGGCAGATTTTTATAGGATTTCTCCCTAAATAATGAAATTTGTCTCTGTTTGTCAATATTCTACCCATCATTGCAACTTTCATATTGGTTTGATATGGATGATGAAAATTGAGATCACTAGGAATGGGCGAGGAGACTTTTGTGGATTGCCCAATAAAATCAAGAAATTGGGTGAGAGCAGAAAAGTTTGCACTTGAAATTTCCATTTGTGACTTTATCATCCAAGTAGTGTGTTATCCATTTTATTGAACTATTGTTGTAATAGACTTAACGATATCGAGTTAAACCACTAATTTATGCTAAGATACTTTAGAGACTTGGCTTTTATGTATATGGTAATGATATGATGGGTAGAAGTCACATGGATATGTTGCCTTCTACGAGTGGCTATGTAACATCCCTAATTATTTTATTAATTATATTAATTATTATTTGGGAAATTATGTTAAATTGTTATTTTATTTATTCTTGATTTATGAAATTTTATTTTATTTAATTAGTTTATAAAGTTTGGGGGTTAGAATTACAATTTTTAAGGATTGAATTGAAATATTTTCTTAACTTGAGGGGCTTGCATGGAAGACCTTAAGTCAACTCGGGTTTTAACATTATTTTACTAAAATTTTGGACTCAATTGCATGAATCTAACTTTTTGGTGACCAAATTGAAAAAAATGAAAGTTGAATTTGAAAAAAAAAATGGGCAACGTGATTTCTTCTTTCTTCTTCTTCTTCTTTCTTCCTTCTCTTTTTTCTTCCATTTCTTCACCGCGGCAGAAGCTTCCCCGACAACCCTCTCACCAGCGACGACTCACACCACCTCACCATCCAAACATCTTCCCTCACCCTCCAGCCATATTTACACACACATATACTGTTGACGGGCATTTCTCCACCGGTGGCGAGAAGGCGGAAGGAAACCCACCTCGCGGGTTTCATGGTAGCCGGCGGTAGGGAAGTCTGACTGGAGTTCTAGGCGGACGGTTGGAGAGCTCTCAGCATGGAGAACATAGCGGAGGTCATGCATGGGCGTTTTGCACGGCGACGGTGACGAGAGAGAGTGACCATAGCTTGGTGGCGGAAGTGGATTTCTTTGCTGTTGAAGCTTGGTTCCAGTAGCTACAGGCCACGGAATTTAGAATCAATGATGGAGTTGGATAGCTCTCGTCGAGAGGTGAAGAACGGTAGTGGTTTTTCAATTTTTCGGTGGCGGCGGGAGGATAGTTTTCTCCTCTCGACGCGACGATCGCAGCTGTGTGATTGGTTTGAGAGTCCGAGGTCTCGTTGAGTGGTTCGTGGTAAAGGATTTGGAAGAAAGTTTGTTGTATATATATACATATATATGTATGTTGTACTTTCCTACTAAGTTGTATCCAAGCCAAGAATAGGAAGTTAGAGTGATGATATGCCTATATATATGTGTGTGTGTTGATTCCCTTGCTATGGATATTGAATAGTGGACTCGGACATATCATGCAAAATGCCAAAATTTGAATTTAATAATGATATTAAGAATTACATATAGAATAAGTGATATTGATTGGGGACTATTATGTAAGGAATTTAATTACAATTTTGTGGTTTAGAATAATGTTATGGCTTGACATGACCTTGTGAATAAAGAACGAGATATCATATTATTTTGGAATCGATATGGACAGTCATAGTTAAATTTAGTAATGTTGATTATTAAAGGATTTTGTAGTAGATGCTAATAAATCTATATTATTATGTTAATAAGATAAGTTAATGACATTCGAATGTTTGTAATGCAAGCTATTAGAGGTCTATCAAGGTTAAGCGAGAAAATTGACTATGGAATATTATTTTGAATAGGTGACGACGTGGGTCCCGCAGAACAGTAGGCAGCGACAGCTTCTTTTTGGGTTACTGGAGGTGAGGGTCTGCCGATCTGACACTTCATTTCACTTATCGGTATTTGTGATAAACCCCTATGAGAGTTACTGTTTCTGAGCTGATTGTACTGTTATTGAAATCCGTGATCTATTAAGATCTCTTTGATTTTGTTATTTGACTCGGACACCCCTGTGAGTTTTATCTTTGATACCGATTTTGTTTTCTGATTGTTCTAGTGCCCAGAACTATCTTTACATTATCATAATTCTGTCCCTTATACCCTGCAGCCTTGCCGGCTGTCCCCACATAATTTGCTAGCTTCTTACAAGTCTGTTATTTGTTAAATGGATCATGTCAATCTATTGTTCTAATATGTTACGTGGTTACCTTATGTTATGAACCCTAAATGGCCTTGTCGGCCAGTGTACATTCTTAGTTCAACTATGTATCTATCATAAACATACTGAATGTTTAAAAGTGTAACTTATATCTGTTGGCATTACATTATATTAACCCATGGGACACCATGGGCCGGATATCACCTGGAGGGATGCCATGGGGGGGGATTTGGGCCTAGGGCTAGGTCCAAAAAGATGGCCAAGCGGAACGGACCGACGGTTATAGATCTGCCGGCTAGTACCCACATATGATCCTAACTCAACAGGTAGCTGGAGGTAGCAAACTTTGAGTGGCAGGATGTGGCATACAGTCGACCATGCCAATGAAAGAAAGTTATTATCTACCGAGCTGAGTGCTCGAGCAATGGAGCCATAAGGAAATCTTGTTTATATTGTACCGACGTCTGGTACTAGTAACTATACATTGATCTGGGAGTAATAAGGATGGAATGACCAACAATCTAATATATTTGATATCATGTGTACTTTGCACAATGTTGATTCACGTTGAACTTTTCATTATTATCAAACGGCCTTGTTATTACCTATCATTTTCTTTGAATCTTGTGATTTTCTTTTTCTTCACTAAGTCCTTGTGACTTATCCTCCCTTGTTATTTTATTTCTTTCAAATAGGTAAAGATGGTGAACGAGGTCTTAAGGCTTGAATGTATTTTGAAGTGTACTAGACTCTTAGTTGTGTATATAGGTTTTAATGTATGCTAAGTTGATTTTTTGATGTTGTGATTGGCCATGAATGATTTTGATGGCCTAAACTTGTATATATTTTGCTGATGTTATGCATTTGGTTATTTTGCCAGTACGTGTTAAGTTAAAGCACTATGCCTTTCTTGAAGGATTTGAAGAGAAACTTTATGGGCCTATTGCTTGCTATGAGCGAAAAATTGAGATTGAATTGGTAGTACCTCCGCTTAGGTGCCATTCTGAGAGGGGGGTGCTACAGAAGTGGTATCAAAGCCTAGGTTTGATGATGACCTGGGTAAATGGGTATTAGGAGGATACATGACGAGTTTGTAGGAAATAGAGATCTATATCTAGGTAACTAACTAGTTGTAGACTTCACTTCTGGAAATGAACCTTGAACTTAGAATTTGCGGAAAAGAACCTTGGTTATTTATGTTAGACGAGTTAAACAAGGATTGTGGATAAGGTTAGGATGGCAATAGAAGTTGCTAGCTAACCTTTAATGAATCAATTATTATTGTCTGAACTTGGTCTAATTTTTCAAATGCTTTGTAACTATATTTATAAGATTAAATTTTTTATACTAATTTTAAATGTCATTGTATAATACTGACAGCAGTAAGTGAGAAGAAGCTAAGGACGATTTGAGAAATATAATGGCATCCTATGAAGGTTCTCATGTACCTGAACTGCCTCGAGTAGGTGGGAGGGGAAGAGGGAGATCGCCCAGTCCACGGGCAACCACTCAACATATTCCTAGGCAGAGAGCACCAATTGAGCAACCAATTCTGCTAGAAGAAGAGGTTTCACGGATCCCACAGGTTAATCAACCCGCTGCAAGCCAACCAGCTGAACCCATGTTCCAGATGTGGCAACAATTTATGCAGTTTTGTCAGCAGCAGGGATAGGGTAACCAAGCAGGAAATGCTGAAGAGTCTATAGAGGATCGAGCTTTGGAGCGGTTCCTCCAATTGCAACCCCCAAAATTCCTAAAGGAACCCGGTGATAGAAAAGCTGAGATGTGGGTTAATAGCTTGGTAAAGATATTTGGAACTTTTCGATATCCAGATGAGCAAAAGATCCGATATGCCACATTTCTACTAGATGGTCCTCCACATGATTGGTGGTAACTGATCGATCGTAGGTGGATTGCGGAGGGAACTCAACGAACTTGGGAAAACTTCACCCGGGAATTTATGGAAAAATATGTACCGGAAGAGACCAAGTATGCCTATTCTATAGAGAAGCCTTAGGCCAATTGGACTAAATGTGGTATGGCAACAGTAGCAAAGGGGCACATTAATTAGTAAGGCAAGCTGTAAGAATAGCACTCGAAAATCTCTCTAATCTAAAAAAAACCAAAGCCCGGGAGTCAATAGACTGAGTGACTGTGGTCAGGTAGCTCTTAGTAAGAAGCACCAGTTCACAAAATGAAGTTTAGTTAGAATCGGATCTCTACAGCTCACTTGGCAGTCGAGTGTCTAAAGGAAAAACCTCTACTGCAATCCCACTCTACTGGTTGTTCTTCGCCCGCCCGAAACGAAATAAGAAGGGCCTGGCCCTAACCCCTACTTGATCCAACAGGCGAGAATGCTAGTCCCGAATCCAATTCAGGATCGGGGGAAAGCACTGACTTTGCTACTACCTCCATAGGGTGGTTAATCCAATCAATTGGTGAAACTGCTGCGAGATTTTCTGCACTGAAACCGAAATTGCTGCTATGGGCTGGCCCTTACCTATGGAAAGAATGGTGACTCGGTTTCAATCAATCTACCACCGGTATCCCCTTTGGAGCGACATTTTCAGAATTTCAAAGACGAAGCCCCCGGCTCTCAACTATGCTGCCCTAAAGGCTGAATCAACCACGGCTGAAGGATAAAATCCTATTGGTGATGACCTGAACCGCTTACCATAGGGGGTCCCCAAAATAGAGTGAGAACTAGCCCTTTGAGGAGCGAAAAGCCATTTTTTCAAGCTTCCCATCTGCTGATCAAGTGAATAAGCAGGTGAGTTTGAAAGAAGTGCTTTTAGAGCAGTCCCAGGTAATGGGTAAGATTTCGTCTTTGTCCTCCTAGACCAAGTAGAAGTGGTTGTCCCCCCAGTGGCAGTAGATGATAGTTGTTTTTATCCTATTGCCATTCCAGCTCCCGGCAATCCAGTTCGCAGCGATCTAGTTGCGTCTTTCCTTCCTTCTAGAGGACAGATATGATGTTCTCCCTTTCGTCTCATTTTTTCCGTCAAAGGCTATAGGTACTGAGATGAGTCCTATTAGTGACTCTATGTCATCGGAAGGAGATAGCTCACCCAGTCCCACCCTAGATGTAAAGCAGTAAAGATCCCATCCCATTTATCCAGGACAGCCTCACAGGACCTCAAGAGAATCCGGGGAAAGCTCCATATCAAAAGAAGCTTGATCGGTAGGGAGAGAGAAGAAAGGGTGCGGTTCCCTTCTCTTGTGTCGACAGGGAACTTCCCGAACATCTATATCTAGGGCTTTTGAAACCTGAGATCCTTCTTTTTTCCATTTGGGAACTGAAGGTGGCTAAGTCAAGGTGCCTTATCTTTCTAATCAGGTAGATTTGAGCAAAGGCCACAGCTATTATAATCATTGCCAGCAACACCGCCGTTGACAAATCCACCTTAGCCTCAGGGCATTCTTTTTTCCAGGAAACTGTCAATCGGAGGAACGCAACCAAGTTTGAAACCTCAAAGCCCTGCAAGGTGTTTTGGAATGAAGATTAGTTTCAGGGGGTAACGTTCGTATTCGACTTCCGGGTAAGCTCTTTATTTGAGGGATGGTATAGAAGTTTCTTTTTGCAGTTAAAGTAGATACATGAGCTGACATAACTCTTTTTTACGGAATATCTGTTCCTCTTTTTGTGTTTGTTTTGCATTCCTATTCCAAGGAAACTAGGAGGGAGTTGAAAACGACAAGCAATTACCTCTTTCTTTCCCCACGCCTTCTGCCTCGATTTTTGATGATGCATTCTACTTTTGGAAAGAGAATAGAAAGAGTCAGTCTATAGGATCCCTCTGTCTTGCATTGCGTTCACTGGAGCAACTATAAAGCGATACGCCGAAGAGAGAGAATCCATCTATCTTTATAGTGCAGATAGACTGACTTTACTACCATCAAAGCTTCCGGTTCTATTCCTTTTTGTTTGAAAGTAAAGGCTTGTTATCGATGAATAAATAAGCTCTTTTACTTTGCCCTAAAAGCTCGTCCTAAGGAAAGTAGTTTTCACTCGAGAAGATAGCTTAAGTTATAGTTATCACAACTAAAGCGATAGCAACTCATGAACGAAGTGCTCGACCATAGGGAAGGAGCAGAATAAGAGAATTCATAGAATTAATCCAAAGGATGTCTACAGTGAGTCAATATGAAGCTACATTTAGCCGACTGATTTGGTATGCACCCCATGTACTGGCGGATGAGAGGCGACAGGTTCGCAATTTTGTGGAAGGGTTACGACCCAAACTTAGATGGGGTCTTTTCTCATGTGATCTTCCGAACTACAATCGTGCGATGAGCAAAGCACTAGAGGTAGAATCGAATTTGCGGGAGATTAAAAAGATTGAAGAGAAGAGGCGAAAATGGAGGTTGCCACTAGGTGGGCAGAACAACTTTGGGAAGAAGCAACCTAAGTTACAGGCTGGAGGCGCTAATCAGTAAGTTTATCAGACTAGTGGAGCCTCGAATCTAGCATCGAAGACGTGTGGATTTTGTGGAAGATTGGGTCATGATGAATCAAAATATTGGATAAAACAAGGCAGATGTAGATTCTATTGCAGTGATCAGCACCTGCTCAAGGATTGCCCAAACCGAAGGAGGCTAGCCCCTGCAGAAAAAGGGAAATAGGTTGCAGGATCTTGTGGAAAGCCAAAGGTCCAAGCACGGGTGTATGCTCTAACTGGGGAAGAAGTACCTGATCCCTTGATGTGGTTGAAGGTATGGTTTGTATTTCTGGAATTATTAGAAATACCTTATTTGATCTCGGAGCTTCAAATTCTTTCATATATGCAAATATGTCTGAAAAATTAAATATGCAACTTGAAATTATGGCCTATCATATAGAAGTTCAAACAGCCTTAGGAATAGGGTTAATGACATATGTAATCTATCGAGATTGCCCTATTGTGATGGGGATAGGGCACATTTAGCCGATCTTATACAAATCCCTATACAAGGATATGATCTGATCCTTAGAATGGATTGGCTATATAAAGATCAGGCACAAGTAAATTGTTACACCAAGTGCCTCACTCTCGGGGATAAGACATCAGTACCTACACACCGTCCCATAAATGATACTTCACCAGTACCTATTATATCTGCGGTAGAGGTCAGGAAGATCTTGAGAAAGGTAGACAAGGATTCTTGGCATATCTCATCAACAAGCATCGAGATACAGTTAAGATTGAAGAGGTCAAAGTAGTAGCTGAGTACCCCAAAGTATTTCTGGAAGAATTGAGTTTGTTACCTCTAGATCGAGAAATAGAATTTGTAATTCACACTCTTCCTGGGGCAACGCCTTTTTCCAAGACACCTTATCGAATGGCTCCTGCAGAGCTCAAAGAATTGAAAAATCAACTTTAGGAGCTATTAGAAAAGAAGTTCATAAGACCCAGCACCTCTCCATGAGGAGCCCCGGTGTTATTTGTTAAGAAAAAAGACGGATCCCTAAGGATGTGCATTGGTTATAGAGAGTTAAACAAAGTGATGATCAAGAATAGATACCCTCTACCACATGTGGAAGAATTATTTGATCTTCTATAAGGAGCTACAGTCTTTTCAAAGTTAGATTTGAGAGAAGGGTATTATCAATTTAAAATCAAAGAGGAAGATATTTTGAAGACTGGACTTAACTCTCGATGTGGTCACTTTGAGTTTGTAGTGATGCCTTTTGGTCTAACCAATGCTCTAGCGGCATTTATAGACCTGATGCATCGGGTGTTTCGACCATATCTAGACCAGTTTGTGGTCATTTTCATAGACGACATTTTGGTGTACTCAGAGACCAAAGAAGAACATGCAGAACACTTGCACTTAATTCTTAAGACCCTGAAAGAGCATCAGTTGTATGCCAAATTTAGTAAGTGTGAGTTATGGATAAAAAAAATGTGGCATTTCTAGGGCATGTTATATCACAAGACGGAATAGAGGTTGATTCCTCTAAGATTGAAGCGGTAGTCAGCTTGAAAAGACCTGAAACTATAGCAGAAGTTCATAGTTTCTTGGGACTTGCTGGCTGTCACTGACGATTTGTATAAGAATTCTCCAAAATAGCTGGGTCGTTGACTAGACTAACTCAGAAAGACCGTCCATTTAACTGGGATGACAATTGTGAAGGGAGCTTCCAAGAACTGAAGAATAGATTAACGTCAGCTCCAATTTTAGCTTTTCCAGAGGGATTAGAAGGATTTGCCGTGTTCACCGACGCTTCTAAAGTAGGGCTTGGGTGTGTGTTGATGCAAAAAGGGCGAGTTATCGCTTATGTATCCAGAAAACTAAAACTACACAAGGAAAACTACCCAACTCATGATTTGGAGTTGGCTGCAGTAATTTTTGCCTTAACAAAATGGAGGTATTACCTTTATGGGGCTACATTTGAGGTATTCACTAATCATAAAAGCCTCAAATATTTGTACTCCTAAAAGGACTTGAACATGCGACAACGAAGATGGATGGAATTTCTAGAGGATTATGATTTCTCTATCTATTACCACCTAGGAAAGGCGAATGTGGTGGCAGATGCACTGAGCCAAAAGGTTGAAATAGCCCACCTATTGAAAAGAGAAACACTAGGAAGTTCAGGAGTAGATGGGGTGATCAGAATGAAACAATGAGGCTGGATCGTAGGAGTGAAAGTATAGCTAGAGTTATATGATGAGATACGACAAGCTCAGGCTAATAATAGCTGGATGCTGAAATAGAAGGAAGCAATTGGGAATCTTGAGAAGTCCGAATTTAGTATAGATGGTCAAGACACTCTTTTATTCCGCCAAAGAATATGTGTGCCTGAAGGGATAAAAGGAAAACTACTGGATGAGGCACACAAAGCAAGATATGCCGTATATCCGAGAGGAATAAAGATGTATCAAGACTTAAAAAGGCAATTTTGGTGGAATGGGATGAAGAAAGATGTAACAGAATATGTGCAGAAATGCTTGACCTGCTAGTTAGTAAAAGCAAAACACTAGCGACCATCAAGACTATTACAGCCGCTTCCTATCCCTGACTGGAAATGGGAGCAAGTGACTGTGGACTTTGTGACTGGTCTACTGATGGTTAGAGGAGGATATGACAACATCTAGGTAGTAGTAGACCGTTTAACAAAGTCAGCGCATTTTCTACCAGTCAGAACAGACTACAAGATTGAAAAATTAATGAAACTGTACATCAAACAGATCGTCAGATTACATGGAATTTCGATCAGTATTGTGTCCGACTGAGATCCAAAATTCACCTTGAGGCTTTGGAAAAGCTTGCAGAAACACTTGGGAACCAGATTACAATTTAGTTCTATCGCCTACCCTCAGACTGATGGACAGTCAGAGAGAGTTATCCGGATCTTGGAAGATATGCTACGGGCTTGTATTATGGATTTCAATAGGAGTTGGAGCAGACATCTTCCTTTGATTAAATTTGTTTACAATAACAGTTATCAATCTGTTATTCAAATGGCACTGTATGAGGCATTGCAAGGCAGGAAGTGTTAATCTCTGTTGCATTGGGATTTAGCATAATACAGAGGTACCATTGACAAGTCTCAGGGAACTGTAATACCCGAATTGATTTAGGAGACTATCGAGAAGGTACAAATCATTAAGCAACAGATGAAGGCTATCCAAGACCGACAAAAAAGTTATGTAGACAAACGAAGAAAGGACTTAGAGTTTGGAGTTGGTGATTGAGTGTTTCTCAAAGTATCACCAAGAAAAGGGGTTAGAAGAATCGAAAAATGCGGAAAACTTAGTCCTAGGAACGTTGGGCCATATGAAGTAAGTGAAAGAATTGTACCAGTGGCCTATCGTCTTTTACTACCACAAGATCTAGCAGAGATACACGATGTCTTTCATGTCTCTCAACTTTGTAAATACTATCCCGATCCTTCTCACAACATATCACCTAAACACATGCAGTTGAAAAGTGATTTGACTAATGAGGAACAACCAGTTCGTATTTTGGATCGGCAATACCGAGAGCCGAGAAACCAAAAGATTCCACAAGTGAAGGTACTTTGGCGCAACCATAATGTGGAAGAAGCCACCTGGGAACAAGAAGATCTAATGCGCCAACAGTATCCCAACCTTTTCCAATATTCAGGTAAGAATCTGGGGACCAGA
This sequence comes from Jacaranda mimosifolia, assembly GCA_018894105.1. Lineage (NCBI taxonomy): Eukaryota > Viridiplantae > Streptophyta > Magnoliopsida > Lamiales > Bignoniaceae > Jacaranda > Jacaranda mimosifolia. The sequence continues at coordinate 32,923,027 of CM032123.1, forward strand.
TTCTCTTAAGAGGGGGAGGTATGTAACACCCCTAATTATTTTATTAATTATGTTAATTATTATTTGGGGAATTATGTTAAATTGTTATTTTACTTATTCTTGATTTATGAAATTTTATTTTATTTAATTAATTTATAAAGTTTGGGGGTTATAATTATAATTTTGAAGGATTGAATTGAAACATTTTCTTAACTTGAGGGGCTTGCGTGGAAAACCTTAAGTCAACTAGGGTTTTAACATTATTTTTCTAAAATCTTGGACTCAATTGCATGAATCTAACTTTTTGGGGACCAAATTGAAAAGAATGAAAATTGGATTTTAAAAAAAAAATAGGCAGCGTGATTTCTTTATTCTTCCTTTTCTTCTATCTTTTTCTTCTTTCTTCCTTCTCCTTTTTCTTTTATTTCTTCACCGTGGCAGAAGCTTCCCCGAAGATCTTCTCACCGGCAATGACTCACACCACCTCACCATCCAAACATCTTCCCTCAGAACCATGAGCGGAGTTGGATAGCTCTCATTGAGAGGTGAAAAACGGTAGTAGTTTTTCAATTTTCCGGCGGTGGTGGCTGCGGGATAACAGTTTTCTCCTCTCGACGCGATGATTATATCTGTGTGATTGGTTTGGTTCGAGAGTCCAAGGTCTCGTTGAGTGGTTCGTGGTAAAGGATTTGGAAAAAAGCTTGTTGTATATATATACATATATATGCATATGTTGTACTTTCCTATTAAGTTGTATCCATGCCAAGATTAGGAAGTTAGGATGATGATATGCCTATATATATATATATATGTGTGTGTGTGTGTGTGTTGATTCCTTTGCTATGGAATATTGAATAGTGGACCCGGACATATCACGCAAAATGCCAAAATTTGGATTTAATAATGATATTAAGAATTATATATTATGAGAATAAGTGATATTGTTGGGGATGATTATGTAAGGAATTTAATTAAAATTTTGTCGTTTAGAATAATGTTATGGCTTGACATGACCTTGTGAATAAAGAACAAGATATCATATTATTTTGGAATCGATATGGACCGTCATGGTTAAATTTAGTAATGTTGATTATTAAAGGATTTTGTAGTAGATGCTAATAAATCTATATTATTGTGTTAATAAGATAATGACATTCGAATGTTTGTAATGCAAGCTATTAGACGTCTATCAAGGTTAAGTGAGAAAATTGACTATGGAATATTATTTTGAATAGGTGACGATGTGGGGCCCGCAGAGCAGTAGGCGGCGGCAGCTTCTTTTTGGGTTACTAGAGGTGAGGGTCTGCCAATCTGGCGCTTCATTTCACTTAAAGGTATTTTTGATAAACCCCTATAAGGGTTACTGTTTCTAAACTGACTGTACTGTTATTGAAATCCGTGATCTGTTAAGATCTCTTTGATTCTGTTATTTGACTCGGACAACCCTGTGAGGGTTATCTTTGATTCCGATTTTGTTTTCTGATTGTTCTAGTGCCTAGAACTATCTTTACATTATCAAAATTTTGTCCCTTGTACCCTGCAGCCTGCTAGCTGTCCCCACATAATTTGCTAGCTTCTTACAAGTCTGTTGTTTGTTAAAAGGATCATGTCAATCTATTGTTCTGATATGTTACGTGGTTACCTTATGTTATGAACCCTAAACGGCCTTGCTGGCCAGTGTACATTCTTGGTTCAACTACGTATCTATCATAAACATACTGAATGTTTAAAAGTGCAACTTATATCTATTCGCATTACATTATATTAACCCATGGGACGCCATGGGCCGGATATCACCCGGAGGGACGCCACATGGGGGATTTGGACTCGGGGCTAGGTCTGAAAAGACCGCCTGGTAGAATGGACCGATGATGACAGATCTGCCGGCTAGTACCCACATACGATCCTAACTCAACAAGGAGCTGGAGGTATCGAACTCTGAGTGGCGGGATCTGGCATGCGGTTGACCATGCCAATAAAAGAAAGTTATTACCTGCCGAGTTGAGTGCTCAAGCAATGGAGCCATAAGGAAATCTTGTTTATATTGTACAGACGTCTGGCACTAGTAACTATACATTAATCTGGGAGTAATAAGGATGGAATGTCCAATAGTCTAATATATTTGATATCATGTGTACTTTGCACAATGTTGATTCACATTGAACTTTTCATTATTATCAAGCAGCCTTGTTGTTGCCTATCACTTTCTTTTGAATCCTGTCATTTTCTTTTCCCTCACTAAGTCCTTGTGACTTATCCTCCCTTGTTATTTGATTTCTTTCAAACAGGTAAAGATGGTGAACGAGGTCTTCAGGCTTGAATGTATTTTGAAGTGTACTAGACTCTTGGTTGTTTGTATTGGTTTTCATGTATGCTAAGTTGATTTTGAGATGCTGTGATAGGCCATGAATGATCTTGATGGCCTAAACTTGTATATATTTTGTTGATGTTATGCATTTGGTTATTTTGCCAATACGTGTTAACTTAAAGCACTATGCCTTTCTTGAAGGATTTGAAGAGCAACTTTATGGGCCTATTGCTTGCTATGAGCAAAAAAATGAGATTGAATTGGTAGTACCTCCGCTTAGGTGCCGTCCTGAGAGGGAGGTGCTACATGCTATTCTTTTTTGCATCTCACTAACACTATAGGCACTCTATGGTTGAAAATTGAAATTATGTTTTTAGTTGAAAGACATACCTTCAAATGAAAAAAGAAAAGAAATGATATTTAGTAATATTGTACATGCAACAGCGTAGAAAGTTTGATATACATACTAATCCTATGCATTAGAAGAGTGTGCATGTTTGAAGTGATACATGATGCATATATTGCAATGCAATTAAGTGGACACTAAGATATTTGGAAAGATTAATATGAACCTATTGAAAACTATCTAATTAAGTGATACCATTTGGAAGGACACGCACTGTGGTGCACTTTTTTGAGGTTGCCATTATCTTTGTGATAATCAGCTAATGAAGCACTTTGATATATGTTTTGAGTACAAAGTATTAATCATTTGAGAACCAAGCATATTTATACTAGATATTGCTTCACTTATAAGAGTATTATGCATAATTAAATTATTCTCACGCATGTTTCTATGAGTAGCATGATCAATTATCCATTCTACTAAACCTTTGTATGTAAATATGGTCGATATGTTAGTAGTATGAGATCATGTAGAATAAATCCTAGTAGCTTGTGGTAACATGTTTTGGTTAATAAGATATTTTTTATTTTTATTACATGGTTGGTATTGGATTTGTGATATGTGAAATGTCACCAGGTTTGATAGGCCTTTGCACAAGGGTAATTGCCATGACACTATAAGATATGATGAGATTCAAAGATAATATTGCACAAATGAGGTTAGTGAATGATCATTTTTGTATTTGGACCAGCAGTGAAGTTTACTATGTATAATTTTAGAAGCTTTTTGGCCCCAGAAATGTGTAGAAAAGTAGAAAGAACCACAAGGCACCGCTCAAATTGTGTAAGTTTTCGTTACTTTAGGAATCTGCCTAAATATTTAGAATAAGAAAAAGAAGATTTCTCTTCTTAGACGCATGCCAAAGGCTCAAAATATTGATTATATTCTTCAAAATAGTTTGTTGGAAATGATTACAAGAAGTGGCCTTATATAGGCAAGGCTTGGAACAATCCTCTAAGCATAGGATAACTTCGAACGTAGAGTATACTTATCATAACTTCGAAAATATAAAAATTAATGAGTTCAGCTAAGAAATTATAAAGAAGAACAAACAAGGCTCATTAACTAAGAAATCAAATAAAAAAAAAATTCAAATTGGGCAGAAACCAAGTTGTCCCTTGATATCACCAAATCCAGCAGCAGTAGAGCACAAATATGACAGTCCTTAATAATTTCAACATAATTCTCTATACAAAATGATTACTAATAATCGTTTATTGCATTAGAAACTAGACATTCCTAGCTTCCCAATGATATATGGTTTTATCTAATTCATTTCCAATGAAATTAGTTTATTCCAAGAAATTTCTCCAAAATCTATCACAGTACCTTCAAAATTGATTCCAAGTGCATAAATTATATGACATCGTTAGGCATGATTTTCTTGTACAAATAGGTACTCTTCTCACTAGGACTTGTATTTTCATTCCATAATTTATTTTGAATTATTTCGGTGTCATTCTCCCTCAGTTGAAAAAGACTCGCTCTCGAGCCTCAATCAAGCTTATCTTTAATATAAGGAGATAAGTCTACGACATTGAAGGTTGCCGAAACTCTATAGTCATTGGACAATTCAATTTTATAAACATTCTCACTAAGTTCTCTGTAGAACCTTGAAAGGACCATCAACTCTAGGTTGCAATTTTCCATTATGATCATGAGGAAAATGCTCTTTACAAAGATGAATTCAGACCAAGTCACCTTTCTTGAAAGCTGCCAGCTTTTGATGCTTGTTGCCAATCTTTTGATACTTCTCATTATAATTGAAACTTTTTTGCCGAACATGGTCATTCAACTTCTTAGTTCTTAATATACTTAGCATAATAATTGCCATCACTACTAAAGTGTTAAGTAACTGAAAGTGGAGCTAAATCTGGTTGAGTAATTGGACTACTGTCATAGACTACCTTAAAAAGGGCTCATTCTAGTTGTTTGGCTAGATCACCGCAAACTCATCATAAGCTAAAAATATGTTCTATTGATGAATATTTTTACCAACCAAACTTCTCAAAAGATTTTCTAAACTTCTATCAACAACTTCCATTTGGTCATTAGTTTGAGGGTGATGAGAAGAACTAAATTAAAGTTTAGTTCCAAGCTTCCTCCAAAGTGTGCGCCAAAAATGACTCATAAACTTTGAATCTCGATCAGATATAATGGTCTGAAATACCATAAAGTCTCACAATTTCTTCAAAGTAAAGATCAACAACATGTATAGCATCCAAAGTCTTGGTGCAAGGAACAAAATATACCATTCTGGAGAATTGAACAACCACCATCATGACCGAATCTTTGTTCCTTTAAGTGAGAGACAAACCAACTACAAAATCAATACTCACATCTTACCAGGGAGTTGCTGAAGTAGCAATGGAGTGTATAATTAGTATTTTGTCTATGACTGTTAGCAATGTGACAAGTTCTACATCTTTCAACATAATGCTTTACATCTTATTCCTCCAAAGCTAATAAAAGTTTTCTTGAACAAGCTCAATAGTTCTATTTCTTCCAAAATGTCTAGCAACGCCTACATTATGTGCTTCAAAGATAATTGTTTGCCTCAGAGAATAATTTGGGACACAGCAACTTATCTATGAAAAAGAAAAAAGCCATTTTCAATCAAGAAATATTAAAATGGACTCTTCAACCATTCTTCCCACATCTTGCCAAAGTATTAATCATCTTTGTAAAGGTCTTTGAGTACCTCAAAATAAATGACTTTTATTTGCAAAAATGGATAGCAAATAATGTCTTTAGCTAAAAGAGCATCTGCCACATGATTAAGAACATCAGATTTATGCTTGATGACAAAATTGAAAACTTGTTGATACTGAACCCACTTAGCATGCCAAGAATTCAATGTTTTGAGAATTCAAGTACTTTAATGCCTCATGATCTGAGTAGAGAACAAACTCCTTGTATACAAGATAATATTGCCAATGATCTGAAGCATGAACAATAGCAACGAACTCCTTGTCTTAAGTAGAGTAATTACGAAAAAAATTGCTCAACATTTCACTAAAGAAAGCAATGGGCTTGCTTGTTGGCTAAGAACAACATCAATTCCCACATTTGAAGCATCACAATCAACTTCATAATTTTTTTCAAAATTTGGTAGTTGTAATATTGAAACTTCTGTGACCATTCTCTTAAAAAGATCAAAAACCTACTGAGCATCCTCTATCTATTTGAAACTATTGTCACTCAAGCACTTAGTTATATGTGCTATTATAGTGCTAAAATTCTTGATAAATCTGCGATAAAAAGATGTTAAGCCATAAAAACTTCAATCATCATAAATAGATTTAAGAGTTGGCTAGGATTACCTCAATCTAATTCCCATCCATCTTAATTCCTTCCACATAAACAACATAGCCTAATAAAACTAGGCTTATCAGAAGAAATGACACTTCTTCATATTTGCATATAACTTTTGCTCTCTTAGCACTTCAAATACTTGCCAAAAGTGATTCGAATGTTCTTCAAGGCTGCAACTATAGATAAGAAAACCATCAAAATGAACAACAACAAACTTTCTAATGAAAGGTTTAAAAATATAGTTCATGAGCCGTATGAATGTAAAAGGACATTAGAAAGACCGAATGGCATAACCAACCACTCGTAGAGACCATCCTTTGTTTTGAAAGTTGTCTTCCATTCATCTCCAGGTCTTATGCGATTTTGATAATAGCCACTTCTAACATTAATCTTTGAACCAATTTTAAATCCATGAAGTTGATCAAGAAGATCATCAAAGACGAGGAATAGGAAAATGTACTTAATAGTTATTTCTTTATCGCTCTACTATCAATACACATACACCATGCACCATCTTTTTGTGGCACAAAAAGAGAGCTAGTATAACACATGGACTTTTACTCTCCTGCACAAGGCCTTTAGAGAATAGATTATCAACTTGTCTTTGCAATTTTTCATGCTCTTTTGAACTTATTCTATAGGTTGCCCTGTTTGGAAGAGAATCACTAGGTACTAGATTAATGCAATGTTGAATTTCCCATATTGGAAGAAGTTTGAATGAGATCTCTTTGGGCACCACATCTTCGAATTCTGGAAGTGGAGGTTGTACTTGCCATGTGGCAGGATGACCTTCTTCATTTTCTTTAAGAACCATAGAAGCAAAAGCCTCCATAAACTCACCAATTGCCTTGTCCACTTGAAATTTAGAAAACAAATTATTTCCCTCCCTTTTTGAAGGTTTAGTATCATTTCCCATCTTGGATGATCCTAAATGATCTTTTCACCATCTTTGACAAAAGAATAAGCATTCTTGAATCCATTATGTAAAGTTCTCCTATCATATTGCTAAGGTCCACCAAGAAGCAAACAACAAGCATTCATTACAACAACATTACACCAAACTTCGTCTTTGTATTTGTTACCAATAGAAAATTGCACAAGACATTTTTTATTTACTTCTACCTTATTTCCCTTTCCAAGATAGCTTGTATAGTTGAGGATGATCTCTTATCTTTAATTTCAATTTTTCCACAAATACAGTAGCTACAGCATGCTCACAACCTCCTCTATCAATGATAATATTACAAACTTGATCATGAGAAATGCATCTTGTGTGCAATATAATGTTGTGGAGCCAAGCGTCAACTTTAACATACGCATTAAGGTTATGCTAAACGACTAAAGATTTCCATCATCTTCATAGACAATTCCTTCATCTTCCTCTAATTCATTACAGATATGGGTTGTCCAACTAAGTTCTTCCTATTCCTCTTCCTCTAATTCATCAAAGATAGGAGCTATCCAATTAAGTTTTTCATCAATTTCCTCTTCTATAAGATTGCTAATCTTGCGATTTGAATACCATAAAGTGGATTGAAGTCCATTCTATTTGAATTAGCCTCTGAAACATGACCCTTAATATCATGTTCCAAAGGTTCGTAGCAAGTAAGATGCTGCTTGAGCTATTATACTCATCTCCTAAAATCTTCCAACTCAATATCAAAAAGGTCTCTTTGAGGAGATACATGATTACCAACTTTTGCCCTATTTTGACAACGACAAGCCATTGGAAAACTGAACCTCTAATAACTAACTTGACATTAGAAACCTATGGAGAAGTAGGAGGAACCACAAGACACCACTCAAAACCTAATGATTTCAGCTAAGAAATATAAAAGGAAAAAAATGCAAATTTAGTCCTATAACTCCACCTACTAGTAAACTAGGACTTTATTTATTCGAACCTTATAATAAGTATACTATCTCTTAAAATTTGGCAATTTGAGGATAAATTGAGCCCGAAACACATTTTCCTCCAACCCGAATATGCATGGCATCTGATGTGGCGCTGCTTCTTGAGCTCTTCCTACATGGCAAGTTCACTTTCCACTTCAATAATCCATCTGGACACCAAATAATACACATAAACACCAAAAATAATCCAAATTTACACATCATAAAATGAAAAACCAAACAAAAATCAAAGAAAAAGAAAATAAGTAAGTTTTGAAATATTTATATATACACATACACATACATATATATAAATATAATATTATACATAAACCTACCTCCATGCATTCCCCCCCTCCATCTGCGCCTCCAAGCTTGTTGCCATTGCACAACCACTTGGCTAGGAAACTATTGCTGTAAGTGACTTGGCTACAGCCTGAACGACTGCTGCAAGTGACATGGCAGCACTGGCTAAATGCCCAACGCCAGCCGCTAGCAACAACCATGGCCGAAGCCTGACTGCCAATGCTGCAAGCAGCCAGGCCGCAAGCCGAATGGCAACCATAAGAGGGCTCAAGTGCTTGCGGCAGCCATAGCTATGGCCAACAATTAGTAGCTACCCCGGTGACCAAAAGTTAGAAAGTGGGGGAGGGGTCAAAGGGATAGAGAAAAAGGCAGGAGGAGGGTTGGGGTAGGATGGGTGGGCCATGTATATTTTTTGTAAAAAAAAAAAAATTATTTATTTATTTTTTAATTAATAAAAAGTTAATTAAATTTGTTTAAATATGTTTATGATTCTAATACTATTAAGTGTGTAATTAAAATTATTAAGATAATAGATTTAAATTTCTATCTTTTTAACTTTTAGTTTATTTTATTTTTAATTAATAAATAAATATCTATTAAATTTAATTATATTATTTTAGATGTATTTATTATTTTTGAATTTTAAATTACTAAAAATATAATATATAAAATGTTATATTTAGATTTTCAACTTTTAATTTTTCCACAATTTTTTCTCAAAATTTGTTTTGAGTTTAAAATTTTTAAGTTCAAACTTTTTGTAGACATCATAATTTTTCTTGACGGTAGCATTGGCATCTAGAAAAAAAAAGATGGAGGTAAATGTTATAATATATTTGGCAATTTAATTTTTGATATTTAATTTTTTTTTTAAAAATTAGCATCTAATTTAATGTGTTTTTTCTTTTTGGCTTTTGTTTAATTAGTTATTTTCTTTTTTTTTTTTTATGTGTAATTTCATTTCTTGATGTGGCATTTATCAATTTGTTTTAGTTTAGCTAGCAATTTCTTTTTAGAGGTGCCAATTGAGCTACAATAAAATACACTTTTAGTAACGATATATTTTATTACGTCAACATATAAAATTCATTAACATAGGTTATTAGTAACAAAAAATTCGTTACTAAAGTTTTGTGTGTTAAAGGCCCTCGCTAAAAGTATTTGTAATGAACTTTTTGGTTTGTTGCAAATGATTACCTTATGGCGACAAAATTTTTCGTTACCAGAAATATAATATTAGTAACAAAATAGTGCTAGTTACAATAGATTTTTATAGCATAATGAAATCTTTAGTTACCAAAGCATTGCCAGTTTTGTCACATTTTATTTATTTTTTATTAATGCATAATATAATAAATTTATTTATTTAATTTAGTGTAGTTACAAATTGTTTATGTAACAAAATATTTGGTTAAGATAGTAAATAATATTTTAATCAGAAAACAAGTATCTCGTTACTATTGGAATACATAACTAACAGTTTCGTTACAAAAGAGACTAAGAGTGTTGTTATATTTAGTATATATAACTAAAAATTTCGTTACCTCTAACTTGTAAGATTATAATATTTTGTTACAAATAGGCAATGTATTCGTTATAGGTAATTAATTTCTTCATTAAAAGTAAATAATTATTTGATACGAATTAGTAAATAGTTCATTACGGATAAGTAAAATAATTCGTTACAGATACATCAAATTAGTTTGTTACAATTACGAAAAGTGACAAATAAATTTATTTACCAATAAATTATTTTTGTAAAAATACTAGTTTTTGTTACAAAAAGTATTTATTTTTCCTTGTTCAGTATGCAATTTGGATATGAAATTGCCGAAAAAGTTCAAATTTGAAGTATACCGACATCCTAAATATAAATAATTTAGTCATTCCTTCAATGAACAAAAGAGTAAGCACATTCATCCATCCATAGACACAACACCAACCACATCTATCTATCCATAGACATAAATATAATTTCAAAACATCAATCCCAAATTCAAACAACCACCCAAAGCCATGATAACCAAATAGGTATACCAAACAAACAAAAATGTCAAGTTCTCAAAATGTGTTATAGCTCAAGTAACAAAAGAGATTTTCAAAACATGTTCCTTAATTCTTGTCAACATCTTCAAAGAAACGGCTGCTTCCAACAATCTGCAAAAAATGATTCCACAACACTTTGTGAACATGAAGAATATCAAATTAGATATTAAATATGTTTAACTAGTCACTGCACATCTATCGTTTCTTAGATTGGATAAGTTGGTATGTAGGCAAAACAAATAATTAAGTAATTTTGGTGGGTTTAGAAGCACTTTAGCCGAAAAATTCAGGAAAGTTATTTTATCAGAATTTGGTGAAGGCTAGACAGTAGAAAACTCAAATGATATCAATGGTTAGAGGTAAACACAAATTTATGTTTCCGCTGCAATATTATGCTTGAATTTGGTATTGGAGCATGTTTATACCTCCGCCTTGATGTTGGATTTTATGCCTTCAATATATTCTCCATTGTTAAATGTTTGAATTCAAGAAACAACCATATGCTTGCCTCATAAAATTGATAAGACGTTGTTCTCTAGCATGTTTTTCGTCAAGTTTCAATTGAAGAAACATATACATTATTTGCATGATTTCTTTCAATTTGAAATAGTTTGTGGGGCTAGCAAATGAAAATTATATTTAGGAGTCTTCCTCTTTGTTACATGGTAAAGAAGGTATCTAATAGAGAGTTGACATTTTATATTCTCAAAACCTCTTGAATTTGGAGTGTATGTTTAATGGAGGTTTGATAGATTGGGTCATGAGGTTGAAGATGACCTTTCTGAAATTATTTTTTTTTTAAAAAGGAGAAGAGAAATTCTGGGCCAGAAACTAGCCAACTTTTGAGTAGGCCCATTAGTTTATTTTCTGTCTCTATTATGTTGGACTTCACAGCCCAGTACAAGCCCATGCAATTTCTATCCAACTTTCAATAAAATGCATAATGGGCATAGGGAATACTGTTGCTGGGCTTCAGACCCAGCTTCCAGGCTATGGAAGGGGTGCTACACCACTAGTAGGCTATTCTTGTTGTTGTTATGTTGGATAACTTGATTATTTATTATATTATTCGCTCACTATTTATTGTATTGATTGTCAATTGTCCACTTATGAGTTATACAAAATATTGAGATGTCATGTGATTTATATAATTTTTTATAATCAAATAATAACCACAACATCTTTGGTTATATTAAATTATATATTAAATATTTTTATATCACATGTGGAAATATGACATCAATTGTGATTGATCATGTTATACATAGTAAATTTTATCCCAAAAGAACCTTTATTATGTTTTATATGATTAATTAGGGTAAAATGTCAAATTATATTCCTTAATTTACCAACATGAATTAAGGAAAGGAAGATAGTTTTGATAGTTTCATCATTATGATTGTGTATGAATCTATTTGAATTAGAAACTTCGCCCACAGGCAATTCCTATGTCATGTGATTTATATTTTCTATGTTTTGCACTGGTAAAGCATATTATATATTTATTGGCCTCAAATTTTTTATATAAGCATGTGTATAATTTATTTTGTGCAGTTTTTCAACATGTGAACTTTTTTAATGTGAAATGTGATATTCCTGAGCTCAAGGGTGATAACGATAAAGTTTGGAAAGAGAGGATTCTTCTTCATTTGGGGTGGATGGACATTGATTATGTTATTCAAAAAGACGAACTGTCTCTGATTATTGAGAATAGCCACCCCGATAATGTTGATCTTTATGAAAAATGAGAGTGATCTAATCGCCTTAACGTGATGTTCATAAAGACCAACATCTTAGTTGGTATTCGGGGTTCTGTCAATAAGTATAATAATGTCCATGAGCTACTGAAGGCTATTGATGAGAAATTTGAGTCTTCAAATAAGGCATTAGCTAACACCCTAATCATGAAGTTTTCAACTATGAGGTTCATTGGTATTAAAGAAGTGCGTGAGCACATCATATGTACTCATTAGGGATATAGCGGCTCAACTGTAGACTCTTAAGGTTACAATGTCTGAGTCTTTCTTTCTGCATTACATTCTAAACTCTTTGCCAGAGCAATATAGACCTTTCAAGATCTCTTATAAGACATATAAGGATAAATGGTCTATCAATAAATTGATAACCATGTGTGTGGAAGATGAAGGAAGATTGCTTATGAAGGCTGGAGAGAGTGTGTATCTGGAAATTAAAGGAAAGAATAAGAATCAAGATAAAAAGAAAGGAAATGAAAAGATATCTCCCAAAAAGGATATCAAGAAGGAATTCACGTGCTACTTCTGTAAAAAGAAAGGGCAAATTAAGAAGAATTGCCCCAAATTTAAGGTTTGGCTTAAAAAAAAAAAAAGTAACCTTCTTTCACTTGTTTGTTATGAATCTAATATGATTGATGTTAGTCATAACATATGGTGGATTGATTCTAGTTCAACAATCCATGTTACAAATTCCTTGCAGGACTTGCAAAACCTAAGGAAGCTAGTGCGAAGTGAGGAATACATCTATTCTAGAAACAAGATGCATTCTCACGTGAAGGCTATTAGGAAATGCAACTTAATTCTTAGTAGTAGCTTTATTTTGGATTTGGAAACGACATTTTATATTCCAAGTTTCTCTAGGAATTTAATTTCAATTTCAAGACTAGTACCATTAGGATATTCCTACAACTTTTCAGATGATGTTTTCAATTTGTCTTATAAATATGGACTTGTTGGGAATGGTATTCTGTCTAATGGTCTTTTTCGAATCAATTTACAAAATGATGCCACTCATACTACTTTGCATGTTCAAACTAATGCTGGTGTCAAAAGATGTGTTGTGAGTAAGGATTCTGTTATGGCACCAGAGATTGGGATATATCTCTATCCAGAGAATCAAGAGATTCGTGAATGATGGAGTACTTGCTACTCTAGATTTTACTGATTTCAATACATATGTGGGCTGCATAAAAGGTAAGCAGACCAACATGTCAAAGAAAGGTGCCAAGAGGAGTTCAAACTTATTAGAAATCATACATACAGATATATGTTGTCCAAATATGGATCCATATTGTTAAAGGTACATCATCTCTTTCATAGATAATTACTCACGATGCACTAGATACTTTTAAAGTTTTTAAAATGGAAGTAGAGAAACAATGTGGAAAACAAATTAAGATTGTGAGATCAAATAAATGTGATGAATACTATGGTAGATACACTGAGGATGGACAAACACTTGGTCCTTTGTGAAGTTTCTTGCTAAACATGGGATTATTACACTACACCTAGTTCACCAAACTAAAATGGTGTAGCAGAAAGAATAAACAAAACATTATTAGACATGGTGCCAAGCATGCAAGCATGCTGCAAACATCTTGAATTCTTATGGAGTGAAGCTCTTAAAATGGTAGTGTACATATTAAACCGAGTTCCAACCAAGGTCGTCTCAAAGACACCATTTGAGTAATTTAATGGTTGGAAACTGACTTTGCGACATGTACGTATTTGGGGATGCCCGATTGAAGTAAAAGTTTATAATCTACAAGAAAAGAAATTGGACCCAAAACCATCAGTGGGTATTTCATTAGATATGCTGAAAGGTCTAAAGGATACATATTTTACTATCCATCTAATAGTACTACGATTGTGAAGTCAAGAAATACAAAGTTTCTTGAGAATAACTTGATCAGTAGGAGTGATAGATCATTGGGTATTGGATCTGAAATAGTGTATTTTGTTCCATAAACTTCCACTTCAAATCATGGACGGACTATTGTTAGATCACAATGCTCCTCGAGTTTGAGCACATGTTGAACAACCAATCCCTCAAGCTCCACAAGCTTCTGATGATGACACAATAGATTCTATTCAACAAATGCCTGAAATTGTTGAATAACTAGCTGAACAACATACTCCTTCGAAGAATGTTGATGAAACCTTAAGAAGATCTACTAGAGTAAGGAAATCAGCAATTCCAGATGACTATGTGGAGTATCTGCAAGAGTCTGAGTATAATGTTGGAGCAGAAAATGATCTTGAAACATTTTCACAAGCCATAAGTTGCAGTACAATGCCATGAAGTAAGAGATGGATTCAATGGCATCAAATAAAGTCTGGGATCTTATCGAGTTGCCTAATGGCATAAAAGCCATATAATGTAAATGGGTCTTTAAAGCGAAACTTGTTGCCAAAGGATTACTCAAAATGAAGGAATTGATTACACGGAGACTTTTCTCTTGTATCTAAGAAAGATTCTCTTTGTTTTATTATGGCATTAGTTGCCCATTTTAATATGGATTTACATCAAATGGATGTTAAAATAGCATTCCTTAATGGTGATCTGGATGAGGATGTTTACATGCAACAACCTGAAGGATTCTCCTCTAGTGATGGTGAGCATTTAGTTTACAAGCTTAAGAAATCCATATATGGATTGAAACAAGCTTCCGGACAGTGGTATTTAAAGTTCCATAGTGTGATCTCTTTATTTGGTTTTGAAGAGAAGTAAGACTTGTTTCCTAGTTCTTTATGCGGATGACATCTTACTTGCCAGCAATGACAAAGCATTGCTACATGAGGTGAAACAATTTCTCTCTAGAAATTTTGGTATGAAAGATATAGGTGAGGTATCTTATGTTATTTGCATAAAGATCCATAGAGACGAACCTCGTTACATTTTGGGTTTTGTCTCAAGAAACCTATATTAACAAAGTTTTAGAGAGGTTTCGGATGAAAAATTGTTCACTAAGTATAGCATCCATTGTGAAGTGTGACAAGTTCAACTTGAACCAATGCCCGAAAAATCACCTTGAACAGGAAAAGATGAGAAACACTCCATATGTTTCTGCTATTGGAAGCCCGATGTATGCTCAGGTTTGCACAAAACTTGACATTGCATTTGTTGTGGGAATGTTAGGAAAATATCAGAGTAATCCAGGTATGGACCACTGGAGAGCTGCAAAGAAGGTAATGAGATACCTTTAAGGAATGAAAGATTACATTCTTATGTATGAACCGATAATCTAAAGGTGATTGGCTACTCAAATTCAGACTTTGCTAGCTATATTGATTCACGAAAATTGACATCTGGTTATATCTTTATACTAGTCGGTGGAGCTGTATCTTGGAGAAGTGCACCTTGATTGCAACCTCTACTATGGAAGCCAAGTTCATTTCTTGTTTTGAGGCAACCTTGCATGGTGTATGGTTGAAGAGTTTCATGTCTAGGCTTAGAATTGTGGATTTTATTTTTAGGCCATTGAGATCATATTGTGAAAATTCAATTGTTGTTTTTATGGCTAAGAACAACAAAAGCGGTAGTTGAAGCAAGCATATCGACATCAAGTACTTTGCCATTCAGGAATGCGTTAAAGAAAAGAAAGTGGTAATTGAATATGTTAGTATTGAATTGATGATAGCTGATCCTTTGACTAAAGGCATGCCACCAAAGATTTTCAAGGATCATGTAGCTAAAATGGGACTTGGTTCCTCTATGTGATTTCGCTGTAAGGACGAACTTTATTGTTTTAATGAAACTCCATTTATGAAGTTTCTTATATGAATTTTCTTGTGTACACATTTAGTTCAAGAAATATCTTTAATGTTTGGACCTTGAATAAACATAAGGTTTATTCATTAAGTTATATGGGCTAAGAGACATAATGCATTGTGATACATGGAAGATAATACTCAATCTTAGAGGACACGTCGCCATGATTCATGTATTATGTTTTCTTATTAAGCATGAGTATTCATGGAATTAAGGATTACGGTATACGGGCCAAGTGGGAGAATGTTACTTATAATATGGTTATACCGACATCCGGATGTGGTCGGTATAAATAACTGCCCCATGATAGGTAGTTTTGGCCATAACCACCCCACTTAATTGAGGATAGTGCCTTGATGGAAGGCACTATATATGAATATAGGTTAAGATCCCTAAACCCAAGAATTATCATATTCACTTTTCACCATCAATTAAGTAATTATGGTGGATTTAGAAACACTTTAGCTAAAAATTTCAAAAAGGTTTTTTATCAAAATTTGGTGAAGGCTAGAGAGTAGAAAACTCAAATAATATCAATGGCTGGAGGTAAACTCAAATTTATGTTTCCGCTACAATATTATGCTTACATGGGATGCACCTAGTCAGGAGTATATCAAAATTAATTTTGATGCAGCAATGTTTTCAGATTATGGAGCAATTGGCATCGATTTGGTTCCTCGGGATCTTTTAGGCAAGTGTGTGTCACAGAACTCACGTCTGATTTCACTTCATTTGGACCCAAAAGCTACGGAAGCTACAGCTACCAAGCTTGCATATGAATTGTGTTGTCTACATTCATAGTCTAAGGTGCTTATTGAGGGTGATTGCCTGTCTGTTATTCGAGCCTTCAGGATGAAACCATGATCTTCTATTGTTAACCTCATCTCGAATGCTTGGAAGAGTCTTTTCAATCTTGCTTCTCTTTCTTTCATCCATGTTGGTCGTGATGCAAATCATTGTGCTCTTTTCCTAGCTAAGATGGCTATTTCTATTTCTCAGTTCCAATGTTCCAAATCTGTTGTAATTGCTCAATTTTTGGCACTTGATTTTAATTAATAATATTTATCACCTCTCTCAAAAAAAATTTAGTACAACTAAATCAATTGATTATGGAGTTAGATTTTATTGATTTGGACCATTTAAGTATACCCTAAATATCGAACAAAAAATCAATTAACCCAAGATCTTATGCAGTTTATTTGAACTGGACTTAATAGTTAGAAATAATTAAGTTTGTGGTTATTAATTCATCAAATTAAATCAAGCAAGTTAAGTGAATCTAAGATTGGATAACAGTGATAAATTATTTATAATTATAAATTCAGTACCATGAAGTTGAATTATTCTATATTGAGTTTAATTAGAATTGGCTTATAACAATTTAAGAATCAAAATTTATAGAGAATTGTAAATAAAGATATTATATCATTAAAATTGAACTTGTTAATTTGAATTAATAAAGCCTACACCATTAAAAAGTTGAATTAAATTAATTAAATTAAGTAATCATATTTAATTGAGTAATTATTAAATTGTATATGTTCAACCTAAATAAATAATTGGGCTACCAATTCTAAATATAAATCATAGTTGAATAATAATATAAAGTAAATAATATTTATTCGCATAACTATATGTGCAGTTAAGAATTTGACATTGTTCGATGTCCTGATTCTTGAATTTAAGAATTAAAGGAAAATGTAAAAAGATGAAATAAAATAAAATTGTAGGTTATCTTCAATGAAGAAATTGAGATAAATCAATTAGCACAAGATTGAGGTAATGATAATTAGATGTATTATAAGATTGGGCTTGAATAAAGTTTAATAAGAACAAATTAATCATAAATTGAATTTGATTAGTAGAAATTAAACTAGTCTCTAGAATTATTTTTTTTTAGAGAGCATTACAAATAACAAAATGTTTTCCTTTCAACAAAGTAATATTTTTTCTATTCTCGAATCAAATAAATCAATGTATAAACTACACACAAAGCATATAAAGTGCACAATGCGCCCATTACGGGTCGAACACAAGACCTCTCACTTAATAGGAGAGACGAATGCCACTTGGACTACAAGAAATTGGGCGATAGCAAAAGATCAAGACATAATTGCACCTAAATTTAGTTGGGGTTGCGATACCATTAATTTGTTATCACTATTGAATCTCTGATTTAAACCTCCAAGGATGAACTATTGCCAAACCAAAGCCCAATATTATAAAAGTTTATGATAATAGTAATTCAAACAATTAAACCTATGACTATATGTTATTCTGTTAGGAATAAATGAATTAAATAAGCAATCATAGTAAGAGGCGTTCACCTGGATTGAACCAAATAGATATATTAAATGATTCATTAACTTAAGATTTCACATACTTAATTATCATAGCATGCAGATATAAAAGATGAAAAGTATATGAAAGAATAAAATAAATTAAAGATTAAACTTTAATAAGGAAATTAAACCAATCTCCACTTATGAATTAATTAGACAAATAATATTTATTACTTTGATTATATTTTTCTAAGTTTTGGATTAACTAGAAACGACTGACGAGATCGGGCAAAATTATTAAGGAAAACTCCACCACTTCAGACCTCTATTAGGTGAGGTAATATTCAATGATAGGAGGCCTCTTACTGGGAAAAAATATATAAATAATAAATATGACATTGTTGCATATTATTGAGCTTGGAGAAATCAGTTCATGCCCATTGCTGAGCTTGAGGTATTACTCATAATATCTCTTTTTTTTTTTTGCCATTCTCAACATATGGTTGCATAATACTTGAACATAGTCTATTCTTACTCAATCTCCAACCATATGCCAAGTGTTGCCAATACCTTCTATCCAACAACGAGAGAATTGGAAATACTAGCTAGCAAACAAAGGAATGAGAGAGATTTGAGAGTCAAACTTCATCTCAGTATTATTACGAGTGAAGTAAACCATCTCAAAAGTTTCCAGCACTTAACATTTGTTGATATTTTAGTTGCTTCTATTATTGCAGTGACACATCATTTTGTTGGATCAATTTATGGTTCTAGTTTTGCTATTTGATTTTATCTAGCTTATCCTTGTTGCGCCAACATCATCTTAATGGTTAGCATAAGCGACAAATGCAATTTCTTGACTATCCATAATCCACCTCAATTTGGCAATTTTATCAAATATATATATATATGATTAATAGCACAAATTAATTTATCCATAAACCTGCTCAAATAGCCATTGAGGATAATTAGAACATTTTCTTAAGAGTAAACTCATGTCACAAATTGAGCTCAAACTCTTTGATTAGATTTTCTTGTTTGCAGCTTAAACAATTATATATAGCACAAACTTAATTTTGATCCATTCATTGATTGTCAGCGCTTAAATCGCGATAATATTAGGCAACCTATCTATTTTTCATATTTAATTGACTTTAAATTACAACTGGTGAGGTGCTCTAAGATTAATGAAATTAATTGCGCGAATAGGTACCACATAATATTTTATTCTATATTCAAGTAAATTACTTATTACTCCCTTATACCCAGCGAAATCAAAAATTTCACAACTCAGGCTAGTAATCATTATTTCTTTATCATTATTTTTGTTTTCATAAACTTTAATTAATTATTCATTTTTAAAAGTTTTGGGGTCAAATAGCAATTTGGGTAAAACTTGATTGAATAATGTTTAAAAATTTTGTAGGTCAAATTGAAAATATTTTTGGTCACTAGGCAAATATCAGGCACTAAGGAGTTGAGGGGTTGAATTGATATTGAGCCACACATTGGGGGACCAAATTGAAGGCTGGAATGAATTTTGGGGTCAATTTGTGAAGTTGAAAAATGTCCTCTAAATACATTTCCCTACCCCCCCAATTCTTCTAATTCTCTCCCCGTGCACCACCATCTTCCTCTCCGGAAACCATCTCCAATGATGGCAGATTTTTAGAAACTAAATCGACCAAAAGCCTACCCTCGTCACTAGGACCACATTGATACCACATGCAAGTCATCCTTTCTGGCGAACCACCGAAATTTTGGAGTTGAAAGATGCCCGATGGCAGCCAGTGACAGGCACGACAGAGCAGTGCGGGAGCTGGCTTTTAGGCAGCATTTCTGGTAGAGTCTAGCTTAAGGGACACCTTGGTGCCTTTGCATTGGAGTTTGGCTTGACGGTGGTGGCAAAATTGAAGAAAATCAAGATAGCAGCAAATGGTGGCCCAGCAACTTCAAGGCTGTAATTGAAAACCTTTCCGACAATGAAGCTTGTAATTGATTAGGGCGTTGTGTTGGTTGAGCTGAGACGCATCGATTGGTGGTAGTGGTGACCTATTCCAGCAACAGTACACGGTGGTGACACTAAGGTAATTTCCTCACCTCGTTGCAGTGGTTTCAGTGGTGGTGTTGGATCATGTTAACTAAACTCTAATAATTAGATTTTGGCTAAAGAGTTAGGTTGGGGTTATATATACATGCATATATGTTGCATCATTTCAATTCCTACAAATCTAGTATTAAGATATATATATATATATATTGAGATGGAAATATGTTCTAGAACCAGAAATAAGGTCATGCATGTGTATTTTTATAATCCTAGTAGACCTAGATTTGTATTATTATATGTTAACTTGGGGTTAATTAAGTTAATTAGACAATTAAACCCTAATTTTATGGATTTGAGACCTAAGTGACAAATTTTGGATTATTAAAGATAGTTGGGCTATTATTATCAACTTTGTGTATCATTGTAGGGTTAATTATATAATTTAAGGATCCAATTATAACCCTTAATCGGAACAGATATATAAATCTCATGAGCATTTTTGTATTAACGGTGTAATTAACATATTTCCTAACGAGAATATGGAGTAAAACCTAACTACCGTATTGATCGAGTAACTATCAATTTTAGGGTATTATTCATATAATTATGATTTTAAGGTCGAACGAGGATTTTGACAGTGAGCCATTCTTTTGGATAGGTGACGAGGAGTTAGGTCCCGTAGACCATTAGGTGGAGCTAACATTTCTGATTCTATTGAGGTAAGGGTCTGCTAATCTGGCACTTATTGTATAAACCTATCTATTAATTGTGGTATACCTTTGCGAGGGTTAAGTTGGTTTCTGTTCTATGACTGAATCCTGATTCTTGGACTCTGGGAATTGTTTGAATTCTTGTTATTATCTGTTAATTGATTTGACTACCTCTGTGAAGGTTGTTTCTTAGACTTATATTATGTTGATAACTGAGTAATCCTATTCTGGTGCCAAGAAATTTTTATTGTCCTATCTGGTATCGATCACTTTGAATTCATTATGATTATCGCTTGTTTGGCCGTGTCAGCAATTTTGAGTTTGTTTTGTATGTCATTGATTTGCCATGTCAAAAGAATTGTACTATTTAGATTGTTAATTGATAGTAAATCCGTTCTTTTAGATAGGTGAGGAGTTGGGTCCCGCAGACTAGTAGGCAGAGCTAACTTTTCTGAGACTATTGATTTGAGGGTTTGCCAATCTGGCACTTATTGTATAAACCTATTTGTTAATTGTGGTATACCCCTGTGAGGGTTAAGTTGGTTTCTGTTCCGTGATTGAATCCTGATTCTTGGACTCTGTTAATTGTTTGGATTCTTGTTATTATTTGTTAATTGATTCGGATACCCCTGTGACGATTGTTTCCTAGACTCGAATTATGTTGATAATTGAGTACTCCTATCCTGGTGCCAAGAACTCTTTGTTGTCTTATCTGGTAATAATCAGTTTGAATTCATTCTGATTATCGCTTGTTTGGCCATGTCGGCTTATTTAAGTTTATTTTGTATGTCATTAATTTGCCCTGTAGGCAGAATTGTACCATTCGAATTGTTAATTGTTACCTTGTTGACACATTTGATTTATCTGGTTTAGTATTGTGTGGCCTTGTCAACAATTTATTTGTTAATTCATGATATATGTATGGAGATTTGTTAGGTCGAGTGCCGATCCTAGCGGAATGCTTGGGTATATAGGACATGTTAGGGATACTCCTGGGTGTCAGCGATATGCTAGGGATACTCTTAGGTGTCAGCAATGTGCCAAGGATACTCCTAGACATCAGCGATGTGCTAGGGATACTTCTAGGCATCTGCCACATACCAAGTTCTCATGCTTAGGTATGTTTAGTTTGGTTGGAATAAGGAGAATACGATATGCATGTTATGTTATGATTTGTTGGATTACATATGTTGCTCGGGTTTATTTTATTTGGATTGTATTTCGACAGTTTGTATTCTATTCTTGAAGCAATAAGGAATGAGAGGTTCCTATTTGTTGACTTTGATAATGCTTGTATTTCTGACACGTTTATGTTCTATTTGCATTGTATTAATAATATATAATCTGTTAAATTGTTTTCTCTTCAACAGAGCCCTCTTGATCTAATATTGAATTTTATCCCTCCCTAAGTCCTTTGGATTTACCCTCCTGTATTATCCATAATTTTCCCTGGCAAGATTAGATGATGGACACGGACTTCAGGCTTGGACTGGAGAAAATATTTTGTAATAGAATTGGTGTTTATGTGTGCTTATGAGTTCACTTGGATATTATGTTACCATTTAGAAATATCATGGCAAGTTAAGTTTGAATTAAAGACTCGTAGTATGTATATATTATGTTGAATGTTTTAGGTCGACTTGTGGCATGCATATAGTATTGTTGTTGAAGTCTGTTAAGTTGAAGCATGTTGTAGTTGTTGATGAATTTTGAAAATTTTCTTATAGGTCTATTGACTGTCTTATGGGTTAGATTTAAGTCTGAATTGAATTGACATCTCAACTTAGGGGTTATCCTGAGTGGGGTGTCACAACATGTATCCTTAACTTAGCTCAACCTTAAACAACCTACAGGTCTTTGCAATAAGCTAAGTAGCTTACATGGGCCAAGTGTTTAAGTTGGACACTCAATAGATTAGTTCGATTCTTATTAATATCTCCCAGCTTGGTATCAATAGTTCGTGGTCCTTTCTCGATCTCAGAGGATCCCTTCATACTTTTACTCAAGGCCCTTGTGTTTTAATTGCCAATCTCTTCATAAATTTCGGTGAATGTATTCTAAATACCCGTGGTATTTTCCATAAGGTCTTTTACAATACTCTTAGAACTACTAGTCTAGTCATGTCTATCACTAATCCACAAAGGTATCATTTCCCTATAATCAGATTCTATAATCTGCCTCCTTGCTTCATAATTTATTCATGGAATTAGTGTAAAGATTTGACGTCATCGTCTATCTTTTTCTATACATTTTCAGTTGAAGTGTTCTCATCTGAGTGTTTGATCTTGTTAATTTGGTTAACTAGTAACTGTCCGTTATGATATAACCAACTTGTGATTGAGACAAATTAATATTTCCCATTGGCATTAATTTCTAGTGTGCTAAAGTTTTGCCTTTAGAAAGCGGGCAAAATTTAACTTGGCCTGCAGCATCCCACGAACACATTTCCAAATAGTACCGAGGTTGATATGCTATTTAAAACAAAGGACACTTGGATATGAGATAAGACTTTCTAGGGTTCGAGTCGGTGCACACAATTATGTTTGTACACTAGCTGCTGAAGATAAATATATATACATATATATACATATATATACACATGTATATGTTTATCTAACTCTTAAGAATACTAGGATGTTCTTTTTAAACTTGTTGATCATCAAATTGGTGCCAAAATTGCTATGTCATTCCTTAGGGTACGAAATATCAAAATATGGTAGAAACTTTGTGGAGTTCATTTGATATATCCAATTTCTTGGATACACAAACCTTATCCCTAATTTTATCGGTGTATATGAATCTCATTCTTAATGGTATTAAGGTGTTTATTTAATGCAATTGATCATTGCAGTTTGTGGTGAGGAAACCTAGCTTCATCTATCATATTATCAGTAAGATTATTTATCCAATCATGTCTAGTATATGGATATGCAATAATGAGTTGCCCTTATGGATATATTTATTCAAGTTTTGTATTATCTCAACCTCTATAACTTAAGATTCTAGTTTTCCATTGTCAAGAGCTTGGGTAAGGTTTCTCATTTCCAAACATAAAGCTTTATCCTTTATTTTCCAGTTACGGGTCTTATGTATTTTTCATTTTTGATAATTAATTACAATATCGATATAATATTCCCCATCTTTCATCACTATCCTTTTTGCTAAGGTTCCAGCAGCAATTTTTATATCCTATCATTTCCATTTAATTCCTTCAAATCCTTCTTCATTGACTCCTATATTCGTACCTGATATTTTTCTTGAGTATTCCAATACTAACTCTAGGTGTCTTCTGCATTCTTTAACAAGCGTTATCCCCTTCTCCTTGGGTTATAATTTTTTTTTTACAACTTCATTCTTATAGGCAATTTTTCTCTCGATCTGCTTGTTATCACCTGGTGCTCATACTAATGAGCTTTCTTACTGTTTATGAGCTATTTTTTTTCAAATATTTAAATCATAACCATACACACGTATTAGTCATATTTCTCTTAAAAGATTTTCTTACGAGAGATATTCCTTATTTTTGTCTCAAATACCATGATGCAGTTATACTAGTCAATTCCACTGCTGAAATATAGATTTCTTTGAAACAATAATACTTTACAGGCCTCAACCGTACTTATAAACCAAAACACAGATTATTCCAAAATGATCCTTGGCTTCTCAAGTTCCATTACCACAAATACACCGATACAACAGTATGATACCAAGAATATTATCCCACCAGATATCACTAAAGTCATATGCTCGATATCTCAAAAGTAGTAGATTAAATACTGGTTGGCCATCATAATACCAATCCTTTCCTTTTTCGATATCAAGCAATATCCCAAAAGTTCATATCCTAACTAGATTTTCATGTCAATCTTAGCCCCTTTAATCCCTAAGTTCCATATTCCAAGGAGATTCGGGCTATCGGCATATCACTTCCCAAATAGTCATATCATCCGTATCATAAGATACTTTGATGTCCAAAATATCAATCTAAAAAATCTTCTACTTATCTAATTCAATTCTAACTAAAATGATTATCGGTTCACACACCGATTAGAGTGCTCTCAAACAAATTCATGTATAATATAAGTCGCTGAGTATTATTCCTCCCAAATATAAGAAATCACATGCTCAAAACTTTAGGAGTTATAGATTATACATTGGTCGACCGCCCAACCATAATCCTTCACATCCTTCAGATCGAACATTATCCCAAAAATTCATGTCCTAGTCAAACTCTAGAGTCATACTTAATCTCCACTAACCCAAAACTTTTATGTCTCATTCAAAGCTCAGAATCAAGCTTCCTCTCCACTAATCAACCTTTCAGACTCCAAGGATCATATCCTAGCGTAGCTTAGGTTTTCAAACTGAAGCTCTGATACCACCTCTGCAGTACCCTGACCGAGAGGCACCTATTTCCCCATCGAGGTGCTATCCATTCTATACCACAAGCTTTCTGAATAACAGAAAATGCAATTCTCAAAATCTAAAGTATTTAATTTCTACAAGTAACACCTGGCAAAGGTTCAACTATGAACCAAAATATCATGAATCACACTTAGCACTTCTATCACCTTCATTACCTCATGTGTCGCCTGGGCTAGTATATCTTCATCACTTGTCTTTATCTGGGGTAAAGAACAAAAAATAATAATAAAATAACGTAAGTCCGAATGACTTAGTGAGATAGTTTAGCACTAATAACAGAGTGACGATTTTTCAAATATTATATAAGCAATAAGTAGAAGCATTAAAATTTACAAAAGTTATGAGAGAAGATTTAAGTCAAAATTTAAAGCAATCCATCTCACCACCATCCCATACAAGTGATGAGACTTCACAAAATTTACTATCTCTCACAGAGGTTTAAATCTCAATTACGACCAAGAGGGGTCGACATACCTTTGAACAACAATTGGATTTTTGTCAAATATTCAAGTTTTGAAACATAAGGATCAAGCATATTAATGGCTTTCACAAATTTATTGTTGGTAGTTCTCCCACCTTATCTCTCCACTTTAGAAAATACGAAAATCCTTATTCCTCCAAAGTACTGAATGATTGGCTTGGACACTTAATCACTCACTAAGCATGGCTGGCCACATGCCTGATCCCGCTCATAGACGGTTGCCTCCAGCTTACTATGAGTAAGGATTATATGTACACTTTACATAGGTATCAATCGAAAGATTCGTCACCATCGGTCCATTCCACCTAGTCGTCTTCCGGAACCAATCCCAAGGCCCACCCCAAGGGTATTAAGTATATCATTGCTATCATTGAGTATATCCAACAACATTTCACTGAATACTTTAATTCGCCATGATAAACAAGTACTCACTAAATCAACACCAAGCTTATTCCAAGATAGACATAGCGATGATAGAAAGATATACTTCAAAATCCCTTTTCAGTTTTCACACACAATCCCTTATTTCAGGTAAATAGTATAAATAAAGTTCAATACGAATCATAATCAGCATAAAGTAGTGATACGTGGTAAATTTCTCAACACGTATATTGAAAGGAATAAAGCGAGCAGGATATATAACAAGGATATATGTTCTTTCCGCAGCAAAGAAATGTCATATTGTTAAGTATAAACACACCTAGTAAATGCGGAGGAATTCCTAGTCGTATAATCGTTCAGGTCCTGGCTTCCTAGGTAAACTAATAAGTGTCATAAGATAACCTGAGTTATCATCTTATCAATCCTCTGAATCTTAAGTATAAATATGGTTATTGTCTTTATCGAATTTAAGGTTATTTTGACATAGCTCCAGTAATCCTGGTTTCATACCTAAACACTTAAGACGTTTAAATGTAGTAATCCTGAGTGGCTATCTCCAACAAGCTTCCTTTATCACTTCACTTATTTTACAGTTACGTAACAAGGGTCCAGGTTCCTAAATTAATCTGGTTTTACGAGTTTATCAGATCCAACTCGGGTAATTCATTTCCATTCTAACATTTATATAACTTAATCTTTAGATTAAGTTTGACAATATTTTGGTTCACAGCATACTATATTATTTGGTCTAAAAATGTACTTTTAAATCAATTTTTCTTAATTTACCAACTTAGGATTATAATCAATTTTGTTCAATAATTACAAAATTGATCATCATCTTAAATGGAATTACATTTCAATAATTTTAATTCAATAAGCATTGAGTTAGAATTGTAAAAATCAATCGAGTTAACATTCGATATGAAATTGACTCAATTGGATTGAATCAAGATCCAATCTCAAGTTGAAAATGGTTTGGATAAGCTTAAAATTACATTTTGAACCTTCTGTCAAGCTATCACCGGAGCACCACGCTGGCTGCCACCGGTAGACCACTGCCGAAAAATTATCCGACAGCACCAGCTTGTGTGCTTCTTTTCAATGAACAAAACCCCTAATTCAATTTCGTGATGGGACTGTTTGACTAATTTGGCCGCCCAAAGTTGCAGTAAAGCCCTAGCGCCGCAGCGCTTCAATTTTTCCTCTGTCGCTTGCTAAATCCCAAAATTAAGACCACCGGTAGCTTGCCCATGCCATTCTAACCAAAATCCATCAAAGCCCACTAAGTGTCCACCATCGGAGGTGGTAGAACAGCCACCACCACCACACGTCCACTGGCCATAAAATTTTCCAGCAAAATCTTTGGTGTTTTGGGTTGTTTTTGGTATAGTTTTGTTCCTTGTAACAAGAGAAACCTAACTATACCTTTGGTTTATGGTTTCGAGCAAAAACGAAGGATAACCAAGTTTTGGATGAGTTGGGTTCACTTTTGAAAATTTGAAGAAATTATGTCCTTCATTGTATATATATAAAGTATTTCTTCAGTTTATTCAATTCGGCCCCCATATTTCTAATCACCTTCAATCTTACCCCAAAAGTTTGAACCACCTTTCACTTTGGTCCCCTCAGTTTTAGTTAAATCCTTTAACTTTTAATTCTTACATTTTGGCCCATGGCATTTTTTGTTTCTAGACAATTGGGTCCAATTTTAATTATTCTAAAGTCCTTAGGCTTTTAATTTACTCACATTGACCCCCATAAATTTTATAATTTTGGGCAATCAAGTCCTTCTCTTATTTACAATTTAATCCCTCGATTGTCAATATTTAATCCTAGACTTTAATTAAATCTAATCCAAAATTAATCTAGCCAAACTTATCAAATTTGTATTTTATTTTAGGATTTCAAAATTTAGGGTGTTACACCCTCACCCCTATTGGCCAACACCCACCCCAATCTGGGCCACTGGCTATGCATGGCCAAGTGGCCAAATCTAGCCTTGCCTGGGTGGCTGGCCATAGCTAGGTTACTAGCCAACAACCGCCTGGCGCAGGCATGGCCAAGAAGCCAACAACCTGTATCCGTTGGCGATGACCAGTCCAGATGGAGTGAGGGGCTGGGTCGGAGGGGTCTGTGTGTGTGCTCGCGCGCTGGGGGTTTGTTGGGGTAGGGGCTGGGAAAGAGATGGAGGGGGGAAGAGAGGGGGTGGAAGAAAAGATTTTTTTTAATTTTATTTATTTATTTTTTAACTAATCTATTAAGTATTATTATCAAGTGTTAATTTAATATTATTCAACATCAATTTAGATATTATTATTAAGTATTAATTTGATATGATTCAAAACATTTAATTTTTCACTTATTAGTTATTTAAAATTATTTCATTATGTTATCCAAAATGATTAATGAGTAAAATTATATCAAAGCAATTTAAATGATCAAATTAGTTGTTTAAAATTATCAAAAGTATATTGTTAGTTTAAATTATTTAATTACATAATTTAAACTATTAAATTATTTTAGATTTATTTATTATTTTAATATTATGGTTATAAAACTACATTATTTAAGAGATAGATTTAATTTTTATTTTTATTATGAGTGATTTAAACAATGTTAAAAAATTACACCACAATGGTACAAAAAAATATTACAAACATATTTGAGGGCATTCTATCTCAAGACTAATTGGAACAGTTATCAAAAAATATTTTTGAATTTTCATATAAATTTTTGAATAACTTCAACAAATTTATTAATGGAGGCTGACAGTTCTTCAAAAATATTTCCATTAATTGAGAAAAATATTAGGGGTTCATCATAATTTGTATAGACAGATTTAAACCTTGGGGGTTCTATGTAATTAACCTAACGAAAATTATTAAAAATATTAGTAGATTTTTCTATGGTAGATCAAACTTGAGGGGTTTTTTTTAAAAAAAAAAATTATACAATGATTTCCATCAAAGATTTAATGAAAGATTGGACGGATGACTAAAAGTGATTAAAAAGTTAAGAAATTTGAATTAAATGTGGTTAAGCGTCAGTTTTTGGGACCAACATTGCAAATGCAGCTATATTGTGGGACCAAAAATTTCAATTTTCTCCTAGGTAATATGACATGTTATGGAAAAGGTAGGATTGAGTTCATCGAAGTATGTAAAAGATATTAACGTGTTTAGAATTTTGGATAATAAAGGAGAGGATGATTGGGCTTGAGTCAAGTTGACCCATCATATTAGTTGCTATGGAGTAGAGCCAAATTGACCTGAATAAATTATCAGATTTTTGTTAGAGCATTAGGTAAGACTTTAATAACGTTGCGAATCAAGGATAGTAGTTTAATGACTCGTTTGCTGACTTGTTAGGTTAAGAATGATTATATTTACTATCTTAAGACGTCTCAGTGTAAAATGAAAGTTAGAGAATTATGACCAAATAAGATAAATTAACTTAGGAACCCGATAAGAATTTAAATATATTTAGATTTATGATTTAGAAATTAGTATGGTATTGGTTTAGGAATCACTACAACAATTTGCACTTCACGTAACAAAAAATTTGGTAACAAAGGTAAAATTCGTTACATATGTTAGATTTATTGTAACAAAATTGATTTTTTGTTACAAATAACATTTTCTTTAGTAACAAAGTAAAAGTCTTGTTACCTTTAACTCAAATTTGTTACCTTAAATTTTTTATGTTCGTAACTAAATAATTATTCGTTACGAAAAATGTTATTTTGTTACATATAACATTTTCCGTCATATAAGAAGATATATTTGTAACAAAATTTGGTACCTTTTGTAACAACAAAATATTTGTTACAAATAAAATATATTGTAACAAAGTTTTTAGTTACTAAATTTTAATTAACTTCCTTCCAAATTTCATTCCCTCCAAATATCAATTGTATACATATGGTAACAATTATTTTCGTTACTAATTATAAACGAATATTAAATTAAATTTTTATTAATACTTGTGGGTTGGGCTTTTGTTCAAGAAATGGACTTCACAATAATGTAAAGAATTTGTTAATTAGGTTTAACCAATTTTTTAGTGAATTATTATTGAATTGGGTTTTATTTTAAAGATTGAGCTTGAAGAAATTTGAAGTGAATAATACATTAGTTGGGCCAATTTCTTTATAATATTGGGCTTTATAACTTTTTTGTGAATTATTCAATGAATTGGGAGTTTTCATTTAGAGAAAAAAATGCAAAATTGGTCTCATAAGTATACCCTACTGGCAAATTTTGACTTTATGTTTTTGGTACACTAACTTTTGAATTTTTGGCAATTTGAGGACAAATCTAGCCCAAATTCATTTGTAGCAGGCCCGATCCACATGGCGCCACATCACATCCTCTCTCCTACGTGGCATGTGGTGTAGCAACCCCTTCTTGCCATGTATTTTACTAGACCAAAAAAAAAAGGATATTTGCACAAAAAATTAAAAATAGGTACATAAAAATTGAAAAAAGCAAAAAGATAAAACAAAAAAAAAAGATAAATCTTGAAAAATATTTATATACTTATAGATTTATATATATATATATTCACATATATAAATACACATACACATGTATCCCACTTGCTAAATTATCAAATTAAATGAATTGAGTCCTAAAAAAAATTTAAAACTTGCACATTAGAATTTAAAATATTAAATATCCTTCAAATTTATAAAATTTTATTTCATACGAATTTACCATCTAAAATTTTTTAAAAATCTAATTTATCACTTTAGGCCATCTAATTTTAATAGTATTAAGTTAAAATATCTAATAATGTTAAAATAGTAAAATTTCTAAAAATTTAAATAAATTTTGTTGACTTATTTATTAAGTTAAAAATTAAACAATAAAAATTTAAGTCTATCCTATTATCTATATAATTCAAAATTACATAAGAATATTAAAATGATAAATAAATCTAAAATAATTCAATTAAATATAAATATATTTTATTTATTAATTCAAATATGACAAAAAAAAACTTAAACAATAAAATTTTAAGTCTGTCATCCTAACTATATAATTATAAATTACATAATAATATTAAAATCAAAAATATTCTAAACATTAGAATTTAAAATATCAAATATCCTTCAAATTTATAAAATTTTATTTCATACGAATTTATCATCTAATTTTTTTTTAAAAATCTAACTTATAACTTTAGGCCATATAATTTTAATAATATTAAGTTAAAATATTCAATAATGTTAAAATAGTAAAATATCTAACAATTTAAATAAATTTTGTTGACGTTATTTGTTAAGTTAAAAATGAAATAAAAATTAAACAATAAAAATTTAAGTCTATCCTATTATCTATATAATTCAAAATTACATAGTAACATTAAAATGATAAATACATCTAAAATAATTCTACTAAATATAAATATATTTTATTTATTAATTCAGATATAATAAAATAAAACTTGAACAATAAAATTTTGAGTCTATCATCCTAACTATATAATTATAGATTACATAATCAAATTAAAATAAAAAATATTCTAAAATAATTCAATTAATATAAATAAAGAATTTAATAAGAAGAAGAAGAAGAATCTCCACCCTTCCCCTCCAGCACTTCATATATTTCTCATTTCTTTTCTTTTTTCTTCATTCTTTTCTTTTCTTTTTATTCTCATTTATCTCTTCTTCCATTATTTCATATATTTCTCATTTTATACATATATGTATAAAATTATCATTGTTTCTCATTTCTCATTATTTCATATATTCTCATTTTATACATATATATATAAATTTATCAATAAAATTTTAAATAATTGTTATTTTTATCTTTTTGCTTTCTAATTATTCATACATGTATACTTATTTTTTCTATTTATACTTATTCACATATATATAATATACATATATATAAATTTATCAATAAAATTTAAATTACTTTTATTTTATCTATTTTTTTATTTATTCATTCCAAATTAAATAATATTTAATATTTATAAAAACATATATATAATATAATATTTTATTCATACTTATATGCATATATAGTGTATATATATATAAATATAAATTTCAATAAAATTTAAAGAAGATTCATCATATATTTCTCATTTTATACATATATAAATTTATCATTATTTCTCATTTCTCATTATTTCATATATTCTTATTTTATACATATGTATAAATTTATTTAATGAATTTGGATGGCAATGCAATTTTGTTTCTCTCCAACTTTGTATTCCCTCCAAATTTTGGCCCATAAAAATATTAACAATTTTTTTTATTATTAGTTTGACATAATAATTTAACTTGATTTCTTCCAAAAAATTAAGAGACTGCCCTGGTAAGATGGGGCCAACACCAGCAGGAAGAGGTAAAGGAAAGCAGAAGGTGCAAGCACGTGCCTATGCCCTCACCGGAAAAGATGTGCCAGATCCCAATGAGGTAGTAGAAGGTACGATTACTATCTCTTAGATTTCCGGTAAAGCTTTATATGATCCCGGTGCTTCCCATTCATTTATATCTGCTGAATTTTTTGAGAAATTAAATATGCAACCCGAAACAATGGCGTATCAAGTAGAAGTGAAAACACCCCTAGGTGAAGGGTTAATCACGGATACAATGTTTCGAGAGTGTCATGTTATGATTGACAACCGAGAGTACCCAACTAATCTTATACGTATGCCTATTCAAGGATATGATGTGATTCTGGGAATGGATTGGTTGTATAACCATCAGGCACAAGTGAATTGTTTCACAAAGTGCATTACTCTCGGGGAAGGAACCTTGATAACTCCATATTCTTCAGTGGATAAATCTCTTTCACTACCGATCATATCAGCGGTAGAGGCCCGAAAAATATTATTCGAAGAAGGGCAGGGATATTTGGCGTATCTTATCAATAAGCCCCGTGATGCAGTCAAGATTGAGGTAGTAGACGTGGTAGCAGAATATCCAGAGGTTTTTCCTGAGCAGCTAAATTCGTTACCTCCAGATCGAGAGATAGAGTTTGTCATTCATACTCTACCAGGGGCTACGCCATTTTCCAAGACTCCTATCGAATGGCCCCTACTGAACTGAAGGAACTTAAGAGCTAACTTCAAGAATTGTTGGAGAAAAAGTATATCAGACCTAGCACCTCTCCTTGGGGAGCTCCGGTGCTGTTCGTCAAAAAGAAAGATGGGTCGTTGAGAATGTGCATCGACTATCGAGAATTGAACAAGATCACTATCAAAAACAAGTACCCACTACCTCATGTGGAGGAGCTGTTTGATGTCTTGAAGGGATCAAGAATTTTCTCGAAACTGGATTTGAGGCAAGGGTATTACCAGTTGAAGATTCGAGAAGAAGATATTCTAAAAATAGCTTTCAATTCTCGATATGGTCATTTTGAATTCGTAGTAATGCCGTTCGGATTGACCAACGCTCCAGCGGCATTCATGGATTTGATGCACCGCATATTTCGACCTTATCTGGATCAATTCGTGGTCATATTCATCGATGATATTTTAGTCTTCTCGAAGTCTGAAGAGGAGCATCGAAGGCACTTACATGCAGTTCTGAGAACACTGAAAGAGCATCAGTTGTATGCCAAGTTCAGTAAGTGCGAATTCTGGATAGAGAGAGTAGCTTTTCTGGGCCATGTAATCACCAAAGATGGCATAGAAGTGGATCCCTCCAAGATTGAGGTGGTAGTCAACTGGAAAAGGCCCGAAAACGTTACTGAAGTTAGGAGCTTCTTAGGTTTAGCTGGTTATTACCGAAGATTTGTTGAAGATTTTTTCCAAGATAGCTGGTCCGTTGACCAAGTTGACTCAGAAGGATCAACCATTTTCTTGGAATGAAAACTGCGAGAAGAGTTTTCAAGAGTTAAAACATCGACTAACTACGGCTCCAATTCTAGCTCTCCCAGATGGTTTAGAAGGATTTGTGGTATATACAGATGCATCCAAGAAAGGATTGGGATGTGTGTTGATGCAGCAAGGGCGTGTCATTGCCTATGCATCTAGGAAGTTGAAGCCACACGAAGAGAACTACACGACTCATGACCTAGAACTTGCAGCGGTCATTTTTGCACTATCTAAGTGGAGACAATACCTCTATGGAGCTACATTTGAGGTATATACTGACCACCAAAGCCTCAAATATTTGCAGTCACAGAAAGACTTAAACATGAGGCAGCGCAGATGGATGGAGTTTTTAGGAGATTATGATTTCTCAATCTCCTATCATCCTGGAAAAGCTAACGTGGTGGCAGATGCGTTAAGTCGTAAAGCTGGGTTATCTCATCTGTATGCAACCAAAATGTCAGAAAGTCAAAAAAATGAAATCGATTATGAAGATAAAACGACATGCGTAGGTTGCAGGCATGAAAGTTCAACCGGAACTATATGATGAGATACGACAGGCTCAATCTGAGGATGAATGGATTCAGAAGAAGAGAAAAACTGTCAGAAATGCCAAAGAGTCAGATTTCAAAATTGACAGTCAAGATGCTCTCCTGTTCCGAAAGAGAATGTGTGTGCCAGAAGTAACTAAGGAAAAGTTATTAGCAGAGGCACATAAGACCAGATATTCGATACATCCTGGAGGTGCAAAGATGTATCAAGATCTTAAGAAGCAATTCTGGTGGAATGGGATGAAGCGGGATATAGCAGAATATGTGCAAAGGTGTTTGACCTGTCAATTGGTGAAAGCAGAACATCAACGACCGTCAGGGTTGTTACAACCACTTCCAATTCCTGATTGGAAATGGGAACAAGTCACCATGGACTTTGTGACGGGGCTACCCACAGCCCGAGGTGGATATGACAGTATTTGGGTTGTTATAGACCGACTAACTAAATCTGCACATTTTCTGTCTGTTGGTTCGAACTACCAAGTCGAGAAGTTAGCCCAGTTATATGTTAAAGAAATCGTGAGATTACACGGAATACCGATGAGCATAGTGTCTGACCGAGATCCGAAATTTACATCAAGACTGTGGCAAAGTCTGCAGGAGCATTTAGGAACGAGATTGAAGTTCAGTTCCACTGCTCATCCTCAAACAGACGGCCAGTCAGAGAGAGTCATACAGATCTTGGAAGATTTGCTATGATCATGTGTGTTAGATTTTGGAGAGAATTGGATTCGACATCTACCTTTAGTTGAATTTGTTTATAATAATAGCTTTCAGTCAACTATACAGATGGCACCATATGAAGCCCTGTATGGTAGAAAGTGTCGTTCTCCAATACACTGGGACATGGAAGAGCACCGAGGCAAACTTGATCAGTCTCCCAATACTATCAGACCCGAACTGATACAAGAGACTATTGAGAAGGTGTAAGTGATTAAGCAAAGAATGAAAGCGGCCCAAGATAGACAGAAGAGCTATGCAAATACGTGGAGAAAGGATTTAGAATTCAATGCCGGAGATCAAGTATTCCTTAAAGTTTTTCCGAGGAAAGGAGTTCGGAGAATAGGAAGAGGGGGAAAACTTAGTCCGAGGTATGTTGGGCCATATGAGATATGTGAAAGGATAGGACCAGTTGCGTATCGTCTTGTGTTACCCAAGATTTAAAGGGAATACATGATGTTTTTCACGTATCGCAACTCCGAAAATATTATCCTGATCCTTCTCACGTCATATCATCGGAATGCATGCAATTGGAGTGAGATTTGTCTTATGAGGAGAGACCTGTGCACATTTTGGATCGTCAAAGTTGGAAACTTAGGAATCGAGAAATTCCTCAAGTCAAGATATTATGGCGGAATCATAATGTAGAGGAAGCAACATGGGAGAGAGAAGACCTCATGCGTCATCAGTACCCCGAACTTTTTCTCTGATCAGGTGAGAATCTGGGGACAGATTCTTCTTAGTGGGGGTGATTGTAACGACCCCGGAATTTTTGTATTTTCATAAGTAATTATTTTCATGGTTTATTTTAAAATTGATGTTATTATTAAATCCTTGGAATTTATTTGATTTCATTTTTTTTTTATTAAGGACTTAATTGCAAGGAAATTGGAAGTTTGGGATTCAATTGAGGAATCTTATAATGTTAGGGACTTAATCGCAAAAATGAAAAAATTGGATTTTGAGGACACTTGGCAGCTTTCTTCTTTTCTTCTTTTCTTCTTTTCCTTCTTCTTTATTCCTTCTTCATTTTCTTTCATTTTCTTCTTCCCGTTTTCTTTCTTTTCTCTCATTCCCACGACCACCCAACACCACCGTGACCATCTCCACCACTCAACCAAGCCCCAAACTTAGATTTAACTTCACCATCCTCTTCTCCAACACCCTCTGAACACCAAACAGCCACCATGCACGACGGAGACGCGGCGGCAGGAGGAGTTTGAAGAAGACCCATTCACGGCCACAAGTGTATCTCCTTCTTCCGACAGTGGATTGTGCATCTGAGGGGTGGTATGGAAAGCTGAGGGTGTGAGGAAGGTTTTGGGAAGGTTGCATGTGAGTTCGAATGGCCGGAATTCGAGAATCAAGGTGATCGGAGTTGGGCGGCAATTTTTGGAAACTTGGCTGAAAATTGAGTTTTTCGGCGAATCCAGGGCTCGAAATTTAAAACTGATTGCACCGTTGGACTCAGGAGCTCAAAAGGAGTCGGACTGCTTGGTTTGGGATTTTTCCAGCAGCGACGAATGACGGTGAACAGGCCCGGCGGAGCTCGGCGGAGAAGAAGAGGTTGGCCACTGTTTTTGGCAATTTTCGGCCAGTTGGGGCGCCAAAACTGAAATCTAATCGGAGATTTGTGATAAGCACTTTGCGAGGAAGAGAACCACGTAAAGTGCCCATATTCAGGCGGCAGCGGCGCGGCGGCGGCAATAGGGTAGTTTCTTCTGCTCGATCCGACGATCGCAACGGTATAAGCCATATTTGATTCCGAGCATTAGTTATTGATTTGCGAATTTTGGAAGATTTATTAATTATATTGTATTTGAATTTTGTGTATATATATATATATATATGACATTGTATGTTGGAGCTAGGAATTGAATTTTAGTGATTATGGAATATTGTGTGGTGTGGTTAGTTGTTGGAAGGCTATACTTTGATATTTATGATTTTTGGGAATTATTGGAATAGTAATAATATATTATGAGATTTAATTAAGTTGGTAGAAATTAATTTGAGGATTTAAGAGTTATATTTTATAATGGATAATAATTGAATATGGTTAAGTTAAAATATTCGATTGTTGTAAAATTTGGCATGTCTAGGAGACTTATAGTAGTTTTGGGAAATTATAAGCTTAATTGATTATTGAGACCATTAAATTGACCGAGCTTTGATTATGAATTATTTTGGGAATAGGCGAAGAAGATTTGGGTGTTGATCGTCCATAGTTTGATGTTGGACTGAGTGGGAATTTCTACAATTAGGTGAGGATCTATCCCTCTTGGTACTTGTTATACCTATGAGGCTCTGCCAATTTGGCACCCTATTAAGCTATCTGTTATTGAAATTAACCCCTGTGTGGGTTTACTGTTTCTGTACGTTACTCAGAACCATGTTTGATTTCTGTTTGTTATTTGATTCTGTTTTGAATACCCTGTGAGGGTTATATTTGTTCGGTATCTATTTGGTTATGTGAGGATCTTTCCCTCTTGGTACTTGTTATACCTATGAGGCTCTGCCAATTTGGCACCCTATTGAGCTATCTGTTATTGAAATTAACCCCTGTGTGGGTTTACTGTTTCTGTACGTTACTCAGAACCGTGTTTGGATTCTGTTTGTTATTTGATTCTGTTCTGAATACCCCTGTGAGGGTTATGTCTGTTCCGTATCTGTTTCTGTTATTCTGTATCAGTTTCTGTCTATTTTGGCGCCCAGAATTTTATCTGTTATCTATTCAGTATTTGTCTGTCATTTGTTTCGCATCTGTAGCCTTGGCGGCATTTCTGTTCTATCTGTTCTGGCATTATTTCTGTCTGCTTTGATTTGTTTATCTGAAACCGGCAATGTGCTAGGGATTTTCCCCTAGGCATCTGCATAAGCGGTAATTTGTTATATGTACGGAGATTGTATGGGCCAAGAGCCAATCTGAGCTAAATGTTTGGTTATATGAGGCACGCTTGGGATTTCCCCCTCGGTGTCAAAGGGCACGCTTGGGATTTCCCCCTCGGTGTCAACGGCACGCTTGGGATTTCCCCCTCAGTGTCGGCGGTACGCTTGGGATTTCTCCCTGGGTATCGATGGTGTGCTAGGGATTTCCCCCTAGGCATCGGCGGTGCGCTATACGGACCGTATGGGCATTTGCAAATACCAAGTTGTTATGCTTAGGTGATCTGTTTGTTTGGTATAAGGTGAATCGGCAATGCATGTTTCGATCATCCTTTGAATGTATATGCTTTGGGATTGATTTGTCTGACAGTCTGTATATTTGAAATCTAATCTTGGAGCAACAAGGCAGGAGAGTTTCCTGTTTGATAAATTGTGCTATCTGTTTTTGTATCCGCATTATCTGTTAGTTGCATTATGATTTGTCGAGTCGAGTTTTCCTCGATGAATCCTTTCTATAATCCTCACTAAGTTATTGGACTTAATCCCCATATTTGTGATATTACAGATAAGGAAGAGAATTGATCGAGACTGAGAAGAGGAATTAACAATACTTGGGTCTTCTTTTGCTGATTATATAGAATCCAAGTTATGATGTACTTTTGTATAAGATATGATCACCTTAGAAAGGTTGTAACATGTCGTTTTGTATTTTTAAGGTTATGATGTATTAAATAGTAAGAGATGAATGTTTTGAACTCTGTTGAGACCTAGTAGATATATATGTTGTTAATTCAGGTTTATAACTACTTGTTGAGATTGAATTTTGAATTTTGGTGATGTACGCAACAGAACTATGGGCCTTCTGTTAGCTGTAACTCTGATATTGTAAGTCTGAATCTGTGTGGTACCTTGATTTGGGTGTTATCCTAAGGAGGGGTGCCACAATAATTTTTCATTCAAACTTATATACATATATAGTATATATATATATACACACTACAAGAAAATAGGTTAATTGCGGCATATATTTTGTGACAGTTTATCTCAACCGCCGCAAAATATTAATTTGACGATGGTTAAGCAACGATTTATCCAAACCGCCGCTGAATTAGCCATTTAGTGGGGTTTCAAAAAATCGCCGTGGAATTTATAATAAATGTCGGTGGTCAGCGTAACATTCCCTGAATGAATAACTTCGCGCTGATTTTTCTAAACCGCCAGAATTAATAATATTGTTACTTTTGCTTGTTAGATTGTCCTTTGTTTTTTACTTTAAAGGGTTTTGTTCACAATTTTTTAATATATATATGTAATGCCAATTATTTTTTATAAATATTTTTTTTATAAATTTCTAAAATAAAGTATTTTATATTATAAGCTCTTCTACAAATATATTAAGCCTTTACCTAACAATTTATATATACATATATTTAATAAAATTTCTTTGCTTCATGTAGCTATGTTATATAATTATCTCACACTTTTTGTTTATTTCTTTTAATTCACTATTTGATACTCCTATTTTATTCATTCAAATGACAATTATTATTTTTTTTTTTAAAAATAAAATAATGTTTGCTTGATAACATGTGAAATTGCTTGAGAGCTCTATATGGAAGAGACGAATAAGTAGTTGAGCAAATGCAAATATTAACTTTTGGATGTGCAGCCAAGATGATTAGGTGCTTACTTGAGGGTGGGCATGGTGCGGTATCGAGACCTACTGCTAGCAATTTTGGGAGGAATTTGTGGGCTTGCGGGTGGGTAGCCCTGTGGCTACTCTTGCTGTTGGGCGCTAATGGGCCGATGTAGGCACTAGGCCTTGCGGCCGCTCTTGCTGTTGGGCGCTGGGTTTAGTGGGCTGGTGTGGGCGTTGGGCCTTGCAGGTGGGTGGGCCGGTGGCTCTAGGATCTGCTGCCGGCTAGCGAGTGGGCCGGCTTGTGGCGCTCTTGCTAATGGGCCGTGGGCCTGAGTGTTGGGTTTGAGTCCAACAGGGCCTGGTGGGCCGGTGGGTGCTGGGTTGAGCACAGCAGGGTTGCTTGCGAACGACTGGGCCCTGCTGGTGGGCGATGGCCAGAGTCGAGCCCAGAGTTCTGCGGCCCAGTAGGCGTAGGCTCGAAGTCAAATGGCCCATCCATATGAAGCAGCCTAAACAGGAGCCCATGCGCACACATTTAGTAACAAAACTTTTAGTTATTTATTCCATTGGTAATGAAATGCTTATTTTTGAATTAAAATTTTATTTAACTATACCAAATATTTTGTTACATAAACAATTAGTAACTATACTTAATTAAACAAATAATATCATTATATTATGCATTGGTAAAGAAAAAATAAAATGCAACAAAATTGCCAATGTTTTAGTAACTAAATATTTCGTTACGCTATAAAAATCTATTGTAACTACTACACTTTTTTGTTACCAATATCATATTTTGGTAACGATACATTTTGTTGCCATAAGTCTATCATTCGTAACGAACCATAAATTTCGTTACTAAAACCTTTTGCGATAGGCTTTAGGGCACTAAACTTAAGTAACGAAAAATTCGTTACCAATATTTTGGGTAACGAATTTTAGCTTTATGGTAACAAAATTATTTGTTACTAAAAGTGTAATTTGTTCTAGTGGATGGCAACGGGGCGGGTTTGCCAAGACTTGAAACCCACCCTACTTCATTTTAGACTCCTAACCCGTCTTACCCATTTTTCCATTTTTTTTCTCTTTTTTTCATTAAAATATATAATATACAAATCATATGTTTTCAAAATTAATTAAGATAAACATACACAAAGAATATATATGTGTATAAAAAATTAGAGTCCAATATACAATGAGTTTCTAATACTATTTTTTTAAATTTAAAATAAAATATCCACATCAATTGATTTTAGTATATTCTCCACCATTCTTATGATGATTGAATGAGCACAAAAATATTATTTATTTGATGAAATATATATATATACTATTATATATCCTTTTTTTTTTAATTTTATGTACATATATTATAAATAATATATCACATATATTATATATTTATTATGCATGGTAGGTTCGGGACGGGTTTACTTAAACTCGTAACCCGCCTTGGACCCGGCCGAGTCCATAAAATTAGGACCTGTAACTCACCTCGAAACCCGTTTATTTGACTCCTAATCCTCCCCATTAGGGGTAGGTCTGGGGCAGGGACCCAGTTTACCCAAACCCATTGCCATGCCTATATTGGTCTGAGGTACCTAATACCAAACTTAGAACTGACTAGGAAACGAGGATTTGGACTCTCCAAACAGCTAAGGAGATCCCTCTTCTATTATCAAGTGAGTTTATACTTGATAATACGAGATTTTTTTGCTGGAGAAAGAACATATATGCTAGTAAATATACTATTGCTACTCAATCTTTCTATGTTAAGACTAAGTAATTCGTTATTTATCTCATTTCACAATGTCCTCCAATTCTTGCACTGGATTTAAAAAGTCTAATCGGACTAATCTTCCCTGCTTTATGATGTTTGGGCCATCATGTTTGAGTTCTTAAAATACTTTTTATTGTAAGTACTAAGTAGTAATTGTATGTAAGTAATAATTGTAACCAACTTACTGATAGTTATTTTTAACTATTATTTTTAAATGCAATTCTGAATGGGGCTTTTATACATAGCCCCCCAAAGATATACCCATGCTTTTAAGGGAAGCAAATAGGACTTGGCCCTCTTAAATAATTTCAAGGGCTGTTTTAAATTTTTTCTCAATTTATTTGCCTCTACAGTCTATGTATATGAATTTGTTGTAGTGTTTATACTCCCACTACGCCACTTTATGTCATATAATTTTTAAAAACTTAATTCATGGTTTCCCTACTTTCCATATGCACCTAATGTTTTCTCCATTTTGCAATATTTCATGTGCCTAAATTTTTTGAAACGTACTCAATCTCTACCATATCTTACTTCATATTCTTTAAGATACTCATTTTTACCATAACTTACTCCATTTTATAATATATATCTCATTATAATTATAATAAAATTAGGAATTATTCTTTGTTGTTCTTATTACTTTAAAGAGTTAAGTTTAATTATCTGTCTTTCTAGGTGCTTCCGAAAGTTAGCTTTTATTGTTTCTTTGTCTGGTTTTATTTTTTTCCTTTTTCTTATTATAATGTTGTGTATATATTTTAGAGTGGATGATATACAAACTTTTTGGTAAAATATACATTGAAATTGTTGCCATTTTTACATCTATATTTTATGTATGTCCGTATGTAGATTAATTGTATTTTAATTGTTGGATGCACATATATCAAATGTACACCGACTGAAAGTATTCATAATACACTTGGGTAACATATTATTTGATTGTACTGTTATGGCCTTTTTGGCGAACTGAAAATTTCAATTTTCTGCTATCAATGACTGATCTACCTCACATTGCATGATTACGGATTAAGCTTAGTATTCTTGAGGAGGGGGGGAAAGAATTAAGCTTACTGTAAAATTACCAAAATATCCCTCAGCAAAACCCCGACCGATTCAGGTTGCCCTCCTTAGTACAAAATAAATAACAAGAAAAACAATCTCAATGGCTAGCAAAACACTGTAACTTGTTTGACAAAGGCTAAAATAATGACATTTATATTTTCAAGTACAGCACAATAAGCAAAACTTTTAAAATTTTCATATACTATTATTATTTATATGGCACTATAAATTGCCACTATACTATCATTTATATGGCATTTTTATTACTTTTAATGATTACATTTTATTGTAGCTACTTACCCACTTACTAGATTATCAATGAAAATAAATTCATATTAATGAAGCTTTGTCAATTTATAGGAATGCTATGTAGAACCACCGTCTCAAGAGTTAGGCCCGGCCCAAATCCAAAAAGCACACCCCAGTCGAGCCCCTCTCCTGTGGAGCCCAACCTTTTCTTGATAGAATCCTTCCTCATTTCATCCAGTATAAAAAACACACAGGCACTCGTCATATTCCCATACTCACTCAATATGTGCCTCGACGACTGCATTTTTTCGGGCTTTAGGGCTAACTTTGCCTCAACTTGATTGAGAATTGCGGGCCCGCCAGGATGCACTATCCAAAAAATTGAGTTCCAATCAGATATGCCCAAGGGATCAAAAGCTTCCCCTAGGCTCTTCTCAATATTTTCGGATATCAAGCTTGGGACATCTTTCGAAAGGTGGAAAGTTAGACCGACTTCCCGTAAATGCAACTCAATAGACCCTTCGCTATCAGGGAGAAGAGTCTGGGCCACTGGGACAAGCTGGAAGATCGGCCGCTCCACTCCTTCCACAGGGTCGGAGCCCACAATCACAGCAGCTGCACCGTCGCCAAACAGTGCCTGCCCCAACAGACTATCCAAATGAGTATCACTTGGCCCACGGAAAATAACCGTGGTGATCTCCGAACAAACAACTAAAACTCACGCGCCCACATTGTTCTCCGCCAAGTCTTTTGCCATGCGGAGGACGGTCCCACCTGCAAAGCAACCTTGCTGGTACATCATGAAGCGTTTGACCGATGGGTGGAGGCCGAGGAGCTTTGTCAGCTGGTAGTCGGCGCCAGGCATGTCAACGCCACTGGTGGTGCAGAATATAAGGTGGGTGATCTTTGATTTCGGCTGCCCCCATTCTTTCAAGGCCCTTTGGGCGGCTTCTTTGCCAAGTTTTGGCACCTCCTCCACCACAATGTCTTGCCTGGCATCGAGAGATGGAGCCATGTACGCGCACATATTTGGGTTTTCTTTCAGGAATTTTTCTGTCAGGTGTATATATCGTTTTTTGATCATGGATTTCTCGCCTACAAATCAGACAAAACCAAAATCTAACACTACAACAAAACTATATAATTAATGATAAATATATGGAGGCATATTTTAAAATAGTCACCGATAATAATTTAAGTGGACAATTTAATGTCAAGTGTCCTTATAAAGACAGATAGAATAATTACTATTCTGCTTCTACTACTCCTCTATTACTACTTAATAATCCCATAATTATTGTGGTTCCTAATTAATTGGCTTTTAAATTTGAAA
Organism: Jacaranda mimosifolia; assembly: GCA_018894105.1. Taxonomy (NCBI): domain Eukaryota; kingdom Viridiplantae; phylum Streptophyta; class Magnoliopsida; order Lamiales; family Bignoniaceae; genus Jacaranda; species Jacaranda mimosifolia. The sequence goes on from CM032123.1 coordinate 32,967,200, forward strand.
TAAAAGTTAAAAATGTAAAGAGAGCTGTATGTTCATTGAAATTGATGATGATTAGATTATTGCAATTGTATATACAAGCAACGATCTTGCGCCACTCTTTTCAAAATTTTAATCCAGCACTATAATGCTATTTTATCTTATTCTATGTTAGAGGACCAAGGGTTTTGAAATTATTTATAAATTATTCTCCTTCTTTTACTTTTTGAAACATCTTTTTAGGATAAAACTTTACACCAACACATATTATGAAAACAATACCTCAATGTAGCTAAACCTCCATATGCGACGATAAATCTAATTATTGTTAAACATAGTACTTGAAGATTGGATTAAGTGTACGTTGAAAAGGTATCAAGGGTCTCTCCAATATTAGTAATTAGTGATTGGTACACACTCGATGTGTGTGCAATTATTAATAAATAAAAATAATAAAATAATATAAATGAGAGATAACATAGTTGTAGAAAAATGAAAAGAAAAAAACTTGCAGAAAAATGAAGATATGTGTAACATTCATTAATCATTTTGGAATTAAGTGGTAATAGTGGGGTAGGAACGGGGTGGTAGGTATTCTATAGTTATGGAGATAAAAAAATAAAAATAAGAATATTTTAGAAAAATACTTGAAAACATAAAAAAAGAGAAAAAAAAATAGATACCTTATTAATAAATTTTGGTTTGAAAGTGCATGAATGAAGAAAAGAAAGTGAGCTTTGTTTTTTCCGACATTAAGTTCATGAGATCAATCCCTTTGTCCTTCTTTTTCGGCTAAAATTTTCTCTCAAGCAAAAAAAAAAAAAAAAAAAACCCTATCAAATGCATAATTTTTGAGTTAAGTGGTTGAAGGGTATTTTTGAAATATTGAGTAAAATATACACATAAATTTTCTCTCGCCTCTTTTCTATCCATTGTCATTAACTTGAGGGGGCTTTTTGTTACATTTGATAGTTTGAGGGGTGTTTACGACAACTAGGCATGGAAATAGGATAGACTTTGATTTAAATAAGCCAAGCTTGTTATGCAAATAACAAGCCTGAGCCTAGCCTATTATCTATTATAGGTTTTTTCTTTAAAGTTAGGCCTAATTTTTTTAATAAATTGTAAAGTCTTAGTTAGTTTGGCCTGAAAGCCCACCTAAAAGCCTATTTTCTACTGAGGTTTTAATTAAGTCCAAAACATCACATAAATCTAAATTTTCAATATGCTCAAACTTGTAATAGACATTGATAAGAAATTATCAAAATGATAAATAACAAATACATAATTATGAAAGTTCAAATCTAAATATAAAACAATATCATTTCAACAAAAAGCAATATTAAACAACATAACAGATTCCATAAATGACTAATTAAAAAAAATAAATATAATTAGCCAATTCAATATTATATCACCATTATTGTAAGCTTTTATATGAAGAAGGATAAATGGGACGGCCTGTTAAAATTTGTAAGCTTTTAGAAGAGCTTAAGTGTAGCCTATTTTTTTAAAAAAGCTACTTTTTAATCCTTGATATGGTTTTTTTATTAAATAGACTAGGCCAAGGTAGTCCATAAGTAGGCTAGGCCTAGGCCTTGTCGAGTAGCCGGGCCTATTCCCATCCTAGCGACTATCGGTGCAATTTAGGGAGGCAAAGTGTATTTAACCCTTAATAAAACATACATATATTTTAGAAAAATAATTTTTTTTTAACATAAAAGAACATAAATTAACATACTTTTTAATCATATACTTTACTTTCCAACATTTCCTTTTTCATTTTCAATTCATAACTAACTTTTCAATTTTTGGAAATACATGAAAATTAGAAATGGTTCTGGAAATAAAACCAAATAGGTTTCCATGCAAAAGTTATCAGTTTGTATTGAAATCTCAATTCAAGTATGAATTTGTTTTAAGTTCCATGTTATGATACATATTTGTTAGTGTCCCATATTGGTAAAATAAATAAATTGTGATATCTATATAGAGTTTTGAACAATTATCACCTCTTGGGTTAACTTTTGGGGTGGGTTCCCAAAGTTCATTCTTTAATATGGTATCAGAACTACCCATTCCCGATGTTGTGTTACCTAGTATTGTGGGGCCAACTATTTCATATTATTCCATGCTCAATATACTTATTGGTGTGTTAGTAGTGTCCCTACATCCATAAAATAAATTAGTTGTGGTTTTTATATATGATTTTAGGTAATCCTCACCTCTTGAATTAGCTTTTGGGCTGAGTTAGGCCTAAGATCCATTCTTTAACATGGTATCAGAGCCACCCATTCCCGATATTAGGTTACCCAATATGGTTGGACCATCTATTTCATATTATTTCACGCTCCAAATGCTCATTCTTAGGTGTGCGCGATGTATGTTAGTGTTCCATATCAGTGAAATCAATAAGTTGTAGTCTTTATATATGATCTTAGGCAATCCTTATGGGGTGAGTTGAGCCCGATGTCCATTCTTTAATAATATTTTCAATCTAAAAAGAAAAAAAATGAAGTTTTTCGACTTAAAAAGAGAGAAGTTCGCAAATGAATGAGCAAATTATAGTTAACATATATCCTTACACATTCGCTTAAACTTTTCTTTGAGCTCCATCTTATGTTCACTCTTGGTGACGCGAAAATAATAATCAGGGTACGTGCTCTGATCAACACAATTTGACGGAACTGCTGTCCCAATAGCCAAGATCGTGGCCGGCCCCTCCGCCCGTTGTGTCCTCCGAACCTCCTCGACGGTCACCATATTTTTCGAAAAAATATTGTGGTGGTGGTGGTGGTGGAGACAAATGTTCTTTGTATGACAAAACTGGGGGCATATGCTGTGGTGTATATATAGATTACAATAGGTCCAGTGGCACTGATGAGCATCACCTTGTTCTCTTTAAAAGAAAAAAGAAAAAGAGTATATTGGTGGATAAATACAGCCTAAGTTAAAGAACAAGATAAATTGATTTTACCTCCTATGTGTCATGGATGTGATAATCTATATTCTACAATCAAACATTTTTTATTTGGATAAAATTTGATTTAATCAATACTAAAAGGCTGTTCACATGAGCTTATAAAGATTACAAAAGTATCTTACAAGTTTTTTTTGATAGCTTATAAGATATTATAAAGCATTTGATAAACTTTTTTTTTAAAAAAAAAAACTTATAAATTAATTTTAAATATGATTTAAGATCTTATGAGTTCTTTTAAAAAAATAAGGAGTTCCTAACTTTTTAAAAAAAAAAAAATTAAAAAGTTCCTTTAATTTTTGACTGGATTATAAATTGCAAAATCAATGTTATTATTTAAGCTCAAAAATCTAATTTAATTTATCAAAATATTCTAAGAGCTTATTTTTTAAAACAAGATCTATTATTTTATAAATTTTAAAAAAAAATTGTAAAATGTATGAGCCTATAAGATCTTTCAAATAAATCTAGTCAATACCCTCTATCTTTAGATAACTAGCCTTTAGTTAACTATAAATTAGAGAATTAACAAAATATTATAGTAGGAGAGAGAATACACGCGTTAACTTAAAAATCATCTCATGCAAACTTTTATAACTATATACCTTCTTTTATATGTTCATATACATATATATATATATATTATATTCCCTTAAAAATCATTTTAGTAGATTAATTCCTTTATATATTCATGTACATATATATTCCCTTAAAAATCATTTAGTAGATTAATTTTTCACTCAAAAATCTCAGTTTTTAATGATATGTACATATTTTATCTTAAGTACTAATATAAGTTAATCTATTTCTATTATCTAAATAAATATAGCATCTTATGAAATTAATGATTAGTTTAACAACGTATATTACTCTAAAAGCTCGTTTGCTTGGTGTTTTTGGATTAGGCATGATACGTATGATTAGAATAAATAGTCGGTTATTGTGTATTCTATCTAATATTTTTTTGCATATTTTAAATAACTTAATATCCAACTTTAATTATTTGTTTGGCATGATTATCCCTTTAGATAAATTATAATTTATTTTTAGTTTAGGTTGAAAAACATATCACACTCTAGGGCCTTGATACACAAGCCAAATTTGGCCTTAAATGCATGCCGGACCCTAATTGTATCAAAGGCTTCTAAAAATGAACCAAATATTGGAATTGAGTTGAATTGTATATCTATCATACAATATCAAAGCAAGCAAACGAGCTCTATACTAAACAATGCAAATTGGTAATAGTGATGAGTACAAATAAAAATTAATATTTATACTTTTAATAAAGCACCTAACTCATTTTTGGTGTGTTTTTGGATGATTGACCTAAAATGCCCCCACTTCTTTGTTTTTTTATTTTTATTTTCGATAACTAGAAGTTATACAAGAACTACATTTATAGTTTGCATATTTTGTGCCTACAATTATCATTTTATCATAACTCCTTGATTTTTATTTATGAGAAACATAAATATATATATATTTGAATTATTAAAACCGAAAAATATGTAAATAATATTATCATATAGAAAATGTTACAGAAATTTTAGCACATGAATCGGATGTGCCAAATTTCTAATGTTAATAGAAGTCCCATATATAATATAATTTAGTTTTATTATATGAATAATTTTAATTATTTCATTAATGTTAATTTGTACAATAATTACGTATTGAAATAAAAGGTTAAATTAGTTTATATCATTTTTTATGATGCATGCTTTCTAAAGCGATGTATATTAGATGGGGGTAATATAAATTTATACTAGATCATTTTAAGTTTAATGTGTCTTTTCTATACTATTGAGATCAATATATTTTGCTATGACCTACTTATTCTAGATTTCAACATTAAATTGTTAGTGTTGAATAAAGTTTAGGGTTAAACTAATTGACATTTAATTATCAAGAAGGCAAAGTGACGTATAGAGGGCTAGAGTGAATTTATTTTTTTATCTAAAGATATTTTCTATCTATATTAATTATTTTAGTTTAGGAGATTAATTATTTTAGTTGAGGGAATTTGAAGATTTTATTAGTAGAGGAAGGTAATTAAAACTAATTTGTAGTACAAAAGAATAAATTTAACCCTTTTTTGTTGTTGTTCTTTTTTCTAAACTGAAGGCATTAAGTTAATTGACCAGGTAACATAAAGTTTTCTTGCTGTTTATTTTAAGAAATATCGGCAAGAAGGCGTTACGTTAATTATTTATCAAAAAAAAAAAAAAGAAAAAGAAAAGAAAGATGGCAAAAAGGTATCACACCATCTATTTATCAGAAAAATAAATCGACAAGAAAGCTAGCATCACATTACATCATGTAATATTTTTTCATTCTTTTCGACTAGTAGTCTGGCATGTCGTTTCTTCACACATAAAAATAGGTTAGCATAATATAAATTCTAATTATATTGATCAATAATAAAATACTCAAAAAATATGAAACTATGAATAAAATAAAAAATTAATATGACCTGATAATAATTCCTCACTCTTATCCATGTGATAGATCTCTACAATTTTAGAGTACGTATTTTTCTTCTTCTTTTACCCAACTCATGCTGACTAACTTTGAGTTAGGTAACAATTAAAAAGAATTGATGGGATGATTTTATGGTATTAATTTTAAGTCGAATATGTGTTTGGTCCATGGCATGCACTAATATAAGAAATTGACGGAAGAAAAGGTAACATGGGAAATAGGTAGTTTTTTTAGTAAAAGGAAGAGCAATTTATTTGTAATTTTAAGTCATTTTCCCAAATCAATTAAATATTTAAGGGTAAGATGTATAGAAATATTAAAATTTGATGTAATGATGTGAAAACTATTATTTTATGAATATATTTTTCTTTTAATATAGTACAAATATAAATGAAAGGCTCAACTTTGCTAGTGAGACAATTTTATTTAATTATAAGATGCTTCAACAAGTTAATGAGAGGTGAAATAATTTATCTTTTATATATTAACTCGGTATAATCAGCGGCATGACTTGCTCTCGGGGACACTTTCACTATCATAGTATCATCACTGAAACAGAGACAGGAGAGAAAAAAAAGATGTGCTTATAATTTATACGGCTTTGTTCTGCCCCCTTTTGTGATGACTTTTGTAATTATTATTTCCAAGAAAAAAATGAAAATTCAAGACATTTTTCTGCCAATATCACACTTGATTTATAAGTTCAAAGGTAAATGTTTTAACTATAATATTATAGATTTATTTTTCCAATTACATAAGCAATTCTACGATTATAGTATACTTATTTTTGTAATTGGCATCAAATTAATTGGAATTTGTGTTTAATTACATAGTTAAGAAGTGATTAAATCTTATGGACGGATGCCAATTTGGTTAGTGTAGCGCCCCATCTCGGGATAGAACCTAAGTTGAGGCACCACTCCAGTTCAAACTTAAATCTCAATTCATCATACAATCAATAGGCCCAAAACATTTCAAGTTAACTGATCCGAAGCAGCGGAAATTTCAAACTTAATTAACACGACAATCACTTATAGACGTTCCTTGATTCAGCTTCTTATATCTAACATAACATATACAGACCTGAAGTCCTTCACATCAATCCTGACATATTACATCGTCACAAAACCAAAGTTTAACATTCAAAAGAGCTCAATAATATACACAAGCACCTATTCCATTACAAAAGTATTTCTCCAGCCCAAATCAGGAGTCCATATCCTTCCCTTAAACCTGTCTGAGAAAACATGAATAACATGAGGGATAAGTCCGAAGGACTTAGTGAGGGACAATAATAACCATAAGCAATAGGGATCTGTCGAGGAAGAATCAACTCAACAGATCGGAATTTAACAAGTAAACGGGTACATTTCATAATACAAGCATTAACAAGTTCTGTAAACAAGCATTGTCAGATTCAAGACTTTCAGTAGGTACTAGTTCGGGGGTTGTGACTGTTGACTCGAACGGTGCGGCCAGCTCAACCGCTTTACTACGGGAGGTATCGCCATCGGCCAGCTCAACCGAATTACTACAGGAGGTATCACCGCTAACTCGTTCAGCCCGGACAACAGCCCAAACTAGACCAGGAACCACACCATCCTTATTGCTCCAAGAGCAGTTCAGAAACAAGCAAAAATGAGTACGAGCAAGCAAACCCTTACAAAATATGCATTCCAACGAATCGAGTAAGACATGCATATCAGATCACTTTATACAAATCAAACAAGTATTTTTATCAATATAGCTAGATATACAATTGGTGTGCCCATACGGACTGTATGGCGCATAGCAGATACCTAAGTGGGCCGCTTAGCGTATTGCGGATACCTATGCGGACCGCATAGCGTACCCTGGACACCCAGGAGGGCTGCAAGGCGTGTCCCAATTATCTCAATATTTCCCGAAGGATTGGCACTCAGCCCAATTACAATCTCCAATCAAGCACGTACAAGCCAACTGGCTAGATATCAGGGTACAACAAGCGATTATGCCGGCAAGGCATCTGATAACAATTCAAGCAGAAACAAGCAAGTACGATCAAGCAAACACTAGACATGACAGACAGGAGTTTTGGGCGCCAGAAGGAACAAGAACGAGCAAGAACGATTGATCCAGTACGATTGAACAAGCACGATTGAACAAACACGATTGAACAAGTGCGATTGAACAAGCGCGATTGAACAAGCAAGAACCCTCATAGAGGTATATAAGTCAATAACAAGTAACAAGCAAGTACGAGTCAAACAATTACGAGCAGGTACAATCAAGCAGTTTAAGCCCTCACAGGGGTTATGCCACAAGAACAGATAATTAAAAGAAGTGCCAGGTTGGCAGACCCTCACTGGGGTTCCACAATTAACGAGAAGTTGTAGTCAAACAATGAACCAAAGCGTTAGACCCTCACCTCTTGTAGTCTCAGAAGTGCTATCACAGTCAACAGCCTATTGGTCCGTGACCTACTTCTTTGTCACCTAACCATAATAATATATATTTAGTCAGAACCCACATTAAAATTCCAAATACAACTTTATCATATTGATTCTTAACTCCAAATCTGCTTTACATCTATTAACATATTAACTTAAATGATAACATCGATAATCTCTGAGAATGGCTATAAGACTAGTTTCTTATTCACAAGGTCCACATATTGATACTAATCATCAATGGCTCAAGATTCCAATAATTCCATTACTATCTAGTTTAGGTCCTCAATCCACGTCCCAAGTTCAATTTCTTATAAATTCCATAAATTCCAATTGATACTTAATATAAAGTCCAAATCCATTATCATAACATCCTTAGCATAGGAGAGCTTAACACATACACATACACATATACACATACAATACATCATCATCCTCAAGCTGTTCTTATCATAGGTACAACATCAATTAGCAATATACACACATGCATGTACATACATATACATATATGAATTCTTCCAATCTTTACCACAAATGCGCAACGAGGGCTCGGATCCAGGAACCAACTATGCCAATACGATCGTCTCGACGAAAGGAAGATTTTGTCTTCCCGCCGCCGCTTGGGTGGGGCTCGGGCTCGGGCTCGGGCAAGCTTGGGTGTTTGTCTTGGGCCTCGGGTTAATCTTTTTACTGAAAATTCCAATTTTATATGGAATTTTATTTAAAATTTGAATTTTAAAACTTAAAATTCAAAAAGTCAAAAGGTTGTTACAAAAACTACCAGACATTTCTGCAGTTACAGAAACTGCCCGAAACATCTAGTTCATTGTATCTTATTGGGAATATATCTGGACATGACCTTTATATCTATTCTAGAATGAATTTGGACTAGAATGTACCTGGACATCCTGATGGCTCCTTCATGCCTATATATATCTGCTATTGCAGGCAGAATAGAATACACAAGAAGAACAAAATCTCTTCTTTACTCCAATATCTGTCATACTAAATTTAATGTTGCTTATCATTTTCTGGCAACTGAGTAGTGGTCAAAGTGAAGCTTTTTGGAGTGCACCAAAAGGCTTCTGAGATTGTCTTATCCTGGAGGAAGTTTCACTGCACCCTTTGCATTGGTAGGGGCGATATTTTCTTCAAGGCAAACCATATCCCAGTGAATCAGTTCAAGTTCTGTTACGATATAGAACTTTGAGATAAGTTCTAGGTTTATATAGTGATCTTTGTATTTCTGTTCTTACATTACAAACTGGTATGTTTTCTTTGGTTTATGCTTATGTTAAACTAAATTGCAACTAAATAATTGTAGAATATATGTACTATTGATTGTTGTTTTTTGAAAATATTCATAATATTGGTTTTACAAACACTGCCTTGTGATTATAAACTACTTTTCTAATTTCTTTATAAATAGTTGTTTATAATCTATGCTTGACAACAATTACTACTATGTCTAAAGATTTATTCAATCACTAATTAGAAGCAAAAAATTTGGGAAAAAGATCATAAGTCAATAAGTATCTTTTCATTATTTTGTTTGTCTTTTTTTTATTATGTATATATTTGTAATATATATTACTATTTTAATTCAAGTATATCTGTTGTAGTTGTTATTGCTTATTTCAAATTTTTTTTAGTTCTAGATAATTTTTAGAACAATTTTGAATTAAAATTTGTTAACTTATATGTCAGTGAATAAGTTTACACGTCTATAATATTATCGTAAAACTTTGTGAATTTATTACTAGCTACCTTATAATTACTGAATATATCTGTTACAACTATTATAGCTCATTGCTTAATATTTATTCTAACAGCGGTATATTGGCATGGAAAAAGAATTTTATCTAACTCTACATGCCCTTACTACCTACCATGTCTCTGGAACTACATAGATAGTTGACTTTCTATGATGGCCCTCCACCTCATTAGAAAAATTAAAGGAAATACAAAGTCCTAAGTTACAACTAACAACTTAATTAACCACCAAACACAACCTCATGTGGCGAAGTTAGAATCTCTTCTTTGATGTGTTTTGATTATGCCTATTTTGCTCAAATTATCTCATTAAATCTGTTAATGAAATTACTTGATTTGTATCCTCAATTAAAGGAAATTAGCCGTTAGAAAGTTGGCATAGAACTTACTTTGACTATACAGATCCTGATTAAGGGAAGTTACAGTTACAACTATTACTTCTCATTGCTTAATATTTATTCTAACAGCGGCAAAATTGGCTTGGAAAAAGAATTTTATCTAACTCTACATGCCCCTACTACCTACCATGTCTATGGAGCTACAGAGATAGTTGACTTTCTATGATGGCCCTCCACCTCATTGGAAAAATTAAAGGAAATAAAAAGTCCTAAGTTACAACTAACAACTTAATTAACCACCAAACACAGCCCCATGTGGCGAAGTTAGAATATCTTCTTTGATGTGTTTTGATTATGCCTATTTTGCTCAAATTATCTCATTAAATCTGTTAATGAAATTACTTGATTTGTATCCTCAAATAAAGGAAAGTAGCCGTTAGAATGTTGGCACAGAACTTACTTGGACTATACATATCCTGATTAAGGGAAGTTACAGTTACAACTATTATTGCTCATTGCTTAATATTTATTCTAACAGCGGCAAATTGGCATGGAAATTTTTTTTATCTAACTCTACATGCCCCTACTACCTACCGTGTCTCTGGAACTACAGAGATAGTTGACTTTCTATGATGGCCCTCCACCTCATTGGAAACATTAAAGGAAATAAAAAGTCCTAAGTTACAACTAACAACTTAATTAACCACCAAACACAGCCCCATGTGGCGAAGTTAGAATATCTTCTTTGATGTGTTTTGATTATGCCTATTTTGCTCAAATTATCTCATTAAATCTGTTAATGAAATTACTTGATTTGTATCCTCAAATAAAGGAAAGTAGCCGTTAGAAAGTTGGCACAGAACTTACTTTGATTATACAGATCCTGATTAAGGGAAGTTACAGTTGGAGAGTTAACAGCTTGCCGCAAAAGTCCAGCATCAATCTAAGCAACATTTATTTGAAAGAGTTCAGTCTATTTAATATAAGGGCTTACTGCATTGGAACATGTACAGAGCGTCTGCTATATAGGCCTTTCTAATATATTGGCTCTATCAAGATTCTCTCTCCTAAATTCTATTCTTCTAGATTGGCCGAGTTGATTATTGTTGCTACCAAGGTATTGAGAGATCAATCTTGATTATTGTACCTATGTACTAATCTTTACTTTAAGTATAGTGCAGATTTAAAATCCTAAGTCTTGTGGTTGAGGTAGTGGGTGTAAGCTTGCCGAACCATTATAAATCACTTGTCTCACTTATTTTATCTTTCTCATTTTCTGTTATCATTGGAACTTCAGTTGTATCTGGAAGTTCTAGTTTATCATATTTCTGAAATATTTTCAATCAATTATTAGACTCCTTTGAGTCATTTCTTCCTTTTGGAATTATATATCTATCAGGCGATACCATAGTCAAGTAAGAGGACGATCCCTCAAAAGAGAAATATCGCCCCAAGTAAACTAAACAATTAACGTCAAAGAAAAGGATCCCCACATCTTGTTATTCTTTAGAAAAAAAAAAAAAGATGAGATTCGGGATTTTTTTGAATCAATCAGCTACATCTCTTTGAGAAAATAAAAATTGAGTATATTTACATTTACAGTTTTAGAGTTGGTAATATCAAATCATTAGTTTAATTAAAATGATATCAAAAAAATTGTAATTTATAGAAAATGAAACACTATTAATTAGTTACTTCCACCCTAGCAAAAAGAGTAATAGGAGCATTCAATTGTGAATAATTTGTTCGGATTTATATCATGTCATTCAATTGAATTATAAATTTTTCATTTTCATCCAAAAATTTAAAATTTATTTGAGCAGATATTTAAGTGGACGGCATAAACTTTTCATTTGCACATTGTTTTTTTGCCTTCATTTTGAAAAGGAGGATCGTCCTCAAACTTCTTTGAGTAACCCCTTACGGCATCGAATCCACCCCTATTTAAGATTATGATTGATGCAATCGAAGTTGCTTAGACCAGAATCGCTTCTATTAAGATCACAGGTCTGTACAACTGACCCCAACACTTTTCATTTTTATGTACTAATTATTAACATCACGTTTTATACAGTGGAGAAATTGCCATCACAATTTGGTATCCATTACTACAATCAATGTTGGGGTGCAAACGAACTACAGCTTGAGAACGGACCCAAAAATTTGGACTTTGACAATGAGTGGCAACGCTTTAAATAGCAAAAGGTACGGTATTGAATTATTTATACTTGATACTCACTTTAGCTAGCTACCCCGCTTTTTGCTACAGGGCATTCATCAATTAATGAAAGAAAAAACATTTTTTCAATTCAAAATTTTTCTTTGATATTTGGAAGTTTTCGTGGAGTAGGAAAAGTGGAGAGTAGGTATGAATTCACTGGGAAATATTCTAATTTCGATACATTTTGAATTACTACTGAATTTTAAATGAGTTAAAAAGGTGAAGTTTTGATGTATATTTGTGGCGATTTAGTTAGTGGTCTAATCATACTACTAGTTTACGGAAAACGATTCCTTGAAAAAAAAATTTATTTTTGTATTTATTTTTGTATTTGCATAAATCTAAAAAAAAAAAAAAAGAAAAGAAAAAATAGAACCATTCAATTTAGGATGGTAGAGTACATACTAAATTTTAGAATAAGTCTAGGCATGTAAAATATGATTTTGCGATAATTACATCAACCTCCCCTAAAGTCCGGGTAATTACAGAAACTTCCTTTAAGATTTAGAAAATTACAATTATATCACCTATCATTAACGAATGTCCAAAAATCCTAACAAAAAGTGTAAAATGACTAAATTACCCTGTCCCGAGTGATCTAAAAAAAAAAATCTAAAAATTGAAAATTTTAAAACACAAGAATTTCCCTCTATATATTAAGATTAAAATATTTATATTTGTATATATATATATGTACATATATAGTTATTTGTATATATATTGTAAAATATATATGTACGTATGTATATATGTATCTATCTCTCTATCTGTACAAATATATATATATATATATACACACACACACAAACCTACACCCTGCCCTGTCGCTCCCTGCCCATCGGGCCAAGCTTGGCAGCCATGGTTTGCTAACGCTGCCTTTGTCATGGCTTATGGGATGAGGCTGGCCAGATCTAGCTAGCCCAGCGGCTCTAAACGGTTGCAACCATACAGCGGTAGCTCTATTTTAGCCAAGAAAGGTAAGCATGCCTTCAAATTTGGAGGCCTCCTATATATATATATATATATATATATATATATTAATTAATGTTTTAGGCCTCAAAAAATAAATATAAGGCTTTTTTTATGTTAAAGGCCCTAAAAGAATATAAAGCCCATAGTTAGAAGTTTCATACAAATGTTTTTTCTTTTCCAAAAAAAGTTAGGCCTAAGAAAAAGTATAAGGCCTTTTATCTTGGGATCTTATTATTTAAAGTTATAAAAAATAATTAATTGAATATAATTAATCAAGAAACATAAATATAAATTTTAATACTTCCAATTCTCTTAAATCTCTGCTATCCTTTTATTTCTTATTCCATATTTATAAAAATCCTATCCACTTCCTTCTTTTTCGATACTAATAATTGAATAACTCATATTTTTCAATTATAATTACTAAGCAATGTTCCAATATTAATCATTAAATAACATTAACTTCAATTCTCTTTCACTATAAATTAAATTTTTATTTCTTAAATTTCTTTTTCTTTCGCTTAGGCAGAACGAAGTTTTTCAAAATTAAAAATAATAAAATTTTACCTAAGGTCAATATGATTTCAAAAAAGATAGAATGAGTTAGTTATATGCTATTAATTAAAAAGGAAATATTAGAAGAAATTGATTATAAAAGTTAATTATTATTATTATTATTATTATTATTATTATTATTATTATTATTTGCATAAGGAACTAGAAAATAAAATTCAGATAGTAATATTTTATATAAAAAATATTTTTTCTATAAAATACGAAATATTTACTAAAAAGACGCGTGTATTAGAAATTTAATAATTTTATAAAATTTATTTTTTATTATATATTAAATGCCTTATTTTTTGTGTTTTGCCTTATGCCTCAAATTTTATTGATGCGGTCTTAGTCGGCCACGCACTACTATTTGATCACATCGTAACAAGATTTTAAAATATCCTGTTCCTTATACTTAAGAAAAAGTCATAACTTCTAAATTAATTGGAGTTGAATTCATAACACATAATTCTTTAAAAAAGAAAATTTTAAATCAAAATTAAAGTTTAAGTCTTATTTAATAGAATAAAAAATAGAGATTAATATTTGCATTTTTAAAATAATTTAAATGTATAGTTTCCAAATATTAGCAGGTAGGCATCTTCTAAAATGCATAATACCGAAAAATCATAATACATTCATTATATTATTAAAGTTGGACTTGAAATTAAGTTTAGGTCTCTTGCATCAAAAAATTAAATATAGGTCGCTCACCACCGTTTATAATTACAAAAATACAGTAATTTTTAACATAGGAGTTAGTATTAGTCCATACTTTTTATATCACTAAAGAACATTAAAGTTTAAAATTTCGTATCACTCATTTCTTTAATGAAAAAAGAAAAGAAAAGAAAAGAAAATCTTGGAAAAGCTATGCGCTTATGCCTTTTCCTAGGATATGGACTTTTTATGACAATATTTGACTAAATAATGCTAGAGAGAAGTACTTGTCAAAAATTTAAACATAGAGTTGATTTAGAACTTATGACTTTATTTAGAATTTTAATTGGATAGCTACTATAAAGGACAGATGAACTTAATTAGTTAAGAACAAAGTTTAAGAGCTAGTTGATATTTTATTTAGGTTCATGACAATTTGAAACATACAATTTTCGAAGGCTGAGGCAAAAGTAGATGTTAGATTGACAAGTATAAATCTCAACCAAGGCTAAAAAGTTTATACCCTAAAATATTAATTAGGTAGATTTTTATAGGATTTCTCCCTAAATAATGAAATTTGTCTCTGTTTGTCAATATTCTACCCATCATTGCAACTTTCATATTGGTTTGATATGGATGATGAAAATTGAGATCTCTAGGAATGGGCGAGGAGACTTTTGTGGATTGCCCAATAAAATCAAGAAATTGGGTGAGAGCAGAAAAGTTTGCACTTGAAATTTCCATTTGTGACTTTGTCATCCAAGTAGTACTGTGTTATCCATTTTATTGAACTACTGTTGTAATAGACTTAACGATATCGAGTTAAACCACTAATTTATGCTAAGATACTTTAGAGACTTGGCTTTTATGTATGTGGTAATGATATGATGGGTAGAAGTGACATGGATATGTTGCCTTCTACGAGTGGCTATGTAACACCCCTAATTATTTTATTAATTATGTTAATTATTATTTGGGAAATTATGTTAAATTGTTATTTTATTTATTCTTGATTTATGAAATTTTATTTAATTTAATTAGTTTATAAAGTTTGGGGGTTAGAATTACAATTTTTAAGGATTGAATTGAAATATTTTCTTAACTTGAGGGGCTTGCATGGAAGACCTTAAGTCAACTAGGGTTTTAACATTATTTTACTAAAATTTTGGACTCAATTGCATGAATCTAACTTTTTGGTGACCAAATTGAAAAAAATGAAAATTGGATTTGAAAAAACAAATGGGCAACGTGATTTCTTCTTTCTTCTTCTTCTTTCTTCCTTCTCCTTTTTCTTCCATTTCTTCACCGCGGCAGAAGCTTCCCCGACAACCCTCTCACCGGCGACGACTCACACCACCTCACCATCCAAACATCTTCCCTCACCCTCCAGCCATATTTACACACACATACACCGTTGACAGGCATTTCTCCACCGGTGGCAAGAAGGCGAAAGGAAACCCACCTCGCGGGTTTCATGGTGGCTGGCGGTAGGGAGGTCTGACCGGAGTTCTAGGCGGACGGTTGGAGAGCTCTCAGCATGGAGAACATAGTGGAGGTCTTGCATGGGAGTTTTGCACGGCGACGGTGACGAGAGAGAGTGACCGGAGCTTGGTGGTGGAAGTGGATTTCTTGGCTATTGAAGCTTGGTTTCAGTAGCTACAGGCCACGGAATTTAGAACCGAGGGCGGAGTTGGATAGCTCTCGTCGAGAGGTGAAGAACGATAGTGGTTTTTCAATTTTTCGGTGGCGGCGGGAGGATAGTTTTCTCCTCTCGACACGATGATCGCAACTATGTGATTGGTTGAGAGTCCGAGGTCTCGTTGAGTGGTTCGTGGTAAAGGATTTGGAAGAAAGTTTGTTGTATATATGTACATATATATGTATATGTTGTACTTTCCTACTAAGTTGTATCCAAGCCAAGAATAGGAAGTTAGGGTGATGATATGCCTATATATATGTGTGTGTGTTGATTCCCTTGCTATGAATATTGAATAGTGGACTCGGACATATCATGCAAAATGCCAAAAATTGAATTTAATAATGATATTAAGAATTTCAAATAGAATAAGTGATATTGATTGGGGATGATTATGTAAGGAATTTAATTACAATTTTGTGGTTTAGAATAATGTTATGGCTTCACATGACCTTGAGAATAAAGAACGAGATATCATATTATTTTGGAATCGATATGGACCGTCGTGGTTAAATTTAGTAATGTTGATTATTAAAGGATTTTGTAGTAGATGCTAATAAATCTATATTATTGTGTTAATAAGATAAGATAATGACATTCGAATGTTCGTAATGCAAGCTATTAGAAGTTTATCAAGGTTAAGCGAGAAAATTGACTATGGAATATTATTTTGAATAGGTGACGACGTGGCTCCCGCAGAGCATAGGCAGCGACAGCTTCTTTTTGGGTTACTGGAGGTAAGGGTCTGCCAATCTAACACTTCATTTCACTTATCGGTATTTATGATAAATCTTTGTGAGAGTTACTATTTCTGAGCTGATTGTCCTGTTATTGAAATCCGTGATCTGTTAAGATCTCTATGATTTTGTTATTTGACTCGGACACCCCTATGAGTTTTATCTTTGATACCGATTTTGTTTTCTGATTGTTCTAGTGCCCAGAACTATCTTTATATTATCAGAATTCTGTCCCTTGTACCCTGCAGCCTTGCCGGCTTTCCCCACATAATTTGCTAGCTTCTTACAAGTCTGTTATTTGTTAAAGGGATCATGTCAATCTATTGTTCTGATATGTTACGTGGTTGCCTTATGTTATGAACCCTAAACGGCCTTGTCGGCCAGTGTACATTCTTAGTTCAACTACGTATCTATCATAAACATACTGAATGTTTAAAAGTGCAACTTATATCTTTTGGCATTACATTATATTAACCCATGGGACGCCATGGGCCAGATATCACCCGGAGGGACGCCACATGAGGGATTTGGACCCGGGGCTAGGTCCGAAAAGACGGCCAGGTAGAACGGACCGATGATGACAGACCTGCCAGCTAGTACCCACATACGATCCTAACTCAACAAGTAGCTGGAGTTAGCAAACTTTGAGTGGCGGGATGTGGCATGTGGTCGACCATGCCAATAAAAGAAAGTTATTACCTGCTGAGTTGAGTGCTCGAGCAATGGAGCCATAAGGAAATCTTGTTTATAATGTACCAACGTCTGGTACTAGTAACTATACATTGATCTGGGAGTAATAAGGATGGAATGACCAACAGTCTAATATATTTGATATCATGTGTACTTTGCACAATGTTGATTCACGTTGAACTTTTCATTATTATCAAACTGCCTTGTTATTACCTATCATTTTCTTTGAATCTTGTCATTTTCTTTTCCTTCACTAAGTCCTTGTGACTTATCCTCCCTTGTTATTTGATTTCTTTCAAATAGGTAAAGATGGTGAACGAGGTTTTCAAGCTTGAATGTATTTTGAAGTGTACCAGACTCTTAGTTGTGTATATAGGTTTTCATGTATGCTAAGTTGATTTTTAGATGTTGTGATAGGCCATGAATGATCTTGATGGCCTAAACTTGTATATATTTTGCTGATGTTATGCATTTGATTTTTTTGCCAGTACGTGTTAAGTTAAAGCACTATACCTTTCTTGAAGGATTTGAAGAGAAACTTTATGGGCCTATCGCTTGCTATGAGCGAAAAATTGAGATTGAATTGGTAGTACCTCCGCTTAGGTGCCATCCTGAGAGAGGGGTACTACAGAGGTGGTATCAAAGCCTAGGTTTGATGATGACCTAGGTAAATGGGTATTAGGAGGATACATGACGAGTTTGTAGGAAATAGGGGTCTATATCTAGGTAACTAACTAGTTGTAGACTTCATTTCTGAAAATGAACCTTGAACTTAGAATTTGGGGAAAAGAACCTTGGTTATTTATGTTAGACGAGTTAAACAAGGATTATGGATAAGGTTAGGATGGCAATGGAAGTTGCTAGCTAACCTTTAATGAATCAATTATTATTGTCTGAACTTGGTCTAATTTTTCAAATGCTTTGTAACTATATTTATAAGATTAAAATTTTGATACTAATTTTAAATGTCATTGTATAATACTGACAGCCGTAAGTGAGAAGAAGCTAAGGACGATTTGGGAAATATAATGGCATCTTATGAAGGTTCTCATGTACTTGAACTACCTCGAGCAGGTGGGCGGGGAAGAGGGAGATCGCCTAGTCCACAGGCAACCACTCAGCGTATTCCTAGGCAGAGAGCACCAATTGAGCAACCAATTCTGCCAAAAGAAGAGGTTTCACGGATCCCACAGGTTAATCAACCCACTGCAAGCCAACCAGCTGAACCCATGTTCCAGATGTGGCAACAATTTATGCAGTTTTGTCAGTATCAGGGATAGGGCAACCGAACAGAAAATGATGAAGCGTCTATAGAGGATCGAGCTTTGGAGCGGTTCCTCCTATTGCAACCCCCAAAATTCCTAGAGGAACTCGATGATAGAAAAGCTGAGATATGGGCTAATAGCTTGGAAAAGATATTTGGAATATTACGATATCCAGATGAGCAGAAGATCCAATATGCCACATTTCTACTAGATGGTCCTCCACATGATTGGTGGCAACTGATCGATCGCAGGTGGACTGCGGAGGGAACTCAACGAACTTGGGAAAACTTCACCCAAAAATTTATGGAAAAATATGTACCGGAAGAGACCAAGTATGCCAGGGAAAGAGAATTCATGGAATTAATCCAAAGGATGTCTACAGTGAGTCAATAAGAAGCTATATTTAGCCGACTGATTTGGTATGCACCCCATGTACTGGCGGATGAGAGGCGACAGGTTCGCAAGTTTGTGGAAGGGTTACGACCCAAACTTAGATGGGGTCTTCTCTCTCATGTGATCTTCCGAACTACAATCGTGTGGTGAGCAAAGCACTAAAGGTAGAATCGAATTTGCGGGAGATTAAAAAGATTGAAGAGAAAAGACGAAAAGGGAGGTTGCCACCAGATGGGCAGAACAACTTTGGGAAGAAGCAACCAAAGTTACAGGCTGGAGGCGTTAATCAGTGAGTTTATCAGACTAGTGGAACCTCGAATCTAACATCGAAGACGTGTGGATTTTGTGGAAGATTGGGTCATGATGAATCAGAATGTTGGATAAAATAAGGCAGATGTAGATTCTGTGGCAGTGATTAGCACCTGCTCAAGGATTGCCCAAACTGAAGGAGGCCAGCCCCTGCAGAAAAAGGGAAATAGGTTGCAGGATCTTGTGGAAAGCCAAAGGTCCAAGCACGGGTGTATGCTCTAACTGGGGAAGAAGTACCTGATCCCTCTGATGTGGTTGAAGGTACAATTTCTATTTCTGGAATTATTGGAAATACCTTATATGATGTCGGAGCTTCACATTCTTTCATATATGCAAATATGTCTGAAAAATTAAATATGCAACCTGAAATTATGGCCTATCATATAGAAGTTCAAACACCCTTAGGAATAGGGTTAATGACAGATGTAATCTATTGAGATTGCCCTATTGTGATTCGGGATAGGGTACATTTAGCCGATCTTATACAAATCCCTATACAAAGATATGATCTGATCCTTAGAATGGATTGGCTATATAAAGATCAGGCACAAGTAAATTGTTACACCAAGTGCCTCACTCTCGGGGATAAGACATAAGTACCTACACGCCGTCCCACAAATGATACTTCACCAATACCTATTATATCTGCGCTAGAGGCTAGGAAGATCTTGAGAAAAGGTGGACAAGGATTCTTGGCATATCTCACCAACAAGCCCCGAGATACAGTTAAGATTGAAGAGGTCAAAGTGGTAGCTGAGTACCCCAAAGTATTTCTGGAATAATTGAGTTTGTTACCTCCAGATCAAGAAATAGAATTAGTAATTCACACTCTTCCTGGGGCAATGCCTTTTTCCAAGACACCTTATCGAATGGCTCCTGCAGAGCTCAAAGAATTGAAAAATCAACTTCAGGAGCTATTAGAAAAGAAGTTCATAAGACCCAGCACCTCTCCATGAGGAGCTCCAGTGTTATTTGTTAAGAAAAAAGACGGATCCCTAAGGATGTGCATTGATTATAGAGAGTTAAACAAAGTGACGATCAAGAATAGATACCCTCTACCACATGTGGAAGAATTATTTGATCTTCTATAAGGAGCTACTGTCTTTTCAAAGTTAGATTTGAGACAAGGGTATTATCAATTGAAAATCAAAGAGGAAGATATTTTGAAGACCGGACTTAACTCTCGATGTGGTCACTTTGAGTTTGTAGTGATGCCTTTTGGTCTAACCAATGCTCCAGCGGCATTTATAAACCTGATGCATCGGGTGTTCCGACTATATCTAGACCAGTTTGTGGTCATTTTCATAGACGACATTTTGGTGTACGCAAAGACCAAAGAAGAGCATGCAGAACACTTGCACTTAGTTCTTAAGACCCTGAAAGAGCATCAGTTGTATGCCAAATTCAGTAAGTGTGAGTTCTGGATAAAAAAAAGGTGGCATTTCTGGGGCATGTTATATCACAAGACGGGATAGAGGTTGATTCCTCTAAGATTGAAATGATAGTCAACTTGAAAAGACCTGAAACTATAGCAGAAGTTCATAGTTTCTTGGGACTTGCTGGCTGTCACCGACGATTTGTACAAGACTTCTCCAAAATAGCTGGGCCGTTGACTAGACTAACTCAGAAAGACCGTCCATTTAATTGGGACGACAGTTGTGAAGGGAGCTTCCAAGAACTGAAGAATAGATTAACGTAAGCTCCAATTTTAGCCTTTCCAGAGGGATTAGAAGGATTTATCGTGTTCACCAACACTTCTAAAGAAGGGCTTGGGTGTGTGTTTATGCAAAAAAGGCGAGTTATCGCTTATGAATCCAGAAAACTAAAACCACACAAGGAAAACTACCCAACTCATGATTTGGAGTTGGCTGTAGTAATTTTTGCCTTAACAAAATGGAGGTATTACCTTTATGGGGCTACATTCGAGATATTCACTAACCATAAGAGCCTCAAATATTTGTACTCCTAAAAGGACTTGAACATGCGACAATGAAGATGGATGGAATTTCTAGAGGATTATGATTTCTCTATCTATTACCACCCAGGAAAGGCGAATGTGGTGGCAGATGCACTGAGCCAAAAGGTTGAAATAGCCCACCTATCGAAAAGAGAAACACTAGGAAGTTCAGGAGTAGATGGGGTGATCAGAATGAAACAACGAGGCTAGATCGTAGGAGTGAAAGTATAGCCAGAGTTATATGATGAGATATGACAAGCTCAGGCTAATGATAGTTAGATGCTGAAATAGAAGGAAGTAATTGGGAATCTTGAGAAGTACGAATTCAGTATAGATGGTCAAGGCACTCTTTTATTCCGCCAAAGAATATGTGTGCCTGAATGGATAAAAGGAAAACTACTGGATGAGGCACACAAAACAAGATATGTCGTACATCCGGGAGGAATAAAGATGTATCAGGACTTAAAAAGGCAATTTTGGTGGAATGGGATGAAGAAAGATGTAACAGAATATGTACAGAAATGCTTGACCTGCCAAATAGTAAAAGCAAAACACCAGCGACCATCAAGACTATTACAACTGCTTCCTGTCCCTGACTGGAAATGGGAGCAAGTGACTGTGGACTTTGTGACTGGTCTACCGATGGTTAGAGGAGGATATGACAACATCTAGGTAGTAGTAGACCGTTTAACAAAGTCAGTGCATTTTCTACCAGTCAGAACAGACTACAAAGTTGAAAAATTAACGAAACTGTACATCAAAGAGATCGTCAGATTACACGGAATTTCGATCAGTATTGTGTCCGATTGAGATCCAAAATTCACCTCGAGGCTACGGAAAAGCTTGAAGAAACACTTGGGAACCAGATTACAATTTAGTTCTATCGCCCACCCTCAAACTGATGGACAGTCAGAGAGAGTTATCCAGATCTTGGAAGATATGCTCTAGGCTTGTATTATGGATTTCGGTGGGAGTTGGAGCAGACATCTTCCTTTGATTAAATTTGCTTACAATAACAGTTATCAGTCTATTATTCAAATGGCACCGTCTGAGGCATTGTAAGGCAGGAAGTGTTAATCTCCGTTGCATTGGGATTTAGCAGAATACAGAGGTACCATTGACAAGTCTCAGGGAACTGTAATACCCGAACTAATTTAGGAGACTATCGAGAAGGTACAAATCATTAAGCAAAGGATGAAGGCTGTCCAAGACCGACAAAAAAGTTATGCAGACAAACGAAGAAAGGACTTAAAGTTTGGAGTTGGTGATCGAGTGTTTCTCAAAGTATCATCGAGAAAAAGGGTTAGAAATATCGAAAAATGTGGAAAACTTAGTCCCAGGAACGTTGGGCTGTATGAAGTAAGTGAATGAATTGGACCAGTGGCCTATCGTCTTTTAGTACCACAAGATCTGGCAGAGATACACGATGTCTTTCATGTCTCTCAACTTTGTAAATACTATCCCGATCCTTCTCACAATATATCACCTAAACACATGCAGTTGAAAAGTGATTTGACTTATGAGGAACAACCGGTTCGTATTTTGGATCGGCAATACCGAGAGCTGAGAAACCAAAAGATTCCACAAGTGAAGGTACTTTGGCGCAACCATAATGTAGAAGAAGCCACCTGGGAACAAGAAGATCTCATGCGCCAACAGTATCCCAACCTTTTCCAATATTCAGGTAAGAATCTGGGGATCAGATTCTCTTAAGAAGGGGAGGTTTGTAACACCCCTAATTATTTTATTAATTATGTTAATTATTATTTGGGGAATTATATTAAATTGTTATTTTACTTATTCTTGATTTATGAAATTTTATTTAATTTAATTAATTTATAAATTTTGGGGGTTATAATTACAATTTTGAAGGATTGAATTGAAATATTTTCTTAACTTAAGGGGCTTACATGGAAAACCTTAAGTCAACTAGGGTTTTAACATTATTTTTCTAAAATCTTGGACTCAATTACATGAATCTAACTTTTTGGGGACCAAGTTGAAAAAAATGAAAATTGGATTTAAAAAAAAAAAAAGGCAGCGTGATTTCTTCATTCCTCCTTTTCTTCTATCTTTTTCTTCTTTCTTCCTTCTCCTTTTTCTTTTATTTCTTCACCATGGCAGAAGCTTCCCCGACGATCCTCTCACTGGCAATGACTCACACCACCTCACCATCCAAACATCTTCCCTCAGAACCGTGAGCGGAGTTGGATAGCTCTCGTTGAGAGGTGAAGAACGGTAGTAGTTTTTCAATTTTCCGGCGGCGGCGGCGGCGGGATGATAGTTTTCTCCTCTCAACGCGACGATCGTATCTGTGTGATTGGTTCGAGAGTCCAAGGTCTCGTTGAGTGGTTCGTGGTAAAGGATTTGGAAAAAAGCTTGTTGTATATATATACATATATATGCATATGTTGTACTTTCCTATTAAGTTGTATCCATGCCAAGATTAGGAAGTTAGGATGATGATATGCCTATATATATGTGTGTGTGTGTGTGTGTGTGTTGATTCCTTTGCTATGGAATATTGAATAGTGGACTCGGACATATCACGCAAAATGACAAATTTTGGATTTAATAATGATATTAAGAATTATATATTATGAGAATAAGCGATATTGATTGGGGATGATTATGTAAGGAATTTAATTACAATTTTGTGGTTTAGAATAATGTTATGGCTTGACATGACCTTGTGAATAAAGAACAAGATATCATATTATTTTGGAATCGATATGGACCGTCGTGGTTAAATTTAGTAATGTTGATTATTAAAGGATTTTGTAGTAGATGCTAATAAATCTATATTATTGTGTTAATAAGATAAGATAATGACATTCGAATGTTCGTAATGCAAGCTATTAGAAGTCTATCAAGGTTAAGCAAGAAAATTGACTATGGAATATTATTTTGAATAGGTGACAACGTGGGGCTCGCAGAGCAGTAGGCGGCGACAGCTTCTTTTTGGGTTACTGGAGGTGAGGGTCTGCCAATCTGGCACTTCATTTCACTTATTGGTATTTGTGATAAACCCCTGTGAGGGTTACTGTTTCTGAACTGACTATACTATTATTGAAATCCGTGATCTGTTAAGATCTCTTTAATTCTGTTATTTGACTCGGACACCCCTGTAAGGGTTATCTTTGATACCGATTTTGTTTTCTGATTGTTCTAGTGCCTAGAACTATCTTTACATTATCAAAATTTTGTCCCTTGTACCCTGTAGCCTGCTGGCTGTCCCCACATAATTTGCTAGCTTCTTACAAGTTTGTTATTTGTTAAAAGGATCATGTCAATCTATTGTTCTGATATGTTACATGGTTGCCTTATGTTATGAACCTTAAATGGCCTTGCCAGCTAGTGTAAATTCTTGGTTCAACTACGTATCTGTCATAAACATACTGAATGTTTAAAAGTGCAAATTATATCTATTGGCATTACATTATATTAACGCATGGGACGCCATGGGCCAGATATCACCCGGAGGGACGCCATATGAGGGATTTGGACCCGGGGCTAGGTCCGAAAAGATGGCCAGGTAGAGTGGACTGATGATGACAGATCTGCCGGCTATTACCTACATACGATCCTAACTCAACAAGGAGCTGGAGGTATCGAGCTCTGAGTGGCGGGATCTGGCATGCGGTCGACCATGCCAATAAAAGAAAGTTATTACCTGCCGAGTTGAGTGCTCGAGCAATGGAGCCATAAGGAAATCTTGTTTATATTGTACCGACGTCTGGCACTAGTAACTATACGTTAATCTGGGAGTAATAAGGATGGAATGATCAATAGTCTAATATATTTGATATCATGTGTACTTTGCACAATGTTGATTCACGTTGAACTTTTCATTGTTATCAAACGGCCTTATTGTTGCCTATCATTTTCTTTTGAATCCTGTCATTTTCTTTTCCCTCACTAAGTCATTGTGGCTTATCCTCCCTTGTTATTTGATTTCTTTCAAACAGGTAAATATGGTGAACGAGGTCTTCAGGCTTGAATGTATTTTGAAGTGTACTAGACTCTTGGTTGTGTATATTGGTTTTCATGTATGCTAAGTTGATTTTGAGATGTTGTGATAGGCCATGAATTGTCTTGATGGCCTAAACTTGTATATATTTTGCTGATGTTATGCATTTGGTTATTTTGCCAGTACGTGTTAAGTTAAAGCACTATGCCTTTCTTGAAGGATTTGAAGAGCAACTTTATGGGCCTATTGCTTGCTATGAGCAAAAAAATGAGATTGAATTGGTAGTACCTCCGCTTAGGTGTCGTCCTGAGGGGGAGGTGCTACATGCTATTCTTTTTTGCATCTCGCTAACACTATAGACACTCTATGGTTGAAAATTGAAATTATGTTTTTAGTTGAAAGACATACCCTCAAATGAAAAAAGAGAAGGAATGAAATTTAGTAATATTGTACATGCAACAGCGTAGAAAGTTTGATATACATACTAATCCTATGCATTAGAAGAGTGTGCATGTTCGAAGTGATACATGATGCATATATTGCAATGCAATTAAGTGGACACTAAGATATTTGGAAAGATTAGTATGAACCTATTGAAAACTATCTAATTAAGTGATACCATTTGGAAGGACACGCACTGTGGTGCACTTTTTTGAGGTTGCCATTATCTTTGTGATAATTAGCTAATGAAGCACTTTGATATATGTTTTGAGTACAAAGTATTAATCATTTGAGAACCAAGCATATTTATACTAGATATTGCTTCACTTATAAGAGTATTATGCATAATTAAATTATTCTCACGCATGTTTCTATGAGTAGCATGATCAATTATCCATTCTACTAAACCTTTGTATGTAAATATGTTCGATATGTTAGTAGTATGAGATCATGTAGAATAAATCCTAGTAGCTTGTGGTAACATGTTTTGGTTAATAAGATAATTTTTATTTTTATTACATGGTTGGTATTGGATTTGTGATATGTGAAATGTCACCAGGTTTGATAGGCCTTTGTACAAGGGTAATTGCAATGACACTATAAGATATGATGAGATTCAAAGATAATATTGCACAAATGAGGTTAGTGAATCATCATTTTTGTATTTGGACCGGCAGTGAAGTTTACTATGTATAATTTTAGAAGTTTTTTGGCGCCAGAAATGTGTAGAAAAGTAGAAGGAACCACAAGGCACCACTCAAATTGTGTAAGTTTTCGTTACTTTAGGAATCTACCTAAAAATTTAGAATAAGAAAAAGAAGATTTCTCTTCTTAGACGCATGCCAAAGGCTCAAAATATTGATTATATTCTTCAAAATAGTTTGTTGGAAATGATTACAAGAAGTGGCCTTATATAGGCAAAGCTTGGAACAGTCCTCTAAGCATAGGATAACTTCGAAGGTAGAGTATACTTATCATGCTTAGAAAATATAAAAATTAATGAGTTCAGCTAAGAAATTATAAAGAAGAACAAACAAGGCTCATTAACTAAGAAATCAAATAAAAAAACAATTCAAATTAGGCAGAAACCAAGTTGTCCCTTGATATCACCGAATCCAGCAGTAGTAGAGCACAAATATGACAGTCCTTAATAATTTCAACATAATTCTTTATAAAAAATTATTACTAATAATCGTTTATTGCATTAGAAACTAGACATTCCTAGGTTCCCAATGATATATGGCTCTATCTAATTCATTTCCAATGAAAGTAGTTTATTCCAAGAAATTTCTCCAAAATCTGTCACAGTACCTTCAAAATTGATTCCAAGTGCACAAATTATATGACATCATTAGGCATGATTTTCTTGTACAAATAGGTACTCTTTTCACTAGGACTTGTATTTTCATTCCATAATTTATTTTGAATTATTTCGGTGTCATTCTCCCTCAGTTGAAAAAGACTCGCTCCTGAGCCTCAATCAAGCTTATCTTTAATATAAGGAGATAAGTCTACGACATTGAAGGTTGCCGAAACTCTATAGTCATTGGACAATTCAATTTTATAAACATTCTCACTAAGTTCTCTATAGAACCTTGAAAGGACCATCAACTCTAGGTTGCAATTTTCCATTATGATCATGAGGAAAATGCTCTTTACGAAGATGAATTCAGACCAAGTCACCTTCCTTGAAAGCTACCAGCTTTTGATGCTTGTTGCCAATCTTTTGATACTTCTCATTATAATTGAAACTTTTTTGCCGAACTTGGTCATGCAACTTCTTAGTTCTTAATATACTTAGCATAATAATTTCTATGACTACTAAAGTGTTGAGTAACTGAAAGTGGAGCTAAATCTAGTTGAGTAATTGGACTACTGTCATAGACTACCTTAAAAAGGGCTCATTCTAGTTGTTTGGCTAGAAGACCGCAAACTCATCATAAGCTAAAAATATGTTCTATTGATGAATATTTTTACCAACCAAACTTCTCAAAAGATTTTCTAAACTTCTATCAACAACTTCCGTTTGGTCATTAGTTTGAGGGTGATGAGAAGAACTAAATTAAAGTTTAGTTCCAAGCTTCCTCCAAAGTGTGCGCCAAAAATGACTCATAAACTTTGAATCTCGATAAGATATAATGGTCTAAAATACCATAAAGTCTCACAATTTCTTCAAAGTAAAGATCAACAACATGTATAGCATCCAAAGTCTTGATGCAAGGATCAAAATATATCATTCCGGAGAATTGAACAACCACCATCATGACCGAATCTTTGTTCCTTTAAGTGAGAGACAAACCAACTACAAAATCAATACTCACATCTTACCAGGGAGTTGCTGAAGTAGCAATGGAGTGTATAATCAGTATTTTGTCTATGACTGTTAGCAATGTGACAAGTTCTACATCTTTCAACATAATGCTTTACATCTTATTCCTCATAAGCTAATAAAAGTTTTCTTGAACAAGCTCAATAGTTTTATTTCTTCCAAAATGTCTAGCAACGCCTACATTATGTGCTTCAAAGATAATTGTTTGCCTCAGAGAATAATTTGGGACACATAGCAACTTATCTATGAAAAAAAAAAAAAAAAAGCCATCTTCAATCAAGAAATATTAAAATGGACTCTTCAACCATTCTTCCCAAATCTTGCCAAAGTATTAATCATCTTTGTAAAGGTCTTTGAGTACCTCAAAATAAATGACTTTTATTTGCAAAATGGATAGCAAATAATGTCTTTAGCTAAGAGCATCTGCCACATGATTAAGAACATCGGATTTATGCTTGATGACAAAATTGAAAACTTGTTGATACTAAACCCACTTAGCATGCCGAGAATTCAATGTTTTGAGAATTCAAGTACTTTAATGCCTCATGATCTAAGTAGAGAACAAACTCCTTGTGTACAAGATAATATTGCCAATGATCTGAAGCATGAACAATAGCAACGAACTCCTTGTCTTAAGTAGAGTAATTACGAAAAAAATTGCTCAACATTTCACTAAAGAAAGCAATGGGCTTGCTTGTTGGCTAAGAACAACATCAATTCCCACATTTGAAGCATCACAATCAACTTCATAATTTTTTTCAAAATTTGGTAGTTGTAATATTGAAACATCTGTGACCATTCTCTTAAAAAGATCAAAACTCTACTGAGCATCCTCTATCTATTTGAAACTATTGTCACTCAAGTACTTAGTTATATGTGCTATTATAGTGCTAAAATTCTTGATAAATCTGCGATAAAAAGAAGTTAGGCCATAAAAACTTCAATCATCATAAATAGATTTAAGAGTTGGCTAGGATTACCTCAATCTAATTCCCATCCATCTTAATTCCTTCCGCAGAAACAACATAGCCTAATAAAACTAGGCTTATCAGAGGAGATGACATTTCTTCATATTTGCATATAACTTTTGCTCTCTTAGCACTTCAAATACTTGCCAAAAGTGATTCGAATGTTCTTCAAAGCTGCAACTATAGATAAGAAAACCATCAAAATGAACAAGAACAAACTTTCTAATGAAAGG
Organism: Jacaranda mimosifolia; assembly: GCA_018894105.1. Lineage (NCBI taxonomy): Eukaryota > Viridiplantae > Streptophyta > Magnoliopsida > Lamiales > Bignoniaceae > Jacaranda > Jacaranda mimosifolia. Next base: position 32,996,576 of record CM032123.1, read on the forward strand.
TTTAAAAATATAGTTCATGAGCCGCATGAATGTAAAGGGACATCAGAAAGACCGAATGGCATAACCAACCACTCGTAGAGACCATCCTTTGTTTTGAAAGTTGTCTTCCATTCATCTCCAGGTCTCATGTGATTTTGATAATAGCCACTTCTAGCATTAATCTTTGAACCAATTTTAAATCCATGAAGTTGATCAAGAAGATCATCAAAGACGAGGAATAAGAACATGTACTTAATAGTTATTTCTTTATCGCTCTACTATCAATACAAATACACCATGCACCATCTTTTTGTGGCACAAAAAGAGAGCTAGTATAACACATGGACTTTACTCTCATGCACAAGGCCTTTAGATAATAGATTATCAACTTGTCTTTGCAATTTTTCATGCTCTTTTGAACTTATTCTATACGTTGCCCTATTTGGAAGAGAATCACCAGGTACTAGATTAATGCAATGTTGAATTTCCCATATTGGAAGAAGTTTGAATGAGATCTCTTTGGGCACCACATCTTCGAATTCTGGAAGTAGAGGTTGTACTTGCCATGTGGCAGGATGACCTTCTTCATTTTCTTTAAGAACCATAGAAGCAAAAGCCTCCATGAACTCACCAATTGCCTTGTCCACTTGAAATTTAGAAAACAAATTATTTCCCTCCCTTTTTGAAGGTTTAGTATCATTTCCCATCTTGGATGATCCTAAATGATCTTTTCACCATCTTTGACAAAAGAATAAGCATTCTTGAATCCATTATGTAAAGTTCTCCTATCATATTGCTAAGGTCTACCAAGAAGCAAACGGCAAGCATTCATTACAAAAACATTACACCAAACTTTGTCTTTGAATTTGTTTCCAATAGAAAATTGCACAAGATATTTTTTATTTACTTTTACCTTATTTCCCTTTCCAAGATAGCTTGTATAGTTGAGGATGATCTCTTGTCTTTAATTTCAGTTTTTCCACAAATACAGTAGCTACAGCATGCTCACAACCTCCTCTATCAATGAGCATCTTGTGTACAATATAATGTTGTGGAGCCAAGCGTCAACTTTAACATACGCATTAAGGTTATGCTAAACGACTAAAGATTTCCATCATCTTCATAGACAATTCCTTCATCTTCCTCTAATTCATTATAGATATGGGTTGTCCAACTAAGTTCTTCCTATTCCTCTTCCTCTAATTCATCATAGATAGGAGCTATCCAATTAAGTTTTTCATCAATTTCCTCTTCTATAAGATTGATAATCTTGCGATTTGAATACCATAAAGTGGATTGAAGTCCATTCTATTTGAATTAGCCTCTGAAACATGACCCTTAATATCATGTTCCAAAGGTTCGTAGCAAGTAAGATGCTGCTTGAGCTATTATACTCGTCTCCTAAAATCTTCCAACTCAATATCAAAAAGGTCTCTTTGAGGAGATACATGATTACCAACTTTTGCCCTATTTTGAAAACGACAAGCCATTGGAAAACTAAACCTCTAATAACAAACTTGACTTTAGAAACCTATGGAGAAGTAGAAGGAACCACAAGACACCACTCAAAATGTAATGATTTCAACTAAGAAATATAAAAGGAAAAAATGCAAATTTAGCCCTATAACTCCACCTACAAGTAAACTAGGACTTTATTTATTCGAACCTTATAATAGGTATACTATCTCTTAAAATTTGGCAATTTGAGGATAAATTGAGCCTAAAATACATTTTCCTCCAGCGACATGTACGTATTTGGGGATGCCCGTTTGAAGTAAGAGTTTATAATCTACAAGAAAAGAAATTGGACCCAAAACCATAAGTGGGTATTTCATTAGATATGCCGAAAGGTCTAAGGGATACATATTTTACTGTCCATCTAATAGTACTACGATTGTGAAGTCAAGAAATGCAAAGTTTCTTGAGAATAACTTGATCAGTAGGAGTGATAGATCATTGGGTATTAGATCTGAAATAGTGTATTTTGTTCCATAAACTTCCACTTTAAATCATGGACGGACTATTGTTAGATCATAATGCTCCTCGAGTTTGAGCACATGTTGAACAACCAATCCCTCAAGCTCCACAAGCTGCTGATGATGACACAGTAGATTCTGTTCAACAAATGCCTGAAATTATTGAATAACTAGCTGAACAACATACTCCTTTGAAGAATGGTGATGAAACATTAAGAAGATCTACTAGAGGAAATCAGCAATTCCAGATGACTATGTGGAGTATCTGCAAGAGTCTGAGTATAATGTTGGAGCAGAAAATGATCTTGAAACAGTTTCACAAGCCATAAGTTGTACCGAATCTGACTTGCAGTACAATGCCATAAAGTAAGAGATGGATTCGATGGCATCAAATAAAGTCTGGGATCTTATCGAGTTGCCTGATGGCATAAAAGCCATATAATGTAAATGGGTCTTTAAAACTAAAAAGGACTCATTGAGGAACATTGAGAGATATAAAGCGAGACTTGTTGCCAAAGGATTACTCAAAATGAAGGAATTGATTACATGGAGACTTTTCTCTTGGAGAGACGAATGCCACTTAGACTACAAGCAACTGGGCGATAGCAAAAGATCAAGACATAACTGCACCTAAATTTAGTTGGGGTTGCGATACCATTAATTTGTTATCACTATTGAATCTCTGATTTAAACCTCCAAGGATGAACTATTGCCAAACCAAAGCCCAATAGTATAAAAGTTTATGATAATAGTAATCTATATGATCAAAATGTGTTAATTCAAACAATTAAACCTACGACTATATGTTATTCTGTTAGGAAAAAATGAATTAAATAAGCAACCATACTAAGATAAGGCGTTCACCTAGATTGAACCAAATATATATATTAAATGATTATTCATTAACATAAGATTTCACGTACTTAATTATCGTAGCATGCAGATATAAAAGATGAAAAGAATATGAAAGAATAAAATAAATTAAAGATTAAACTTTAATAAGGAAATTAAACCAATCTCCACTTATGAATTAATTAGACAAATAATATTTATTACTTTGATTATATTTTCTAAGTTTTGGATTAACTAGAAACGACTGACGACATCGGGCAAAATTATTAAGGAAAACTCCACCACTTCAGACATCTATTAGGTGAGGTAATATTTGATGATAGGAGACCTCTTACTGGGAAAAAATATATAAATAATAAATATGACATTGTTGCATATTATTGAGCTTGGAGAAATCAGTTCATGCCCATTGCTGAGCTTGAGGTATTACTCATAATATCTCTTTTTTTTTTTTGCCATTCTCAACATATGGCTGCATAATACTTGAACATAGTCTATTCTTACTCAATCTCCAACCATATGCCAAGTGTTGCCAATACCTTCTATCCAACAACGAGAGAATTGGAAATACTAGCTAGCAAACAAAGGAATGAAAGAGATTTGAGAGTCAAACTTCATCTTAGTATTATTACGAGTGAAGTAAACCATCTCAAAAGTTTCCAGCACTTAACATTTGTTGATATTTTAGTTGCTTCTATTATTGCAGTGACACATCACTTTGTTGGATCAATTTATGGTTCTAGTTTTGCTATTTGATTTTATCTAGCTTATCCTTGTTGTGCCAACATCATCTTAATGGTTAGCATAAGTGACAAATGCAATTTCTTGACTATCCATAATCCGCCTCAATTTGGCAATTTTATCAAAAAATATATATATATGATTAATAGCACAAATTAATTTTATCCATAAACCTGCTCAAATAGCCATTGAGGATAATTAGACCATTTTCTTAAGAGTAAACCCATGTCACAAATTGAGCTCAAACTCTTTGATTAGATTTTCTTGTTTGCATCTTAAACAATTATATATAGCGCAAACTTAATTTTGACCATTCATTGATTGTCAGCGCTTAAATCGCGATAATATTAGGCAACCTATCTATTTTTCATATTTAATTGACTTTAAATTACAACTGGTGAGGTGCTCTAAGATTAATGAAATTAATTGCGCAAATTGGTACCACCTAATATTTTATTCTATATTCAAGTAAATTAATTATTACTCCCTTATACCCAGCGAAATCAAAAATTTCACAACTTAGGCTAGTAATCATTATTTCTTTATCATTATTTTTGTTTTCATAAACTTTAATTAATTATTCATTTTTAAAAGTTTTGGGGTCAAATAGCAATTTGGGTAAAACTTGATTGAATAATGTTTAAAAATTTTGTAGGTCAAACTGAAAATATTTTTGGTCACTAGGCGAATATCAGGCACTAAGGAGTTGAGGGGTTGAATTGATATTGAGCCACACATTGGGGGACCAAATTGAAGGCTGGAATGAATTTTGGGGTCAATTTGTGAAGTTGGAAAAATGTCCTCTAAATACATTTCCCTACCCCCCCAATTCTTCTAATTCTCTCCCCGTGCGCCACCATCTTCCTCTCCGACAACCATCTCCAATGATGGAAGATTTTTAGAAACTAAATCGACCAAAAGCCTCCCCTCGTCACTAGGACCACATTGATACCACATGCAAGTCATCATTTCTGGCGAACCACCGAAATTTTGGAGTTGAAAGATGGCCGATGGAAGCCAGTGACAGGCACTGCGGAGCAGTGCGAGAGCTAGCTTCTTGGCAGCATTTTTGGTAGAGTCTAGCTTAAGGGACACCTTGGTGCCTTTGCATTGGAGTTTGGCTCGACGGTGGTGGCAAAATTGAAGAAAATCGAGATAGCAGCAAATGGTGGCCCAGCAACTTCAAGGCTGTAATTGACAACCTTTCCGACAATGAAGCTTGTAATTGATTAGGGCGTTATGTTGGTTGAGCTGAGACGCATCGATTGGTGGTAGTAGTGACCTATTCCAGCGACAATACACAGCGGTGACACTAAGGTAATTTCTTCAGCTCGTCGCGGTGGTTTCAGTGGTGGTGTTGGATCATGTTAACTGAACTCTAATAATTAGATTTTGGCTAAAGAGTTAGGTTGGGGTTATATATACATGCATATATGTTGCATCATTTCAATTCCTACAAATCTAGTATTAAGATATATATGTATATATATGTATTGAGATGGAAATATGTTCTAGAACAAGAAATAAGGTCATGCATGTGTATTTTTATAATCCTAGTAGACCCAAATTTGTATTATTATATGTTAACTTGGGGTTAATTAAGTTAATTAGACAATTAAACCCTAATTTTATGGATTTGAGACCTAAGTGACAAATTTTGGATTATTAAAGATAGTTGGGCTATTATTATCAACTTTGTGTATTGTTATAAGGTTAATTATATAATTTAAGGATCCAATTATAACCCTTAATCGAAATAGATATATAAATCTCATGAGCATTTTGGTATTAACGGTGTAATTAACATATTTCCTAATGAGAATATAGAGCAAAACCTAACTACCGTATTGATCGAGTAACTATCAATTTTAGGGTATTATTCGTATAATTATGATTTTAAGGTCGAACGAGGATTTTGACAGTGAACCATTCTTTTGGATAAGTGACGAGGAGTTAGGTCCTGCAGACCATTAGGTGGAGCTAACATTTCTGATTCTATTGAGGTGAGGGTCAGCTAATTTGGCACTTATTGTATAAACCTATCTATTAATTATGGTATACCTTTGTGAGGGTTAAGTTGGTTTCTATTCTGTGATTGAATCCTGATTCTTGGACTCTGGGAATTGTTTGAATTCTTTTTTTTATCTGTTAATTGATTCGAATACCCCTGTGAAGGTTGTTTCTTAGACTTATATTATGTTGATAATTGAGTACTCCTAATCTGGTGCCAAGAAATTTTTATTGTTCTATCAGTATCGATCACTTTGAATTCATTCTGATTATCACTTGTTTGGCCGTGTCAGCAATTTTGAGTTTGTTTTGTATGTCATTGATTTGCCATGTCGGCAGAATTGTACTGTTTAGATTGTTAATTGTTGCCTTGCCGGCATATTTAATTTATCTAGTTTAGTATTGTATGGCCCTGTTGGCAATCTGTTTGTTGATTCATGATATATTTATGGAGTTTTGTTAGACCAAGTGCCGATCCTAGTGAAATGTTTGGGTATATGGGACACGCTAGGGATGCTCCTGGGTGTCTACGATATATTAGGAATATTCCTGGGCATCAACGATGTGTTAGGGATACTCCTAGGCATCTGTCATGTACCAAGGTGTCATACTTGGGTATGTTTAGTTTGGTTGGAATAAGGAGAATTTGATATGCATGTTATGTTATGATTTGTTGGATTGCATATGTTGCTTGGGTTTGTTTTATTTCGATTGTATTCTGACTGTTCATATTTGGTTCTTGGAGCAATAAGGAAATAGAGGTTCCTATTTGCTGAATTTGATAATGCTTGTATTTTTTACACATTCATGTTCTGTTTGCATTGTATTAATAATCTATAATCTGTTAAATTGTTTCCTCTTCAATAAAGCCCTCTTGATCTAATACTGAATTTTATCCCTCACTAAGACCTTTGTATTAGTCCAATCTTGAAGTTCGTGTCCATTATCTGATTTATGATTTTTTGACACAGGGTTAGATGATGGACACGGACTTCAAGATTGGACTGGAGAAAATATTTTGTAATAGAATAGGGGTTTATGTGTGCTTATGAGTTCACTTGGACATTATGTTATGATTTAGAAATATTGCAGCAGGTTAAGTTTGAATTAAAGAGTTGTAGTATGTATATATTATGTTGAATGTTTTACGTCGACTTATGGCATATATATAGTAATCTTGTTGAAATCTGTTTGAAGCATGCTGTTGCTGTTTATGAATTTTGAAATTTTCTTATAGTCCTATTGACTGTCTTATAGGTTAGATTTAAGTCTGAATCGGAATGATATCTTAGCTTACGGTTTATCCCGAGTGGGTTGCCATAGTGGTGGTATCAGAGCCTAAGTTTATTGACAACCTAGGCATTGAATATCATTGGGAAGTTCCTATATGATTCAACGATTTTAAGATGAATTTGATTAGTTGATATTAGTAGGATGAGTCTGCATATTGCAGGGTGTATGTGAGTATAGGATAGGGATGGAACCAGTAGACGAGGATAGCATGGAATACCCTAAGGATGTCTGTGGGATTATCATTTATCGTAGAATGATTAGACTTTTGTATCCATAAGTTTGATTTATTTCATTTAATTACTTTTCTTTCTTTTATTTTTTGGAAACTTGGAAGAGTTGGTAGAGTTGATGGCATCTCAAGGAATTTTTGGTGTACCCACTCCACCTAGAACTGGACGATGGGGAAGACCTCCCGAGCGATGAGTTAATGACCGACAGACTCCAGGACGAGAACCACATTCTTACCCACAACCCATGCCAGAAGAAGAGGTCTCACAAACCCTTTCAGTTGGTCAGCCAGCAAACCCTATGTATCAGAAGGGACTGAGATTCAGGCAATAGAGTCAACAGCCAGGTGGTAGAGCAGAAGTTGTTAATGAGGTGGCTAAAGATAGGGCGTTGGAATGGTTCCTATGCTTTCAGCCCCCTAAATTTTTGGGAAAACTAAATAACAAAAAGGCAAAAGAATGGTTTGAGAGTTTAGAGAATCTTTTTGAGTCACTGCATTATTCAGATGAGCAGAAGATTCAATTTGCCACGTTCCTTCTAGGAAGTTTTGCTCGAAGTTGGTGAAAGATAATTGATTGCAAGTGGATAGCTGAAGGAACTCACTGAACTTAGGAGAATTTTACCTGAAACTTCATGAATAAATATATGCCTGAGGTGGTGAAACAAGCGAGGGAAAGAGAGTTCATGGATTTTATTTAAGGGGCATAGTCTGTTAGTCAGTATAAGGCTACTTTTAGTCGACTGATATAATATGCTCCCTATATACAAGATGATGAAGGTCGATAGACTCGACGGTTTGTAAAAAGGTTGTGGCCAGAACTAAGAAAGGGCCAAGCCATTTGTGAGCCGCCGAACTTCAATCAAGCAGTAAGCAAGGGCCTGCAACTTGAGTCAAAAGTGCAGGAGATCCAAAAAATCGAGGACAGGAGCTAAAAAGGAAAGATGTACCTCGATGGATAGAGTAATGGTAGGAGAAAACAACCAAGGTTGCAGGTTGGAGGCACTACCCCACGAGCTTCTCGGACTGGTGTGACGATAAATTCGACTCAGGAAATACCACAATAGCAATGTGGATTTTGTGGAGCACCTAACCATGAGGAGTTGAAATGTTGGGAAAAACAAGATAGATGCATAAGCTGTGGCAGCGACCAGCACTTCTTAAAAGATTTCCCCAAGAGAAAAGGTCCTATACATGCAGAGAAAGGAAAGCAAGTGGCATGAACTTATGGGAAATAAAGGATGCGAGATTGTGCTTATGCTTTGATAAGAAGAATGCACCAGATCTGAATGAAATGGTCGAAGGTACGATCTCTATTTCTGGAATTTGTGGTAATACCTTATATGATCCTGGTGCTTCTTATTCTTTTATCTCTACCTCATTCTATCAAAAACAAAACATGTAACCCGAAACTATGGCCCATCAAATAGAAGTTCTGACACCATTAAGAGTAGGGTTAATAATAGATACCATATATCGAGATTGCCCAATTGTGATTGGGGATGAGGTATATCCAGCCAATCTCATGCATACTCTTATCCAAGAGTATGATTTAATACTTGGAATGGATTAGCTGTATAGTCATCAGGCACATGTGAACTACTACACTAAATGCATCACTCTTAGCGATAAGATATCAATACTAACACGCCATTCCGCAGATTGCACATCACTGGTACCAATTATATCTATGTTAGAGGCCAGAAAGATTCTGAAGCAAGGCGGATAGGGATTTCTGGCGTATCTTATCAATAAAACTAGAGACACAATTAAAATCGAGGAAATAGAGGTAGTAGTTGAAAACCCTAAAGTATTTTCGAAAGAGTTGAGCTTATTACCCCTAAAGAGAGATAGAATTTGTTATTCACACTCTTTCATGGGCTATGCCTTTCTCCAAAATTCCTTATCGAATGGCACCTGCAGAGCTTAAAGAGTTGAAAAGCCAATTATAGGACTTGTTGGAAAAGAAGTTCATAAGGTCAAGCACTTATCCTTGGGGAGCCCCAATACTATTTGTTAAGAAGAAAGATGGGTCCCTAAGAATGTGCATCGACTAAAGAGAACTGAATAAAGTCACTGTAAAAAAACAAGTATCCCTTGCCACATGTAGAAAAATTGTTTGACCTTTTACAAGGATCGAGAATCTTCTCAAAGCTGGATTTGAGACAGGGGTACTACTAACTGAAGATTAGAGAAGAAGACATTTCAAAGACTGCCTTCAATTCTCAATATGGTCATTTTGATTCATAGTAATGACATTTGGTCAGACTAATGCCATAATGGTATTTATGGATTTGATGCATTGGGGTTTCGACAATATCTAGACTAATTTTTGGTCATCTTTATCAATGACATTCTGGTGTACTCAAAAACTAGAGAAGACCATGCAAATCACTTATGCATGGTTCTTGGAACACTGAGAGAACATCAATTGTATGCAAAATTTAGTAAGTGCAAATTCTAGATAAAGAAAGTGGCTTTTCTTAGGCACATCATTTCCCAGGATGGGGTGGAGGTTGATCCCTCTAAGATAGAGATGGCAGTCAATTGGAAGAGACCAAAAAACGTGACAAAAGTTTGTAGTTTTCTGGGTCTTGCCGGCTATTATCGAAGATTTGTGCTGGACTTTTCTAATATAGCTGACCTATTGACTAAATTAACTCAGAAAGATCAACCATTTGACTGGAATGAAGCCTATGAAAGAAGTTTTTAAGAATTGAAAAACAAATTGACTATAACTCCAGTATTAAGCTTTCAGGACGGATTAGAAAGCTTTGTGGTGTCTACAAATGCTTCTAACAAAGGGCTAGGATGCGTGCTGATGCAAAAAGGCCATGTTATCGCTTATGCATCCAGAAAATTGAAACCACATGAGGATAACTACCCAACTCATGATCTAGAATTAGCTGCTGTAATCTTTACACTATCTAAGTGGAGACATTATCTGTATGGAGCGATGTTCGAGGTATATACAGACCACAAAAGTCACAAGTATCTACATTCATAAAAGGATTTGAATATAAGATAACATAAATGGATGGAATTTTTAGAAGACTATGACTTTTCCATCACCTATCATCTGAGAAAAGTGAATGTAGTGGCTAATGCTTTGAGTCGGAAGGCTGGGATGGCTCACCTACTGGGGGTAGAAGCATTAGAAAACCTAAAAATGGGTGTTGTGATGAGATTGAAGTAGCAAGCTTGGATTGTGGGAATTAAATTACAGCCCGAATTATATGATGAAATACGATGAGCCAAGCCAGTGAAAAATGGATGTCGAAACAGAAGGAAATTGTTGGAAGTCTTGAAGAGTCTAAGTTCAGTATCGATAAAAAAGGTACTTTTCTGTTCCATAAGACGATATGTGTGCCGGAAGAAAAGACAGAGAGGTTTTTAGATGAAGCACACAAGACGAGATATACGATACATCTAGGAGGCACAAAGATGTATAAGGATTTGAAGAAGCAAATATAGTGGAAAGGAATGAAAAGAGATGTTGCAGACTATGTACGAAAATGCTTGACCTGCCAGCTAGTAAAAGTAAAGCATCAGTGGAGGTCAGGGTTGCTACAACCGCTTCTAATCCCTGATTGAAAATAGGAGCAGGTCACCATGAATTTTGTTACAGGTCTACCAATAGCCCGAGGAAGATATGATAGCATCGGGGTAATAGTAGATCGATTGACTAAGTCTGCTCATTTCTTGCCAGTCGGAACACAGTATAAGGTTGAAAAACTAGCAGAGTTATATATTAAAGAAATTGTCAGACTTCATGGAGTTCTGACTAGTATTGTATCAGATCGAGATCTGAAGTTCACTTTGAGACTTTGGAAAGGCCTACAAGAACATTTGGGAACAAGACTATAGTTTAGTTCTACAGCTCACCCACAAACAAATGGACAGTCAGGAAGGGTCATCTGGATCTTAAAAGACGTGCTGCGAGCTTGTGTCTTGGATTTCAGCGAAAGTTGGAACTTCCTCTGATTGAATTTGCTTATAATAACAATTATCAGCCTACTATTCAGATGGCACCCTACAAAGCATTGTATGGGAAGAAATGTCATTCACTATTACACTAGGATCTCGAAGAGTAGAAGTAACACTAATAAGTCTCCTAGAACTATAAGGCTTGAATTAATTCAAGAGACTATTGAAAAAGTACATATGATTAAGCAAAGGATGAAAGCTGCTCAGGATCGACAAAAGAGTTATACAGATAAGCGAAGGAAGGATTTGGAATTTGAGGTTGGTGACCAAGTTTTTCTTAAGGTATCACTGAGGAAAGGTGTCCGAAGAATTGGTGAATGTGGAAAGCTTAGTTCGAGATACATTGGTCTCTATGGGATATGTGAAAGAATTGGACCAATAGCTTACCGTTTAGTGCTACCCTAAGGCCTGATAGGAATACATGATGTCTTTCACGTATCACAGTTTCGGAAGTACTATATTGATTCTTCTCACATGATTTCACATGAGCACATGCAGTTGAAAAGTGATCTGACGAACGAAGAGCAACTGATTCGTATCTTGGATCGAAAATTTCAAGAGCTTAGGAATCAGAGGATTCCTCAAGTAAAGGTGTTTTGTTATAACCTTAAAGTGGAAGAAGCAACTTGGGAACAAGAAGATCTCATACGCCAACAATATCCCAAACTCTTCCAGTTCTCATGTGAGAATTTGGGGACCAGATTCTTTTAAGGGGGAGGTCTGTAACACCCCTAGAAATTATATGATTGGTGGAAATTTCTTTATCATTATTTTTGTTTTTATGAACTTTAATTAAATATTCATTTTTAAAAGTTTTGGGGATAAATAGCAATTTGAGTAAAACTTGATTGAATGACATTTAAAAATTTTGTGGGTCAAACTAAAAGTATTTTTGGTCACTGGGCAAAAGTCAGGCACTAAAGGGTTGAGGGGTTGAATTGATATTAAGCCACACTTGGGGGGACCGAACTGAAGGCTAGAATAAATTTTGGGGTCAATCTGTGAAGTTGGAAAAATATCCTTTAAATACATTTCCTTCCCCCCCTCCGCCTCCTCAAATTCTTCCATTTTTCTCCCTGCACACCACCATCTTTCTCTTCGGCAACCATCTCCGGCGATAGTAGATTTTCGAAAACTAAATCGACCAAAAGCTTCCCCTCGTCACCAAGACCACATTAATACCACATGCAAGTCATCCTCTCTGGCGAACCACTAGAATTTTGGAGTTGAAAGTTGGCCGACGGCGGCGAGTAACGGCCACGGCAGAGCAGCGGCGGGAGCTAGCTTCTGAGTGGTGTTTCTGGTACAGTCCAGCTTAAGGAACACCGTGGTGCCTTTGCATTGGAGTTGGTTCGACAGTGATAGTGAAATTAAAGAAAACCAACCGCGGCGAATGGTGGTCCAAATACTTCAAAGCTGTAATTAACGATCTTTTCGATGGCGAAGCTCGTAATTGATCAGGGCATTGTGTTGGTTGAGCTAAGATGCATTGATTGGTCGTAGCAGTGCCCCATTCCGGCGGTAGTACTGAGGCAGTTTCCTCGCCTCATCGTGGTGGTTTCAGTAGTAGTGTTGGAACCTGTTAAGTGAACTCTAATAATCAGATTTTGGGTAAAGAGTTGGATTGGGGTTATATATATACATATATGTTATATCATTTCAATTCCTATAAATCTTATATTGAGATATATATATTGAGATGGGAATATGTACTGGAACCAGAAATAAGGCCATGCATGTTTATTTTTACAATCCTAGTGGACCCGAATTTGAGACAAATGTGACAAAAATTGGATTATTAAAGATAGTTTGGCTATTATTATCAACTTTGTGTATCGCTATAATGTTAATTATATAATTTAAGAATCTGATTATAAACTTTAATCGGGGTAGATATATAAATCTTGTGAGTAGTTTGGTATTAACGGTGTAATTAGTATATTTCCTAATGAGAATGTCGAACGAACCCTAACTATCGTATTAATTGAGTAATTATTGATTATAGGTTGTTATTCATATAATTGTGATTTTAAGGTCGAACGAGGATTTTGACAGTAAATCTGTTCTTTTATATAGGTGACAAGGAGTTGGGTCCTGCAGACTAGTAGGCAGAGCTAACTTTTCTGAGGCTATTGATGTGAGGGTTTGCCAATCTGGCACTTATTGTATAAACCTATTTGTTAATTGTGGTATGCCCCTATGAGGGTTAAGCTGGTTTCTGTTCCGTGATTGAATCCTGATTGTTGGACTCTGTTAATTGTTTGAATTCTTGTTATTATTTGTTAATTGATTCGGATACCCCTGTGACAATTATTTCCTAGACTTGGATTATGTTGATAATTGAGTACTCCTGTCCTGGCGCCAAGAACCTTTTGTTGTCTTATCTGGTAATAATCAATTTGAATTCATTCTGATTATCGCTTGTTTGGCTCTGTTGGCTTATTTGAGTTTATTTTGTATGTCATTAATTTTCCCTGTATGCAGAATTGTACCATTTGGATTGTTAATTGTTACCTTGTTGACACATTTGATTTATCTGGTTTAGTATTGTGTGGCCTTGTCGGCAATTTATTTGTTGATTCATGATATATGTATGGAGATTTGTTAGGCCGAGTGCCGATCCTAGCGGAATGCTTGGGTATATGGGACAGGTTAGGGATACTCCTGGGTGTCAGCGATATGCTAGGGATACTCCTAGGTGTCAGCAATGTGCCAAGGATACTCCTAGACATCAGCGATGTGCTAGGGATACTTCTAGGCATCTGCCACACACCAAGTTCTCATGCTTAGGTATGTTATGTTTGGTTGGAATAAGGAGAATATGATATGCATGTTATGTTATGATTTGTTAGATTACATATGTTGCTCGGGTTTATTTTATGTCGATTGTATTTCGACAGTTCGTATTCTGGTCTTCGAGCAATAAGGAATAAGAGGTTCCTATTTGCTGACTTTGATAATGCTTGTATTTCTGACACGTTTATGTTCTATTTGCATTGTATTAATAATATATAATCTGTTAAATTGTTTTCTCTTCAACAGAGCCCTCTTGATCTAATATTGAATTTTATCCCTCCCTAAGTCCTTTGGACTTACTCTCCCGTATTATCCATAATTTTCCCAGGCAAGATTAGATGATGGACACGGACTTCAGGCTTGGACTGGAGAAAATATTTTGTAATAGAATTGGTGTTTATGTGTGCTTATGAGTTCACTTGGATATTATGTTATGATTTAGAAATGTCGTGGCAAGTTAAGTTTGAATTAAAGACTCGTAGTATGTATATATAATGTTGAATGTTTTAGGTCGACTTATGGCATGCATATAGTACTGTTGTTGAAGTCTGTTAAGTTGAAGCATGTTGCAGTTGTTGATGAATTTTGAAATTTTTCTTATGGGTCTACTGACTGTCTTATGGGTTAGATTTAAGTTTGAATTGAATTGACTTCTCAACTTAAGGGTTATCCTGAGTGGGGTGTCACAACATGTATCCTTAACTTAGCTTAACCTTAAATAACCTACAGGTCTTTGCAATAAGCTAAGTAGCTTACATGGGCCAAGTGTTTAAGTTGGACACTCAATAGATTAGTTCAATTCTTATTAATATCTCCCAGCTTGGTATCAATAGTTCGTGGTCCTTTCTCGATCTTAGAGGATCTCTTCATACTTTTACTCATGGCCCTTGTGTTTTAATTGCCAATCTCTTCATAAATTTCAGTGAATGTATTCTAAATACCCGTGGTATTTTCCATAAGGTCTTTTACAATACTCTTAGAACTACTAGTCTAGTCATGTATATCACTAATCCACAAAGGTATCATTCCCCTATAATTAGATTCTATAATCTGCCTCCTTGCTTCATAATTTATTCATCCAATTAGTGTAAGGATTTGACGTCATCGTTTATCTTTTTCTATACATTTTCAGTTGAAGTGTTCTCATCTGAGTGTTTGATCTTGTTAATTTGGTTAATTAGTAACTGTCCGTTATGATATAACCAACTTATGATTGAGACAAATTAATATTTCCCATTGGCATTAATTTCTAGTGTGCTAAAGTTTTGCCTTTAGAAAGCGGGTGAAATTTAACTTGGCCTGCAGCATCCCACCAACACATTTCCAAATAGTACCGAGGTTTTTATGCTATTTAAAACATAGGACACTTGGATATGAGATAAGACTTTCTAGGGTTCGAGTCGGTGCACACAATTACGTTTGTACACGAGCTACTGAAGATAAATATATATACATATATATGTATATATATACACATGTATATGTTTATCTAACTCTTAAGAATACTAGGATGTTCTTTTTAAACTTGTTGATCATCAAATTGGTGGCAAAATTGCTATATCATTCCTTAGGGTACGAAATATCAAAATATGGTAGAAACTTTGTGGAGTTCATTTGATATATCCAATTTCTTGGATACACAAACCTTATCCCTAATTTTATCAGTGTATATGAATCTCATTCTTAATGGTATTAAGGTGTTTATTTAATGCAATTGATCATTGTAGTTTGTGGTGAGGAAACATAGCTTCATCTATCATATTATCAATAAGATTATTTATCCAATCATGTCTAGTATATGGATATGCAATAATGAGTTTCCCTTATGGATATATTTATTCAAGTTCTGTATTATCTCAACCTCTATAAGTTAAGATTCTAGTTTTCCATTGTCAAGAGCTTGGGTAAGGTTTCTCATTTCCAAACATAAAGCTTTATCCTTTATTTTCCATTTACAAGTCTTATGTATTTTTCATTTTTTTTAATTAATTACAATATCGATATAATATTCCCCATATTTCATCACTATCCTTTTTGCTAAGGTTCCAGCATCAATTTTTATATCCTATCATTTCCATTTAATTCCTTCAAATCCTTCTTCACTGACTTCTATATTCGTACATGATATTTTTCTTGAGTATTCCAATACTAACTCTAGGTGTCTTCTGCATTCTTTAACAAACATTATCCCCTTCTCCTCGGGTTATAATTTTTTTTTTTACAACTTCATTCTTATAGGCAATTTTTCTCTCGATCTGCTTGTTATCACCTGGTGCTCATACTAATGAGCTTTCTTACTGTTTATGAGCTATTTTTTTCAAATATTTAAATCATAACCATACACACGTATTAGTTATATTTCTCTTAAAAGATTTTCTTATGAGAGATATTCCTTATTTTTGTCTCAAATACCATGATGCAGTTATACTCGTCAATTCCACTGCTGAAATATAGATTTCTTTGAAAAAACAATACTCTACAGGCCTCAACCGTACTTATAAACCAAAACACAGATTATTCCAAAATGATCCTTGGCTTCTCAAGTTCCATTACCACAAATACACCGATACGACAGTTTGATACCAAGAATATTATCCCACCAGATATCACTAATGTTATATGCTCGATATCAAAAATAGTGGATTAAACACTGGTTGGCCATCCCAATACCAATCCTTTCCTTTTTCGATATCAAGCAATATCCCAAAAGTTCATATCCTAACTAGATTTTCATGTCAATCTTAGCCCCTTTAATCCCTAAGTTCCATATTCCAAGGAGATTCGGGCTATCGGCATATCACTTCCCAAATAGTCATATCATCCGTATCATAAGATACTTTGATGTCCAAAATATCAATCTAAAAGATCTTCTGCTTATCTAATTCAATTCTAACTAAAATGATTATCGGTTCACACAACGATTAGAGTGCTCTCAAACAAATTCATGTCTAATATAAGTCGCCAAGAGTATTATTCCTCCCAAATATAAGAAATCACATGCTCAAAACTTTAGGAGTTACAGATTATACATTGGTCGACCACCAAACTATAATCCTTCACATCCTTCGGATTGAACATTATCCCAAAAATTCATGTCCTAGTCATATTCCAGAGTCATACTTAATCTCCACTAACCTAAAACTTTTATGTCTCATTCAATGCTCAGAATCAAGCTTCCTCTCCACTAATCAACCTTTCAAACTCCAAGGATCATATCCTAGTGTAGCTTAGGTTTTCAAACCGAAGCTCTGATACCACCTCTGCAATGCCCTGACCGAGAGGCACCTATTTCCCGATCGAGGTGCTATCCATTCTATACCACAAGCTTTCTGAATAACAGAAAATGCAATTCTCAAAATCTAAAGTATTTAATTTCTACAAGTAACACCTGCCAAAGGTTCAACTATGAACCAAAATATCATGAATCACACTTAGCACTTCTATCACCCTCATTACCTCATGTGTCGCCTGGGCTAGTATATCTTCATCACTTGTCTTTATCTGGGGTAAAGAACAAAAAATAATAATAAAATAACGTAAGTCCGAATGACTTAGTGAGATAGTTTAGCACTAATAACAGAGTGACGATTTCTCAAATATTATATAAGCAATAAGTAGAAGCATTAAAATTTCCAAAAGTTGTGAGAGAAGATTTAAGTCAAAATTTAAAGCAATCTATCTCACCACCATCCCATACAAGTGATTAGACTTCACAAAATTTACTATCTCTCACAGAGGTTTAAATCTCAATTACGACTAAAAAGGGTCGACATACCTTTGAACAACAATTGGATTTTTGTCAAATATTCAAGTTTTGAAACATAAGGATCAAGCATATTAATGGCTTTCACAAGTTTGTTGTTGGTAGTTCTCCTACCTTATCTCTCCACTTTAGAAAATACGAAAATCCTTATTCTTCCAAAGTACTGAGTGATTGACTCGGACACTTAATCACTCACTAAGCATGGCTGGCCGCATACCTGATCCCGCTCATAGACGGCTTCTTCCAACTTACTATGAGTAAGGATTATATGTACACTTTATATGGGTATCAATCGAAAGATTCGTCACCAGCGGTCCATTCCACCTAGTCGTCTTCCGGAACCAATCCCAAGGCCCACCCCAAGGGTATTAAGTATATCATTGCTATCATTGAGTATGTCCAACAACATTTCACTGAATACTTTAATTCGCCATGATAAATAAGTACTCACTAAATCAACACCAAGCTCATTCCAAGATAGATATGGCGATGATAGAAAGATATACTTCAAAATCCCTTTTCAGTTTTCACACACAATCCCTTATTTCAGGTAAATAGCGTAAATAAAGTTCAATAGGAATCATAATCAGCATAAAGTAGCGAAATGTGGTAAATTTCTCAACATGTATATTGAAAGGAATAAAGCAAGCAGGATATATAACAAGGATATATGTTCTTTCCGCGGCAAAGAAATCTCATATTGTTAAGTATAAACTCACCTAGTAAATGTGGAGAAATTCCTAGTCGTATAGTTGTTCAGGTCTTGGCTTCTTAGGTAAACTAATAAGTGTCATAAGATAACCTGAGTTATCATCTTATCAATCCTCTAAATCTTAAGTATAAATATGGTTATTGTCTTTATCGAATTTAAGGTTATTTTGACACAGCTCCAGTAATCCTGGTTTCATACCTAAATACTTAAGACGTTTAAATGTAGTAATCCTGAGTGGCTATCTCCAACAAGCTTCCTTTATCACTTCACTTATTTTACAGTTACGTAACAAGGGTCCAGGTTCCTAAATTAATCTGGTTTTACGAGTTTATCAGATCTAGCTCGGGTAATTCATTTCCATTCTAACATTTATATAACTTAATCTTTAGATTAAGTTTGGCAATATTTTGGTTCACAACATACTATATTATTGGGTCTAAAAATGTACTTTTAAATCAATTTTTCTTAATTTACCAACTTAGGATTATAATCAATTTTGTTCAATAATTACAAAATTGATCATCATCTCAAATGGAATTACATTTCAATAATCTTAATTCAATAAGCATTGAGTTAGAATTGTAAAAATCAATCGAGTTAACATTCGATATGAAATTGACTCAATTGGATTGAATCAAGATCCAATCTCAAGTTGAAAATGGTCTGGATAAGCTTAAAATTACATTTTGAACCTTCTGTCAAGCTATCACCGGAGCACCATCGCTGGCTGCCGCCGGTAGACCACTACCGAAAAATTATCCGACAACACCAGCTTTTGTGCTTCTTTTCAATGAACAAAACCCCTAATTCAATTTCGTGATTGTACTGTTTGACTAATTAATTGGCCGCCCAAAGTTGCGGTAAAGCCCTAGCACCGCAGTGCTTCAAATTTTCCTCTGCTGCTGGCTAAATCCCAAAATTAAGACCACCGGCAACTTGCCCATGCCATTCTGACCAAAATCCATCAAAGCCCTCTAAGTTTCCACCATCGGAGGTGGTAGAACAGCCACCACCGCCACACGTCCACTGGCCATAAAATTTTCCAACAAAATCTTTGGTGTTTTGGGTTGTTTTTGGTATAGTTTTGTTGTTTATGGTTTCGAGCAAAAACGAAGGATAACCGAGTTTGGGAAGAGTTGGGTTCACCTTTGAAAATTTTAAGAAATTATGTCCTTCATTGTATATATATAAAGTATTTCTTCAGTTTATTCAATTCGACCCCCATATTTCTAATCGCCTTCAATCTTACCCCAAAAGTTTGAACCACCTTTCACTTTGGTCCCCTCAGTTTTAGTTAAATCCTTTAACTTTTAATTCTTACATTTTGGCCCATGACATTTTTGTTTCTAGACAATTGGGTCCAATTTTAATTATTCTAAAGTCCTTAGGCTTTTAATTTACTCACATCGACCCCCATAAATTTTATAATTTTGGGCAATCAAATCCTTCTCTTATTTACAATTTAATCCCTCAATTGTCAATATTTAATCCTAGATTTTAATTAAATCTAATCCAAAATTAATCTAGCCAAACTTATCAAATTTATATTTTATTTTAGGATTTCAAAATTTAGGGTGTTACACCCTCACCCCTATTGGTCAACACCCACCCCAATCTGGGCCGCTGGCTATGCATGGCCAAGTGGCCAAACCTAGCCATGCCTGGGCGGCTGGCCATAGCTAGATTACTAGCCAACAGCCGCCTGGCGCAAGCATGGCCAAGAAGCCAACAACTTGTATCCGTTGGCGATGACCAGTCCAGATGGAGTGAGGGGCTGGGTCGGAGGGGTCTGTGTGTGTGCGCACGCACTAGGGGTTTGTTGGCGTGGGGGTTGGGAAAGAGAGGGGGTGGAAGAAAAGATTTTTTTTAATTTTATTTATTTATTTTTTAACTAATCTATTAAGTATTATTATCAAGTGTTAATTTAATATTATTCAACATCAATTTAGATATTATTATTAAGTATTAATTTGATATGATTCAAAACAATTAATTTTTCACTTATTAGTTATTTAAAATTATTTCATTATGTTATCCAAAATGATTAATGATTAAAATTATATCAAAGCAATTTAAATGATCAAATTAGTTGTTTAAAATTATCAAAAGTATATTGTTAGTTTAAATTATTTAATTACATAATTTAAACTATTAAATTATTTTAGATTTATTTATTATTTTAATATTATGGTTATAAAACTACATTATTTAACAGATAGATTTTATTTTTATTTTTATTATGACTGATTTAAACAATGTTAAAAAATTACACCACAATGGTACAAAAAAATATTACAAACATATTTGAGGGCATTCTATCTCAAGACTAATTGGAACAGTTATCAAAAAATATTTTTGAATTTTCATATAAATTTTCGAATAACTTCAACAAATTTATTAATGGAGGCTGACGGTTCTTCAAAAATATTTCCATTAATTGAGTGAAATATTAGGGGTTCATCATAATTTGTATAGACTGATTTAAACCCTGGGGGTTCTATGTAATTAACCTAACTAAAATTATTAAAAATATTAGTAGATTTTTCTATGGTAGATCAAACTTGAGGGGTTTTTTTTAAAAAATATATATATATATACAATGATTTCCATCAAAGATTTAATGAAAGATTGGACAGATGACTAAAAGTGATTTTGTTACATATGTTAGATTTATTGTAACAAAATTGATTTTTTGTTACAAATAACGTTTTCTTTAGTAACAAAGTAAAAGTCTTGTTACTTTTAACTCAAATTTGTTACCTTAAATTTTTTATGTTCGTAACTAAATAATTATTCGTAATGGAAAATGTTATTTTGTTACATATAACATTTTCCGTCATATAAGAAGATATATTTGTAACAAAATTTGGTACCTTTTGTAACAACAAAATATTTGTTACAAATAAAATATATTGTAACAAAGTTTTTAGTTACTAAATTTTAATTAACTTCCCTCCAAAATTCATTCCCTCCAAATATCAATTGTATACATATGGTAACAATGATTTTCGTTACTAATTATAAACGAATATTAAATTAAATTTTTACTAATACTTGTGGGTTGGGCTTTTGTTCAAGAAATGGACTTCACAATAATGTAAAGAATTTGTTAATTAGGTTTAACCAATTTTTTAGTGAATTATTATTGAACTGTGTTTTATTTTAAAGATTGAGCTTGAAGAAATTTGAAGTGAATAATCCATCAGTTGGGCCAATTTCTTTAAAATATTGGGCTTTATAAATTTTTTGTGAATTATTCAATGAATTGGGAGTTTTCATTTAGAGGAAAAATGCAAAATTGGTCCTATAACTATACCCAACTGGCAAATTTTGACTTTATGTTTTTGGTACACGAACTTTTGAATTTTTGGCAATTTGAGGACAAATCTAGCCTGAATTCATTTGCAGCAGGCCCGATCCACATGGCACCACGTCACATCCTCTCTCCTACGTGGCATGTGGTGTGGCAACCCCTTCTTGCCATGTATTTTACTAGACCAAAAAAAAAAAGGATATTTGCATAAAAAATTAAAAATAGGTACATAAAAATTGAAAAAAGCAAAAAGATAAAAAAAAAAAAAAAAAAAAGATAAATCTTGAAAAATATTTATATACTTATAGATTTATATATATATATTCACATATATAAACACACATACACATGTATCCCACTTGCTAAATTATCAAATTAAATGAATTGAGTCCTAAAAAAAAAATTTAAACTTGCACATTAGAATTTAAAATATCAAATAACCTTCAAATTTATAAAATTTTATTTCATACGAATTTACCATCTAAAATTTTTTAAAAATCTAATTTATCACTTTAGGCCATATAATTTTAATAATATTAAGTTAAAATATCTAATAATGTTAAAATAGTAAAATTTCTAAAAATTTAAATAAATTTTGTTGACTTTATTTATTAAGTTAAAAATGAAATAAAAATTAAACAATAAAAATTTAAGTCTATCCTATTATCTATATAATTCAAAATTACATAAGAATATTAAAATGATAAATACATCTAAAATAATTCAGTTAAATATAAATATATTTTATTTATTAATTCAAATATGACAAAAAAAACTTAAACAATAAAATTTTAAGTCTGTCATCCTAACTATATAATTATAAATTACATAATAATATTAAAATCAAAAATATTCTAAACATTAGAATTTAAAATATCAAATATCCTTCAAATTTATAAAATTTTATTTCATACGAATTTATCATCTAAATTTTTTTTAAAATCTAACTTATAACTTTAGGCCATATAATTTTAATAATATTAAGTTAAAATATTTAATAATGTTAAAATAGTAAAATATCTAACAATTTAAATAAATTTTTTTGACTTTATTTGTTAAGTTAAAAATGAAATAAAAATTAAACAATAAAAATTTAAGTCTATCCTATTATCTATATAATTCAAAATTACATAGTAACATTAAAATGATAAATACATCTAAAATAATTCTATTAAATATAAATATATTTTATTTATTAATTCAGATATAATAAAATAAAACTTGAACAATAAAATTTTGAGTCTATCATCCTAACTATATAATTATAGATTACACAATCAAATTAAAATAAAAAATATTCTAAAATAATTCAATTAATATAAATAATGAATTTAATAATAAGAAGAAGAATCTCCACACTTCCCCTCCAGCACTTCATATATTTCTCATTTCTTTTCTTTTTTCTTCATTCTTTTCTTTTCTTTTTATTCTCATTTCTCTCTTCTTCCATTATTTCATATATTTCTCATTTTATACATATATGTATAAATTTATCATTGTTTCTCATTTCTCATTATTTCATATATTCTCATTTTATACATATATATATATATAAATTTATCTATAAAATTTTAAATAATTGTTATGTTTATCTTTTTCCATTCTAATTATTCATACATGTATACTTGTTTTTTCTATTTATACTTATTCACATATATATAATATACATATATATAAATTTATCAATAAAATTTAAATTACTTTTATTTTATCCATTTTTTTATTTATTCATTCCAAATTAAATAATATCTAATATTTATAAAAACATATATATAATATAATTTTTTATTCATACTTATACGCATATATAGTATATATATATACATATATATATAAATTTCAATAAAATTTAAAGAAGATTCATCATATACTTCTCATTTTATACATATATAAATTTATCATTATTTCTCATTTCTCATTATTTCATATATTCTTATTTTATACATATGTATAAATTTATTTAATGAATTTGGATGGCAATGCAATTTTGTTTCCCTCCAACTTTGTATTCCCTCCAAAATTTGGCCCATAAAAAATATTAACAATTATTTTTATTATTAGTTTGACATAATAATTTAACTTGATTTCTTCCAAAAAATTGATTCCCTCTAACAATAATGAATTCTCTTCATTTTTTCGATTCCTCTAAATTTTAGCTCCTCCATTTTTTTTGTATAAATAATTTATAGAAAAATTAATTTCTTTTATCTTAGATTATATGATGAATTGACATATAATTTTTTAAATTATTAAATAATTTTCTATTATAGTTAAAATAGCTAAATAACATATAATTTGGACTTATAAATTTTGGTGCTTAACAATTTAATTTTTTATTATAATTTATTACAATATTTATTTAGAAAAATTCTAAAAACTCCTTAAAATAAATAGTTAAAGGTTACATACCTGAATAACAAAAGAAAAGAAAGAAATCTACTTTACCATAATACTTAATGAAAAGAAGACGGTCCCTGAAGTTAGGCCTGTTAATTTTATATTTCGTATTTTATCGTTGTATTGGCCAATTAAAGATTTTTATAACTTATAAATATCTATATGCTAACTGTGTGTATGTTTTACTATATAAATTGCTAAAATGAAATAACTTTCGTGGTTTAATATAGTATAAAAAAAGTAGTAACTTAAAGTATATTATTAAATATAATGATTATTAACTTTCATAGACCTGAACAAGTTGTTCTTAAGAATTAGTTGGTCTACATGTTATATTTCCTTCAAAAAAATAAGTTTCCCTCCAAAAATGAATTCCCTTATTATTTTTTTATTCCCTCCAAAATTTTGCTCCTCCCTCCATTTTGTGAATAAATAGTATGTACAAAAATTATTTATTTTATCTTATATTATAAGATGAATTATGATGTATTATTATGGAGCTTAAAAATTTAATTCTTTTTTTTGTTATTATTTACTAGGACATTGTTTTTTAACAAAAAGATTTTAGAAAAATTGTTTACAAATTCTAAAAACTTTAGTCTTTATATGTAATTAATTTCATTTTAAAAATTAAAATATTTGTACTAATAATATATTGATGTGGACAATTTGAACATGCATTTATTGAAAATTTTCTATACTTAATTAACGCAAATTGTTTTAAAATTGATCAACTTTTATAACTTTAATATAGTTGGAATTTTGAAATTATTTTGAAATACTCACGACATTATAATATAAACTTAGTAATATAGTTATAAGTTTAATAAAATTATTTTTTATCCCCATATATTTGATTAAATATTTGAAGAACTGTTAGCATCCTTAACAAATTTGTAGAAGTCGGTTGAAAATTTATATTAAAATTCAAAAATATCCCTCAAAAGTTATTTTGATTATCTTTAAGACAAAAATACCATTGGACATATTTGTAACTTTAACATGGGGGTTTAACTTTAATATTATTTAAATTACTCAAAATAAATTTAAATAATTTTATTAATATTTTTTTAAAATATTAAATAATCTTTTAATTAAAGTTGGATTAAAAAAATAAAAATTTAAAGTAATCAACATATGTAAAGTAACTTAATCAAATTTAATTAAACATATTTATTAATTATAAAATTAAAATAAAAATCAAATCCATCTCTTAATTAAATATGATTTTATTTTTAAATTACATCTCAATAATATTAAAAAATAATCATACCTAAAATAATTTATTTATATTAATTTAAATATATTTATTAAATATAAAAACATTTTATTAACTAAAATAAATAATTTTAAAATAAAAATAAGATCTAAAAATATCATACTAACACTAGTAATTTTAAAATGTCTATTTCACCCTATCAACCCAATAAAAAAATTATTGATATGATATCTTGTTCCCTTCTAAAACACAAATAAATAAATAATTTTCTTCCAATTCATTTTTCACTTACCACCTACAAATAAACAACCATCACATTCTCCAACCCCACTTCCAAAAAATCATATTCCTAAAATATTTTGACAAAATGTTCCAAGTCATAAACAAACAAGCCCTAATTTAAACTAATTTCATTAAATTTATCAATTAATAAAAATTAAATAAGTCAAAATATGGAAGATATAGAGTCGGAACCCTATAAGACCTTGTGTATGTGTGTATATAAATAAAAAAATAAAATTTATTTATTAATCAAAATAAATAATTTAAATAAAAATAAAATCTAAAATGTTATCCTAACAATATAATTTTAATAATTTTAAATAAATAAAGATTTTTAATTATTTTGAACAAAATAATATAATGATTTTAAATAAGTAACATAAGTAAAAAAATTTAATTTAAGTTAATTTAATTAAAATTTATTAATTAACAATAAATAAATAAGTAAATATATATATATATATATATATATATTCTCCTTCTTCCACACCCCGCCACCCACCCTTGCCTCTTCCAACCAGCCCCCCCCACCCCAGGCTTGGCCATGGCAGGCTGCTGGCCATTTTTCCATGGCCAGGCGGTGAGGGGTTGGGGGTGGATGTTATATATATATATATATTTATATCATATTTATTTTATATATTTATGTATATATTTATATCATATTTATTTTATATATATTTATATTGAAATTATACATATATATATATTTATATGATATTTTTATTCAGATATAAATTTTTTTTATTAGGATTTTGTTATATATTTTTAAATTTTTTTTTTATTTTTTTAAATTTTTTTAGTGAAGGTTGATTGGGCATTCAAAATTTGTGGAATTTTTATAAATAACTCAAAATTTTGAGTTGTTGGGTAATTAATTTTTTTTAATTTTACAATTTTGTCTGAATACTAATGGAAGTTGAGATGTTGTCCCAAATGTATTAAAAATTTTAGAGTTTTGGTCCTATAAGTGTCAACTTAATTACCGAAAGTGCAAACCCCCCCCCCCCCCAATCCAATGAGACCAAAAATATAATTTTTCTAATATAACCAAACACTACATTAGCAAAAAAAGAAAAGAAAACTAAGGGCTCCATTGAAATGGTAATAATTTTATTGGGTTAGTTGCAATTTACCCCATTGTAATTTGTGAAATAAGTATCAAACCCTTATGTAAAAAAAAAAAATATATATATATATATATATATACAAAATAGTTTCTTTATGTTTTATAAAACTACGCACACCACCTCCCCCTCCACATTTATTTCCCATTTAACGTAATTTTAATATTAACAAATCAATTTACCCTTAATCATTTCATATATATACAATTCAATTTAAATAACTTTTTATTATCATATTTTATTTATTTATTCTTTTTTTTTCATTCTTTTATTTTCTTTTCTTTTTATTCTCATTTTTTTCTTCTATTATTTCATATATTTCTCATTTTATACATATATATATATATTTATTATTGTTTCTCATTTCTCATTATTTCATATATTCTCATTTTATACACACACACACACACACACACATTTATCTATAAAATTTTAAATAATTTTTATTTTTATCTTTTTTCTTTCTAATTATCCATACATATATACTTATTTTTTCT
The DNA here is from genome assembly GCA_018894105.1 of Jacaranda mimosifolia. NCBI lineage: Eukaryota > Viridiplantae > Streptophyta > Magnoliopsida > Lamiales > Bignoniaceae > Jacaranda > Jacaranda mimosifolia. Next base: position 33,023,746 of record CM032123.1, read on the forward strand.
ATTTATACTTATTCACACAAATATAATATACATATTTATAAATTTATCAATAAAATTTAAATTACTTTTATTTTTATCTATTTTTCTATTTATTCATTCTGAATTACATAAATTTAATATTTATAAATATGTATAATATAATTTTTTGTTCGTTCTTATTTACATATATAGTGTTTATACGCCACAAGAAAATAGGTTAATCGCGCCATATACTTTGCGCTGGTTTTTCTAAACTACCGCAATTAATAATATTATTTCTTTTACTAATTAGATTGCTCTTTGTTTTTAACTTTAAAGGGTTTTGTCCACAATTTTTTAATATATATATATATATGTAATGCCAATTATTTTTTAAAAACAATCTTATTTAATTTTAATTTTTGATTAAAAATCAATTAAGTTAAGGCAAAACTATGATAGTAAAGATTGAAAAAAAGTAAAATAAATCAAAATAAATATATAAAATAATTATAAAGTTAAAATCAATATTAGTATATAAGTTAATAGAAACCTTTTAATTTGACTCATAACTTAGTTATCGAATAATTAAGTGACGAAAAGAGTTTGGCATTAGTCATATAAAGTTTAAACTATAGTAAATTGATAAAATAATTATAAACTTAAAATTGATTTTAAAATATGAATTAGTGACAAAATATGAGGATGAAATTATAATGTAAAATAAAATATAGAAAAAACAAATTATTTTATTCATTCTCAAAATTTTGTATAAATATAATTGGATATTCATATTATATTTTGCAAATAACAAAAAAATAGTGAATAACAAAAAAAGTTGTTAACCTTTCAAATAATCAAAATCAAAATTTCTCATTATTTCATATATTCTCATTTTATACACACACACACACACACACACACATATATATATATATATAAATTTATCTATAAAATTTTAAATAATTTTTATTTTTATCTTTTTTCTTTCGAATTATTCATACATGTATACTTATTTTTTCCATTTATACTTATTCACATATATATAATATACATATATATAAATTTATCAATAAATTTTAAATTACTTTTATTTTTATCTATTTTTTCTATTTCTTCATTCCGAATTAAATAATATTTAATATTTATAACTATGTATATAATATAATTTTTCATTCAAACTTATATACATATATAGTATATATATATATACACACTACAAGAAAATAGGTTAATCGCGGCATATATTTTGTGACGGTTTGTCTCAACCGCCGCAAAATATTAATTTGATGGTAGTTAAGCAACGATTTATCCAAACCGCCGCTGAATTAGCCATTTAGCGGGGTTTTAAAAAATCACCGCCGAATTTATAATATATGTCGGTGGTCAGTGTAACATTCCCTGAATGAATAACTTCACGCTGATTTTTCTAAACCGCCAGAATTAATAATATTGTTACTTTTGTTTGTTAGATTGTCCTTTATTTTTTACTTTAAAGGGTTTTGTTCACAATTTTTTAATATATATATATATATGTAGTGCCAATTATTTTTTAAAAATATTTTTTTTATAAATTTCTAAAATAAAGTATTTTAGATTATAAGCTCTTCTACAAATATATTAAGCCTTTACCTAACAATTTATATATACATATATGTAATAAAATTCATTTGCTTCATGTAGCTATGTTATATAATTATCTCACACTTTTTGTTTATTTCTTTTAATTCACTATTTGATACTCTTATTTTATTTATTCAAATGACAATTATTATTTTGTTTTTAAAAATAAAACAATGTTTGCCTGATAACATGTGAAATTGCTTGAGAGCTCTATATGGAAGAGATGAATAAGTAGTTGAGCAAATGCAAATATTAACTTTCGGACGTGCAGCCAAGATGGTTAGGTGCTTACTTGAGGGTGGGCATGGCGCAGGATCGAGACTTTGCTGCTAGCAATTTTGGGAGGAATTTGCGTTGGGCCTGTGGGTGGGCCGGTGTAGGCGCCGGGCCTTGCGGCCGCTCTTGCTGTTGGGCGCTGGGTTTAGTGGGCCGGTGTGGGCGCTGGGCCTTGCAGGTGGGCGGGCCGATGGCGCTGGGTCGAGCTGTCGGCTTGCGAGTGGGCCGGCCTGTGGCGCTTTTGCTGATGGGCCGTGGGCTTGAGTGTTGGGTCTGAGTCTAACAAGGCCTGGTGGGCCGGTGGGTGCTGGGTTGAGCACAGCAGGGTTGCTTGCGAACGACTGGGCCCTGCTGGTGGGTGATGGCCAAGGTCGAGCCCAGAGTTCTATGGCCCAGTAGGCGTAGGACCGAAGTCAAATGGCCCATCCATATGAAGCAGCCCAAACAGGAGCCCATGCGCACACATTTAGTAACAAAACTTTTAGTTATTTATTCCATTGGTAAATGCTTATTTTTGAATTAAAATTTTATTTAACTATTTATAACCAAATATTTTTTTACATAAACAATTAGTAACTATACTTAATTAAACAAATAATATCATTATATTATGCATTGGTAAAGAAAAAATAAAATGCAACAAAATTGCCAATGTTTTAGTAACTAAATATTTCGTTACGCTATAAAAATCTATTGTAACTACTATACTTTTTTGTTACTAATATCATATTTTGGTAACAATACATTTTGTCGCCATAAGTCCATCATTCGTAATGAACCATAAATTTCGTTACTAAAACCTTTTGCGACGGGCTTTAGGGCACTAAACTTAAGTAACGAAAAATTCGTTACCAATATTTTGGGTAACAAATTTCGGCTTTATGGTAACAAAATTATTCGTTACTAAAAGTGTAATTTGTTGTAGTGGATGGCAACGGGGCGGGTTTGCCAAGACCTGAAACCCACCCTACTTCATTTTAGGCTCCTAACCCGTCTAACCCATTTTTCCATTTTTTTTCTTTTTTTTTCATTAAAATATATAATATACAAATCATATGTTTTCAAAATTAATTAAGATAAACATACACAAAGAATATATATGTGTATAAAAAATTAGAGTCCAATATACAATGAGTTTCTAATACTATTTTTTTAAATTTAAAATAAAATATCCACATCAATTGATTTTAGTATATTCTCCACCATTCTTATGATGATTGAATGAGTACAAAAGTGTTATTTATTTGATGAAATATATATATATACTATTATATATCCTTTTTTTTTTTTAATTTTATGTACATATATTATATATAATATATCACATATATTATATATTTATTATGCATGGTAGGTTCGGGACGGGTTTACTTAAACTTGTAACCCGCCTTGGACCCGGCCGAGTCCATAAAATTAGGATCTGTAACTCGCCCCGAAACCAGTTTATCCAAACCTATTGCTATGCCTATATTAATCTGAGGTACCTAATACCAAACTTAGAACTGACTAGGAAACGAGGATTTGGACTCTCCAAATAGCTAAGGAGATCCCTCTTCTGTTACCAAGTGAGTTTATACTTGATAATACGAGATTTTTTTGCTGGAGAAAGAACATATATGCTAGTAAATATACTATTGCTACTCAATCTTTCTATGTTAAGACTAAGTAATTCTTTGTTTGTCTCATTTCACATTGTCCTCCAATTCTTGCACTGGATTTAAAAAGTCTAATCAGACTAATCTTCACTGCTTTATGATGTTTGGGCCATCATGTTTGAGTTCTTAAAATACTTTTTATTGTAAGTAGTAAGTAGTAATTGTACATAAGTAATAATTGTAACCAACTTACTGATAGTTGTTTTTAACTATTATTTTTAAATGCAATTCTGAATTGGGCTTTTATACATAGCCCCCCAAAGATATACCCATGCTTTTAAGGGCAGCAAATAGGACTTGGCCCTCTTAAATAATTTCAAGGGCTGTTTTAAAATTTGTCTCAATTTATTTGCCTCTACAGTCTATATATAGTATGTTGTAGTGTTTATACTCCCACTACACCACTTTATGTCATATAATTTTTAAAAACTTAATTCATGGTTTCCCTACTTTCCATATGCACCTAATGTTTTCTCCATTTTGCAATATTTCATGTGCCTAAAATTTTTGAAACGCACTCAATCTCTACCATATCTTACTTCATATTCTTTAAGATACTCATTTTTACCATAACTTACTCCATTTTATAATATATATCTCATTATAATTATAATAAAATTAGGAATTATTCTTTGTTGTTCTTATTACTTTAAAGAGTTAAGTTTAATTATCTGTCTTTCTAGGTGCTTCCGAAAGTTAGCTTTTATTGTTCCTTTGTCTGGTTTTATTTTTTTCCTTTTTCTTATTATAATGTTGTGTATATATTTTAGAGTGGATGATATACAAACTTTTTGGTAAAATATACATTGAAATTGTTGCCATTTTTACATCTATATTTTATGTATGTCCGTATGTAGATTAATTGTATTTTAATTGTTGGATGCACATATATCAAATGTACACCGACTGAAAGTATTCATAATACACTTGGGTAACATATTATTTGATTGTACTGTTATGGCCTTTTTGGCGAACTGAAAATTTCAATTTTCTGCTATCAATGACTGATCTACCTCACATTGCATGATTATGGATTAAGCTTAGTATTCTTGAGGAGGGGGGAAAGAATTAAGCTTACTGTAAAATTACCAAAATATCCCTCAGCAAAACCCCGACCGCTTCAGGTTGCCCTCCTTAGTACAAAATAAATAACAAGAAAAACAATCTCCATGGCTAGCAAAACATTGTAACTTGTTTGACAAAAGCTAAAATAATGACATTTATATTTTCAAGTACAGCGCAATAAGCACAAATTTTTAAAATTTTCATATACTATTATTATTTATATGGCACTATAAATTGCCACTATACTATCATTTATATGGCATTTTTATTACTTTTAATGATTACATTTTATTGTAGCTACTTACCGACTTACCAGAGTATCAATGAAAATAAATTCATATTAATGAAGCTTTGTCAATTTATTGGAATGCTATGTAGAACCACCGTCTCAAGAGTTAGGCCCGGCCCAAATCCAAAAAGCACACCCCAGTCGAGCCCCTCTCCTGTGGAGTCCAACCTTTTCTTGATAGAATCCTTCCTCATTTCATCCAGAATAAAAAACACACAGGCACTCGTCATATTCCCATACTCACTCAATATGTGCCTCGACGACTGCATTTTTTCGGGCTTTAGGGCTAACTTTGCCTCAACTTGATTGAGAATTGCAGGCCCGCCAGGATGCACTATCCAAAAAATTGAGTTCCAATCAGATATGCCCAAGGGATCAAAAGCTTCCCTTAGGCTCTTCTCAATATTTTTGGATATCAAGCTTGGGACATCTTTCGAAAGGTGGAAAGTTAGACCGACTTCCCGTAAATGCAACTCAATACACCCTTCGCTATCAGGGAGAAGAGTCTGGGCCACTGAGACAAGCTGGAATATCGGCCGCTCCACTCCTTCCACAGGGTCGGAGCCCACAATCACAGCAGCTGCACCGTCGCCAAACAGTGCCTGCCCCAACAGACTATCCAAATGAGTATCACTTGGCCCACGGAAAATAACCGCGGTGATCTCCGAACAAACAACTAAAACTCGCGCGCCCACATTGTTCTCCGCCAAGTCTTTTGCCATGCGGAGGACGGTCCCACCTGCAAAACAACCTTGCTCGTACATCATGAAGCGTTTGACTGATGGGTGGAGGCCGAGGAGCTTTGTCAGCTGGTAGTCGGCGCCAGGCATGTCAACGCCACTGGTGGTGCAGAATATAAGGTGGGTGATCTTTGATTTCGGCTGCCCCCATTCTTTCAAGGCCCTTTGGGCGGCTTCTTTGCCAAGTTTTGGCACCTCCTCCACCACAATGTCTTGCCTGGCATCGAGAGATGGTGCCATGTACGCGCACATATTTGGGTTTTCTTTCAGGATTTTTTCTGTCAGGTGTATATATCGTTTTTTGATCATGGATTTCTCGCCTACAAATCAGACAAAACCAACATCTAACACTACAACAAAACTATATAATTAATGATAAATATATGGAGGCATATTTTAAAATAGTCACAAAATAATAATTTAAGTGGACAATTTAATGTCAAGTGTCCTTATAAAGTATTTGGACTCTAGGCACATATTGGAATAATATATAAATAATAGTAAAATAGTCCCTAAATAATAAAAAACTGCCTCTATTGTTTTGTATAAAGGCAATATATAAAATAACCTCTATATAATTCGCCACTACAACTATTGAAGCAATTTATCCAAATGTATCCATATGTATTAGAGGCAATGTTCAAATTTTTAAAGACAAAAAAATAACCTAAAAAACTCTCTTTTATAGTAGTGTAAATACAAAATTATTCAACCTTTTTTGAATTCAAATATTCTTTTTCTTCTCCAATCAAGGTGTGTCAAATTTAATTTAGGCAACCTGAAAATAATCAAAGATACAATATGGGAAACTTCATGTTAGATGCTATTATTATCCAACAAGTAGTGATGAAATATATCTAACATTGATATTTTCAGACATTTTTTTGTTAGATATAATATGAGAAACTTTTTTTTTTTTCATATATATATATATGTATATATAATAACTTTAGCACTAAATTCGTTTTATAAATGATTGACAGTGATATTCTTAGTCAAAGCTTTTTGTTCCACCTATTATATTGCATGACCAGATTTAAAAAGTTTAAGGTGGAAGAAAAGAGAGACTTTTAATATATATTATGTCTAATAGTTAATAACCATTTGAGTAATTAAATTATGACTCATCGGATTATGCATTTTATACATTTACATTCAACAATCCGTAAATTCATGACTTAAACTTACATATAAATATGTTGATTTTATTTTCTTATAATTAATTTCGTTATTTTAAAGTGTAATTAAATATCTTGTTCATGAAAATGCATCTCTTCCTAAAATGTTCTTCAAAATTTTTGATCAATTTCAAAATATTATCAGTGGATCATATATTTTTTGCAACTATTATTTTAATATGTATATGCACACACACACACACACACACACACACATATATATATATATTTATTATTTTACCACTATAAAACTTGGTGTGGTATACTATTGATTAATTAATCTAAGTATAAAAAATAGTTATAGTAATACTTGTTTCTCCCAAAGAATATAATTTCATTCTCCAAATATTATCCGAATCCAGTATTCAAATGCATTCTCTTATAAAAGATATTTATAATGATAGTACTCAACAGTCATCACTCTAGTGAAAGAAAGAACAAGAAACAATGGGCAGTATAAGAATAATTTGTTCTCCTGTTTGGATGATACCTTTAGGGCATGTTTACTTGGGCTGATGAAGAGGGATGCAGGTCATCATCTCTCTTTATTCATTGTTTACTTTAATTGATCCAAGCCCATGATAATTGTTTTGGTCCGCTACTGTTCATAGATTTTCTTGAATGACAAATCCCACCAAAATGTTGGGATGCAATTATCCAAGGAATGATCAAAGTGGGAAGATGAGTGAAAATTACAAATTTATTCTAATTGTATTCACAATTAATTACATCAGTATGCCCATTGACCAAATGGTGCTGCAGCTTCAAAAAACTTCTGGTCGTGGCGCCAATCAAACAGTTAAAAGATAATTAAAAATATATTTATGTTTTAAAAATACTTAAAATATTTTTAAAATATTTTTATATTAAAAATAAAAGGATAAACATACATATAATTGTAATTGAGGTGATGATATTAATAACAAAAAAGAAAAAAATTACCCTATATTCTTTGAATTATAAGATTTTATTTTCATGTGTAAAGATGTTGTATTGGAATGGAGGAAAATTAATTTCTTTATGTTTGAAAAAAAGAAGAAATAGTTGGATGTTGTATTGAAATGGAAAAAAAATAATTTCTTTTTGCTAAATAGAAAAATATTTTAATTAAGGATACTTTAGTCTTTTAAAATCTATCTCAGTATTATAATTGATCAAAGTAAACATTCGATATAATTATCCACTTTTATTATGTATATAATCTCACAAAGTAAATATAAGTTAAAAACATATAAAATTATCTTAATTCCACTATTCATTCCTCATTTCATCCTATCACCCCACATCCTATATCATAAAGTAAATGGGGCCTTCCAGTAAATCTCACTGGATTACAGAAAGAAAAGACTAGTGGTGGCAACTTTCAGTAGCAATCATCACACATAAAGGCCTGTTTGTTTTTATTTCCAACTCTCATTTTTATTTTCATTATAAATTAAAAATTGAAAATCATCACTTTCTATTCATTTTCATTCAAAATATTTACTTTTTCATTTTCAAACTTTATCTAAACCTATCGTATCATCCTACTATCACATCAATCAAATTCAAATTTAATCTGACATAAAGTATGCATTGTCAGTTTAGAATTAATTAAAAGGGTTAAATTCATTTTGTCCCCTTGAACTATACTGATAGCCCCAAACACCCCCATAGACTATCAAATGCAAAGAAAAGGCCCCTCAATTTAACGACAATGAATGGAAAAGAAGAGAGAGAAAATTTATGTGTGTATTTTACTCAATATTTCAAAAATACCCTTCAACAATTTAAGCCAAAAATAATGCATTTGATAGTTTCTTTGCTTGAGAAAATAATGATTTTAGCCAAACAAGAAAGAAAAGGGATTCATCTCATGAACTTAATGTCGGAAAAAACAAAGCTCACTTTCTTTTCTTCGTTCATGCACTTTCAAACCAAAATTTATAGAAAATTATATCTCATTGCAGTATGGGTGAAAAATCAGAATCATTATATAATTTTTTTGTTGGTGGTTTAAATTTTTTCAGTTATTTTGGATTTTCTAACATAAAGTATTTGGAGTTTTTATCTTTATAACCAAAAAATTTGGTACCACAATATTATTAATTTGCTGGATTGTAAAGGGATTCAATCATTTTATTTTCTTTTCAGCTTTTTACAAAGAGAGAATTTTTTTTCTTTTTCACCAAATTTATTTCTACAAAACGTTTCCAGCACGTGCCATCATAAATGACCTAATTTCTACAATTCCTAAACCCTATAACACATATATATACCAGAACATAGTACCAAACCCATGAAATAATTTTTGTGAGATGCATGAAAAAAAGATCCTACTTTTTTAAGGATGAAAACCCTAAATTTCTTTTCTTTTCTTTTTTTTTTTGTAATTTATAAAATCCCTAAACTCTATGATATATATACAAGAATATATATATAAACCCATCGATTAATTACTGTAAAATCCAGAAAGAAAATCCTATTTGTTGATAAAATATATAAACCCAAAATACTTTTTGCTAGAAAATCCAAAATAACTGAAAAATTTGAACCACCAACAAAAAAATTGGATTATGATTCTTCATCCATACTGCAGTGAAGATAATTTTCTATAAAATTTGGTTTGGAAATGCCTGAATGAAGAAAAGAAAGTGGACTTTGTTTTTTATAGATCAAGTTCATGAGATCAATCCCTTTGTCCTTCTTTTTTGGCTAAAATTTTCTCTCAAGCAAAAAAAAAAAAAAAAACCTATCAAATGCATAATTTTTGAGTTAAGTGGCTGAAGGGTATTTTTGAAATATTGAGTAAAATATACACATAAATTTTTTCTCTCCTCCTTTCTATCCATTGTCGTTAACTTGAGGGGGCTTTTTGTTACATTTGATAGTTTGAGGGAATATAAAACAATATCATTTCAACAAAAAACAATATTAAACAACATAACAAATTCCATATATGACTAATTAAAAAAATTAAATATAATTAGCCAATTCAATATTATATCACCATTATTGTAAGTTTTATATGAAGAAGGATAAATGGGCCGGCCTGTTAGAATTTGTAAGCTTTTAGAAGAGCTTAAGTGTAGCCTATTTTTTCAAAAAAGCTACTTTTTAATCTTTGATATGGTTTTTTTATTAAATAGACTCGGCCAAGGTAGTCCATAAGTAGGCTAGGCCTAGGCCTTGTCGAGTAGCCATGCCTATTCCCATCCTTAGCGACTATCGGTGCAATTTAGGAAGGCAAAGTGTATTTAACCCTTAATAAAACATACATATATTTTAGAAAAATAAATTTTTTTTAACATAAAAGAACATAAATTAACATACTTTTCAATCATATACTTTACTTTCCAACATTTCCTTTTTCATTTTCAATTCATAACTAACTTTTCAATTTTTGGAAATACATGAAAATTAGAAATGGTTCTGGAAATGAAACCAAATAGGTTTCCATGCAAAAGTTATCAGTTTGTATTGAAATCTCAATTCAAGTATGAATTTGTTTTAAGTTCCATGTTATGATACATATTTGTTAGTGTCCCATATTGGTAAAATAAATAAATTATGATATCTATATATAGTTTTGAACAATTATCACCTCTTGGGTTAACTTTTGGGGTGGGTTCCCAAAGTTCATTCTTTAATATGGTATCAGAACTACCCATTCCCGATGTTGTGTTACCTAGTATTGTGGGGCCAACTATTTCATATTATTCCACGCTCAATATACTTATTGGTGTGTTAGTAGTGTCCCTACATCCATAAAATAAATTAGTTGTGGTTTTTATATATAATTTTAGGTAATTCTCACCTCTTGAGTTAGCTTTTGGGCTGAGTTAGGCCTAAAATCCATTCTTTAACATGGTATCAGAGCCACCCATTCCCGATATTAGGTTACCCAATGTGGTTGGACCACCTGTTTCATATTATTTCACGCTCCAAATGTTCATTTTTAGGCGTGCACGGAGTATGTTAGTGTCCCATATCAGTGAAATAAATAAGTTGTAGTCTTCATATATGATCTTGGGCAATTCTCATGGGGTGAGTTGAGCCCGATGTCCATTCTTTAATGATATTTTCAATCTAAAAAGAAAAAAAATGAAGTTTTTCGACTTGAAAAGAGAGAAGTACGCAAATGAATGAGCAAATTATAGTTAACATATATATATCCTTACACATTCGCTTAAACTTTTCTTTGAGCTCCTTCTTATGTTCACTCTCGGTGACGCGAAAATAAAAATCAGGGTACGTGCTCTGATCAACACAATTTGACGGAACTGCTGTCCCAATAGCCAAGATCGTGGCCGGCCCCTCCGCCCGTTGTGCCCTCCGAACCTCCTCGACGGTCACCATATTTTTCGAAAAAATATTGTGGTGGTGGTGGTGGTGGAGACAAATGTTTTTTGTATGACAAAACTGGGGGCATATGCTGTGGTGTATATATAGATTACAATAGGTCCAGTGGCACTGATGAGCATCACCTTGTTCTCTTTAAAAGAAAAAAGAAAAAGAGTATATTGGTGGATAAATACAGCCTAAGTTAAAGAACAAGATAAATTGATTTTACCTCCTATGTGTCATGGATGTGATAATCTATATTCTACAATCAAACATTTTTTATTTGGATAAAATTTGAATTAATCAATACTAAAAGGCTGTTCACATGAGCTTATTAAGATTACAAAATTATCTAATAAGTTTTTTTGATAGCTTATAAGATATTATAAAGCATTTGATAAACATTTTTTTTTTTTAAAAAAAACTTATAAATTAATTTTAAATATGATTTAAGATCTTATGAGTTCTTTTAAAAAAATAAGCAGTTCCTAACTTTTTTTAAAAAAAAATATTAAAAATTCCCTTTGATTTTTAACCATATTATAAATTGCAAAATCAATGTTATTAGTTAAGCTCAAAAATCTAATTTAATTTATCAAAATATTCTAAGAGCTTATTTTTTAAAACAAGATCTATTATCTTATAAATTTAAAAAAAAAAAATTGTAAAATGTATGAGCCTATAAGATCTTTCAAATAAATCTAGTCAATACCCTCTATCTTTAGATAACTAGCGTTTAGTTAACTACAAATTAGAGAATTAACAAAATATTACAGTAGGAGAGAGAATACACGCGTTAACTTAAAAATCATCTCATGTAAACTTTTATAACTATATACCTTCTTTTATATGTTCATATACATATATATATATATATTATATTCCCTTAAAAATCATTTTAGTAGATTAATTCCTTTATATATTCATATACATATATATTCCCTTAAAAATCATTTAGTAGATTAATTTTTCACTCAAAAATCTCGGTTTTTAATGATATGTACATATTTTATCTTAAGTACTAATATAAGTTAATCTATTTCTATTATCTAAATAAATATAATATCTTATGAAATTAATGATTAGTTTAACAACGTATATTACTCTAAAAGGCTCATTTGCTTGGTGTTTTTGGATTAGGCATGATACGTATGATTAGAATAAATAGTCGGTTATTGTGTATTCTATCTAATATTTGTTTGCATATTTTAAATAACTTGATATCCAACTTTAATTATTTGTTTGGCATGATTATCCCTTTTGATAAATTATAATTTATTTTTAGTTTAGGTTGAAAAACATATCACACCCTAGGTCCTTGATACACCAGCCAAGTTTGGCCTTAAATGCATGCCGGACCCTAATTGTATCAAGGGCTTCTAAAAATGAATCAAATATTGGAATTGAGTTGAATTGTGTATTTATCATACAATATCAAAGCAAGCAAACGAGCTCTATACTAAACAATGCAAATTGGTAATAGTGATGAGTACAAATAAAAATTAATATTTATACTTTTAATAAAGCACCTAACTCATTTTTGGTGTGTTTTTGGATGATTTACCTAAAATGCCCCCACTTCTTTGTTTTTTTATTTTTATTTTCGATAACTAGAAGTTATACAATAACTACATTTATAGTTTGCATATTTTGTGCCTACAATTATCATTTTATCATAACTCCTTGATTTTTATTTATGAGAAACATAAATATATATATATATTTGAATTATTAAAACCGAAAATTGCATTACATAAAAAAAAATAATAATAATATTATCATATAGAAAATGTTACAGAAATTTTAGCACATGAATCAGATGTGCCAAATTTCTAATGTTAATAGAAGTCCCGTATATAATATAATTTAGTTTTATTATATGAATAATTTATAATTATTTCATTAATGTTAATTTGTACAATAAGTATGTATTGAAATAAAAGGTTAAATTAGTGTATATCATTTTTTATGATGCATGCTTTCTAAAGCGATGTATATTAGATGGGGGTAATATAAATTTATACTAGATCATTTTAAGTTTAATGTGTCTTTTCTATACTATTGAGATCAATATATTTTGCTACGACCTACTTATTCTAGATTTCAACATTAAATTTTTAGTGTTGAATAAAGTTTAGGGTTAAACTAATTGAAATTTAACTATCAAGAAGGCAAAGTGACGTATAGAGGGCTAGAGTGAATTTATTTTTTTATCTAAAGATATTTTCTATCTATATTAATTATTTTAGTTTAGGAGATTAATTATTTTAGTTGAGGAGGGAATTTGAAGATTTTATTAGTAGAGGAAGGTAATTAAAACTAATTTGTAGTACAAAAGAATAAACTTAACCCTTTTTTGTTGTTGTTGTTCTTTTTTCTAAACTGAAGGCATTAAGTTAATTGACCGGGTAACATAAAGTTTTCTTGCTGTTTATTTTAAGAAATATCGGCAAGAAGGCGTTACGTTCATTATTTATCAAAAAAAAAAGAAAAGAAAAGAAAAGAAAGATGGCAAAAAGGTATCACACCATCTATTTATCAGAAAAATAAATCGACAAGAAAGCTAGCATCACATTACATCATGTAATATTTTTTCATTCTTTTCAACTAGCAGTCTGGCATGTCGTTTCTTCACACATAAAAATAGGTTAGCATAATATAAATTCTAATTATATTGATCAATAATAAAATACTCAAAAAATATGAAACTATGCATAAATTAAAAAAATAATATGACCTGATAATAATTCCTCACTCTTATCCATGTGATAGATCTCTACAATTTTAGAGTACCTATTTTTCTTCTTCTTTTACCCAACTCATGCTGACTAACTTTGAGTTAGGTAACAATTAAAAAGAATTGATGGGATGATTTTATGGTATTAATTTTAAGTCGAATATGTGTTTGGTCCATGGCATGCACTAATATAAGAAATTGACGGAAGAAAAGGTAACATGGGAAATTGGTAGTTTTTTTAGTAAAAGGAAGAGCAATTTATTTGTAATTTTAAGTCATTTTCCCAAATCAATTAAATATTTAAGGGTAAGATGTATACAAATATTAAAATTTGATGTAATGATGTGAAAACTATTATTTTATGAATATAATTTTCTTTTAATATAGTATAAATATAAATGAAAGGCTCAACTTTGCTAGAGAGACAATTTTATTTAATTATAAGATGCTTCAACAAGTTAGTGAGAGGTGAAATAATTTATCTTTTATATATTAACTCGGTATAATCAGCGGCATGACTTGCTCTCGGGGACACTTTCACTATCATAGTATCATCACTGAAACAGACGCAGGAGATTAAAAAAAAAAAAAAAAAAAGGTTGCTTATATACCACCTTTTCAGACTTCAGTTTTGAATAATTATATTTATACGGCTTTGTTCTGCCCCCTTTTGTGATGACTTTTTGTAATTATTATTTCCAAGAAAAAAAATGAAAATTCAAGACATTTTTCGGCCAATATCACACTTGATTTATAAGTTCAAAGGTAAATGTTTTAACTATAATATTATAGATTTATTTTTCCAATTACATAAGCAATTCTACGATTATAGTATAATTATTATTGTAATTGGCATCAAATTAATTGGGATTTGTGTTTAATTACATAGTTAAGAAGTGATTAAATCTTATGGACGGATGCCAATTTGGTTAGTGTAGCGCCCCATCTCGGGATAGCACCTAAGCTGAGGCACAACTCCAGTTCAAACTTAAATCTCAATTCATCATACAATCAATATGCCCAAAACATTTCAAGTTAACTGATCAGAAGCAGCGGAAATTTCAAACTTAATTAACACGACAATCACTTACAGACGTTCCCTGATTCAGCTTCTTATATCTAACATAACATATACAGACCTGAAGTCCTTCACATCAATCCTGACATATTACATCGTCACAAAACCAAAGTTTAACATTCAAAAGAGCTCAATAATATACACAAGCACCTATTCCATTACAAAAGTATTTCTCCAGCCCAAGTCAGGAGTCCATATCCTTCCCTTAAACCTGTCTGAGAAAACATGAATAACACAAGGGGTAAGTCCAAAGGTCTTAGTGAGGGATAATAATAACCATAAGCAATAGGGATCTGTCGAGGAAGAATCAACTCAACAGATCGGAATTTAACAAGTAAACGGGTACATTTCAGAATACAAGCATTAACAAGTTCTATAAACAAGTATTGTCAAATTCAAGACTTTCAGTAGGTACTAGTTCGGGGGTTGTGACTGTCGACTCGAACGATGCGGCCAGCTCAACCGCTTTACTACGGGAGGTATCGCCATCGGCCAGCTCAACCGAATTACTACGGGAGGTATCACCGCTAACTCGTTCGGCCCGGACAACAGCCCAAACTAGACCAGGAACCACACCATCCTTATTGCACCAAGAGCAGTTCAAAAATAAGCAAAAATGAGTACGAGCAAGCAAATCCTTACAGAATATGCATTCCAACGAATTGAGTAAGACATGTATATCAGATCACTTTATACCAATCAAACAAGTATTTTTATCAATATAGCTAGATATACAATTGGTGTGCCCATACAGACTGTATGGCGCATAGCAGATACCTAAGCGGGCTGCTTAGCGTATCACGGATACCTATGCGGACCGCATAGCGTACCCTGGACACCCAGGCGGGCTGCAAGGCATGTCTCAATTATCTCAATATTTCCCGAAGGATTGGAACTCAGCCTAATTACAATCTCCAATCAAGCACAACAATCAAGCACGTACAAGCCAACTGGCTAGATATCAGGGTACAACAAGCAATTATGCCGGCAAGGCATCTGATAACAATTCAAGCAGGAACAAGCAAGTACAATCAAGCAAGCACTAGACATGACAAACAGGAGTTCTGGGCGCCAGAACGAACAAGAACGATTGATCCTGTACGAGTGAACAAGTACGATTGAACAAGCACGATTGAACAAGCAAGAACCCTCACAGGGGTATACAAGTCAATAACAAGTAACAAGCAAGTACGAGTCAAACAATTACGAGTAGGAACAATCAAGCAGTTTAAACCCTCACAGGGGTTATGCCACAAGAACAGATAATTAAAAGAAGTGCCAGGTTGGCAGACCCTCACTGGGGTTCAACAATTAACGAGAAGTTGTAGTCAAACAATAAACCAAAGTGGTAGACCCTCACCTCTTGTAGTCTCAGAAGTGCTATCACAGTCAACAGCCTATTGGTCCATGACCCACTTCTTTGTCACCTAACCATAATAATATATATTTAGTCAGAACCCACTTTAAAATTCCTAATACAACTTTATCATATTGATTCTTAACTCCAAATCTGGTATACATCCATTAACATATTAACATAAATGATAACATCGATAATCTCTGAGAATGGCTATAAGACTAGTTTCTTATTCACAAGGTCCACATATTGATACTAATCATCAATGACTCAAGATTCCAATAATTCCATTACTATCTAGTTTAGGTCCTCAATCCAAGTCCCAAGTTCAATTTCTTATAAATTCCATAAATTCCAATTGATACTTAATATAAAGTCCAAATCCATTATCATAACATCCTTAGCATTGGAGAGCTCAACACATACACATATACATATACAATACATCATCATCCTCAAGTTGTTCTTATCATAGGTACAACATCAATTAGGGATATACACACATGCATGTACATACATATACATATATGAATTCTTCCAATCTTTACCACAAATGCGCAACAAGGGCTCGAATTCACGAACCAACTATGCCAATACGATCGTCTCGACGAAAGGAAGATTCTGTCTTCTCGCCGCCGCTTCGGTGGGGCTCGGGCTCGGGCAGGCTTGGGTGTTTGTCTCAGGCCTCGGGTTAATCTTTTTACTGAAAATTCCAATTTTATATGGAATTTTATTTAAAATTTGAATTTTAAAACTTAAAATTCAAAAATTCAAAAGGTTGTTACAGAAACTGCCAGCCATTTCTGCAGTTACAGAAACTACCCGAAACATCTGGTTCGTTGTATCTTGTTCGGAATATATTTGGACATGTCCTTTATATCTATTCTAGAATGAATTTGGACCAGAATGTACCTAGACATCCTGATGGCTCTTCCTTCATGCCTATATATATCTGCTATTGCAGGCATAATAGAATACACAAGAAGAACAAAATCTCTTCTTTACTCCAATATCTGTCATACTAAATTTAGTGTTGCTTATCATTTTCTAGCAACTGAGTAGTGGTCAAAGTGAAGCTTTTTGGAGTGCACCAAAAGGCTTATGAGATTGTCTTATCCTGGAGGAAGTTTCGCTGCACCCTTTGCATTGGTAGGGGCGATAATTTCTTCAAGGCAAACCATATTCCAGTGAATCAGTTCAAGTTCTGTTACGATTTAGAACTTTGAGATAAGTTCTAGGTTTATATAGTGATCTTTGTATTTCTGTTCTTACATTCCAAACTGGTATGTTTTCTTTGGTTTATGCTTATGTTAAACTAAATTGCAACTAAATAATTTTAGAATATCTGTACTGTTGATTGTTGTTTTTTGAAAATATTCATAATACTGGTTTTACAAACACTGCCTTGTGATTATAAACTATTTTTCTAATTTCTTTATAAACCGTTGTTTATAATCTGTGCTTGACAACAATTACTACTATGTCTAAAGATTTATTCAATCACTAATTAGAAGCAAAAATTTTGGGAAAAAGATCATAAGTCAATAAGTATCTTTTCATTATTTTGTTTGTCTTTTTTTTATTATGTATATATTTGTAATATATATTACTATTTTAATTCAAGTATATTTGTTGTAGTTTTTATTACTTATTTCAATTTTTTTTTAGTTCTAGATAATTTTTAGAACAATTTTGAATTAAAATTTGTTGACTTATATGTCAGTGAATAAGTTTACACGTCTATAATATTATCATAAAACTTTGTGAATATATTACTAGCTACCTTATAATTACTGAATATATCTGTTACAACTATTATTGCTCATTGCTTAATATTTATTCTAACAGCGGCAAATTGGCATGGAAAAAGAATTTTATCTAACTCTACATGCCCCTACTACCTACCATGTCTCTGGAACTACAGAGATAGTTGACTTTCTATGATGGCCCTCCACATCATTGGAAAAATTAAAGGAAATAAAAAGTCCTAAGTTACAACTAACAACTTAATTAACCACCAAACACAACCTCATGTGGCGAAGTTAGAATCTCTTCTTTGATGTGTTTTGATTATGCCTATTTTGCTCAAATTATCTCATTAAATCTGTTAATGAAATTACTTGATTTGTATCCTCAAATAAAGGAAATTAGCTGTTAGAAAGTTGGCACAGAATTTACTTTGACTATACAGATCCTGATTAAGGGAAGTTACATTTACGACTATTATTGCTCATTGCTTAATATTTATTCTAACAACGGCAAATTGGCATGGAAAAAGAATTTTATCTAACTCTACATGCCCCTACTACCTACCCTGTCTCTGGAACTACAGAGATAGTTGACTTTCTATGATGGCCCTCCACCTGATTGGAAAAATTAAAGGAAATAAAAAGTCCTAAGTTACAACTAACAACTTAATTAACCACCAAACACAGCCTCATGTGGCGAAGTTAGAATATCTTCTTTGATGTGTTTTGATTATGCCTATTTTGCTCAAATTGTCTCATTAAATCTGTTAATGAAATTACTTGATTTGTATCCTCAAATAAAGGAAAGTAGCCATTAGAAAGTTGGCACAGAACTTACTTTGACTATACAGATCCTGATTAAGGGAAGTTACAGTTACAACTATTATTGCTCATTACTTAATATTTATTCTAACAGTGGCAAATTGGCATGCAAAAGAATTTTATCTAACTCTACATGCCCGTACTACCTACCCTGTCTCTGGAACTACAGAGATAGTTGACTTTCTATGATGGCCCTCCACCTGATTGGAAAAATTAAAGGAAATAAGAAGTCCTAAGTTACAACTAACAACTTAATTAACCACCAAACACAGCCTCATGTGGCGAAGTTAGAATCTCTTCTTTGATGTGTTTTGATTATGCCTATTTTGCTCAAATTATCTCATTAAATCTGTTAATGAAATTACTTGATTTGTATCCTCAAATAAAGGAAAGTAGCCGTTACAAAGTTGGCACAGAACTTACTTTGACTATACAGATTCTGATTAAGGGAAGTTACAGTTACGACTATCATTGCTCATTGCTTAATATTTATTCTAACAGCGGCAAATTGGCATGGAAAAAGAATTTTATCTAACTTTACATGCCCCTACTACCTACCATGTCTCTGGAACTATAGAGATAGTTGACTTTCTATGATGGCCCTCCACCTGATTGGAAAAATTAAAGGAAATAAAAAGTCCTAAGTTACAACTAACAACTTAATTAACCACCAAACACAGCCCCATGTGGCGAAGTTAGAATATCTTCTTTGATGTGTTTTGATTATGCCTATTTTGCTCAAATTGTCTCATTAAATCTGTTAATGCAATTACTTGATTTGTATCCTCAAATAAAGGAAAGTAGTTGTTAGAAAGTTGGCACAGAACTTACTTTGACTATACAGATCCTGATTAAGGGAAGTTACAGTTACAACTATTATTGCTCATTGCTTAATTTATTCTAACAGAGGCAAATTGGCATGGAAATTTTTTTTTATCTAACTCTACATGCCCCTACTACCTACCATGTCTATGGAACTACAGAGATAGTTGACTTTCTATGATGGCCCTCCACCTGATTGGAAAAATTAAAGGAAATAAAAAGTCCTAAGTTACAACTAACAACTTAATTAACCACCAAACACAGCCTCATGTGGCGAAGTTAGAATCTCTTCTTTAATGTGTTTTGATTATGCCTATTTTGCTCAAATTATCTCATTAAATCTGTTTATGAAATTACTTGATTTGTATCCTCAAATAAAGGAAAGTAGCCGTTAGAAAGTTGGCACAGAACTTACTTTGACTATACAGATCCTGATTAAGGGAAGTTACAGTTGGAGAGTTAACAGCTTGCCGCAAAAGTCCAGCATCAATCTAAGCAACATTTATTTGGAAAGAGTTCAGTCTATTTAATATAAGGGCTTACTGCATTGGAAGATGTACAGAGCGTTTGCTATATAGGCCTTTCTGATATATTGGCTCTATCAAGATTCTCTCTCCTAAATTCTATTCTTCTCGACTGGCCGAGTTGATTATTGTTGCTACCAAGGTATTGAGAGATCAATCTTGATTATTGTACCTATGGACTAATCTTTACTTTAAGTATAGTGCAGATTTAAAATCCTAAGTCTTGTGGTTGAGGTAGTGGATGTATGCTTGCCGAACCATTATAAATCACTTGTCTCACTTATTTTATCTTTCTCATTTTCTGTTATCATTGGAACTTCAGTTGTATCTGGAAGTTCTAGTTTATCATATTTCTGAAATATTTTCAATCAATTATTAGATTCCTTTGAGTCATTTCTTCCTTTTGGAATTATATATCTATCAGGCGATACCATAGTCAAGTAAGAGGATGATCCCTCAAAAGAGAAATATCGCCCCCAAGTAAACTAAACAATTAACGTCAAAGAAAAGGACCCCCACATCTTGTTATTCTTTAGAAAAAAAAAAGATGTGATTCGGTATTTTTTTGAATCAATCAGCTACATCTCTTTGAGAAAATAAAAATTGAGTATATTTACATTTACAGTTTTAGAGTTGGTAATATCAAATCATTAGTTTAATTAAAATGATATCAAAAAAATTGTAATTTATAGAAAATGAAACACTGTTAATTAGTTACTTCCACCCTAGCAAAAAGAGTAATAGGAGTATTCGATTGTGAATAATTTGTTCGGATTTATATCATGTCATTCAATTGAATTATAAATTTTTCATTTTCATCCAAAAATTTAAAATTTATTTGAGCAGCTATTTAAGTGGACAGCATAAACTTTTCATTTGCACACTGTTTTTTTGCTTTCATTTTTGAAAAGGAGGATCGTCCTCAAACTGCTTTGAGTAACCCCTTAGGCATCGAATCTACCCCTATTTAAGATTATGATTGATACAATCAAAGTTGCTTAGGCCAGAGTTGCTTCTATTAAGATCACAGGTCTGTACAACTGACCTCAACGCTTTTCATTTGTATGTACTAATTATTAACATCACTTTTTATACAGTGGAGAAATTGCCATCACAATTTGGTATCCATTACTACAATCAATGTTGGGGTGCAAACGAACAACCACAGCTTGAGAACGGACCCAAAAATTTGGACTTTGACAATGAGAAGCAACGCTTTAAATAGCAAAAGGTACGGTATTGAATTATTTATACTTGATACTCACTTTAGCTAGCTACCCCACTTTTTGCTACAGGGCATTCATCAATTAATGAAAGAAAAAACATTTTTTCAATTCAAAATTTTTCTTTGATATTTGGAAGTTTTCGTGGAGTAGGAAAAGTGGAGAGTAGGTATGAATTCACTGGGAGATATTCTAATTTCGATACATTTTGAATTACTACTGAATTTTAAATGAGTTAAAAAGGTGAAGTTTTGATGTATATTTGTGACGATTTAGTTAGTGGTCTAATCATAGTACTAGTTTACGGAAAACGATTCCTTGAAAAAAAAAATTATTTTTGTATTTATTTTTGTATTTGCATAAATCTCAAAAAAAAAAAAAAAGGAAAAAGAAAAAATAGAACCATTCAATTTAGGATGGTAGAGTACATACTAAATTTTAGAATAAGTCTAGGCATGTATAATATGATTTTGCGACAATTACATCAACCTCCCCTAAAGTCCGAGTAATTACAGAAACTTCCTTTAAGATTTAGAAAATTACAATTACATCACCTATCGTTAACGAATGTCCAAAAATCCTAACAAAAAGTGTAAAATGACTAAATTACCCTGCCCTGAGTGATCTAAAAAAAAATCTAAAAATTAAAAAATTTAAAACATAAGAATTTCCCTTTATATATTAACATAAAAATATTTATATTTGTATATATATATGTACATATATAGTTATTTGTATATATATTGTAAAATATATATGTACGTATGTATATATGTATCTATCTCTCTATCTGTACAAATATATATATATATATACACACACACACACAAACCTACACCCTGCCCTGTCGCTCCCTGCCCATCGGGCCAAGCTTGGCAGCCATGGTTTGCTAACGCTGCCTTTGTCATGGCTTATGGGATGAGGCTGGCCAGATCTAGCTAGCCCAGCGGCTCTAAACGGTTGCAACCATACAGGGGTAGCTCTATTTTAGCCAAGAAAGGTAAGCATGCCCTCAAATTTGAAGGCCTCCTATATATATATATATATATATATTAATATTTTAGGCCTCAAAAAATAAATATAAGGCTTTTTTTATGTTAACGGCCCTAAAAGAATATAAAGCCCATAGGTAGAAGTTTCATACAAATATTTTTTCTTTTCCAAAAAAAGTTGGGCCTAAGAAAAAGTATAAGGCCTTTTATCTTGGGACCTTATTATTAAAATTATAATAAATAATTAATTGAATATAATTAATCAAGAAATTTTAATTTTAATTTTAATACTTCCAATTCTCTTAAATCTCTGCTATCCTTTTATTTCTTATTCCATATTTATAAAAATCCTATCCACTTCCTTCTTTTTTGATACTAATAATTGAATAACTCATCTTTTTCAATTATAATTACTAAGCAATGTTCCAATATTAATCATTAAATAACATTAACTTCAATTCTCTTTCACTATAAATTAAAGTTTTATTTCTTAAATTTCTTTTTCTTTCGCTTAGGCTGAACGAAGTTTTTCAAAATTAAAAATAATAAAATTTTACCTAAGGTCAATATGATTTCAAAAAAGATAGAATGAGTTAGTTATATGCTATTAATTAAAAAGGAAATATTAGAAGAAATTGATTATAAAAGTTAATAATAATAATAATAATAATAATAATAATTATTATTATTATTATTATTATTATTATTTGCATAAGGAACTAGAAAATAAAATTCAGATAGTAATATTTTATATAAAAAATATTTTTTCTATAAAATACGAAATATTTACTAAAAAGACGCGTGTATTAGAAATTTAATAATTTTATAAAATTTATTTTTTATTATATATTAAATGCCTTATTTTTTGTGTTTTGCCTTATGCCTCAAATTTTATTGAGGCGGTCTTAGTCGGCCATGCACTACTATTTGATCACATCGTAACAAGATTTTAAAATATCCTCTTCCTTATACTTAAGAAAAAGTCATAACTTCTAAATTAATTGGAGTTGAATTCATAACACATAATTCTTTAAAAAAGAAAATTTTAAATCAAAATTAAAGTTTAAGTCTTATTTAATAGAATAAAAAATATAGATTAATATTTGCATTTTTGAAATAATTTAAATGTATAGTTTCCAAATATTAGCAGGTAGGCATCTTCTAAAATGCATAATACCGAAAAATCATAATACATTCATTATATTATTAAAGTTGGACTTGAAATTAAGTTTAGGTCTCTTGCATCAAAAAATTAAATATAGGTCGCTCACCACCATTTATAATTACAAAAATACAGTAATTTTTAACATAGGAGTTAGTATTAGTCCATACTTTTTATATCACTAAAGAACATTAAAGTTTAAAATTTCGTATCACTCATTTCTTTAATGAAAAAAAAAAAAAGAAAAGAAAAGAAAATCTTGGAAAAGCTATGCGCTTATGCCTTTTCCTAGGATATGGACTTTTTATGACAATATTTGACTAAATATTGCTAGAGAGAAGTACTTGTCAAAAATTTAAACATAGAGTTGATTTAGAACTTATGATTTTATTTAGAATTTTAATTGGATAGCTACTATAAAGGACAGATGAACTTAATTAGTTAAGAACAAAGTTTAAGAGCTAGTTGATATTTTATTTAGGTTCATGACAATTTGAAACATACAATTTTCGAAGGCTGAGGCAAAAGTAGATGTTAGATTGACAAGTATAAATCTCAACCAAGGCTAAAAAGTTTATACCCTAAAATATTAATTAGGTAGATTTTTATAGGATTTCTCCCTAAATAATGAAATTTGTCTCTGTTTGTCAATATTCTACCCATCATTGCAACTTTCATATTGGTTTGATATGGATGATGAAAATTGAGATCTCTAGGAATGGGCGAGGAGACTTTTGTGGATTGCCCAATAAAATCAAGAAATTGGGTGAGAGCAGAAAAGTTTGCACTTGAAATTTCCATTTGTGACTTTATCATCCAAGTAGTACTGTGTTATCCATTTTATTGAACTACTGTTGTAATAGACTTAACGATATCGAGTTAAACCACTAATTTATACTAAGATACTTTAGAGACTTGGCTTTTATGTATGTGGTAATGATATGATGGGTAGAAGTGACATGGATATGTTGCCTTCTACGAGTGGCTATGTAACACCCCTAATTATTTTATTAATTATGTTAATTATTATTTGGGAAATTATGTTAAATTGTTATTTTATTTATTCTTGATTTATGAAATTTTATTTAATTTAATTAGTTTATAAAGTTTGGGGGTTAGAATTACAATTTTTAAGGATTGAATTGAAATATTTTCTTAACTTGAGGGGCTTGCATGGAAGACCTTAAGTCAACTAGGGTTTTAACATTATTTTACCAAAATTTTGGACTCAATTGCATGAATCTAACTTTTTGGTGACCAAATTGAAAAAAATGAAAATTGGATTTGAAAAAAAAAAAGGGCAACGTGATTTCTTCTTTCTTTTTCTTTTTTCTTCCTTCTCCTTTTTCTTCCATTTCTTCACCGCGGCAGAAGCTTCCCCGACAACCCTCTCACCAACGACGACTCACACCACCTCACCATCCAAACATCTTCCCTCACCCTCTAGTCATATTTACACACACATACACATTTGACGGGCATTTCTCCACTGGTGACGAGAAGGCGGAAGGAAACCCACCTCGTGGGTTTCATGGTGGCTGGCGGTAGGGAGGTCTGACTGGAGTTCTAGGCGGACGGTCGGAGAGCTCTCAGCATGGAAAACATAGTGGAGGTCTTGCATGGGAGTTTTGCACGGCGATGGTGACGAGAGAGAGTGACCGGAGCTTGGTGGCGAAAGTGGATTTCTTGGCTGTTGAAGCTTGGTTCCAGTAGCTACAGGCCATGGAATTTAGAACCGAGGACGGAGTTGGATAGCTCTCATCGAGAGGTGAAGAACGGTAGTGGTTTTTCAATTTTTCGGTGGCGGCAGGAGGATAGTTTTCTCCTCTCGACGCGACGATCGCAACTGTGTGATTGGTTTGAGAGTCCGAGGTCTCGTTGAGTGGTTCGTGGTAAAGGATTTGGAAGAAAGTTTGTTGTATATATATACATATATATGTATATGTTGTACTTTCCTACTAAGTTGTATCCAAGCCAAGAATAGGAAGTTAGGGTGATGATATGCCTATATATATGTGTGTGTGTTGATTCCTTTGCTATGGATATTGAATAGTGGACTTGGACATATCATGCAAAATGCCAAAATTTGAATTTAATAATGATATTAAGAATTACATATAGAATAAGTGATATTGATTGGGGATGATTATGTAAGGAATTTAATTACAATTTCGTGGTTTAGAATAATGTTATGGCTTGACATGACCTTGTGAATAAAGAACGAGATATCATATTATTTTGGAATCGATATGGACCGTCGTGGTTAAATTTAGTAATGTTGATTATTAAAGGATTTTGCAGTAGATGCTAATAAATCTATATTATTGTGTTAATAAGATAAGTTAATGACATTCGAATGTTCGTAATGCAAGTTATTAGAAGTCTATCAAGGTTAAGCGAGAAAATTGACTATGGAATATTATTTTGAATAGGTGACGACGTGGCTCCCGTAGAGCAGTAGGCAGCGACAGCTTCTTTTTGGGTTACTGGAGGTGAGGGTCTGCCAATCTGACACTTTATTTCACTTATCGATATTTGTAATAAACCCCTGTGAGAGTTACTGTTTCTGAGCTGATTGTACTGTTATTGAAATCCGTGATCTGTTAAGATCTCTTTGATTTTGTTATTTGACTCGGACACCCCTGTGAGGTTTATCTTTGATACCGATTTTGTTTTCTGATTGTTCTAGTGCCTAGAACTATCTTTACATTATCAGAATTCTGTCCCTTGTACTCTGCAGCCTTGCCGGCTGTCCCCACATAATTTGCTAGCTTCTTACAAGTCTGTTATTTGTTAAAGGGATCATGTCAATCTATTGTTCTGATATGTTACGTGGTTACCTTATGTTATGAACCCTAAACGGCCTTGTCGGCCAGTGTACATTCTTAGTTCAACTACGTATCTATCATAAACATACTGAATGTTTAAAAGTGTAACTCATATCTGTTGGCATTACATTATATTAACCCATGGGATGCCATGGGCTGGATATCACCCGGAGGGATGCCATGGGGGAGGATTTGGGCCTAGGGCTAGGTCCGAAAAGATGGCCGAGCGGAATGGATCGACGGTGGCAGATCTGCCAGCTAGTACCCACATACGATCCTAACTCAACAGGTAGCTGGAGGTAGCAAACTTTGAGTGGCGGGATGTGCCATGCAGTCGACCATGCCAATAAAAGAGAGTTATTACCTACCGAGCGGAGTGCTCGAGCAATGGAGCCATAAGGAAATCTTGTTTATATTGTACCGACGTCTGGTACTAGTAACTATACATCGATCTGGGAGTAATAAAGATGGAATGACCAACAGTCTAATATATTTGATATCATGTGTACTTTGCACAATGTTGATTCACGTTGAACTTTTCATTATTATCAAACTGCCTTGTTATTACCTATCATTTTCTTTGAATCTTGTCATTTTCTTTTCCTTCTCTAAGTCCTTGTGACTTATCCTCCCTTATTATTTGATTTCTTTCAAACAGGTAAAGATGGTGAACGAGGTCTTCAGGCTTGAATGTATTTTGAAGTGTACTAGACTCTTAGTTGTGTATATAGGTTTTCATGTATGGTAAGTTGATTTTTAGATGGTGTGATAGGCCATGAATGATCTTGATGGCCTAAACTTGTATATATTTTGATGATGTTATGCATTTGGTTATTTTGCTAGTACGTGTTAAGTTAAAGCACTGTGCCTTTCTTGAAGGATTTGAAGAGAAACTTTATGGGCCTATTGCTTGCTATGAGCGAAAAATTGAGATTGAATTGGTAGTACCTCCGCTTAGGTGCCATCCTGAGAGGGGGGTGCTACAGAGGTAGTATCAAAGCTTAGGTTTGATGATGACCTAGGTCAATGGGTATTAGGAGGATACATGACGAGTTTGTAGGAAATAGGGGTCTATATCTAGGTAACTAACTAGTTGTAGACTTCACTTCTGAAATGAACCTTGAACTTAGAATTTGGGGAAAAGAACCTTGGTTATTTATGTTAGACGAGTTAAACAAGGATTGTTTTTTCAAATGCTTTATAACTATATTTATAAGATTAAAATTTTGATACTAATTTTAAATGTCATTGTATAATACTGATAGCAGTAAGTGAGAAGAAGCTAAGGACGATTTGGGAAATATAATGGCATCCTATGAAGGTTTTCGTGTACCTGGACTGCCTCGAGCAGGTGGGCGGGGAAGAGGGAGATCGCCCAGTCCACGGGCAACCACTCAACGTATTCCTAAGCAGAGAGCACTAATTGAGCAACCAATTCTGCCAAAAGAAGAGGTTTCATGGATCCCATAGGTTAATCAACCGCTGCAAGCCAGCCAGTTGAACCCATGTTCCAGATGTGGCAATAATTTATGCAGTTTTGTCAGCAGCAGGGATAGGGTAACCGAGCAGGAAATACTGAAGAGTCTATAGAGGATCGACCTTTGGAGCGGTTCCTCCGATTGCAACCCCCAAAATTCCTAGAGGAACCCGTGATAGAAAAGCTGAGATGTGGGTTAATAGCTTGGAAAAGATATTTGGAACTTTACGATATCCAGATGAACAGAAGATCCAATATGCCATATTTCTACTAGATGGTCCTCCACATGATTGGTGGCAACTGATCGATCATAAGTGGACTGCGGAGGGAACTTAACGAACTTGGGAAAACTTCACCTGGGAATTTATGGAAAAATATGTACCGGAAGAGATCAAGTATGCCAGGGAAAAAGAATTCATGGAATTAATCCAAAGGATGTCTACAGTGAGTCAATATGAAGCTACATTTAGCCGACTGATTTGGTATGCACCCCATGTACTGGCGAATGAGAGGCGACAGGTTCGCAAGTTTGTGGAAGGGTTACGACCCAAACTTAGATAGGGTCTTCTCTCATGTGATCTTCCGAACTACAATCGTGCAGTGAGCAAAGTACTAGAGGTAGAATCGAATTTGCGGGAGATTAAAAAGATTGAAGAGAAAAGGCAAAAAGGGAGGTTGCCACCAGGTGGGCAGAACAACTTTGGGAAGAAGCAACCAAAGTTACAAGCTGGAGGCACTAATCAGTGAGTTTATCAGACTAGTGGAGCCTCGAATCTAGCATCGAAGACGTGTGGATTTTGTGGAAGATTGGGTCATGACGAATCAGAATGTTGGATAAAACAAGGCAGATGTAGATTCTGTGGCAGTGATCAGCACCTGCTCAAGGATTGCCCAAATCGAAGGAGGCCAGCCCCTGCAGAAAAAGGGAAATAGGTTGCAGGATCTTGTGGAAAGCCAAAGGTCCAAGCACGGGTGTATGCTCTAACTGAGGAAGAAGTACCTAATCCCTCTGATGTGGTTGAAGGTACGATTTCTATTTCTGGAATTATTGGAAATACCTTATATGATCTCGGAGCTTCACATTCTTTCATATATGCAAATATGTCTGAAAAATTAAATATGCAACCTGAAATTATGGCCTATCATATAGAAGTTCAAACACCCTTAGGAATAGGGTTAATGACAGATGTAATCTATCGAGATTGCCCTATTGTGTTTCGGGATAGGGTACATTTAGCCGATCTTATACAAATCCCTATACAAGGATATGATCTGATCTTTAGAATGGATTGACTATATAAAGATCAGGCACAAGCAAATTGTTACACCAAGTGCCTCACTCTCGGGGATAAGACATCAATACCTACACGCCGTCCCACAAATGATACTTCACCAGTACCTATTATATTTGCGCTAGAGGCCAGGAAGATCTTGAGAGAAGGTGGACAAGGATTCTTGGCATATCTCATCAACAAGCCCTGAGATACAGTTAAGATTGAAGAGGTCAAAGTGGTAGCTGAGTACCCCAAAGTATTTCTGGAATAATTGAGTTTGTTACCTCCAGATCGAGAAATAGAATTTGTAATTCACACTCTTCCTAGGGTAACACCTTTTTCCAAGATACCTTATCAAATGGCTCCTGTAAAGCTCAAAGAATTGAAAAATCAACTTCAGGAGTTATTAGAAAAGAAGTTCATAAGACCCAGCACCTCTCTATGAGGAGCCCCGGTGTTATTTGCTAAGAAAAAAGACGAATCTCTAATGATGTGCATTGATTATAGAGAGTTAAACAAAGTGACGGTCAAGAATAGATACTATCTACCACATGTGGAAGAATTATTTGATCTTCTATAATCTTTTCAAAGTTAGATTTGAGACAGGGGTATTATCAATTGAAAATCAAAGAGGAAGATATTTTGAAGACCGGACTTAACTCTCGATGTGGTCACTTTGAGTTTGTAGTGATGACTTTTGGTCTAACCAATGCTCCAGTGGCATTTATAGACCGATGCATCGGGTGTTTCGACCATATCTAGACCAGTTTGTGGTTATTTTCATAGACGACATTTTGGTGTACTCAAAGACCAAAGAAGAGCATGCAGAACACTTGCACTTAGTTCTTGGGACTTGCTGGCTATCATTGACGATTTGTACAAGACTTCTCCAAAATAGTTGGGCCGTTGACTAGACTAACTCAGAAAGACCGTCCATTTAAATGGGACGACAGTTGTGAAGGGAGCTTCCAAGAACTGAAGAATAGATTAACATCAGCTCCAATTTTAGCCTTTCCAGAGGGATTAGAAGGATTTGTCGTGTTCACCGACGCTTCTAAAGAAGGGCTTGGGTGTGTGTTGATGCAAAAAGGGCGAGTTATCGCTTATGAATCCAGAAAACTAAAACCACACAAGGAAAACTACCCAACTCATGATTTGGAGTTGGCTGCAGTAATTTTTGCCTTAACAAAATGGAGGTATTACCTTTATGGGGCTACATTCGAGGTATTCACTAATCATAAGAGCCTCAAACATTTGTACTCCTAAAAGGACTTGAACATGCGACAACGAAGATGGATGGAATTTCTAGAGGATTACGATTTCTCTATCTATTACCACCCAGGAAAGACGAATGTGGTGGCAGATGCATTGAGCCGAAAGGTTGAAATAGCCCACATATCGAAAAGAGAAACACTAGGAAGTTCAGGAGTAGATGGGTTGATCAGAATGAAACAACGAGGCTGGATCGTAGGAGTGAAAGTACAGCCAGAGTTATATGATGATATACGACAAGCTTAGGCTAATGATAGTTGGATGCTGAAATAGAAGGAAGCAATTGGGAATCTTGAGAAGTCCGAATTCAGTATAGATGGTCAAGGTACTCTTTTATTCCGCCAAAGAATATGTGTGCCTGAAGGGATAAAAGGAAAACTACTGGATGAGGCACACAAAACAAGATATGCCATACATCCAGGAGGAATAAAGATGTATCAGGACTTAAAAAGGCAATTTTGGTGGAATGGGATGAAGAAAGATGTAACAGAATATGTGCAGAAATACTTGACCTGCCAGTTAGTAAAAGCAAAACACCAGCGACCATCAAGACTATTACAGCCGCTTCTTATCCCTAACTGGAAATGGGAGCAAGTGACAGTGGACTTTGTGACTGGTCTACCGATGGTTAGAGGAGGATATGACAACATCTAGGTAGTAGTAGACCGCTTAACAAAGTCAGTGCATTTTCTACCAGTCAGAACAGACTACAAGGTTGAAAAATTAACGAAACTGTACATCAAAGAGATCGTCAGATTACACGGAATTTTGATCAGTATTGTGTCCGATTGAGATCCAAAATTCACCTCGAGGCTTTGGAAAAGCTTGTAGAAACACTTGGGAACCAGATTACAATTTAGTTCTATCGCCCACCCTCAAACTGATGGACAGTCAGAGAGAGTTATCCGGATCTTGGAAGATATGCTCTAGGCTTGTATTATGGATTTCGGTGGGAGTTGGAGCAGACATCTTCCTTTGATTAAATTTGCTTACAATAACAGTTATCAGTCTATTATTCAAATGGCACCGTATGAGGCATTGTAAAGCAGGAAGTGTTAATCTCCGTTGCATTGGGATTTAGCAGAATACAGAGCTACCATTGACAAGTCTCAGGGAACTGTAATACCCGAACTGATTTAGGAGACTATCGAGAAGGTACAAATCATTAAGCAACGGATGAAGGCTGTCCAAGACCGACAAAAAATTTATGCAGATAAACGAAGAAATGACTTAGAGTTTGGAGTTGGTGATCGAGTGTTTCTCAAAGTATCACCGAGAAAAGGGGTTAGAAATATCGAAAAAGGTGGAAAACTTAGTCCCAGGAACGTTGGGCCGTATGAAGTAAGTGAAAGAATTGGACTAGTGGCCTATCGTCTTTTAGTACCACAAGATCTGGCAGAGATACACGATGTCTTTCATGTCTCTCAACTTTGTAAATAGTATCCCGATCCTTCTCACAACATATCACCTAAACACATGTAGTTGAAAAGTGATTTGACTTATGAGGAACAACCGGTTCGTATTTTGGATCGGCAATACCGAGAGCTGAGAAACCAAAAGATTCCACAAGTGAAGGTACTTTGGCGCAACCATAATGTGGAAGAAGCCACCTGGAAACAAGAAGATCTCATGCGCCAACAGTATCCCAACCTTTTCCAATATTCAGGTAAGAATCTGGGGACCAGATTCTCTTAAAAAGGGGAGGTTTGTAACACCCCTAATTATTTTATTAATTATGTTAATTATTATTTGGGGAATTATGTTAAATTGTTATTTTACTTATTCTTGATTTATGAAATTTTATTTAATTTAATTAATTTATAAAGTTTGGTGGTTATAATTACAATTTTGAAGGATTAAATTGAAATATTTTCTTAACTTGAGGGGCTTGCATGAAAAACCTTAAGTCAACTAGGGTTTTAACATTATTTTTCTAAAATCTTGGACTCAATTGCATGAATCTAACTTTTTGGGGACCAAATTGAAAAAAATGAAAATTGGATTAAAAAAAAAAAAAGGCAGCGTGATTTCTTCATTCTTCCTTTTCTTCTGTCTTTTTCTTCTTTCTTCCTTCTCCTTTTTCTTTTTTTTCTTCACCATCGCAGAAGCTTCCCCGACGATCCTCTCACCGGCAATGACTCACACCACCTCACCATCCAAACATCTTCCCTCAAAACCGAGAGCGGAGTTGGATAGCTCTCATTGAGAGGTGAAGAACGATAGTAGTTTTTCAATTTTTCGGCGGCGGCGGCAGTGGGATGATAGTTTTCTCCTCTCAACGCGACGATCATATCTGTGTGATTGGTTCGAGAGTCCAAGGTCTCATTGAGTGGTTCGTGGTAAAGGATTTGGAAAAAAGCTTGTATATATATACATATATATGCATATGTTGTACTTTCCTATTAACTTGTATCCATGCCAAGATTAGGAAGTTAGGATGATGATATGCCTATATATATGTGTGTGTGTGGACCCAAACATATCACGCCAAGTGCCAAAATTTGGATTTAATAATGATATTAAGAATTATATATTATGAGAATAAGTGATATTGATTGGGGATGATTATGTAAGGAATTTAATTACAATTTTGTGGTTTAGAATAATGTTATGGCTTGACATGACCTTGTGAATAAAGAACAAGATGTCATATTATTTTGGAATCGATATAGACCGTCGTGGTTAAATTTAGTAATGTTGATTATTAAAGGATTTTATAGTAAATGCTAATAAATCTATATTATTGTGTTAATAAGATAAGATAATGACATTCAAATGTTCGTAATGCAAGCTATTAGAAGTCTATCAAGGTTAAGCGAGAAAATTGACTATGGAATATTATTTTGAATAGGTGACGATGTGGGTACCGCAGAGCAGTGGGCGGCGATAACTTCTTTTTGGGTTACTGGAGGTGAGTGTCTGCCAATCTGGCACTTCATTTCACTTATCGGTATTTGTGATAAACCCCTGTGAGGGTTACTGTTTCTGAACTGACTGTACTGTTATTGAAATCTGTGATCTGTTAAGATCTCTTTGATTATGTTATTTGACTCGGACACCCCTGTGAGGGTTATCTTTGATACCGATTTTGTTTTCTGATTGTTCTAGTGCCTAGAACTATCTTTACATTATCAAAATTTTGTCCCTTGTACCCTACAGCCTGCTGGCTGTCCCCACATAATTTGCTAGCTTCTTACAAGTTTGTTATTTGTTAAAAGGATCATGTCAATCTATTGTTCTGATATGTTACATGGTTGCCTTATGTTATGAACCTTAAACGGCCTTGCCGGCCAGTGTACATTCTTGGTTCAACTATGTATCTGTCATAAACATACTGAATGTTTAAAAGTGCAACTTATATCTATTGGCATTACATTATATTAACCCATGGGACACCATGGGCCGGATATCATCCGGAGGGACGCCACATAGGGGATTTGGACCCGGGGCTAGGTTCGAAAAGACGGCCAGGTAGAACAGACCGATGATGACAGATCTACCGGCTAGTACCCACATACGATCCTAACTCAATAAGGAGCTGGAGGTATCGAACTCAAATTGTGTAAGTTTTCGTTACTTTAGGAATCTACCTAAAAATTTAGAATAAGAAAAAGAAGATTTCTCTTCTTAGACGCATGCCAAAGGCTCAAAATATTGATTATATTCTTCAAAATAGTTTGTTGGAAATGATTACAAGAAGTGGCCTTATATAGGCAAGGCTTGGAACAATCTTCTAAGCATAGGATAACTTCGAAGGTAGAGTATACTTATCATGGCTTAGAAAATATAAAAATTAATGAGTTCAGCTAAGAAATTATAAAGAAGAACAAACAAGGCTCATTAACTAAGAAATCAAATAAAAAAACAATTCAAATTGGGCAGAAACCAAGTTGTCCCTTGATATCACCGAATCCAGCAGCAGTAGAGCACAAATATGACAGTCCTTAATAATTTCAACATAATTCTCTATAAAAAATGATTACTAATAATCGTTTATTGCATTAGAAACTAGACATTCCTAGCTTCCCAATGATATATGGCTCTATCTAATTCATTTCCAATGAAAGTAGTTTATTCCAAGAAATTTCTCCAAAATCTGTCACAGTACCTTCAAAATTGATTCCAAGTGCACAAATTATATGACATCATTAGGCATGATTTTCTTGTACAAATATGTACTCTTCTCACTAGGACTTGTATTTTCATTCCATAATTTATTTTGAATTATTTCGGTGTCATTCTCCCTCAGTTGAAAAAGACTCGCTCTCGAGCCTCAATCAAGCTTATCTTCAATATAAGGAGATAAGTCTACGACATTGAAGGTTGCCGAAACTCTATAGTCATTAGACAATTCAATTTTATAAACATTCTCACTAAGTTCTCTGTAGAACCTTGAAAGGACCATCAACTCTAGGTTGCAATTTTCCATTATGATCATGAGGAAAATGCTCTTTACGGAGATGAATTCAGACCAAGTCACCTTCCTTGAAAGCTGCCAGCTTTTGATGCTTGTTGCCAATCTTTTGATACTTCTCATTATAATTGAAACTTTTTTGCCAAACTTGGTCATGCAACTTCTTAGTTCTTAATATACTTAGCATAATAATTTCCATGACTACTAAAGTGTTAAGTAACTGAAAGTGGAGCTAAATCTAGTTGAGTAATTAGACTACTGTCATAGACTACCTTAAAAAGGACTCATTCTAGTTGTTTGGCTAGAAGACCGCAAACTCATCATAAGCTAAAAATATGTTCTATTGATGAATATTTTTACCAACCAAACTTCTCAAAAGATTTTCTAAACTTCTATCAACAACTTCCGTTTGGTTATTAGTTTGAGGGTGATGAGAAGAACTAAATTAAAGTTTAGTTCCAAGCTTCCTCCAAAGTGTGCGCCAAAAATGACTCATAAACTTTGAATCTCGATCAGATATAATGGTATGAAATACCATAAAGTCTTACAATTTCTTCAAAGTAAAGATCAACAACATGTATAGCATCCAAAGTCTTGGTGCAAGGAACAAAATATATCATTCCGGAGAATTGAACAACCACCATCATGACCGAATCTTTGTTCCTTTAAGTGAGAGACAAACCAACTACAAAATCAATACTCACATCTTACCAGGGAGTTGCTGAAGTAGCAATGGAGTGTATAATCAGTATTTTGTCTATGACTGTTAGCAATGTGACAAGTTCTACATCTTTCAACATAATGCTTTACATCTTATTCCTCCTAACCTAATAAAAGTTTTCTTGAACAAGCTCAATAGTTTTATTTCTTCCAAAATGTCTAGCAAAGCCTACATTATGTGCTTCAAAGATAATTGTTTGCCTCAGAGAATAATTTGGGACACATAGCAACTTATCTATGAAAAAAAAAAAGCCATCTTCAATCAAGAAATATTAAAATGGACTCTTCAACCATTCTTCCCAAATCTTGCCAAAGTATTAATCATCTTTGTAAAGGTCTTTGAGTACCTCAAAATAAATGACTTTTATTTTCAAAATGGATAGCAAATAATGTCTTTAGCAAAGAGCATTTGCCACATGATTAAGAACATCGGATTTATGCTTGATGACAAAATTGAAAACTTGTTGATACTGAACCCACTTAGCATGCCAAGAACTCAATGTTTTGAGAATTCAAGTACTTTAATACCTCATGATCTGAGTAGAGAACAAACTCCTTGTGTACAAGATAATATTGCCAATGATCTGAAGCATGAACAATAGCAACGAACTCCTTATCTTAAGTAGAGTAATTACGAAAAAAAAATTGCTCAACATTTCACTAAAGAAAGCAATGGGCTTGCTTGTTGGCTAAGAACAACATCAATTCCCACATTTGAAGCATCACTATCAACTTCATAATTTTTTTCAAAATTTGGTAGTTGTAATATTGAAACTTCTGTGACCATTCTCTTAAAAAGATCAAAACTCTACTGAGCATCCTCTATCTATTTGAAACTATTGTCGCTCAAGCACTTAGTTATATGTGCTATTATAGTGCTAAAATTCTTGATAAATCTGCGATAAAAAGAAGTTAAGCCATAAAAACTTCAATCATCATAAATAGATTTAAGAGTTGGCTAGGATTACCTCAATCTAATTCCCATCCATCTTAATTCCTTCCGCAGAAACAACATAGCCTAATAAAACTAGGCTTATCAGAAGAAATGACACTTCTTCATATTTGCATATAGCTTTTGCTCTCTCAGCACTTCAAATACTTGCCAAAAGTGATTCGAATGTTCTTCAAGGCTGCAACTATAGATAAGAAAACCATCAAAATGAACAACAACAAACTTTCTAATGAAAGGTTTAAAAATATAGTTCATGAGCCACATGAATGTAAAGGGACATTAGAAAGACCGAATGGCATAACCAACCACTCGTAGAGACCATCCTTTGTTTTGAAAGTTGTCTTCCATTCATCTCCAGGTCTCATGCGATTTTGCTAATAGCCACTTCTAACATTAATCTTTGAACTAATTTTAAATCCATGAAGTTGATCAAGAAGATCATCAAAGACGAGGAATAGGAAAATGTACTTAATAGTTATTTCTTTATCGCTCTACTATCAATACACATACACCATGAACCATCTTTTTGTGGCACAAAAAGAGAGCTAGTATAACACATGGACTTTTACTCTCTTGCACGAGGCCTTTAGAGAATAGATTATCAACTTGTCTTTCCAATTTTTCATGCTCTTTTGAACTTATTCTATAGGTTGCCCTGTTTGGAAGAGAATCACCAGGTACTAGATTAATGCAATGTTGAATTTCCCATATTGGAAGAAGTTTGAATGAGATCTCTTTGGGCATCACATCTTCGAATTCTGGAAGTAGAGGTTGTACTTGCCATGTGGCATGATGACCTTCTTCATTTTCTTTAAGAACCATAGAAGCAAAAGCCTCCATAAACTCACCAATTGCCTTGTCCACTTGAAATTTAGAAAACAAATTATTTCCCTCCCTTTTTGAAGGTTTAGTATCATTTCCCATCTTGGATGATCCTAAATGATCTTTTCACCATCTTTGACAAAAGAATAAGCATTCTTGAATCCATTATATAAAGTTCTCCTATCATATTGCTAAGGTCTACCAAGAAGCAAACGACAAGCATTCATTACAACAACATTACACCAAACTTCATCTTTGTATTTGTTACCAATAGAAAATTGCACAAGACATTTTTTATTTACTTTTACCTTATTTCCCTTTCCAAGATAGCTTGTATAGTTGAGGATGATCTCTTGTCTTTAATTTTAGTTTTTCCACAAATACAGTAGCTATAGTATGCTCACAACCTCCTCTATCAATGATAATATTACAAACTGGATCATGAGAAATGCATCTTGTGTGCAATATAATGTTGGGGAGCCAAGCGTCAACTTTAACATATGCATTAAGGTTATGCTAAACGACTAAAGATTTCCATCATCTTCATAGACAATTCCTTCCTCTTCCTCTAATTCATTATAGGTATGGGTTGTCCAACTAAGTTCTTCATATTCCTCTTCCTCTAATTCATCATAGATATGAGCTATTCAATTAAGTTTTTCATCAATTTCCTTTTCTATAAGATTGATAATCTTGCGATTTGAATACCATAAAGTGGATTGAAGTCCATTGTATTTGAATTAGCCTCTGAAACATGACCCTTAATATCATGTTCCAAAGGTTCATAGCAAGTAAGATGCTGCTTGAGCAATTATACTCATCTCCTAAAATCTTCCAACTCAATATCAAAAAGGTCTCTTTGAGGAGATACAGGATTACCAACTTTTGTCCTATTTTGACAACGACAAGCCATTGGAAAACTAAACCTCTAATAACCAACTTGACATTAGAAACCTATGGAGAAGTAGGAGGAACCACAAGACACCACTCAAAACCTAATGATTTCAGCTAAGAAATATAAAAGGAAAAAATGCAAATTTAGCCCTATAACTCCACCAACTAGTAAACTAGGACTTTATTTATTCGAACCTTATAATAAGTATACTATCTCTTAAAATTTGGCAATTTGAGGATAAATTGAGCCCAAAACACATTTTTCTCCAACCCGAATCTGCATGGCATCTGATGTGGCGCTGCTTATTGAGCTCTTCCTACATGGCAACTTCACTTGCCACTTCAATAATCCATCTGGACACCAAATAATACACATAAACACCAAAAATAATCCAAATTTACACATCATAAAATGAAAAACCAAACAAAAATCAAAGAAAAAGAAAATAAGTAAGTTTTGAAATATTTATATATACACATACACATACACATACACATACACATACATATATATATATAATATTATATATAAACCTACCTCCATGCACTCCCCCCCTCCATCTGCGCCTCCAAGTTTGCTGCCATTGCACAACCACTTGGCTAGGAAACTACTGCTGCAAGTGACTTGGCCGTAGCCCCGAACGACTGCCGCAAGTGACTTGGCCGTAGCCCCGAACGACTGCCGCAAGTGACATGGCAACACTGGCTAAATGCCCAACGCCAGCCGCTAGCAGCAACCATGGCCGAGGCCTGACTGCCAATGCTGCAAACAGCCAGGTCGCAAACCGAATGGCGACCATAAGAGGGCTCCAGTGCTTGCGGCAACCATAGCCATGGCCAACAATTAGTAGCTACCCCGGTGACCAAAAGTTAGAGAGTGGGGGAGGGGTCAAAGGGATAGAGAAAAAGGTAGGATGAGGGTTGGGGTATGGTAGGTGGGCCGTGTATATTTTTTGTAAAAAAAAAAAATTATTTATTTATTTTTTAATTAATAAAAAATTAATTAAATTTGTTTAAATATGTTTATGATTCTAATACTATTAAGTGTGTAATTAAAATTATTAAGATAATAGATTTAAATTTCTATCTTTTTAACTTTTAGTTTATTTTATTTTTAATTAATAAATAAATATCTATTAAATTTAATTATATTATTTTAGATGTATTTATTATTTTTTAATTTTAAATTACTAAAAATATAATATATAAAATTTTATATTGAGATTTTTAACTTTTAATTTTTCCACAATTTTTTCTCAAAATTTGTTTTGAGTTTAAAATTTTTAAGTTCAAACTTTTTGTGGACATCATAATTTTTCTTGACGGTAGCATTGGCATTTGGAAAAAAAAAAGATGGAGGTAAATGTTATAATATATTTGGCAATTTAATTTGTGATATATAATTTTTAAAAAAAATTAGCATCTAATTTAATGTGTTTTTTCTTTTTTGGCTTTTGTTTAATTAGTTATTTTCTTATTTTTTTTATGTGTAATTTCATTTCTTGATGTGGCATTTATCAATTTGTTTTAGTTGAGTTGGCAATTTCTTTTTAGAGGTGCCAATTGAGCTACAATAAATTACACTTTTAGTAACAATATATTTTATTACGTCAGCATATAAAATTCGTTAACATAGGTTATTAGTAACAAAAATTTCGTTACTAAAGTTTTGGGTGTTAAAGGCCATCGCTAAAAGTATTTGTAATGAACTTTTTGGTTTGTTGCAAATGATTACCTTATGGCGAAAAAATTTTTCGTTACCAGAAATATAATATTAGTAACAAAATAGTGCTAGTTACAATAGATTTCTATAGCGTAATGAAATCTTTAGTTACCAAAGCATTGCCAATTTTGTCGCATTTTATTTATTTTTTACTAATGCATAATATAATCATATTATTTATTTAATTTAGTGTAGTTACAAATTGTTTATGTAACAAAATATTTGGTAAAGATACTAAATAATATTTTAATCAGAAAACCAGTATCACGTTACTATTGGAATACATAACTAACAGTTTCGTTACAAAAGAGACTAAGAGTGTTGTTATATTTAGTATATGTAACTAAAAATTTCGTTGCCTCTAACTTGTAAGGTTATAATATTTTGGTACAAATAGGCAATGTATTCGTTATAGGTAATTAATTTCTTGATTAAAAGTAAATAATTATTTGATACGAATTAGTAAATAGTTCGTTACGAATAAGTAAAATAATTCATTACAGATACATCAAATTAGTTTGTTACAATTACGAAAAGTGACAAATAAATTTCTTTACCAATAAATTATTTTTGTAAAAATACTAGTTTTTGTTACAAAAAGTATTTATTTTTCCTTGTTCAGTATGCAATTTGGATATGAAATTGCCGAAAAAGTTCAAAATTGAAGTATACCGACAACCTAAATATAAATAATTTAGTCATTCCTTCAATGAACAAAAGAGTAAGCACATTCATCCATCCATAGACACAACACCAACAACATCTATCTATCCATAGACATAAATATAATTTCAAAACATCAATCCCAAATTCAAACTACCACCCAAAGCCATGATAACCAAATAGGTATACAAACAAACAAAAATGTCAAGTTCTCAAAATGTGTTATAGCTCAAGTAACAAAAGAGATTTTCAAAACATGTTCCTTAATTCTTGTCAACATCTTCAAAGAAACGGTTGCTTCCAACAATCTGCAAAAAATGATTCCACAACACACTGTGAACATGAAGAATATCAAATTAGATATTAAATATGTTTAACTAGTCACTACACATCTATCGTTTCTTAGATTGGATAAGTTGGTATATAGGCAAAACAAATAATTAAGTAATTTTGGTGGGTTTAGAAGCACTTTAGCCGAAAAATTCAAAAAGGTTATTTTTTCAGAATTTAGTGAAGGCTAGACAGTAGAAAACTCAAATAATATCAATGGCTAGAGGTAAACTCAAATTTATGTTTCCACTACAATATTATGCTTAAATTTGGTATTGGAGCATGATTATACCTCCGCCTTGATGTTGGATTTTATGCCTTCAATATATATTCTCCATTGTTAAATGTTTGAATTCGAGAAACAGCCATATGCTTGCCTCATAAAATTGATAAAATGTTGTTCTCTAGCATGTATTTCGTCAAGTTTCAATTGAAGAAACATATACATTATTTGCATGATTTCTTTCATTTTGAAATGGTTCGTGGGGCTAGCAAATGAAAATTATATTTAGGAGTCTTCCTCTTTGTTACATGGTAAAGAAGGTATCTAATAGAGAGTTGACATTTTATATTCTCAAAACCTCTTGAATTTGGAGTGTATGTTTAATGGAGGTTTGATAGATTGGGTCATGAGGTTGAAGATGACCTTTCTAAAATTATTTTTTTTAAAAAAAAGGAGAATAGAAATTCTAGGCCAGAAACTGGCCAACTTTTGAGTAGGCCTATTAGTTTATTTTCTGTGTCTATTATGTTGGACTTCACAGCCCAGTACAAGCCCATGCAATTTCTATCCAACTTTCAATAAAATGCATAATGGGCATAGGGAATACTGTTGCTGGGCTTCAGACCCAGCTTCCAAGCTATGGAAGGGGTGCTACACCACTAGTAGGCTATTCTTGTTGTTGTTATGTTGGATAACTTGATTATTTATTATATTATTCTCTCACTACTTATTGTATTGATTGTCAATTGTCCACTTATGAGTTATACAAAATATTGAGATGTCATGTGATTTATATAATTTTTTATAATCAAAGAATAGCCACAACATCTTTGGTTATATTAAATTATATATTAAATATTTTTATATCACATGTGGAAATATGACATCAATTGTGATTGATCATGTTATACATAGTAAATTTTATCCCAAAAGAACATTTATTATGTTTTATATGATTAATTAGGGTAAAATGTCAAATTATATTCCTTAATTTACCAACATGAATTAAGGAAAGGAAGATAGTTTTGATAGTTTCATCATTATGATTGTGTATGAATCTATTTGAATTAGAAACTTTGCCCACAGGCAATTCCTATGTCATGTGATTTATATTTTCTATGTTTTGCATTGGTAAAGCATATTA
The DNA here is from genome assembly GCA_018894105.1 of Jacaranda mimosifolia. Classification (NCBI taxonomy): domain Eukaryota; kingdom Viridiplantae; phylum Streptophyta; class Magnoliopsida; order Lamiales; family Bignoniaceae; genus Jacaranda; species Jacaranda mimosifolia. The sequence goes on from CM032123.1 coordinate 33,066,054, forward strand.
TATATTTATTTGCCTCAATTTTTTTTATATAAGCATGTATATAATTTATTTTCTGCAATTTTTCAACATGTGAACTTTTTTAATGTGAAATGTGATATTCCTGAGCTCAAGGGTGATAACTATAAAGTTTGGAAAAAGAGGATTTTTCTTCATTTGGGGTGGATGGACATTGATTATGTTATTCAAAAAGATGAACTGTCTCTGATTATTGAGAATAGCCACCCCAATGATGTTGATCTTTATGAAAAATGAGAGTGATCTAATCACCTTCGCATGATGTTCATAAAGACCAATATCTCAGTTGGTATTCGGGGTTTTGTCAATAAGTATAATAATGTCCATGAGCTACTGAAGGCTATTGATGAGAAATTTGAGTCTTCAGATAAGGTATTAGCTAACACCCTAATCATGAAGTTTTCAACTATGAGGTTCATTGGTATTAAAGAAGTGCGTGAGCACATCATATGTACGATGAGGGATATAGTGGCTCAACTGCAGACTCTTAAGGTTACAATGTCTTAGTCTTTCCTTCTGCATTACATTCTAAACTCTTTGCCAGAGCAATATAGACCTTTCAAGATCTCTTATAAGACATATAAGGATAAATGGTCTATCAATAAATTGATAACCATGTGTGTGGAAGATGAAGGAAGATTGCTTATGAAGGCTGGAGAGAGTGTGTATCTGGAAATTAAAGGAAAGAATAAGAATCAAGATAAAAAGAAAGGAAATGAAAAGATATCTCCCAAAAAGGATATCAAGAAGGAATTCACGTGCTACTTCTGTAAAAAGAAAGGGCAAATTAAGAAGAATTGCCCCAAATTTAAGGTTTGGCTTAAAAAAAAAAAAAGTAACCTTCTTTCACTTGTTTGTTATGAATCTAATATGATTGATGTTAGTCATAACATATGGTGGATTGATTCTAGTTGAACAATCCATGTTACAAATTCCTTGCAGGACTTGCAAAACCTAAGGAAGCTAGTGGGAAGTGAGGAATACATCTATTCTAGAAACAAGATGCATTCTCACGTGAAGGCTATTAGGAAATGCAACTTAATTCTTAGTAGTGGCTTTATTTTGGATTTGGAAACGACATTTTATATTCCAAGTTTCTCTAGGAATTTAATTTCAATTTCAAGACTAGTACCATTAGGATATTCCTACAACTTTTCAGATGATGTTTTCAATTTGTCTTATAAATATGGACTTGTTGGGAATGGTATTCTGTCTAATGGTCTTTTTCGAATCAATTTACAAAATGATGCCACTCATACTACTTTGCATGTTCAAACTAATGCTGGTGTCAAAAGATGTGTTGTGAGTAAGGATTCTGTTATGGCACCAGAGATTGGGATATATCTCTATTCAGAGAATCAAGAGATTAGTGAATGATGGAGTACTTGCTACTCTAGATTTTACTGATTTCAATACATATGTGGGCTGCATAAAAGGTAAGCAGACCAACATGTCAAAGAAAGGTGCCAAGAGGAGTTCAAACTTATTAGAAATCATACATACATATATATGTTGTCCAAATATGGATCCATATTGTTAAAGGTACTTCATCTCTTTCATAGATAATTACTCACGATGCATGTATCTCCACTTGCTCAATAGCGAATGACGCACTAGATACTTTTAAAGTTTTTTAAATGGAAGTAGAGAAACAATGTGGAAAACAAATTAAGATTGTGAGATCAGATAAATGTGATGAATACTATGGTAGATACACTGAGGATGGACAAGCACTTGGTCCTTTGTGAAGTTTCTTGCTAAACATGGGATTATTACACTACACCTGGTTCACCAAACTAAAATGGTGTAGCAGAAAGAATAAACAAAACATTATTAGACATGATGTCAAGCATGCAAGCATGCTCCAAACATCTTGAATTCTTATGCTCAGGTTTGCACAAAACTTGACATTGCATTTGTTGTGGGAATGTTAGGAAAATATCAGAGTAATCCAGGTATGGACCACTGGAGAGCTGCAAAGAAGGTAATGAGATACCTTTAAGGAATGAAAGATTACATTCTTATGTATGAACCGATAATCTAAAGGTGATTGGCTACTCAAATTCAGACTTTGCTAGCTATATTGATTCACGAAAATTGACATCTGGTTATATCTTTATACTAGCCGGTGGAGCTGTATCTTGGAGAAGTGCACCTTGATTGCAACCTCTACTATGGAAGCCAAGTTCATTTCTTGTTTTGAGGCAACCTTGCATGGTGTATGGTTGAAGAGTTTCATGTCTAGGCTTAGAGTTGTGGATTTTATTTTTAGGCTATTGAGATCATATTGTGACAATTCAGTTGTTGTTTTTATGGCTAAGAACAACAAAAGCGGTAGTTGAAGCAAGCATATCGACATCAAGTACTTTTCCATTCAGGAATGTGTTAAAGAAAAGAAAGTGGTAATTGAATATGTTAGTATTGAATTGATGATAGCTGATCCTTTGACTAAAGGCATGCCACCAAAGATTTTCAAGGATCATGTAGCTAAAATGGGACTTGGTTCCTCTATGTGATTTCGCTGTAAGGACGAACTTTATTGTTTTAATGAAACTCCATTTATGAAGTTTCTTATATGAATTTTCTTGTGTACACATTTAGTTCAAGAAATATCATTAATGTTTGGACCTTGAATAAACATAGGGTTTATTCATTAAGTTATATGGGCTAAGAGACATAATGCATTGTGATACATGGAAGATAATACTCGATCTTAGAGGACACGTCGCCCTGATTCATGTATTATGTTTTCTTATTAAGCATGAGTATTCATGGAATTAAGGATTACGGTATACGGGCCAAGTGGGAGAATGTTAGTTATAATATGGTTATACCCACATCCGGATGTGGTCCGTATAAATAACCGTGCCATGATAGGTAGTTTTGTCCATAACCACCAACCCACTAAGCCCACTTAATTGAGGATAGTGCCTTGATGGAAGACACTATATATGAATATAGGTTAAGATCCCTAAACCCAAGAATTATCATATTCACTTTTCACCATCAATTAAGTAATTCTGGTAGGTTTAGAAACACTTTAGCTAAAAATTTCAGAAAGGTTTTTTATCAAAATTTGGTGAAGGCTAGAGAGTAGAAAACTCAAATAATATAAATGGCTAGAGGTAAACTCAAATTTATGTTTCCGCTACAATATTATGCTTACATAGGATGCACCAAGTCAGGAGTATATCAAAATTAATTTTGATGCAGCAATGTTTTCAGATTCTGGAGCAATTGGCATCGATTTGGTTCCTCGAGATCTTTTAGGCAAGTGTGTGTCATAGAACTCACGTCTAATTTCACTTCATTTGGACCCAAAAGCTACGGAAGCTACAGCTGCCAAGCTTGCATATGAATTGTGTTGTCTACATTCGTGGTCTAAGGTGCTTATTGAGGGTGATTGCCTGTCTGTTATTCGAGCCTTCAGGATGAAACCGTGATCTTCTATTGTTAACCTCATCTCGAATGCTTGGAAGAGTCTTTTCAATCTTGCTTCTCTTTCTTTCATCCATGTTGGTCTGATGCAAATCATTGTGCTCATTTCCTAGCTAAGATGGCTATTTCTATTTCTCAGTCCAATGTTCCAAATATGTTGTAATTGCTCAAGTTTTGGCACTTGATTTTAATTAATAATATTTATCACCTCCCTCAAAAAAATTTAGTACAACTAAATCAATTGATTATGGAGTTAGATTTTATTGATTTGGACCATTTAAGTATACCCTAAACATCGAACAAAAAATCAATTAACACAAGATCTTATGCAGTTTATTTGAACTAGACTTAACAGTTAGAAATAATTAAGTTTGTGGCTATTAATTCGTCAAATTAAATCAAGCAAGTTAATTGAATCTAAGATTGGATAACAGTGATAAATTATTTATAATTATAAATTCAGTACCATGAAGTTGAATTATTCTAAATTGAGTTTAATTAGAATTGGGTTATAACAATTTAAGAATCAAAATTTATAGAGAATTGTAAATAAAGATATTATATCATTAAAATTGAACTTGTTAATTTGAATTAATAAAGCCTACACTATTAAAAAGTTGAATTAAATTAATTAAATTAAGTAATGATATTTAATTGAGTAATTTTTAAATTGTATATGTTCAACCTAAATAAATAATTGGGCTACCAATTCTAAATATGAATCATATCTGAATAATAATATAAAGTAAATAATATTTATTCGCATAACTATATGTGCAGTTAAGAATTTGACATTGTTCGATGTCCTGATTCTTGAATTTAAGAATTAAAGGAAATTGTAAAAAGATGAAATAAAATAAAATTATACGTTATCTTCAATGAAGAAATTGAGATAAATCAATTAGCACAAGATTTGAGGTAATGATAATTAGATGTATTATAAGATTGGGCTTGAATAAAGTTTAATAAGAACAAATTAATCATAAATTGAATTTGAATAGTAGAAATTAAACTAGTCTCTAGAATTTTTTTTTTTTTAGAGAGCATTACAAATAACAAAATATTTTCCTTTCAATAAAGTAATATTTTTTCTATTCTCAAATCAAATAAATTAATGTATAAACTACACACAAAGCATATAAAGTGCACAATGCACCAATTACGGGTCGAACACAAGACCTCTCACTTAATAGGAGAGACGAATGCCACTTGGACTACAAGCAATTGGGCGATAGCAAAAGATCAAGACATAACTGCACCTAAATTTAGTTGGGGTTGCGATACCATTAATTTGTTATCACTATTGAATTTCTGATTTAAACCTCCAAGGATGAACTATTGCCAAACCAAAGCCCAATAGTATAAAAGTTTATGATAATAGTAATCTATATGATCAAAATGTGTTAATTCAAACAATTAAACCTACGACTATAAGTTATTCTGTTAGGAATAAATGAATTAAATAAGCAACCATACTAAGATAAGGCGTTCACCTGGATTGAACCAAATAGATATATTAAATGATTCATTAGCTTAAGATTCCACATACTTAATTATCGTAATATGCAAATATAAAAGATGAAAAGAATATGAAAGAATAAAATAAATTAAAGATTAAACTTTAATAAGGAAATTAAACCAACCTCCACTTATGAATTAATTAGACAAATAATATTTATTACTTTGATTATATTTTTCTAAGTTTTGGATTAACTAGAAATGACTGACGAGATCGGGCAAAATTATTAAGGAAAACTCCACCACTTCAGACATCTATTAGGTGAGGTAATATTCAATGATAGGAGACCTCTTATTGGGAAAAAATATATAAATAATAAATATGACATTGTTGCATATTATTGAGCTTGGAGAAATCAGTTCATGCCCATTGCTGAGCTTGAGGTATTACTCATAATATCTCTTTTTTTTTTTGCCATTCTCAACATATGGTTCCATAATACTTGAACATAGTCTATTCTTACTCAATCTCCAACCATATGCCAAGTGTTGCCAATACCTTCTATCCAACAACGAGAGAATTAGAAATACTAGTTAGCAAACAAAGGAATGAGAGAGATTTGAGAGTCAAACTTCATCTCAGTATTATTACGAGTGAAGTAAACCATCTCAAAAGTTTCCAGCACTTAACATTTGTTGATATTTTAGTTGCTTCTATTATTGCAGTGACACATCACTTTGTTGGATCAATTTATGGTTCTAGTTTTGCTATTTGATTTTATCTAGCTTATCCTTGTTGTGCCAACATCATCTTAATGGTTAGCATAAGCGACAAATGCAATTTCTTGACTATCCATAATCCGCCTCAATTTGGCAATTTTATCAAAATATATATATATATATATATATATATGATTAATAGCACAAATTAATTTTATCCATAAACCTGCTCAAATAGCCATTGAGGATAATTAGAACATTTTCTTAAGAGTAAACTCATGTCACAAATTGAGCTCAAACTCTTTGATTAGATTTTCTTGTTTGCAGCTTAAACAATTATATATAGCGCAAACTTAATTTTGACCATTCATTGATTGTCAGCGCTTAAATCGCGATAATATTAGGCAACCTATCTATTTTTCATATTTAATTGACTTTAAATTACAACTGGTGAGGTGCTCTAAGATTAATGAAATTAATTGCGCAAATAGGTACCACGTAATATTTTATTCTATATTCAAGTAAATTAATTATTACTCCCTTATACCCAGCGAAATCAAAAATTTCACAACTCAGGCTAGTAATCATTATTTCTTTATCATTATTTTTGTTTTCATAAGCTTTAATTAATTATTCATTTTTAAAAGTTTTGGGGTCAAATAGCAATTTGGGTAAAACTTGATTGAATAACGTTTAAAAATTTTGTAGGTCAAACTAAAAATATTTTTGGTCACTAGGCGAATATCAGGCACTAAGGAGTTGAGGGGTTGAAATGATATTGAGCCACACATTGGGGGACCAAATTGAAGGCTGGAATGAATTTTGGGGTCAATTTGTGAAGTTGGAAAAATGTCCTCTAAATACATTTCCCTACCCCCCCTCCCCCCAATTCTTCTAATTCTCTCCCCGTGCACCGCCATCTTCCTCTCCGGAAACCATCTCCAATTATGGCAGATTTTTAGAAACTAAATCGACCAAAAGCCTCCCCTCGTCACTAAGACCACATTGATACCATATGCAAGTCATCATTTCTGGCGAACCATCAAAATTTTGGAGTTGAAAGACGGCCGATAGCAGCCAGTGACAGGCACCGCAGAGCAGTGCGGGAGCTGGCTTCTAGGCAGCATTTCTGGTAGAGTCTAGCTTGAGGGACACCTTGGTGCCTTTGCATTGGAGTTTGGCTAGACAGTGGTGGCAAAATTGAAGAAAATCGAGATAGCAGCAAATGGTGGCCCAGCCACTTCAAGGCTGTAATTGACAACCTTTCCGATAATGAAGCTTGTAATTGATTAAGGCGTTGTGTTGGTTGAGCTGAGACGCATCGATTGGTGGTAGTGGTGACCTATTCCAGCGATAGTACACGGCGGTGACACTAAGGTAATTTCCTCACCTCGTCACGGTGGTTTCAATGGTGATGTTGGATCGTGTTAACTGAACTCTAATAATTAGATTTTGGCTAAAGAGTTAGGTTGGGGTTATATATACATGCATATATGTTGCATCATTTCAATTCCTACAAATCTAGAATTAAGATATATATATATATGTTGAGATGGAAATATGTTCTAGAACCAGAAATAAGGTCATGCATGTGTATTTTTATAATCCTAGTAGACCCAAATTTGTATTATTATATGTTAACTTGGGGTTAATTAAGTTAATTAGACAATTAAACCCTAATTTTATGGATTTGAGACCTAAGTGACAAATTATGGATTATTAAAGATAGTTGGGCTATTATTATCAACTTTGTGTATCGTTATAAGGTTAATTATATAATTTAAGGATCCAATTATAACCCTTAATCGGAATAGATATATAAATCTCAAGAGCATTTTGGTATTAACGGTGTAATTAACATATTTCCTAACGAGAATATAGAGCAAAACCTAACTACCGTATTGATCGAGTAACTATCAATTTTAGGGTATTATTCGTATAATTATGATTTTAAGGTCAAACGAGGATTTTGATAGTGAACCATTCTTTTGGATAGGTTACGAGGAGTTAGGTCCCGCAGACCATTAGGTGGAGCTAACATTTCTGATTCTATTGAGGTGAGGGTCTGCTAATCTGGCACTTATGGTATAAACCTATCTATTAATTGTGGTATACCTTTGCGAGGGTTAAGTTGGTTTCTGTTCTATGACTGAATCCTGATTCTTGGACTTTGGGAATTGTTTGAATTCTTGTTATTATCTGTTAATTGATTCGAATACCCTGTGAAGGTTGTTTCTTAGACTTATATTCTACTGATAATTGAATACTCCTAGCCAAGAACTTTTTATTGTCCTATCTAGTACCGATCACTTTGAATTCATTCTAATTATCACTTGTTTGGCCATGTCAGCAATTTTGAGTTTGTTTTGTATGTCATTGATTTGCCATGTCGGAAGAATTATACTGTTTAGATTGTTAATTGACAGTAAATCCATTCTTTTAGATAGGTGACGAGGAGTTGGGTCCCGCAGACTAGTAGGCAGAGCTAACTTTTCTGAGCCTATTGATGTGAGGGTTTGCCAATCTGGCACTTATTGTATAAACCTATTTGTTAATTGTGGTATGCCTCTATGAGGGTTAAGAGGGTTTCTGTTCCGTGATTGAATCCTAATTCTTGGACTCTGTTAATTGTTTGGATTCTTGTTATTATTTGTTAATTGATTCGGATACCCCTGTGACGATTGTTTCCTAGACTTGGATTATGTTGTTAATTGAGTACTCCTATCCTGGCGCCAAGAACTTTTTGTTGTCTTATCTGGTAATAATCAGTTTGAATTCATTCTGATTATCGCTTGTTTGGCCCTGTCGGCTTATTTGAGTTTATTTTGTATGTCATTAATTTTCCCTGTAGGCAGAATTGTATCATTTGGATTGTTAATTGTTACCTTGTTGACACATTTGATTTATCTGGTTTAGTATTGTGTGGCCTTGTCGGTAATTTATTTGTTGATTCATGATATATGTATGGAGATTTGTTAGGCCGAGTGCCGATCTTAGCGAAATGCTTAGGTATATGGGACAGGTTAGGGATACTCCTAGGTGTCAGCGATATGCTAGGGATACTCCTAGGTGTCAGCAATGTGCCAAGGATACTCCTGGACATCAGCGATGTGCTAGGGATACTTCTAGGCATCTGCCACATACCAAGTTCTCATGCTTATGTATGTTTAGTTTGGTTGGAATAAGGAGAATATGATATACATGTTATGTTATGATTTGTTGGATTACATATGTTGCTCGGGTTTATTTTATTTCGATTGTATTTCGACAGTTCGTATTTTGTTCTTGGAGCAATAAGGAATGAAAGGTTCCTATTTGCTGACTTTGATGATGCTTGTATTTCTAACACGTTTATGTTCTATTTGCATTGTATTAATAATATATAATCTGTTAAATTGTTTTCTCTTCAACAGAGCACTCTTGATCTAATATTGAATTTTATCCCTCCCTAAGTCCTTTGGACTTACCTTCCCGTATTATCCATAATTTTCCCAGGCAAGATTAGATGATGGACACGGACTTCAGGCTTGGACTGGAGAAAATATTTTGTAATAGAATTGGTGTTTATGTGTGCTTATGAGTTCACTTGGATATTATGTTATGATTTAGAAATATCGTGGCAAGTTAAGTTTGAATTAAAGACTCGTAGTATGTATATATTATGTTGAATGTTTTAGGTCGACTTGTGGCATGCATATAGTACTGTTGTTGAAGTCTGTTAAGTTGAAGCATGTTGCAGTTGTTGATGAATTTTGAAAATTTTCTTATAGGTCTATTGACTGTCTTATGGGTTAGATTTAAGTCTGAATTGAATTGACATCTCAACTTAGGGGTTATCCTGAGTGGGGTGTCACAACATGTATCCTTAACTTAGCTCAACCTTAAATAACCTACGGGTCTTTGCAATAAGCTAAGTAGCTTACATGGGCCAAGTGTTTAAGTTGGACACTCAATAGATTAGTTCGATTCTTATTAATATCTCCCAGCTTGGTATCAATAGTTCGTGGTCCTTTCTCGATCTCAGAGGATCCTTTCATACTTTTACTCAAGGCCCTTGTGTTTTAATTGTCAATCTCTTCATAAATTTCAGTGAATGTATTCTAAATACCCGTGGTATTTTCCATAAGGTCTTTTACAATACTCTTAGAACTACTAGTCTAGTCATGTCTATCACTAATCCACAAAGGTATCATTTCCCTATAATCAGATTCTATAATCTGCCTCCTTGCTTCATAATTTATTCATGGAATTAGTGTAAAGATTTGACGTCATCGTTTATCTTTTTCTATACATTTTCAGTTGAAGTGTTCTCATCTGAGTGGTTGATCTTGTTAATTTGGTTAATTAGTAACTGTCCGTTATGATATAACCAACTTGTGATTGAGACAAATTAATATTTCCCATTGGCATTAATTTCTAGTGTGCTAAAGTTTTGCCTTTAGAAAGCGGGCGAAATTTAACTTGGCCTACAGCATCCCACCAACACATTTCCAAATAGTACCGAGGTTGATATGCTATTTAAAACATAGGACACTTGGATATGAGATAAGACTTTCTAGGGTTCGAGTCGGTGCACACAATTACGTTTGTACACGAGCTGCTGAAGATAAATATATATACATATATATGTATATATATACACATGTATATGTTTATCTAACTCTTAAGAATACTAGGATGTTCTTTTTAAACTTGTTGATCATCAAATTGGTGCCAAAATTGCTATGTCATTCCTTAGGGTACGAAATATCAAAATATGGTAGAAACTTTGTGGAGTTCATTTGATATATCCAATTTCTTGGATACACAAACTTTATCCCTAATTTTATCAGTGTATATGAATCTCATTCTTAATGGTATTAAGGTGTTTATTTAACGCAATTGATCGTTGCAGTTTGTGGTGAAGAAACCTAGCTTCATCTATCATATTATCAGTAAGATTATTTATCCAATCATGTCTAGTATATGGATATGCAATAATGAGTTGCCCTTATGGATATATTTATTCAAGTTCTGTATTATCTCAACCTCTATAACTTAAGATTCTAGTTTTCCATTGTCAAGAGCTTGGGTAAGGTTTCTCATTTCCAAACATAAAGCTTTATCCTTTATTTTCCAGTTACAGGTCTTATGTATTTTTCATTTTTGATAATTAATTACAATATCGATATAATATTCCCCATCGTTCATCACTATCCTTTTTGCTAAGGTTCCAGCAGCAATTTTTATATCCTATCATTTCCATTTAATTCCTTCAAATCTTTCTTCATTGACTTCTATATTCGTACCTGATATTTTTCTTGAGTATTCCAATACTAACTCTAGGTGTCTTCTGCATTCTTTAACAAACGTTATCCCCTTCTCCTCGGGTTATAATTTTTTTTTTTTTACAACTTCATTCTTATAGGCAATTTTTCTCTGGATCTGCTTGTTATCACCTGGTGCTTATACTAATGAGCTTTCTTATTGTTTATGAGCTATTTTTTTTAAAATATTTAAATCATAACCATACACACGTATTAGTCATATTTCTCTTAAAAGATTTTCTTAACAGAGATATTCCTTATTTTTGTCTTAAATGCCATGATGCAGTTATACTAGTCAATTCCACTGCTGAAATATAGATTTCTTTGAAACAACAATACTCTACAGGCCTCAACCATACTTATAAACCAAAACAAAGATTATTCCAAAATGATCCTTGGCTTCTCAAGTTCCAATACCACAAATACACCAATACAACAGTATGATACCAAGAATATTATCCCTCCAGATATCACTAAAGTCATATGCTCGATATCTCAAAAGTAGTGGATTAAATACTGGTTGGCCATCCCAATACCAATCCTTTCCTTTTTCGATATCAAGCAATATCCCAAAAGTTCATATCCTAACAATATTTTCATGTCAATCTTAGCCCCTTTAATCCCTAAGTTCCATATTCCAAGGAGATTCGGGCTATCGGCATATCACTTCCCAAATAGTCATATCATCCGTATCATAAGATACTTTGATGTCCAAAATATCAATCTAAAAAATCTCCTTCTTATCTAATTCAATTCTAACTAAAATGATTATCGGCTCACACACCGATTAGAGTGCTCTCAAACAAATTCATGTCTAATATAAGTCGCCAAGAGTATTATTCCTCCCAAATATAAGAAATCACATTTTCAAAACTTTAGGAGTTACAGATTATACATTGGTCGACCGCCCAACCATAATCCTTCACATCCTTCGGATCAAACATTATCCCAAAAATTCATGTCCTAGTTAAATTCTAGAGTCATACTTAATCTCCACTAACCCAAAACTTTTATGTCTCATTCAAAGCTCAGAATCAAGCTTCCTCTCCACTAATCAACCTTTCAGACTCCAAGGATCATATCCTAGCGTAGCTTAGGTTTTCAAACCGAAGCTCTGATACCACCTCTGCAGTGCCCTAACCGAGAGGCATCTGTTTCCCAATCGAGGTGTTATCCATTCTATACCACAAGCTTTCTGAATAACAGAAAATGCAATTCTCAAAATCTAAAGTATTTAATTTCTACAAGTAACACCTGCCAAAGGTTCAACTATGAACCAAAATATCATGAATCACACTTAGCACTTCTATCACCTTCATTACCTTATGTGTCACCTGGGCTAGTATATCTTCATCACTTGTCTTTTTCTGGGGTATAAAACAAAAAATAATAATAAAATAACGTAAGTCCGAATGACTTAGTGAGATAGTTTAGCACTAATAACAAAGTGACGATTTCTCAAATATTATATAAGCAATAAGTAGAAGCATTAAAATTTCCAAAAGTTGTGAGAGAAGATTTAAGTCAAAATTTAAAGCAATCCATCTCACCACCATCCCATACAAGTGATGAGACTTCACAAAATTTACTATCTCTCACAGAGGTTTAAATCTCAATTACGACCAAGAGGGGTCGACATACCTTTGAACAACAATTGGATTTTTGTCAAACATTGAAGTTTTGAAACATAAGGATCAAGCATATTAATAGCTTTCACAAGTTTGTTGTTGGTAGTTCTCCTACCTTATCTCTCCACTTTAGAAAATACGAAAATCCTTATTCCTCCAAAGTACTGAGTGATTGTCTCGGACACTTAATCACTCACTAAGCATGGCTGGCCGCATGCCTTATCCCGCTCATAGATGGTTGCCTCAAACTTACTATGAGTAAGGATTATATGTACACTTTATATGGGTATCAATCGAAAGATTCATCACCATCGGTCCATTCCACCTGGTTGTCTTCCGGAACCAATCCCAAGGCCCACCCCAAGAGTATTAAGTATATGATTGCTATCACTGAGTATGTCCAACAACATTTCACTAAGTACTTTAATTCGCCATGATAAATAAGTACTCACTAAATCAGCACCAAGCTTATTCCAAGATAGACATGGCGATGATAGAAAGATATACTTCAAAATCCCTTTTCAGTTTTCACACAATCCCTTATTTTAGGTAAATAGCATAAATAAAGTTCAATAGGAATCATAATCAGCATAAAGTAGCGATACGTGGTAAATTTCTCAACACATATATTGAAAGGAATAAAGCGAGCAGGATATATAACAAGGATATATGTTCTTTCCGCAGCAAAGAAATCTCATATTGTTAAGTATAAACTCACCTAGTAAATGCGGAGGAATTCCTAGTCGTATAGTCTTTCAGGTCCTGGCGAATGCAAGATGGCTTGCTGGTAGATACAAAAGATAAAATATGGTTTGATTCCAAATGGCCTGTTGATTCAATGTTGACAATAATGCAAAAAGACATGAAGCTTCTGTTTAATAAGAGTCAAATGGATAGGGCAAAGAAGAAAGTGTTTAAAATGGGTAGTGGATGTGACACTGAACAATATGCTATGCTTTGGTCTTATGCAGAGGAAATAAAAAAGACTAATCCAGAGACAACAGTTAAGATAAAATGTAAACTTGTTGGGGGGGCAGCCACAATTTAAAAGGTTTTACTTATGTTGGGGGGCATTAAAAAAAGGATTTCTTGAGGGTTGTAGACCTGTCATATGTCTTGATGGGTGTCATCTTAAAAGTTTTGTTAGTGGCATTCTCTTAACTGTTGTGGGGATTGGTGCCAACAATTGCATATATCCTTTTGCATATGCAGTAGTACAGAAAGAAAAGAATAAGTCATAGGGTTAGTTTATAGACTTACTGGTCCAAGACTTGAATATAGTGAATCCTTACCACTGGACCATAATGTCAAACAAACAAAAAGGTTTGGTTGATAGTATAGATCAGTTCTTACCTGGGTATGAGCATAGATTTTGTGTGATGCATTTCTACAAAAACTTTAAAGCTGCACATAAAGGATTAGCACTGAAAAATATTATCTGGAAAGCTGCAAGGGCATGTAGAGTTGTTGATTTTGATAGAGCTATGGCTGAATTAAGAGGTAGGGATGGGGCAACATATGATTGGTTGGTGTAGAGACCACCAGCCCATTGGTCAAGGTCTCATTTCAGCACCCACTCCAAGTGTGACATATTATTAAATAATATGTCAGAAAGTTTTAATGCTATTATTCTGAGAGCTAGAAGCAAGCCTATCTTATCTATGCTTGAGATAATTAGGCATACTTTGATGAAGAGGGTATACATGGAGAGGGATCAGATGGAAAAGAGCTCTAGTGTCTTTTGTCCAAAAATTACCAAGATTTTAGAGGACTTGAAGAAGAAATCCATGCAATTCATTGCCTATTGGAATGGCAAAGATGAATTTGAAATTGAAAGCTGCTATGGTAGTAGGTTTAGGGTGCATTTGGGATAGAGAACATGCAGTTGTAGGAGATGGGAGCTTAGTGGCATCCCATGTGCACATGCCATTTGTGGTTTGTACTACATGGGGTATAATCCTGAAGAATATGTGGATAACTGTTACAGGAAAGAGACTTTTGTCAAGACATATAGCCATTTGTTGGGCACACTTAATGGCAGTGATATGTGGCCTAAGGTGGATATGCCAGCATTGATTCCACCAATTGCTGAAAGGTTGCCTGGGAGGCCAAAGTTGAATGATAGAAGAAGAGAACCTGATGAAAAGAAAAAGCCTGCTCCAACTAAGACCAAGACTGATTCAGGGAAGCTGGGAAAAAATGGAGTTGTAATGAAGTGCTCAATTTGCCACAAATCGAATCATAATGCAAAGGGTTGTCTCATAATGCAAAAGGTTGTCCAATAAAGAAACAAAGTCAACCACTTGAAGAGAGATTAGATATTCCTGCTCCAATTTCTGAAAGTAGTCAACCAACTAGGAAGGTAACAAAATTGGATTGCTCTTTCTCTTTTTTTTTTTTGTAATTTTTTTCTTAGTTTTATGCTTATCTGTTGTGTTATGTTTCATACATGGAAGGGGGAGGAAAAGAAATACTTTTGCAACAAATGATAAAGTAATTGGAAAGGTAAAGAGATTCACACTCATGTTATAAACATGAGTTTACTTGTATTTAACAGACAACAATTAATTTTTTATTAATACAACAATATAAGGGAAGAGATATAGAAAAGAGTCAAATGTTTTACCAAATGATCCATCTTGGGAACCTACTTCAAGTGCAGCTAGAGTAAGTTATCCTACTTTAAATTTTGGTTGTTTCAGAAACTTGATTGATGGTTATTACTTAGTTGCTTGTTTTATTTTTGCTAGTCACCTCAAGCAACTCCAACCATAAATAGAAATGGTGGTGCTCCAAGGGAGCCATCTGTAGATGTTCCACCAATTGAGATAGTTTCAACTCTTGCAGGAAAGGTAATCCATTGCTTGCTTGTTGTTGCTTACTGTTGAGAGGAATACTTGGTTGCATGATGCTTCTCATATGTTTGTTTTACTTGGTTGCTATTATGTGTTGTTTCTTCTTGCTTATTGTTGGGAGGCTTACTTGGTTACATGTCTTCTCTTGTTTGTTTGTTTCAGCCTATCGAGCGCTTCAAAGGAAAGAATTAAAGACATTCGACCAAGTGAGCCTACAAAAAGAAGTCCTGCAGGAAAGGTAAGTTAATTACTTATTTCATGGTATGATTTTTTCCTCAACAAGTTTGCTGCTACTTCTTACTTGGTTGCTTGTTGCAAACTTGTGCTAGTCTACTCAAGCAACTATAAACAGAAACCAAAGAGAAGGTGCAGCAACAGGACCTAGTCCCAGAAGAATGACAAGAAATGCCACTGCAAGTCCTACAAGAGTCACCAGAAGTGCTATGGAAAGTCCAGCAAAAGTCACAAGAGGTAAAGCACAACAATCAAGAGTCACTAGAAGTGCCATGGATAGCTCAGCAAAAGCCATAACAAGCAAAGCACAACAATCAAGAGTCACTAGAAGTGCCATGGATAGCCCAGCAACAGCCACAAGAAGCAAAGCACAACAATCAAGAGTCACTAGAAGTGCCATGGAAAGCCCAGCAAGAGCCACAAGAAGCAGTGCTCAATAATCTTGGTAAAAGTTAATACATGCATAATGATACCTACAATATATACTAACTCTTGTTATGCTTCAGGTACAAGGCAAAGGAAAAGGAAAAGATGTCCTCCAGACAAGTCCAAAAACTCTTGGACTTAGGAGAAAGCTGAAGGTAACAAGAAAATGAACAGAAGTAAAGGCCACAACATCCAAGAATGAAGTCAATCATGTTAATAATAAAATGGAAAGCAAAGTAGCTCCATGCAAGGCCTTAGCTCCATCTAAAGCACCAGCAAGCAGCAAGGCACAAGCATGCTTAATGACACAGCCATAAGCACTCAGACTTCTACTGCATTGACTAAACCAGTGTGGAGGCCTCCAGGCAACAGCAGCATTACAGATGGTATGAGGTTCAGCACTAAGAAGAAGGGAACACAATCCAACAAAGTTATTTCAGAATAAGATACACCACCCATATGTGCTCAAATGTAATCTTGGATTATTTTGGCGTTCTGGATTCTATCTTAGGATTACATTATCTATTAGGCATTTCTAGATATGCTTTAGATTATTTTGGCACTTTTGAATAGTGATTTGTTGAATGTTTTAGCACTTTTGAATACTAGGCATTTCTGAATATGCCTATGATTATTTTGGCATCCTGATTTATCATGGTATTTTGTTGAATATTTGTTGTGATGAACACAATTAGTAGTAAATGAGAATCAATATTGATCCATTTTGAACACATTGTGCTTTTTGATCCTTTTACAAGAAGATGATTATTATGTGCTTTGAGATACTTTTGCATTGTTGCTTGGACATTTGATTACTAGCTACAATTCAGTACAAGTGGATAAGGTGAAATGCTAACATCAATTCATTCATTCATCACTCCTAAACAGCAATACAGACATGGTTCCATACACATGACCATAATTCACAAAACTTTCAAAATTGGAATTTGGTCATAACTCCTACACAGAAAAACATACATCCATACTCCACAACATCTAACCAAACCAACACTGACAGCAACTATGTACTCTTGCTTGCACTACCCAACAAACCATCCTACTAATTCTATTACTGAAACAGATAGAAAAAAATCCAAGAAAAGATCAATGCCGCCCATAGCCATTTCTCCCTTCTACTCTTCTGTTTCAGCTGCTCTTCAAGGTTATTAACACGTCAAAGTAATCCAAAGATAATCTGACGGGCTCTAGTGCACATTGGGGGATCAATCCAAACAAAATAGGTGCAACCTGCTGAAATGAGAACAAACTTAAGAACATAGTTAGCTTAAAAGTTTGAAATTCCAAAAAATAAAAAAAATAAAAAAAATCAACAAACAAATAAGACAAACATCACAGACAACAAATTGGGGAAACAGAACAAGTTTAATTTCTAAAATTTAAAGGCATGTTTTTTGAGCACCTATTACACAAAATATATTTAATAGAATGTTTTCATTCCCCAAATTTCATATAACTCACAATTTTTTCAATTTACTCACAAAATAAAAAACTAAGGTTTGTAAATTGAATGAGAAAACTGATTTTACCTGAAATTTCTCTCAAGCTACATATCTTCTTCCAAGATTAATGTCGATCCATGGCGTTTTCTTCACCGAATTCCTCCCATAATTGCAGATTTCATCCATCCCGAGCACATCTGAAGTTTGCTTCCACATTCTCAATTTGGAGGGGAAAACAAAGCTTCACATACATTATATAAATACATATGTAGGAAATGAAGTAAACTAAATATATAAAACCATTTTATCAGATTGTGCGAACCAATTTGCCCTTAAAAATATGTGCGTTGCGTCGCATGTGATGGAATCACGGTGGCATATTCCACCAGACACGCCAATATATGCCACCGTGTAAAAAAAATCAAAGTTTAGATGGTAGAGTGTAAAGAAAAAAAGTTTATGCGGCAAAGTGTAAAAAACTAAATAGTTCGGATGGCAAAGTGTAATTAACCCTTAAAAAAACTAGTCTGAAATTATTGGAAACTATCTAGTTAAGTGATACTCTTTGGAATCCTTCCACACTATAGCACACTCTTTGAGGTTGTTATTGTCTCCGTAATAGTGAAACCACTCTAGTATATGTTTTGAGCACTGAGTATTATCCAAGAATCAAGCATACTTATATCATATTGCTTTTCCTATGAGAATATTGTGTATAATCAAATTACTCTTACGTATATTTCCATGAGTGGTGGGATAGATTATCCATTTTACTAAATTTTTGTTTGGATATATGCTCAGCATGTTAATAGTATGAGATTATGTAGAATTGATTCTTGTAGCATGTGATAAAATGTTTTCATTAATGAGATATCTTTTTATTATCATTACGTGATTGGTACTGGAATTTATGAAATATCAAATGTCACCAGACTTGATGGGCTTACACAGGTAATTGCCTTGGGATTAGAATAGTGTAGGATGAGACTTAAAGATCACGTTGTACAAATGAGGCCGACAAATGATCGTATTTGTACTTAGAGTAGAGAAGAAATTAATATGTACAATTTTTAGAAGTCGTTTTAGGTTGGAGGCTAAGATTATATCATTTTTACAATTATGAAGTATTTCCAAATTTCATAATAAGGTTGCTTATAAATAAATATGCAAACTACTAGAATGAATTATGAAGAGTAACTATTTGATGGTGCATAGGTTAGGCGGTTGGATAGCAACTAGAGTCAAGTCATATGATATTTAGAGCATGATACACCTATATTAAGTAGAAGTTCAATCATAGCATGTATTACGCTTTTGTCATTGTAGAACTGAATGGGTTTGTACTTTGCTAGTACATTTATCATTATTATTTCTTGTATCCTTTAGGACTCTTAACCATGCATGACTTGTAAGTTTGATTGTACTACTTTAACATGTGGCCATAGATGAATCAATCTGTTGGAAGATGTCTAGAGAACCTATCAATATCAAGTGACTAGCATAATGGGCCAAAGAATAATTTGGTGTGCCCTAGTATTATATGGTTCATAACTCAAATGACTATCATAAATATTTGACCAGTACTGAACATGGATACATATTTGAAAGAGTTAAACATGTTCTACTTATTGAAAGATCTAGAAATGATTGATTAGGTGCAACTATATAGTTTGGAGGACACAATGAATTATTAAGTTGTGAACTCTGTTAGTTTGGCAAAAATTTCATATAATTCTCTTCACTATCAATTTTCACTTGGCTCCATGCCTCATTTTCTATATGAAAGGAAGAACATAAGATTGGGAAATAATATTAATGAGATTTAAAAATATCAAGTCAATTATGTATTAGTGAAAAATATTAAAAATTAGTCGAGTTTTAGCTCCATGGCCCAATTAGCAATTACAGTTGAATGAACTCTAATATCATATTTTGGGAAATTAAGTTCTTTATTGAATTTAGATCTTATTTGTATATGAAGAATTATTTATATGAAATCTTTTTTCTAATGCAGATAGAAAATATACTCAATGTGTAATTAATTTTTTGTCAAATAGATATATTCTCATCTCTTTTACATTCACCAAGTTTTCATAAATTTGAGGTATGCAAATGAGTCGGTAGCTCTACTAATTATTATTGATGTGAAAAATGTATTTAATGAGTAGTAGTAACAAGCATAATTCGTTACACATGGGTCAACAATTTCTAATACATACAAATATATCTAATCCAACTATATAGTATATATTTATGCATTTGATTGATTTGTCATTGGAATCATCGGGAAATATTTTTTTTTTTAGAGTAGTGCCCAGCAAGCCAATTGGATTGACATATAACTACTCTTATGATGCACTTTTATCTGATCAATATAATTATGTAATCGGCCATCTTTATCTTATGCTATGCATTTGGTTGAACCCCGCAAGGCATGACTATGGGACACAGTGTAGGTCAATCACTGACTACATCATAAAATGTGTCTCTATGGTTGTGATTTTAAAATCACTCCAAGTCATAGAATCTATGAAATAAGGGCATCATAGATTTGGATAGACTTGCATTAGCGATGTACATTCCAAAGGTTGGATGATGCCCTGTTTCATGAGCATTCGATGTAGTGAACATCCATACACGTTAGTGGATGCTTGTTAGAAAACAAGTTTACTGAGAACTCGACATAGAGAAATCCTTGAGGTAGCCAAAGTGGCATGTTAGAGAGGATAATTCTCTTAGCTTATGATAGTTTATATAATTAGTCCTTTGACTTGAGGTTTCAGGTTTCATGGTAATCTCATATGCCGATGCTTATGCTTTGATTCATGTTCCACTCACTTAGTGGATCACAAGGTGAATGTTTTGGGCATAGGTTACTTGTATGCAGAGGTTTGTGAGAACCAATAAAGGATTCATTTTGCTCATCTTGTTGAATGAGTCGATCTCCTATATTTTCTACGATGTTCGATTCAAAAAGCCATTTGAGCAAGGCATGGTGATAATTTGGAAAAGAGTTTCCAAAGTTGAGGTCACAAATGAATCGATATTAAGGATAAATACATAGTTATTGAGGCTATTAGGGTTCTGACAACTATCTTAATCCTAAGCCCCTATCGGAAGATAGAAAATGAAAGGGTAAATAGCAGATATCCCCCCAACATATAAGGTCATGTACACTTTGCCCCTTAACAGTTTCAAATGTGCGAAACAATTACCCAATATTTGGTAAATGTGCTTGAATACCCCATCGTTCCATTTTCCAATAGAATATTCCACCGGAGTGTTGCAATACTTTGAGTATGTTGCACTTTGCCTCCTCAACTTTAACAAAATGTGCATTAACAACCTAATCATTCTAAAGTATCACACTTTTATCATTAAATTTTTATTTTTGTAGAATAAAGTCAAATATTTTACAAAAAAACATTATCACTCATTAATCACTTGTCAATATATGGATAGCTAAATTAGTTTGAGCTATCATATAATTTTAAATTAATTTTATAATTATATTTTACTTGGTTTATATGCATGAGATGATTAAAAGTAATTTTAAAATTATATTCTAATTGATTTTTATATCAGTGTAATATTATGCATATTTGTTAGCAAATGATATTTAAACATTTTTAATTTAAATAGAGTAATAAATGAGAGAGATAATGTAGATACTAAGATATAAATTATTTGTTACCAATATTCATCCAACTAGCATCACATATCTTATTCTTATTCAAATTAAAACGCTAAACCACTTACACTCTTAATTAAACAAATAAGCACAAATTTATAAGTACACCATAACGATCATTTGGTAATACAACCCTGAAATTAATTTTTAATTATCTTACACACATCAAGTTAGAAAATTTTTAACCATTAAATTGGTTTATACATTTCAAATAACTCAAATTAACTGAGCCGGTGATATATTGATAATTAAGTAATATATGGTAACAACTTTTGGCAAAATATTTTACTTTATTCCACTAAAATAAGAATTCAATGCTAAGGATTACATTTTAAAGTACTTTAGGTGGCTAAATGTAATTTTTTTATAAAACACCAGTAGGCAAAGTGTAACAACTTTAAAATATATTGATGAAAAATTGGAACATGGGATATTCAAACACATTTAGCAAATGTTCGGTAATTGTTTCGCACACTTGCAATGCTTGGGGGGCAAAGTGCAAATGACCTTATATATTTGGGGGTTGTCTGCTATTTACCCAAAATGAAAAGACTATATTTGCATGATACTTGTAAGTGAAAGGGTTCACACAATTGATTTCGCCTGTTGATTGGGCTCAACGGGCTTATAGCTAGACATCGATCATGGAGATTGGGTACTTATGAGTTGATGGAGATTAATTCAAGAGTGGTCAATTAAAAAGGAGTTTAATTGATTGGAATAGTATTTTACTATTGGTAATTAAATCGCAAGGAATTGCGAGCCCATGTCTAATTGATTGGTGAACCCAACGGGTCACACACAAAAGTCAAAATGTCTTCACAATTGATATTATCTAAGTGTTAGATAATACTATGCAAAGAGTTGGATAGAGAAGAAGGAATTAATTGGCTTGATTAATTTAAGGAGTTAAATTAATTCATTCAATTATTTAATTGAAGCCAATTATAATTAATTCAAGTGTTGAATTAATTTAATTAAATAACATGATTATTTAATTAAGAGAAGAACTTGTAGAGATAAATTTATGGACCATAAATTGGCATTAAAATTGAATTTTAATTAGTACCAATTTATGGACCATCTATACTAGAAAAGCATGATCTAGTGTGATGGGATCACACTAGTTCATGTCTAGGTGGACCAATAGGATCATTTCCATAAGATGAAAAGTGTGATCCTAATATATATATATAATATTGTATATATAAATATTCCATAAGATATATATATATATAATGTATATATAAGATTTCATGATGTGGGAAGTGTGACCCTTTAGAGGGTATCTAGTATGGTGGGTGCACAATACACCATTTTAAATAGACCACCTAAATTTAATTTTAAAGGATATTCCATGGTGATGGAAGATGTGATCAAAATATATTTAGGTGTATGTATATGTGAGTCATATTTTGGAGCCAAATTTTGCCTATAAATATCCTAGAATGGCCACCCCTTTACTCTTATCACTTGGCCGTATGTTGGCGAAATTCAAGCTCCAAAAATTATCCTCTCTTCTAGTCTTCTTCTCTCTCCCAAAGTGCTCTCTAGCCTTCTTCTTCCTCCGAACTTTGAAGATCATCTCTAGCTATCTTCTTCAAAGTGTAAAGATCACTTGATGTGTGGATACCTTTGGAGGAAGAACATTTGTTCTTCTAAATTGTGTGGTGCGTCTCCATTGCCAAGGTGTTGGCAAAATCCATTGGAGTAGATCCATTTTGGAGTGTAATACTAGAAGAGTTCAAGGGGTGTAATTTGAATTGCACCTTAAGTCAACATCTTCTACAAAAGGAGTGCTAGGCAAATATGTGTATTCTAGCCAAATGCATTCATGATGCATGAGACACTACTAAAAAACAGACTTTTAGTGACCAAAAAATCGGTCACTAATTCAACAAAAATCAGTCACTGACGTAATTAGTGACCGAAATGCACGGTCACTAAAACCCTCGTCACTAATTTAAATTAGTGACCGAAACTATAATCGGTCACTAATTTTAAAGTGTCGGTCACTAATTTTTTCCAAGGCAATCCATCAGGTGGTCACAATTAGGTCACTAATTAGTGACAAATTAGTGACTGATTACTAATCGGTCACAAAATATCAAGATTCGGTCACTAATTAGTAACTGATTACATTTCGGTCACTAATTCGTGACCGAAATTCGATCACAAAATACTCGGTCACTAATTAGTGATGAAATTCAATCACAACATATCAAGAGTCGGTCACTAATTAGTGACCGATTACTAATCAGTCACTAATTAGTGACCGAAATGCAATCACAACATATCACGATTCGGTCACTAATTAGTAACCGAAATTCGATCAGAAAATTTTATTTGCACATAAAATAATTTATTTTATTTATTTAAATACCATTTCAAAACAATATATTATGAATATTTCACAATCATAACCCATCATCAATTTATAACTCTAAAAGTATAATCCATAACACCAATACATAAGAATAAAAATAACAATTCATACAACCATAATCCAAAATCATAAGTTTAAACCAAGCCATCCAAACATAAGTTTCAATATCAACAACAATACATAGCACAAAAATAGGCAAATAACCAATAAACTAACTCTCATTGTGACCTCCGTTATTGTCATTTGAACCACCACGAAGCACTGCATTCAACTTTTCCATGCATGTTGCCAATGTCGCCATTAAAGCTTGCTCCCTCGCCTTTGCATCTTCAATTATTTTCATGAAAATTGCTTCCCTATTTGCAGCCGCCTTCCTCTCCTTAGCAGCTGCCTCCTTCTCCTTAGCCAAATGTTCATCAACAACTTTTGTAATTGTTTCTTGCAAATAGTCATGTGTAACATGGTTGTTGACTGATCTTGAGGAGGTCCCAATAGCGACAATATCACGACAATGAAATGTATTCCCATAACCATACACCCTACCCTTTATAGCACCGCCACTAATCTCAACCTATTTTTGGGCATCAAAGGAGCTTTCTGGAGTTGAGTTACTGTCAAGATTACTTGTATATGCTCCATACTCCTCCTACGCAAATTATCACCATTACTTGCAACCAAACATGCTCTAACTATTACAGTGGGGATCAGAGAAAATAAAAGAAGCAATTAATGTAGCATTTTTTATTTCCTTTGGTAGAGTCATGTAGCATTTTCACATTGATGTTGTATAAAGGTTGTCACCTTTCTTTATTTTGAAAAGAAATCATTAAGTAACATGAACTTGGTATAATAATTATTGGTAATAATGATCAACTATATATATGTCATATTTCTTTTAAATGTCCAATTATTTGAGAGAATCAACCATATATACCATTCCTCTTTCAAAATCTCTAACTTATTTAAGTGAGTCATATTCTACAAGACATAACATCTACAATAACAAAAGAACTTCTTAGGAGTAGTACACTTTAGAAAGAGCATAGGATTCACTAATAATATTGGATTTCATCAACTTTTACTAAAAGCACATAACTAAATAAAACTCAAAATCAATAATTTATAAAAATAACTAAATTCACTTCTTCTATATCCTATAACTACACCAATATAGTATCTTCACCCTTAAAATAAAAGTTCCTATAAATCCAAACAATTGCCAAATGATTACCAAAAAACACTCAACTTAATCCAAGAAAAAAAGTGATATAAAGAAACCAAAAATATTATCACTCTAACACTCCAACACACTTACAACCATATTCCAACCTTTCAATATTAAGTATGTCCAACACACTTAATATAGATAAAAACCCCTTTTATTAAAATACATATAAAAACCGTATGGGATATCCATGCTTAGAGCCCACCTCACAAGATATCATAATCATCACATTCTTCCCCTCAAAACCCCTTTTGTTTCACTCTTCTTTTAAGTCATGACTCTCCTAACTAATTGACCTATAATACAATACATATTTTTACTAATAAAAAAAAATTATAAAATTTTATTAAAATAACAATTAAATATGTGGCATAATATAATCTTGCAAAAAACACAACAATAAACAATCAAATAAACATGCTACAATAGAGATAACAATCTTAAATACATATTTTAGCTAATAAAAAAAGTTATACAATTTTATTAAAATACATATAAAAACCGTATGGGATATCCATGCTTAGAGCCCACCTCACAAGATATCATAATCATCACATTCTTCCCCTCAAAACCCCTTTTGTTTCACTCTTCTTTTAAGTCATGACTCTCCTAACAACGAATTAACCTATAATACAATACATATTTTTACTAATAAAAAAAAATTATACAATTTTATTAAAATAACAATTAAATATATGGCATAATATAATCTTGCAAAAAACACAACAATAAACAATCAAAAAACGTGCTACAATAGAGATAACAATCTTAAATACATACAAAAATTCCAAATAAACAAAATCAAAATATCATATCTCTTGTGGGAGAAAAATCTTGAACATATACATAATTCCTCACTTTGTTTCTCAAAAATTGAACAATAATAAAAAAAAAACATATTCAAGTATTGATCAATAGATAATTAAAAAACACAATTCATACAATTTAACTTAAAGTGTTAACTAATAAGTAATTCAAAATTACAATTTATACAATTATAACTTCACACTAAAATTATTACCTTTTTCAATGCCACAAATACACAAAAATCCAGTCTCCACACCTGCACAATTAAATGACAATATTATATAACTATAAAAAAATTCTAACAAATTTAAAAAAAAAAAAAAAAAAAAACCAAAATGTAGGTGGCTCCCCGCAGGAAGTGGGAGCCACCAACCAAGGCCAACTGTTGCTGGCCTCGGTTACCACCGGAGGCCAGCAGCAGCTGGTCTTGATTGTTGGCCTCCCTGTCGAGACCAGCAGACAGCGGATCTACTGCTGATCTGCTGGTTTCGACAGGGAGGCCAGCTGCTGGTCTCGACGGGGAGGCCAGCTGCTGCTGCTGGCCTCCCAGCCTAACTGTGGAGCCGGCCAGCCTTCGCCGGACAGCAGAGGTTTGCCGGCAGATTTAGAAGAAATGAAAAAAAAAAAAGGAAAAATTACCGAGGGCTGTTGTGAGAGAGCAGGTAAGGCAGCTGATGGGCAGGGGAATGCAAATGGACAAGGTAGGTTTTACTCCTTTTACTTTGTTTTTCTTTTCTTTTAATATTTTATATAATATTTATTTTATATTTAAATTTTAAACTTTTATTTAGTCATAATAATTTATATTTTAAATGGTAAAAATTTTAAGCACTTTAATTTCAATATTTAAATATTCACTAGTTTAATGTATGACTTTAAAATGCATATTTATGTACTTAATATTTTTATCATATATTATATTTTAGTGACCGAATTAGTGGTCACTAAAATTAGTGATCGATAAAAATTTAAAGTGACCAACTTAGTGACTGAAATTAAATTCGGTCACTAATTAGTGACCGAATTAGTGACTAATGCAAGGGGGTCACTGTGGTCATTAATCGGTCACTAAGTGGTCACTATTTTTTTTTTTTTAAATTATTTTTAAATCGGTCACTGATCAGTCGCTAATTAGTGACCGAATTTTCGGTCACTAAAGCCCCCCTTTTTTTGTAGTGAGATAATCATTTGGAGGAGCTATTTAATGTAATTAAATGTTTAGCTTTCTATGTTGTTAATTGAATTTTTGAAATTCTAGCCTCTCCTCCTTCCTATTCTTCATTTTTATCATATACTTTTAGGAATATATCAATATATATACAAGAGATATATATATAATGCTTATTTTGTTCTTACCCATTTTATTGTAAAATAATCTGTGGATTATCAATAGTTATTTTCTGAGTAATATAACTTCAAGCCGAAAAATTCAACAAGATAAATTTTATTTTCACATTTTTGTCCTACCTCCATTGAGATCATAACATGTTCGGCAAAATTATATCTGTACGTCTTATGATCTTCATTAAGAAACTTAAAATGTCTGACAAAATTCTGGTGTCATTTACCATTGAATGATTGAATCCTATGCATAACTGCATCATTAATTCTCCATGAGTAGCAAGGCAAGTGCCACTTGATATAGCCCATATTTGTAGCTGCATCCCACCATCATGAATAACATTTGAACTTAGTGTGGCTCTTAATTCCCTTGTTACAATGGGCAAACATTCTCCATTCTCGTTTCTGCAATAAAAACATATATTCTCTCATCTTACACAAATTCTTAGTAGTAGTCTTAACACACTTGTGGCCAATATATTTGCTACAAACATTCCAATGAACATATTATTTAACTTACATGAAAACTTGAAGTAATAATGCATCACAAGATAAACAGAAGACACATAGTAGATTATAGTGCACTTAGCGTAATTCAGACAGCTATGTATATTCAATCATCAGTCCAAGAATTTCACCGATATTGGTATCAATAGCCTAAATCCATATAAATGAAACCCCGTCAATTTATTGGAATGCTATGTAGAACCACAGTCTCGACAGTTAGGCCCGGTCCGAACCCAAAAAGCACGCCCCAATCGAGCCCCTCACCGCTGGAGCTCAGCCCATCCTTGGCGGAAGCCTTTCTCATTTCATCCAGTATAAACAACACACATGCACTCGACATATTCCCATACTCACTCAACACGTGCCTCGTCGCTCGGAGTTTTTCAGGCTTTAGGGCTAACTTCGCCTCCACCTGATCGAGAATTGCTGGCCCACCAGGATGCGCTATCCAAAAAATTGAGTTCCAATCAGAGATGCCCAGGGGATCAAAAGCTTCCTTCAAGCTCTTCTCGATGTTTTTTGATATCAGGCCGGGGACATCTTTCAAAAGGTGGAAAGTCAGCCCCACTTCCCTCAAATGCCCATCAATAGCCCCTTCACTATCAGGCAGAAGAGTCTGCGCCGCCGAGACGAGCTGGAAGAGCGGCCGCTCCACTCCTTCCACTGGGTCGGAGCCAACAATCACCGCAGCTGCGCCATCGCCAAAGAGGGCCTGCCCCACGAGACTATCCAAATGAGTATCACTGGGCCCGCGGAATGTCACGGCGGTGATCTCTGAACAAACAACTAAAACCCGCGCCCCAACGTTGTTCTCCACCAAGTCTTTTGCCATGCGGAGGACTGTCCCGCCGGCGAAGCAACCTTGTTGGTACATCATAAAGCGTTTGACCGACGGGCGGAGGCCAAGGAGCTTCGTCAACTGATAGTCGGCGCCAGGCATGTCAACGCCGCTGGTGGTGCAAAATACAAGGTGGGTGATTTTTGATTTTGGCTGCCCCCATTCTTTGATTGCTTTTTGGGCGGCTTCTTTGCCGAGTTTTGGCACCTCCACCACCACGATGTCTTGTCTGGCGTCGAGAGATGGCGCCATGTAAGCGCACATGTCTGGGTTTTCTTTCAATATTTCTTCAGTCAAGTGCATATACCGTTTCTTGATCATAGATTTCTCGCCTGCAAATTAGACAACATCAACAGTTAGTAGGAAATTCCTATTTCTGAATGGGTGGATTTATATTTGAACTCAAGATCTATAATTTCATTTCACTCACCATATTGAATGACCACCTTACTTAAAAGTTTGATAGATAGATAGTTAAAATAGGAATCAGTAGATAACGTGTCATTCTATAACATCATGTTTAGTAATAATTCGCAAATCCAATTTTATGTACTCAAATATATGAGTATGTTTAATTTCGTTATTTCCTAGTGAATTTCATTCTATTTTAAATACTTCTTCTTCCTAAAAAACAAATAAAAAATCTTAATCACCCCAAGTCATTACATCAATAAAAAATATATATTTATATATTTCGATCATTATTCTACCACTATAATATACTGTTAACGAATGGACTTTAGATTTAACTCAACTGAAAAGTTAACTCAAGAGATGAGGATTGTCAAAGTCATACATAGAGTCCATTATTCATTTATTTCACCAACATGGGATCACCCCTCGCACGCCCAAAATTGAATATGTGAAGCATGGAATAACATGAAATAAGTGGTCCAATATTGGGAATGGGTGGCTCTCATACTATGTTAATGAATGGACCTTAAGTCTAACTCATTTCAAAAGTTAACTCAAAAGATGAGGATTATTCAAAACTATATATAGAATCTACATTTATTTATTTAACCGATGTGGGACCTATCATATATCCATATAAACTTATAGGACACTATTAATAGAACAAAAATTCTTATATATAAAAACAACCCACTACTAAAACATATTGTCTAAATACATATTATAGTCTCATCGATATATGAGACTTTATCTGATTTTTAGAGGGTAAAGAGTTTGCATTGAAATCTAAATTCAAATATAACAAAAGAAGAAAAAACAGTAAGTAAGAAAATTATAATATCCTTACACATGCGCTTAAATTTTTCTTTAAGCTCCGCCTTATGTTCACTATTAGTGATGCGAAAATAATAATCAGGGTACGTGCTCTGATCAACACAATTCGATGGAGTTGCCGTCCCGATAGCCAAGATCGTGGCCGGCCCCTCCGCCCTTTGTGCCCTGCGAACCTCCTCGACGGTCACCATATTGGCCGGAAAAATGCTGATGTGGCTGTGGAGGAGGAGAAGGCGGTGGTGGTAACAAATGTTCTTGGTATGACAAATTTCGGGGTGTATAGTCTTGGTATTTATATGGACTGGTAGCCGAGATTCACGTGACTGAGCAACACCTTGTTAAGTAGCCTGAAACATTTCAAGTTATTCAACAACTTTTGGGGTCGGGTGGCACGTGACGTAGGATTGGTTTAGGAATTGCATACTTGCCCATCCAAACATCCACATGTTTTGGCATTTCGGACATACCTAATTTTCACATTCATTAGGTCGTAATTTACAGTACATAAAATCAAGATTACAATTAGAATCAAGAGTTTAATGTTGTACTATATAAATTCTAGCTGCGTACATGCATGTATTAGTATGTGTCTATTTAATGTGAAAAAATCTGTATTTGTCATGAGTTTTTTTGACAAAATACGATAAAACATTAACAGGAATTAATTAATACTAAAAAAATATTATACTAGTGATGAATGAATAAGTGATCATGCAAAAATTATCATTAATGATATGCATTAAGTGATAGTAGTTTTTATTTTGTCATCGATATGAAATTGTTTAAGTGACAATAATCTTTATTTTGATATAATATGGCTTAATAGTGACAAAAACTAATATTTTAATATATCACTATTAACAATTAATAACACATCTCTGGTAACAACTTAGTAACAATAAAAATAGTTACTAAAATTTATCACAAGATTTTCATTATCACTAAATTGTTACCATAAGTGTATCGTTAATTACCAATATTTACAATTTTAACACTATTCTTATCACTATTTAATTTGTAAAAATTATGAAGGTCAAAACAAAATCTTTTGTCACCTAATATATATATATATATATATATAATTAGTGACAACTTTTGTATTATCAGTTACTGTTTTATCACTATTGTATCTTTTTCTTGTGGTGTTTTTCTTTTGGTTTTCTTAATAAAATTTTCATAATAATTGACTAAATAGTATTAGAGAGGAGGTGTTTGTCAAAAGTTTAAACATCGAAGGGTTTTTTGGTGAAAGCCAAAAGCTCATGGGAGATGGATACAAATATTAAATTTTTGGTAAAAAAAAAAAAAAAGCTTGGCAAAAAGATTCTGTTTGACATAAATTAAAGAATTGAACAAGCAAATTGTTATATATAAAGATAACTTTTCTCCCCCAAATATTTCGTGGGAGCTTACAAATTTGTGAATCTTACATAAAAACATGATTAAATTTTTTGGATAAACCAAATTCTAAAGAGACTATTTAAAGTGATCATTAGTTGCTATTTGGCTCAGTAACATCAATCTTACATATTCAGTGTCAGGTTTGAGGTTCAAATCTAACAAATTTCTAACATGCATGTATATAAATTTAAAAAAATAAAAAAATATTCGATGTGGTAATTAGAATAAAATATATTTTTTTGCCTTCCAAATTTTTAGTGTTTTTGAACTTTGCCAATAAAGTAAACCTGACTGCTCACTTTAAGTTAATTTAGAAGATCGTAACACAACATATACTACTTACTATATATAAATTATTTATAAATATACCATTTTGAATTGTTTTTAGACCATATATGTTCAGAATTCTGTTCTATAAAATACTATACACTAACTTGATAGTAACTAGGATAATATCATTAGATAAGTCGAATAAATATTAAATATCAAGTTACTGTTTTGATAAACTAATTTTACGTCATAATAAATAAAACTAAATCAACAGTTAAGATTTGTTTACAAGAATTGGCATATAGAAACATTTTTATTAACACTGCAGCAGCACAAAATATAAGCTCAGCCTATAATATATTTTATTTTTGAAATTTACAAGTTATTCTCGAAATTTTTATCAAGCCCTAAAATATGTCGCACAAAATCTAATCTTTTTGTTTTAGAAAATTTTTCTAGTAGCTCATAAACTCTAGTAAACACTCTATTTTATTAAAGTTAAGAAAAATAAAAATACTGAGTATATTTAGAGTTTTAACCTAAAAAATAATGAATAAAGTTGATAATGTCAAATCTACTTTAATTAAAAAGATACTGAGAAAAGATTATGAATCATAGGAAATGAAAAATTATTTACATACATCCTAGCAGAAAAAGTAAGAGCAATACTCCACTGTGGATAGATTGTTCGGCTTATGTGTGCCACTTAATTAAATTACGAATTGTTAAATCATCACAATATACTCATTATTCAAAAAAAATGATAAAATTATAAGTGACAATGCAAAAATTGTCAATAAGTATATATATTAGGTGGAGAAAAAATTATTTTATTACCTTAATAATTTTTACAAACTAAATAGTGACAAGAACAGTATTCAAGTTGTCACAATTGATAATTAATTACACTCCCATGGTACAACCTAATGACAATAAATGTGTCACTAATTAATGACAATATCTTATTGTCACTAGGTTATCACTATAGATGTGTACTTAATTATTACCAGTGTCAACTTAAAATATTAATTTTTGTTATTATTAAATCATATTATGATAAAATAAAAATTATTATCACTTAAATAAAATCATTAGTCACAAAATAAAAGGTATTGTCACTCAATACATATTATTAGTGATAATTTTTATTTTAATTGTCATTTATTATTTTATCACTAGTATTATATATTTAATTTTTTTTTTTTTGGCAGTGACTATTGTATTCTTATTTGTTAATATAAAATTTATTTAAAACAAATATTCAAGTAAAAGGTATAAAATTTCATTACTTAAATCAGATTGTAGTGGACATCACAAGTTGGTGGACATAATCATGTGGTTTTTTCTGGGCCTTTCAAACGAACTACCACAGCTTGAGAACTAACACAACAAACTCGAACCCGTGGACGATCTGGGTTCGGACAATGTCAGAGGCGTGTCTTAATTGACATATTCAATTAATTGTTCGTACTAGATATATAACGACTAGCTAGCTACCCTCCTGTTTTGGTAAAGGGCATTGCTCAATTAATGAAAGAAAAACATTTTTGAATTCAAATTTCTTTGGTTGAATAGGAAGATGGAGATATTAGGTTTAAATTTATAGATAAATATTCTAATCACAATACATTCTGAATTATAACTAAATTTTAAGTGAGGATTAAATAAGTGAACCTTTTTATGTATTTATAATTTACTCTTAAAAGTGCTGTTAAAGAATGGACCTTGGACCACAACTTATTTATTTCACCGATGTGGGACACTAACAAGTGCTGATGGATTTTTTAGATTTATTAATCGCATATTATTGTGTTAAGGAAAATGATTTTTTGAAAAGAATATTTTTGTTTTAACTAATTGAAAAAGATGCGGATAAATTTCCAAAAGGAAATAAATTATTGAAGTTTAGAATTGGTTTAGAAGTTTAGAAAATAAATTTCCAAATTATTGCTTGTTTAAGACTAGATTGAAGGATTGCTTAAATATTATGGTTATTTTAAGATTAAATTTGAGAATTTTTTAAATACTGTCGATTTTCATACTAAAATAAAATAAAATTTCACATAATGTAAAATACGCTTTTTTAGTGTGCTAAGAAATATAAATAATCTTCCACTCTTCTCCATGATATGATAGATCCTAGATTGTAAGAATCAATATTTAGAGTATATTTGTACTCAATCAATTCATGTAAAAAAAAATTTTTTTTTTTCAATTGCTTCACCAAGAATTATAATGTAGACATCAACTCTAGTCTCTTAGTATTAATTTGCCTTCCCACGAGTATGAGATCCTTGACCTTGATACAAGCAAAAGAGGATGACGAGAACTTGTTAAGGGCCCACTGGATTTTAATTTGTGACTGATATAGCCGTAGGGTAGTCAACATGTCAAATTTGGATCAGATTTGTGATACCCCACTCTGGGTAACCCAAAGCTGAGATATCAAAACGTTCCATTCAATAATTCTGAACCTAAAATACAAATCGATAGGCTCATAATCGAACATTTCATGCTCATTAGAAATAGCAGCGGATTCAAACTTAAACAAACCTGTAATATACAACACATAACTAAATACAAGCCAACAGATTTCCAATTCGACTTATCAGAAGCAACGAAATTTCAAACTTAACAAACTAGATAAACTATTAAGTAAAGGTCAAGATTCACATTCTTATATAACAAAATATTTACAGCCTTTAAGTCATCCATATCATCATAACGTATCATCAATCTCAAATCCATACTTAGCAATCAGACGACTTCCATATATACATTCAACATCTGATCTATTACAAAATATACTCCTATCCAGCCTGGAGTCCAAATCCCTTGCTTAGTCCCTATCTGAGAGAATCAAAATAAATGGGGGGGGGGGGGGGTTAAGTCCAAAGGACTTAGTGAGGGATAACTGTAAGCATAACAGAAGGAATTTGTTGAGGAAGAATCAACTCAACAGATTGCAAATCAACACTCAGGCAAAACAGATCAAAATATGGTCGCACAGTCGATCAGACAGGCAGTCGATCGATCAGTCAGTCAATCAATCCAAAAACAATCAAAAGCAATCAATAAACAGATCAGATCAATCGAATCAATCTAACATATAACATATTAACAATCATATCATTTCCTTAACGGTTCGTCCCGCTTTCCGGCTGGGAACAACATATCAGCACGTCCCGAGCTTAACATCTGGGAACAACATATCAGATCGGTAACAGATAACAGACAGTCGGATATCAGATCAACAGATAACAGTACGGACGGATAACAGATGTCAATCGAAGGATAACAGTAGATGCCCAGGAATAGCCCTAGCACATCGCTTATACCTACGAATAACCCTAGCATATGGTTGACAAACTGAATACCTAGGGAATAGCCCCTAGCGTATTGGACTTACAGAACGAATACCCAGGGAATAGCCCCTAGCGTATCAAACTTATAGATAATTCAGAATAGTATAGAAGTGCCGACAGGGCAAACAGTAACAGTACTGGACAGTACAGATATCAGAACAAACAGCTAGCAGGACATATAACAGAACGAACATATAGCATATGTCAAAAAACGTTATGGGCATCAGAACCAACAAAAACAAAATCAGAACAGAAATAACCCTCACAGGGGTGTCCGAATTAGATAACAGAATATCAAATATATTAATAGATCACAGATTTCAATAACAGTACAGTCAATTCAGAAACAGTAACCCGCATAGGGGTTTATCACAAATACTGATAAATGAAATGAAGTGCCAGATTGGCAGACCCTCACCTCCGTAATCTCAGGAGCTATCACGGTCAGCAGCCTATTAGTCCGCGGGACCCACTTCATTGTTACCTATCCAAAAGTAATATTTATAATCAAAATCCATACTTAATTCTATTAATCACAATTATACCATTAACGATCCAGGTTTACTAATTTATCAATTCATACAGTATCTCATTCTTATTTCAAGGTCATGAACGTAATCCTAATCACGCAATAGGATTAAACTTACATAATCAATTCCTAATCAATGTCATAAAATCTTATAATATAATCCTTATTACTATTATAAGTCCAAGTTGGCATTATGCATGAGTCCGGGTCCACTAAATCCATATTCCATAGCATGGGAAACCAACACATATATATATAGCATATCATCATTCTCAAATTCTATTCTTTTGGCAAGGATACAACTCAATAAGGAAAATATACATATGCATGCACATATATATATAACAACTCTCCAATTCTCTACCACAACTACACAACGAGACCTTGGTTTCATGAACTAACCACGCCACTACATTCACCACGTCGAGAGGAGAAAACTGTCCCGCGGTTGCCGGAGCACCGCCGAAGCGCCGCCGCCGGAAAAATCCTGAACTTGGCAGTGTTGCTCCTCTCGAGCTCCTGAGTCCAAATATGCTATTAGTTTCCTATTTTCAGCTTCGAGGCCGCCGAAAAACTCGATTTTCAGTCCAAACTTCCACTTCTCCACCCAACTCCGATCACCGGTTTTTCTCCCTCTCCGCCGCGCCTCAGCCACCGGAAACCACACAGTACTCTTCCTCACACCTAAAACTTCCAAAAGCACCCCTCAAACGCCTAAACCTCGGCCGGAAAGTGGGAAACCCACTTCACCCGAAAATCGGTCTCCCTTCGCCGGAAAAGCTCCGCCATTTGATGAGCTGCATGTTGGAGGAAATGGAAACAATGTTGGTGGGGGAAGAGATTGGTGGGGTTAATTGAGAGTATGGGGTCGCCGGAGGTAAGTCACGGTGGTGGTTGACTTCGGTTGAGGGAAGAAGAAAAAACGAAAATGGTGAAGAAGGTAGGAGAAAATGGGAGAAGGAAGAAAAGAAAAAGAGAAGGAAAGCTGCCCAATTTTTCAAAATCCAATTTTTCATTTTTTTCAATTTAATCCCTGAAATTATGAGACTCCTCAATTGATTCCCAAAATTTCTGAAAATTACTCCCAAGCCCAAGTTGACTATGTTTTTTCCATGCAAACCCCTAAGTCAAGAAAATGTGTCAATTGAATACTTAAAATTGACATTCTCACCCCCAAACTTCCAATTTCCTTGAAATTAAGTCCTTTAATATTAATTCTGAGCCTTAAAATCCGATTAATCGAAATCTAAATTTCCCAAAATTTCAAAATCCTAATTTTCTGAAATGCCGAATTTAAGGGGTGTTACAAGATTAATCTTATCCAAATTCGAATATAATTATCAAAATTCATATCTGAATCAAACCTGATATCTTATAGAATCTTTGTTAGTTTGTATCGTATCTGAATCCGATGGATATCCGAAATCCGATAAATAAATAAAAAATCAACTCAATTTTATATTTTTTTCCTTTTTTTCCCTTTTGAATTGTATAAAAATATTGTATTTACAAAGTAATTTTATGTCATATTTGAATTTTTAATAATTTTTTATCATATATTGACCTAAAAGTTAAATATTTGAATACTAAACCCTTGTATAGAATTATATTAGTACGTAGGTAAACTATTATACATTATTATATTTGACATTTTTTCAGTATCCCATTTATTTTTAGACTAAGGCTCAATATCAATAGCATGATATAGACATTAGGCCAACATAATATAAAGATTCTAGTTTAAAATCTTCATTAATATTATATATAAGAGTATTAATTTAATAAAAAATTATTAAAGTTCGGATTTGAATGTTTAATGAATCGGATTACTTAGTTTCATATCTGATATACTTATTTCGAATTATGGATATTTATAATCAAATCTAATCCATCGAATATTTAGTTGGTTAAAAATCTTAAAATTCGAATCAAATTCAAATTGGATTCGGATTAAAATCCAATCCATTAACAACCCTAGATATAGGGTTTTGGAGTGTTAAGACAACTATGGCCAATTGGGTTCTAGCCCAACCCAATAAAATGATAAGAGTTAATGCTTTTCATAGTGTTCTTTGAACTGGAGTTGTAAATGAATTGGATTTTAATTTGAATTCAATTCGAAATTTAAAATTTGTAACTGATTAAAATATCTGACAGTTCTAATTCTATTATAAATATTTGAAATTTGAAATAAATAAATCACATATGAAATTAAGCAATTCAACCCGTTAAAGATCCGAATCTGAGCATTAATATTTTTTTTATTAAATTAATACTCTTATATAGAATATTAATAAAGATTTTAAAATAAAATTTATATATTTTGTTCAACTAATGCCTATATTATACTATTGATGTTGAGCCCTAGCCCAAAACAAGAGAGATATCTAAAAAAATGTCAAATATAATAACGTATAATAGTTTATCTATATGTTAATATAATGTTATATAAGGACTCAGTATTCAAATATTTAACTTTTGGACTAATATATAATAAAATATTGTTAAAAATTCAAATATGATGTAAATTTACTTTATAAATTCAATAATTTTTATTCAATTCAAAATAAATAAAAAGAAAGAGAAAATATTAATGTTCACACAAATTTCATTGTCTGCAAAATTAAATCACAAAGCAAAAAAAATAATAGACCAATTGAATTTATATTAAAGAATAAAAGAATTACAATTTGTCAGAGAAAAAAATATAAATTTCCTAACAAAACTAATCCCCTGATTCTTCTTCCAATATATAATTCAAGGGCTTAAAGCTTATTCTTGGATATATGGTGTAGTATCCTATAACTTGATAAAAGAACAGTATAAAATTTCTTTGAACTCGAACCTAGACTTTGAGATCAAAAGATTTGATGATTTGATGTTTTGAAGAGGTATAAGACCTTTGCAGTTACAATACTTCATCGCAACAAAAACTTAAAGCTTGAAGACCTAAGTCTTGGACTTGAGAATATATGTATGAGAATATAAGAATCTGAATATGAGTCTCTGAACACTCCTTTATATAAACGTTTAGTAGGAGACCTCCAAATAACTTGAACTTCTTTGATATTTATCTCTTTGATGCACAAGTTAAGAGATAACATCAAATGTTTTGACTTGACTGATCCAAGCACATAAATACGCCACATGTCGCAATTTAATTAGCCTGGAATTGCTAGGCCATCATCTTGATTTGATCAGAGTGATACATCACCCTGACACTTTTTGATATTTGATTTGTGCATAAATATATATTAGAATATTAATTTAATAAAGCCCAATATGTAAATAGAAAATTTAAATTAATAATTAACATATTATTTACACATGTCATTTTTCAATTAGCCAAAAATTAAGCCATCTACAAATGCCCCCTTCAGACTTGTTCACGAACAATGTCTTCAAATACATTTCTAAGTGAATAAGTCATGATTATATTATATATATATATTTAAATGCATATATATAACATATGAGCCTTTAAAATAAATATATGTCGATATATGTATATTTAAATACATGTATATATATAACATATGAATCTTTACAGTATATATATATATATGAGGTTTTAACATATATATATATATACACACACACACACTAGTGTAGGTGCACCGCGCAAAGCGCGGTGTCGTGCACGTTGACATAATTAAAAACATGCGTTTTACATATATATTTAATAAAAATATATTTTTATTTAATTGGTTATTAAATTTTAGTTGTAAATTAATATTAAAATTAGTTTTAAACCTAAATATTCAAAAAATAGACAACCATCTATTTTACAAAAAAAAAAAAAAAATTGGTTACAATAATTAATTACAAATGTTATATTTTAATTATGTCTTTAAAAATTCTAAAAAACAAATGCATGTGACGATGAATTATTCTAATTACTTCAAAGATTTCATGCTAGATGAATATTAATAATTTTTTACTTTTATATCTATCAAACTAAGTGCACTAATATTTTTCTTTTCTTTTATTTTCTTTTCTTTTTTGTAAATTGTAGTATACTAATACAAAATATTATGAAATAAAAATTATAAGTAAAAAATTTACCATATTAATTAATCTAAATAAATATATTCATATGTGTATATCATCTAATAAAGTGAAAAAATATATTAGTAAGGCATCACAATTGTACTGCTTTTACTGCCTAAAACTTTTTTAAAAAATTAAAGATTAATTAAGTAATTACTAAATGTTAGCACTAATATATTGTAGTTTACAATATTAATATATTTGAAAACATATATTAGTAAGGCATCACAATTGTACTGCTTTTACTATCTAAAACTTTTTTAAAAAGTTAAAGATTAATTAAGTATTTACTAAATGTTAGCACTAATATGTTGTAGTTTAATAGAAAGTAAACATTAATTATAAATTACAACATATATTCCTTTTTTCTAAATTCATGTACATGTAACAAAATATACATCCATAAAAATGATATTCAATGATGCCAATATCCAAAAAGATAAGTAGGTAACATTTTTATTGTCAAGAAATTATAGAGCACTCACGTACTGAAAGTATCATTAAGTAACTGTCTAAGCAGCAAACGTCTTCTTTACATATTACCATAAAAAATCAAGAAACAATCTTATCTTGTTCCAACATATAGATATGACATAATGATTTCACTCTCCTCACTGGAGATTGCATTATAACCAAGTGGGTATTTAGAATCAAACTGGACAAAGAAGGCAATGTGGTTAGAAACAAAATGAGACTCATTGCAAAAGGATATTCCCAATAGAAAGGTATTAATTTTGATGAAACATATGCACACATAGCACAACTAGAATCAATTCATATATTGTTTGCATATGCATCATACAAAAATTTTACACTTTTTTGAATGGACGTTAAAAGTGCATTTTTAAATAGTTTTATCAATGAATTTTATCAATGAAAAAGTGTATGTTGAACAACGCCCTGGATTTCAAAACCCAAATTTTCCAAATCACATTTTTAAATTATCAAAAGCATTCTAAGGCTTGAAACAAGCTACTAGGGCATGGTATGAAAGGCTAAGCACATTTCTTCTTTGTAAGGGTTTTTCTATGAGCACAATTGACATCACACTTTTCATCAAGAAAAAAGTTGATAGTGATATATTAACTATACAAAATTTATATGGATGGCATTATATTTGGTAGTACTAAAAATTTTCTTTGTAAAGATTTTGCAAGATCTATGAAAAGTGAGTTTGAGATGAGTTTCATGGGAGAATTAAGCTTTTTCCTTGGACTTCAAATCAAGCAAAGTTTCATAGGTATATATATTTGCCAAGAAAAATACACAAGGGAACTGCTCAAAAAATTTAGAACGGGGAATTGCAAAGAGACATCTATCCCTATGGCACCAAATACAAAAACTAGAACTTGACTCAGATGAAAAAGAAGTTGATGAAACATAGGCCGGATATCCTTTTCTCCACCAACTTATGTGCCCAATTTCAAGCAAATTCGAAGGAGTCAACTTTAAGCATTAAAATGAATTTTAAGATATCCAAAGGGATCTCCTCGTCTTGGTATTTGGTATCCTTGCTCAAACTCATTCTCTCTCATTGGCTATTCTGACGTGAACTATGCAGTTTGCAAAATTGACAAAAAATAAAATAAAAGAAACCACAAGAACATGCCAATTTCTTGGAGGATGATTAGTTAGCTGGTGTAGCAAAAAACAAAGTCTTGTCGAACTATCAACAACTGAAGCAGAATACATGGCACTTGGCACTGGCTGCACTCAAATCCTTTGGATGAAACAACTTTCCAAGATTATGACATGGATTTTTTCAATATACCTATCAAATGTGATAATACTAGTGCAATTAGTATTACAAAAAATCACGTTCATCATTTAGAACAAAACACATAGAAATAAGGCACCATTTTTTATGATGGTAAGATCTACTTAGTAATACTCAGGGATTCAAACCAATGCAATCGACCAGAAGGGAGGTCGAAAAAAAGTATAAGGATAACGTCGGGTCGAGTCCTGCAACCAATAGCATACGTCAGGCTAGCCAAGGTACCATCAACTATGGCACTCCAATGTTCAAGTCAATATTAAATCGACTGGATAGTAGAGCAGTAGAGTGAGAGCTTTACGTGATAATGAGCATACCTTGGTGAAGGATGGCAATTGGGTAATTATAGCCTTTTTGGAGCGAGTGATATGTTAATGATGCCCTTGTTTATACAGAGAATGCATTTGTCCTTAACCTAAGGATCTTTAAGTCTTTTCCCTTTTGTGTACTATTCCAGGTGATGCCTCCTCCTACTCCTTCAGAAATGGTGGCACGGGGGAGGCGCGTACCACTCTAGTTATGCAGTGTGGTGGTACACATCATTAATGCGAAGGCACGTTGCATATCAAAGCATTTAATGCTGGAGGAAGACGATAGTGGCCATTCAATGTGCCTGTGACTAGTGTGGGACTGCTTCTACGCCACTTCGATCGACCTCCTAGGGTCGAGGTGTTTTCTCATCTATTAGTCATCGGTGCGTACTCGGTCGAGGTGATTGAACTTTGTTGGATTCAAAAGTCTTCTTGGTTGAGGGTTGAGTGGTCATTCTCTAGCTGATCGACCACACTTAGGTCGATTGCGCAAGGTGTCGATACTTGTGCTAGCTGAATGGCCCAATGAGGGCTTGGGCATGGTCGATTACCTGGTCGATTATTTACACGTTATATTTTATTAGCTCAAGTCCATTGCTTACTCAAGTAGCTCTAAACTTGGTATGAGACATTTATGCCCTCAAAGATAAACTAATCTTGCTCATAAAATCATGTAAGAAACCGAAACAACTCCGACAAATCCAATCCCAAATTATGACCAATGCAATTGATTATCGAAACCACCTCACGAGCTCCCATTTCCTTGTAAAATGCTCGAAATTGAAGCAAATTAATTACGCTTGAGAAACGTTTGATAATCATCAAGAAAATTAATTATCAAAACCAAACTCAAAAAGACACTTTGCAATTATAAATAAAAATTTATGGTATT
Source organism: Jacaranda mimosifolia (assembly GCA_018894105.1). Lineage (NCBI taxonomy): Eukaryota > Viridiplantae > Streptophyta > Magnoliopsida > Lamiales > Bignoniaceae > Jacaranda > Jacaranda mimosifolia. The sequence goes on from CM032123.1 coordinate 33,108,232, forward strand.
ACTGAATGTTTTTTCTTTGTATTTAACTAATTAGGGAAAATTATAATCTTATGATTTGATGTGTGGTGGAGTAATGATTTCAACCCAAATGGTCCAGACCATTCTACACATTCTTAATATTTAGCCGAGCTGCTATATTTGGTGAAAATAACCAATACCACTTAAAAAATAAATTAAGAAGTGATTCTCAATTGACATTAACAAGTAAATGAGAGCAAATAGAAAGTCAAGTTTAAGGCAATCCCTAGTGGCTAAAGAGAGCAATGAAACGGTACAACTTATTTTTCCTAATTGGGAGCCCAAGTGCACACTTCTTTTATATGTGCTTTAGTCAAACTATAAGGTGCTTTAGGCTTGTAGACTTTCCCATTTGCATCCTCAAACAAATGCATCTCAGGACGACTACAATACTTCTCTAAATCTTTCCGAGCTTTTGCATTATCTTTAGTTTTATCTTTGAAATCCATCACAATATTGAAAATGTTATCGAAAACATTCTTCTCAATATGCATTACATCTAAATTATGTCGAATCAGATTTGTATGCTAATAAGATAACTCCCAGAAAATGCTTTTCTTCACCCAATTATGAGTTTTACCGAATCCCTCAATTACTTCTAAACCACTGGATGAGTTGCAAAATGTGATATCTGGAAGCCTCTCAACCAAATGATGCATTCCCTCACTACTTAGGCGAGGAGGTGGTGGATCAGTTTCAATTCTACCCTTGCAACACTTATATGCTTGTTTTCTAAAAGGATGATCAAAAGGTAAGAATTGGCGATGATAATCAAACTAAGAAGCTTTTTTCCCAAATTGAAGCTTAAAAGATTTAGTGTTTTCCATACAATATGGACAATCCAACCAACCACGGGTACTCCAACTAGATAGCATTGCATTGGCAGGAAAATTACTAATTGTCCATAAAAGTGCTGCCTCATTTGAAAGTTTTGTTTGCTACAAACGTCATACGTTTCAACCCCAGTGTTCCACAATGTTTTCAACTCATCTATTAGAGGTCATAAAAACACATCAAGATTTTTTCCTAGACTTTTTGGGCCTAGAATTATCATATTAAGGAACATGAAAGACAACAGCATGCACATCCATGGAGGAAGATTGTACACGGTTGTAATCACAGGCCAACAAGAGTACGGTTCTTGAACTACCAAATGGACTAAAGCCATCCGTGCATAACCCAAGGCATACATTACGTGAGTCTAAGGCAAATGATGGATAAGTGTAATCAAAATGCTTCCATGCTTCACCATGAGCTAAGTTTGTCATACATCCACTTTCACAATGATTTTAGCATGTCAAGTCATGTTCTCACATGTATACTTAGATGCATATAGCTTTTGCAATCTAAGTATTAATGGCAAGCAACTAAGCACATTGTATGGAATCTTTTTCCTAGCCCCCAATTTCCTTGGCTTATAGCGAGGATGACTGCAGACAAGACATTCTTGAAGATCATTGTTTTCTTTGTAATATAAAATGCAGTTATTTATACAAGCATCAATTTTCTCGTAACCAAGCCCCAAGTTCCCCAATTTCTTTTTAGTCTTGTAAAAGTTGTCAGGCAACTTTTCACTTTCTTGCAACATGCTTTTGATGATTGACGTAAGTCGATCATAGCAAGTCTTAGGCATATTATACTCTGATTTGAGATTCAATAATTGGGAAACAGCAGAAAATTTAGTATGTTTGTTACAACCATCCCACAATGGCTCATCGGCATCTTTTAACAAGTCGAAGAATTTTTGTGCCTTCGGATTAGGCAGTTCTTCATCATTCGATATATTCGAGTTACTACCAATGCCAATGGCATCCCTCACCATTGTTCTATAGCGAGACTCTTCTTCATTTGAAGGCATTGAAGAAGCCCCAATGTCACGTTTCCTTTTCAAAAGTTCACCATGCGCATGCCATATATCATAACCACGAGTAAACCTATTCTTCTCAAGGTGATAACGCGCATCATCTCGGTTAAAGAACCTTTTGTTACCACATTTTGAGCATGGGCATTTTACTTTGCCACGAGAAACATAACTCGTTTGTGCAAAGGCAAAGTTCAAGAACTCTTCCACCCCTACCGCAAATGCATCTACAAGATAACCATTGTTATCAAACCGTTGCCACATCCTACTATGATCAGTCATGCTTGCTGCATTTTTTAACCAATTATGTGAGGTTAGGATAGGAACATAAAGGCCTTGAAGTCAAATGAAAATGAGCCAAGAATTTGATTTATATATAATATATAATAAGTATATTTATATACAAGATATATAATATAATATATATGTATTATGAGTTATTTATAAATAATAAATAGTGATTTAAAATATTTGGATAAAATAAGATTTTGTAATTAAATGATTAAAATTAAGGAAGCTTGTTAAGAACTTAAAAATAAGTTTTCTCTTGTTATTATAAATTTATTTTAATTAAAGTGTTGAAAATTATATTAGTTTATATATTAATTTATATATAAATTTTAATTTTTATATATTTATGTATGAAGTTATATACTTCATATATTTAAGTGTAAAATTTAACTTTATATTTTTACGATTTAATGAAAATTTTTGGCCATTGTGAAATCTTTTTATAAGCAAGATTTATAAACTAAATATTTAGAACTAGCTATTACCAATATTTTAAAATTTTTCATATACATATCATTTATATTTATATGCATAGATATATATATGTATAATGTATTGTAATATATATGTATATATGTATACTTGAAAGAGGCCAAACCAAAGGCTAATGTATAATATAGAGGCCTTTGGCCTCTATTAATACACAAGCCAAACTTGGTTTGGCCTTCAGCCTCTATACTAACAGAGACCAAAAGTTACCTTCTTTGTTTTTTTTAATATATATATTGATTTTAGCTCTTTTATTATAATTTATAAAACTGATGTTTTCTCCTTAAATTTTAGCAGAATGAGGAAAGACCCATTTATTTTGGACCTTAGGCTTAAATAAGAAATACAAGGAAAAAAATACATAATCTAAAGTTTTAAAATTATTCTTTTGTAGTAATACAATAGACTGAAAATGGTATAATATATCATCACTAGAAGCAACTACCAAACAATCAAGCAAATGTAATCTTACGTACCTAACCTAAATAGCTGATAACATAAAAACATAAGAACAAAACCCGATAACATAAAACAATAACAAGATTTCTTCATTTCTATAATATCCAAAGCTGAAATATTATAATCATATAATAATGTGATTCCAAGTGAAACTTTTAGGCAAATATAGTTCAGATCATTACTAGTTACTCAAAATATTTCAAAAAATAAATAAAGGGGTCTAATTTTAATGTCAAAATGCCTTACCTATTTCAAATGGTGTAATCAATGCAGAATAATATTCACTTACACTCTGGTACATGTGAAACATTCCAAAAAATAAAGTGAAATGATTATGGGTGCCAAGTGTTAAACTATTGCCAACAAAAAGCAATTCTGTCCAGAATCATTATGGGTACCAAGTATTAAAATAGTGCTATCAAAAAGTAATTTTCTCCAAAGAAACTATTATGGGTACCAAGTGTTTTAGTGCCACCAAAAAGTGAGATCTTTGTTCTTTTTATATTGCTTCCACCCACTAGGTCAAACTAGTGCTACCAACAAGCAATTTTCTCCTATCAATTAAAAAACCTCTTCCTTTCATTATTTTAATAGCACTGTCAATACATACACCCTTTCCTTTCATTATTCTAATATTAGGGTCAAACACACAACAACACAAAGTATACACATTTAAAATTGCTATTTACGCAAGAAACAAAAAGATTGATGATTAGACATAAGAAACAAAGTTAGTAAAATAAAATACCTAATTTTCTTGTCTGAGGATCGTCAAGACACACAATATTTGCAGCTGCAATAGTATCAACCACTCTGCAAAAATACCTATCTTAGTACTGAGCATAGCATAATACATAAGATATGGCAAACAAAAAGCTAGCAATCACACAGAAAGAACAAAAATGATGCATTAGTTAAAATATATTCCTACACGAACAATCAAACAAAGCTTCACTTGGCTTTTGGCAGATCATCTTGGAAAAGAAACTCGGTTTTCAAACTTTGGGGTTGTAGCTGCAAATGACCAAAGTAATGCATAAATAAACCTACTATCAAACTAAGGCAATACTCTTTTAAAATTTTGAATCTAGAAATCTCATGAGTGTTTTCCAACTTCCAACTATAGAGGCTACTTAGTTTACATTCTTTCTCAACTACAAGCCTTGATTTCTCATAATATCACTCAAAAAGCCATGGGCATTTCATTTTAACAACACATTTAAAAAAAAATTTCCCAAGATATAGATCTGCTTCTGTTGGAGGAAAATACTTAGCAATAGAGTGCAATCGATGATAGGTGTTGGGTGGTTGACAATCGGTGGTCAGCTGTGAAGATGAATTGAAGCTTTCACAGTGAAAGTTTCACAATCGATGGTGGAGAAATTTCAACCTTTCGATTACTAAGAAGAGTAGAAAATGGTAGCCCGCACAGAAGAAGTTGCATTCGTTTGTTGGTGAAAAGCTACATTCGTTCGTTTGTGAGAAACTTAGGGCATTAGAAACTTTTTTGGGAAGACATTTTTGGAAAAGCCCAAACTTTTCTATTTAAAAATTAATTTTTAACAACAAGAAAAAAAAAACTTCTATAAAGGTATGTGCATTAGAAAAGGCATAGGACTTAAAAAATCAAGTCAATCTGATCTCTAAAAAGAAAAGCCCCTCAAGTCAGTTTTTCACTTTTCTCTTCTATATTTGATTACTTATATTGACCATATTGCTTAATTACTTAGCTACTTAATTACTTAAAGGAAAGAATAATATTCAATAACTCAACATTAATATTAAGATATGAAACTATTATTATATTAAAATTGCTAAAAGTTAATAGAAAAAAATCAGCCAAAAGAAAAGTTTATTTTTATTATGATAAATAAAAAAAAGGTTTGCTTTAGGACAATGAAGCATTTATTTTAGGACAAAAGCAAAATATATATATATATATACATATTTTGAGACGGAATGCTTCTGTCACCAATTATTTATAATTTTTTTTAGAAAGATTAACGAATTAATGATAGAAAATGTTTCCATCTCAATATCCGTCTCTATTTCTGTCTTTTTTGGCCCATTTAAATATATTTTATTAAATTTTGACAAAAACTAAAACCATCTCTAAATCTGTCTTTATTTTGCAATTATTTTATGAATTTCAGACAGAATTTACTTTCATCTCAGAATCCCTCTCTATTTAATCAAAATTAGAGACGAAAAAAAATCCATCTCTAAAATTCTGTCTCTGAAACCCTGTTCTCTTGTAGTGATGTGGACAAAGAAAAAGACTCCCTCACAACATTTAGGCTCCAAATCAGCCATTATCTGAGATAGAGATAGTGTTGAAACTACTCAAGCTAAGAATCATTATACAGCCAGCTAGTATCTTGACATAACTCAAACTGTATTGCTTCTTAGGTTGATTGTTTAAAGCATGTTGATAATATAAAGCATTGCAATAATCATATACGTTAGCAACTCTCAGAGTCTTTAAAATACAACTATATATCTTTTCACCATGTGAATCTAAAGTGAAGTAGTGCATAGGACATTGGGTAAAACACAAACCATAATAAATAACCATTAAGGTAATAGATTGCAACAAGATTTCAGACAATCTTTGATGGTCTGCGATGATCCACAGACATAAAAGAGAAAGAAAAAGTAAACTTGTGTACTTTTTGTTTTAAGGCCTTTCGACATGATGCCTGCTTTAATATCATCAAATTATATTATCATAGTAGAATATATAAGAGCACCAGTTAGACATAGCCAAGAATAGACATACCTAAAAATTTCAACCAATTAACTGTAGAAAATACACACACATAATGTTAGTAATCCAAATCCGTAAAAAGATTCTAGAAGTCTCAATTCATTGATTTATGAAAAAAATTGAAGATATTACAAAACAAGAAAGAGCCAAAGGTACCCCAGAAACAGAGATATGACATGATTCTTTCCCATAAAAAAACAACATAAAAGAAAAAGAAAAAAAGAAATTAAACTGCATACTTTTCCATCAATTATTAGAAGAAGTGATCTGATGTTAAGAGAGCTATATGTATCACGGAGTGAAGTATTACAATTTTAGTAACTTTAATAAAAAGAAAAATAACTCTCAAAAAATTGGAGAAACAAAGCATACCTGATCAAAATCCTAAATTTGTATGCTGTCAACCTTTTTTTTTCTTTTAATTTGTTTCTTCTATAAACCAACTCATGATTTATATCATAAAAAATAGAATTTTTGAAAATGTTAGGTATGGAAAGATATTAACAGAAAGATTCTAAACATTTTTAAATGAGCAAAAAAATCTTAAAGAAAATCTACTAACCTTAATTACTCATTCATAGGGCACGAAATCCATACGACGCTCATGTTTCTCCTCTTGTAGCCTGAGTATGATCCCACGGATAGGTGGTATACACATTGATGAGACAAAGGAAAGCGATGCCAGCAAGTCTTTCTCTCTTTGAATATATTTTGCAGCGATGAGGATCGGAGTTGAAGACACTGCAGTGGCGGTGGAAGTAAGGCTGATGATGGTGGAGACATTGCTGAACTCTCTAATCTCTTGATGTTGTAGAGCCAGAAGAGTCCGATGACTCATCTGCCGCTCCTTTCTTGAAGGTTCCATGCCCCTATTTTTTTCCTTTTCCCCTTATTCAGATTGTTCACATACTCAAGGAAATCTTTGGGAGGTGAGGATGGGCTGCGTTTTTCAGAACCTTCAATTAAAGGGGTAGTATGTGCATGGGATGGGGTTAATATTTTTAGTCTATATAGGCTTTTCTAATGGTTGGGTAGCCTTTTCAGAGGGTATCTTGTTCTGTCATTTCAAGTGAAAAAAATTCAAAAAATTTATATTTTTTCCTAATAAAATACAAAGCAAAGAACAACTATTTACAACAAAAAGCACAATTCAACAAAGCACAACATCAAAACGATGTCATTTCCCAAATTAAAAATCCGAAGAAAAAACCTAAAAAGAGCACAACTAGAAAAAAGGGAAAAATCTAACTTCTTCTGCTCAACATGTAGGACCCAAAATCAAAACCACCAAGAACCAAATATTGAACAATCTTAGAAGCAAAATGTACAAACCAGAATAGTAGATTGACACCAGAATGGTGTTATTTTGTAGACGAGAAAGGAAAAAAATTAGAAAGACTGTCATGGGCCAGAAGCACCATTCACACGCGCTTCGACGCCTATATAATATACTAATAAAGCTACTTGGGAAATACACATAGTTTCCAATCCTTGCAAATAGAAAAGAAAGCTCAAGCAGCATCACACACACTGCCTGTGGACAGGCAAAACAAAATTAATTCTGCGGACACCAATTTGATTTCAAACTTTGCAAAAATCAATTAAACGTCCACTTCTCAAGTAGCCAGTAACTTAACCATGTAATATGTTTCCACTTATCAACTTAGCCAATCACTAGAATATTCTTCATCCCGATTTCAATTTCTACAAAACAAATTGTGTGGCCCCACAACCCCATCATTCTCTTGGCCAATCAATTGTTAGCTTAGACTTGCAAGCAAATTAAATTTCAAGAAAGGCTTGAAGACTCCTAACCAGGCAGAATTCTTCTTGTCGAGTGGGAAAAAATTCAGAACCCAATTTAACTTCTGCTTGCATTTCAGTCTTCTTCAAGTGTATGTATCTTTTTTAAATCATCAAGGTAAAATACGATATTTGAATATTAAAAGACTCTATTCAAAACTCAATCCCAATTGTACTTGGACTGAAATTCATGAAAAGAAAGATATAAATAGGGTGTTGATTACTCCTTCGAGCATAGTTGAAAATTGATTTGGAATTGTTGTGGCGTATTCATCTATCCAATTAGGAACATCCACTTTTTCTTAATTCCTGCACATCAATTGTTCGAAGAAAGTACTCATAGAGTTCACATACCATTCTTACCTCCATTCAATCAACTGATTACGAAAACTGAAAAGAGAGTTGCTTGGACTCCATTGGCATCGATCAACAACGAATATCTACTCCTTGAGGGCACCAATGCATACATAATATACAAATTTTGAAGACTTCAGGTGAATCATCAAATTGAGGGATATTCCAGTCATCTTTTCTACTTTCTTCTTCATCCCTTTATATACATATATATATACTAGTGGTGAGGGCACCAAATGAGGCGTGGTGTCGTGCCTAGTTCATTAAATAAATAAATTATTTTGTTATAAGTATTTTTTAAAGTTTTTCTATTGCAAGTTAAAGCATAATATGATTATATATAAGTACATTCTTCGTTTTTCATTAGGAACTTTACAAAACTTGTTATTCATAAAAAATTGACATGCAAAGACACTTAAATTTGTTGTTGTTGAGCTATATATATTCTATTCTAGTGTAATTTTAGAGTGAAAATTCCATGGTGGATAGTTCGTTTCCCTATTAAATTTATTACATCCAATTCTAAAAATTCCATGGTGGATAATTCGATTCAGCATTTTTCTTTGTGCAACAGCTTTTGGAGAGAAAAGTAATCATAGTAGCATGCTTCAACTTGTAGTATAAATTGCTAGGAAATCAACCGAGGAATAAACCTTTAGTGGTAGGATTCTTCCCGTGCCATGGCCTAGAAAAGCACCAAAAAAAGGATTTTAGATTCTAATTATCTGATGAAAAACTAAGTTCATAAAGAGTACTATGAAGTAGAAACGAACGTATAGCATTCCTGCACAAGTAAAATGGCAGAGCATTACTCCATTTCATGAATCAATCTTCATCATCAGAACTAGCAAACTTTTAACTAGGTTATCCAATTTTATCTCATATACCACTTTGCTTAATCAAGTGGAGGACTGACCTTTCTCCTTCTCATGATCACTCACATATTAATAGCTTTTAGATTATTGTCTCATGAAGTAGGCCCACAAAGATGGAATGCTAAAAATGCAAACTTTTAGAAGGTTGCGCATGACTTTGTTCTTATATTAGCCCCACGAAGTAAACAGACTGCTTCACGATGTAATTTTGTAAATATAATTTGATCTTATTTAATAAATTATTAATAATTTAATCAAATGAATAATGTAAAATTATTTTTTTGGATAATTGGATAATGTAATATTATATTATGTATATGTAATATATTTACATTTATATGTATACTATTTACTACAAAGCTAGTGGCATCGCTTAGCTTACCAAAACAACTCAAGTGGGTCTAAACTTGGTATCAGACATTCATGTCTAGATGCTACCAATTTCTCTAGTGTGCACCATTCATCCCGACTATTCATTCAGCCTCGCAACACATCAAAGTCTAAACACTAAGGTACCACTCCACAAATCATTTATACAACCAACAGACAGCATCACCTTGCTCAAGTTCAATCAAGGAATATGATGCATAAAGCAACCACATCAGACATGCACCAAGCAAGAGGAAAAATTCTAAACTGTAATAGGTTCTTAGCAGCAGCAAATTTCTCTGATCTTTACCAACAATGCACTCCTATCTCCTGTTCAACAAGTCAACTTAGTGCTAAATCGTCTGTCAAACCTCCCAATCCATGCAGAGAGAAGTATAATCGATCATCAAATAGGAAAAATTATGTCATGCAATTCAAAAACTTAAAAACTCAAAGATAAGCTAAACCAAAATATCTAACAACCACCTATAGTATAACCAAGCAAGTTTTGGGCTTTCTCATATTTATTTCAATAGCATCAAATGAGTTCTATACATTAGCACTGACGCATAATAGTCTACTACCCCCATAAAACTTCTAAAGTGTTGCTTTCCACATAAGTAACATGTTGCTCAAACTCAGAGCTTCATCGTATTCAACAAAAGCACAAATTCCCAATAGCTCATCAGATGGAGTTATCTCAACTAAACATCCTATTCACTCTCACCCTTAACACAAACCATACATACAAAGTCAACCACCATGCACAATTATCGTAATTTATAATTTCAAGAGAATATTACAAATGCATGCAAAAGTAAAATAGCACTAGGGAAAATGAAGATAATGAAGTCTACCTGCTCTACAAATGTTCCCTCATGCTTTAATATACCCATTTTCATGTATTCCCTATCTAATGATTCAGAAGCTTCTCCACTATAGCAAAGCAATCAAGAAAATCGAACAAGCTAAGTTTAAGGTTTAATTGTATACTAGTGAAACAATATTTTATTAGTAGTCCTCTTAAAATATATATATATATATATATACATACATGCCTTGATGATCATCTACAAGAAGGAAAGTGGTAGAAATTAAAGAAAAATGTTAATTGTGAATTAAAGAATAGTACCACATAATAAACGCTGCCATGAAAGTATGATGCTAGTAAGACCATGGGATGTGATAATCCGCATGTTTTTTTCTTTCCAGAGTTAACATAATATTATGGTGTATGATGATGATTATTCACAAATGAAATATAAGAATTATCAAAATCAGAATGTGGTAAAAATATATGAATATGCATATGTAAGACATGGACATTTTAAAGCTCAAACTTATTTCCTAATAAATAACTTTTACAGAATACCATTATGAAAAAATATTCTGACCAACTTAATTAACAAGTTCTAGTAAATTTAAATGTTGCTGAGATATCAATTTATTATTTTTGCAATCTATGATACATAGAACAATACAAGGAACAACAAACTACCTTAAAGTGCTCTACAATAGGAGTAAACATCAAGCAAAAAAAAAAAAAATTACTGAAGCACATGAGAACTTCCCATGAGATAAAAGAGTAAGTACAGTCCGCAGCATCTTTGTTGTTGCTGCATCAAATTTATTTTCTCAACTATCATCTAATACTCTATTTCAATTTAAACCCTCTAGAAGTAACATCAGTGTCTTGATGGTGCCAAGGAAGGCTTAATCCGGTGAGATAGTTCTTATCTAGAAAAATAAAAATAAAAAAAGAAACAACATATTTTTCCATCAACTGGAGGCAGTAGTGATCTAATGCCAAGAGAGCTATGACTATCATAGAATGCAATATTACAATTTCATTATCTTCGTGAAAAATAATAATTCTAAAAATAATTGGAGACAGAAAGCATACTTGATCAAAAAACTATAAACAACAATACCGACTGCTTTCTTCTCCAGAGAAAAAAAAAGGTATATTCTCAATGAAATCTGCACCAAACATTCCTTTACAAAAATCAATAATCATTTTTTTACTTATGCACACGCACGCATATCAGGACCTCGCTCAGGCTCAAACTCCTAACCTCCCGCATTATATGAGATATTTATGCCCCTAGGTCACAAGCCACTCGGCATAAAAATCAATAAGCATTCTTACCATATACTTTAAAAATCAATGTTCTTCCGTTTTCTTACATTAACATGAGTTTATAGATATAAGACATTGTAGCAACCATTGTGTAAGGAGAAAGATGAAATGAGCACAAAGAATCCATATGTAACCAGGATTTGTCTCCTAAGAGACTCTAGCAACCATAAAAACTCAAAGCAAACAAAGAGAATGAATTTCTTCAAATTTTAGGATTTTCTTCCCACAAAATCTGCACAAAGTATAAGCCATTTAAGCATTAAGGAAACAAAACATGACTTTGTTTCATGAGAATGTGGAAAACCCAAAACAAAACAGCAAAATTTGTTTTCATACGCTGCACTACTATAGCTACCTACATCCTTATTTATATAATATAGTAATATACATCTTCCATCATAACATATATATGTATGCTATCTAAAAAGAAAATTCTATTTCCAAGTTTGAACTCAAACATCAATTACAAACTTTTCCTCTAGAAATTGTTAGAATCATAAAGTCTTGGAGAAATAGTAACATAACACTATTATTAATAATATATAGGCTAAACAAATGTTGGGTTGGACTCGAAACATTTATGCATCAATTAATTTGATTTAGACTAAAATAATGGCTAGATGTTGTTATACCTCATCTTCACTGAACCATCCAGCATTATCGATTCTCTCAAGGTGCTATCTACCTGCAGCATACTCCATGATAATGGCTAGATGAGTTAGCATCAAAACCACATGTACATTAGAAAACACACTAAAACTCTTATAACAAACATTACAGTCAAACTCAAGGACCTTTTCTGAAAAGCTAAATGGAGTTGATGAATCTAAAATAGCAATAAATGGCTTCCTCGGTGACGCTATCCGATGGCACTGGTTTCTTCTTCGTCAGAAGCAGAGAGAATCGGCAATAATTACTTTGAGGTTGGAGGAAAAAAATGGAGTTTTAGGTTTCGATATGACCACACAAGAAAAAACGGTTGAAAAAAAAAGATGGAAAAAGCTATTTTCTTCTTATGAGAGCACAAAATGCCAAAGCAATGTACAATAAGAATAGCCCAGTGCACAAATCCACCAAGCACCTAGGGTGAAAAACAACAATGTTTTGCAATTGAAAAGGGCAAAAAAAATGAAAAATAATGCTCACGTGCGGCGACATTCTTCACACGCACTTCGGTGCTTATATAATATAATATTACACATATATCTCCTTAAGTTTTCCTTTATCTTCCTTTTCTTTTGTTGCAGGTTAAGAAGCGTAGCTCCTGGTGAGGATATATATCGAGGATCATATAAAACCATCTCCATGTATTACCATTGAAAGTGACAAAGACACCCTCAAAATTAAAAATACCAAATTGGTTATCCATAAATCAGCCAATGATATTCTTTATCCCATACCTCGACCTCTCAGTAACCCTATGCATATCCCAACATTAATTGACGCTCATTGAGAATTCCCGCATCAAGGTTTGGCGAAGTATCTTTTCATGCAACCTATTGGGAATGGACAGAGGATATACTAGGCCATCATGCAGATGCTCTTCGTTAGGCTAGGATCTATGCAACAGTCCATGCCTTGCTTTTCACATATGTCTGCTACAAGAACATCCTCCAAGTCTTCCTTGAGCTATGGTGCCCTTCCACAAACATCTTATATACTGCTACTGGTGAATTTGCAACTTATCTATGGGATCTTAGTGTACTTAGTGGATTGCCTATCCATGGAGGTTTCTATCATGAAGTTATCTCTACTATGAAGAAACTACTTGGCGATGATAAGCATGCCCCTTCTTTATCACAAAGCTGCAAGTATCTATTCTTGGCTTATCATATGCTCCCAAAGGACTCTAATGGCATTCCTATTTTTGATTGGATTAGCTTTTGGTTTAAAGAACCAACCAGATATGCGGAGCCACCTTTGAGGTCTTCCAAGAAAAGGTCTATTGTGCTAAAGATCTCTCATAATCCTTGTGGAAGAATCAATGCATCACTTTTGCCTCACACTAAGGAATATGATGAGCTATTTATGATGTTGGAAGTTGAAGAAGATGTTAGAAGGGAGACCTACTTAGCTGTTTTCCTTTCATGTTGGTTATGTAGCTTTGTTCTATCACATCGCAAAGCAAATCTAATTCGTGCCACTGTCTTCAGGGTTGCTAGTAGAATGCAAACGATGAAAGCTTTTCCCTTGTAATTCCTATATTAGCCAGCATCTACCGCAATTTGAGGAATTTGTCGAACTCACCAAGTCTTCAGGAATCTTCTTCTATCTTTCCAATTCATTATGTTCATAATTGGATAAGGCACTACCTTAGCACTCATTTTTTATCTAAAATTGATGTAGGAGGAGCTGAGATGGTCAAATATGCAGGGGAGAAAATGGCTAAATATTTTGATCTTTCAGAGGCACGAGATTTGTTCCTCAGTATCAACCCTTCAACCATTCAAAATCTATGCTTATTTTCACGCAAGCAGTTCACTGTAATAGATAGCCTATGCATATCAAACACTTATAAAGACCTTTTTGTGGTTTTACGTTCCTGCTATTTGACATTTTGATACAGAAAAGTGCATATCGTCGAAGCTTATAGCCCTCATCGATTCAGTCGGCAATGTAGATTTTGTCAACGCGTCCTAGGCAATTTAAAGAAAGAGATACTTACTTGTGATTTGCACGAGCTTGTTCAACTTTGGCAGTCATATACTTACTGAACACATCTTACAAACTTATCATTCTTGGCAATACATTTTCTTTTCCATTGGCCACAAAAGAATATGCGGATTTAGGGGACAAACACTAGAAGGCTTCACAAACAAAAGGTACTAAAATTGTTCTCAAAGTCAATCAGAAAGATGTGACATCAAATTATGGTCAACTCAATCAACTTGGGGAGAGAATTTAACATCATGCATATGAGCCTAGGCATCCTGGAAATAATCCATCTCATCTTAAACAAGCTTTAATAAAAGATCCCAAAAATAATCAGCAACTTCACATCTTCAGAATCCTGTTGTTTCAAAACAAGTTAAAGGAGGGAATTTAGAGCCTAAAGAATGTAATATTGCTGACCATACCAAAGTACCATCTAAAAGACATAGCTTTCTCGAGGTTTCGTTTCCCACTAATGCTCCAATGGAAGGAAATGAAATAATTTCTACATTTTCTTGCTAAAATGATGACTTTAGCAACCGATGCATTCTCAAGAAGAAACCAAAGGTTTTGGATTTAGATAGCATCAGTATTAATTCAAATTTCTTTGCAAATGTTCCAAGTTCTTCTTTACCTTTGGATGAATTAGCAAAATATGTAAAGTTATTTTTTTTATGCACCGTTTTTTTCATTTTATATTTGCTAATCCTTCGCACTAATTTCTTCTTCTTTTCTTCTTCCCTTTTTTATACCTTGCAAATCTTGAAATATCAATCCCAATTACTTCTGAAGCTAGTGTTGGTTCGATAAATGGGGTTAATCCTTGTAACTTGCTTGAAACAACCATTTCTCAACCTCTTTGATGATGGCATTCAAGCTTCCCATGATACTGCTGATTCCAATAAATGACAAAAGGTAATATTACCTAACATTGCAAATGATAAGGCTTTTGCTGAGAAATATAAGCCTGAAAGGACATTTGAAGCTCCATCTTGGGCACTTCCAGCTGCTGAAGTTTCTGAATTTTGTCCTTGATTTATAAAAATTAAAGCTGAGCAGATGTTACTCAAATTCTATTGGGAACATTCATGAAAACTCCATTTGAGCAACTCTCAGAGATAAAACCAACAATTTATGATTTGATCGCAGAGATGAGATTATACATAAAAAAATATCATCTTTGGATAACCCCTTAAGATCTTTCTTTGAGGATGCTTCCAACTATACAAAGGTTAAGTCAAATTCAATTCAAAAAGACAAACAAGGAACCCATGAAAAAGCATTGTTTTTGGCACGATAAGATCTTTTTAAGGCCGAGGTAATAGAAAGTGAAAGAGTTGAAAAAGTGAATGGTCTCAAGGATGAACTTCTTCAAATCTCCAAGCAGCAAGAGGAATTGAGAACACAACTTGCTGAGTTAAGCAGTAAGGAAAAATTTGCGAATTCATCACTCCACAAAGCTAAAGAAAACTTGTCCATTATTTAGAAAGAAGTGGCCATCAAGAGAGATAAAGTTTCAAAGCTTGAAGACA
Source organism: Jacaranda mimosifolia (assembly GCA_018894105.1). NCBI lineage: Eukaryota > Viridiplantae > Streptophyta > Magnoliopsida > Lamiales > Bignoniaceae > Jacaranda > Jacaranda mimosifolia. The sequence goes on from CM032123.1 coordinate 33,123,842, forward strand.
CTTCATTTTTTACTGATGAAGAGGTTGAAGCTTTAAAAAGAATGGACGCGCTACTTGAAGAATCTCGCAAGGAACTAGTAGCTTTTGATATACTTGCATAAGCACTTAACTACTTAGCATTTTTTTTTCTCCTTTTTTTTCCGCTTTTTTAGCATCATGGATGTGAAAGAACACTCGATTACTACATATGCAATAAAAAAGTTGTTCTTTTTTTATTTTATAAATTCTCCTTGTACATTCTCCCTTTTTGTTTATCTAGTATTTCATCAAATTAATGCCAATTTCAAAGAAAAAAATTGTATCACATGCCCTCGGTAATAAAATAAACTTACTTAAGCTTATGAGTAAAATTGGCTATCTAATGAAAAGACTTAATGAGTATCACGAATTTGAAAACAATCAAAACTTCTTCCGATGATATGCTTGAACTTGGTAAATCATCCAAATTTACTCCAATGATCTGATTGAACTTGGGAAGTAAGTCATCCAAAGTTGCTCCAATGATATGATTAAACTTGGAAAGCCATCAAAACTTATGCTCATGATGTGATTAAACTTGACAGACCTTCCAAACTTATTCCAATAATGTGATTGAATTTGGCAAGCAATCTAAACCTATTCAAATAACGTGATTGAACTTGGGAAGTCATCCAAATTTGCTCCAATGATATGATTGAACTTGGGAAGCCATTTAAACTTGTTCCAATGATGTGATTGAACTTGGAAAGTAATTCATCCAAACAAACTTTTTTTTTTTAAAATGATGTGACCGAACTTGGAAAATATCTCCTAAGCTACCTACGTACCCCATCAAGGGGATCAAGTCATTACATAGTTCAAAGTAAACTTTCTTTTTGGGGAGGATGTTGCCTATAGTTTATACTCATGCAGTCCAAGAGTATCTATTGCTTAACCACTTTGGACTACATGGGGTATTTTATATTTTAACCACATAAAATACCTTTAGTGGGGAAGTTAGCAGTTTAACCACATGCACTACCTTTGGTGGTTATGGATGAGATTGATTAATACATCACCTTCTCCTTTGATGGCATGTCACAAGAATGCACTCACTGTTATCTTCAGTTTCAGTAGTAGAACTTTTTTCTAGCTCAGTCACTTTATCAACGAATTGAGTCTCCACTAGCACTAGATCTAAACTCCCAAACTAAAGTATTATTGATGCCCCATGAGTGAAGATGAGGAAAGACATTATCTTTGCTTGGCATATCACATGTGGCATCGGCTACTGCTATAACCCTAGCAAGATTTGACCCAATAACATCTTTTATGTCAAGAATTATCTTTCCATCTCTTGCTAATGCCATGACTTTATCCTTGAAAACAAAGCATTTCTTTATTGGATGATCGACAAATCGATGATACTTGCAATATTTTAGATTGTTCACCTTTCCAGCTGTTTCAAAACATTTTGGTTCCAGTAGTTCAATCAACTTCATTGTCAATAATTCATCAAAAATGTGAGAAACATCAAAATCTAAAAATGGATACTCTTTCTCTTACATTTCTTTCAATGTCTTCCTTCTAGTTGAAATGCGTTGATCTTAAGTTTTCTCAACAACCTTTTTATCGCTTCTAGGAATCTTGAAGGAGGTTGTCTTGATTGCCATAGATTCCTCGATAGCAGCTTTAGCATATTTTTCACTTTTCTTTGAATCTTTCTTTTCCTTCTTCTAGTCTTCAATAAGAATTCCGACCCCATGATTAGCAATGCTAAGCCCCATGTCATGCGTATGAGTGGCTAATCCTTCAAAAGTACAAGTCTTGATTCCTTGAAAAATGTAGAGAAGTCCCCAGTGCATACCTTGAATACACATCTCCACCTCAGATGTCTCAAAGAGTCTATCCTTGCAATTTAAACTTAATGCATGGCAACGGTTGATGTAGTCTACCACCATCTCATCCTTCCATTGTTTTGCATTGGTAAGTTCAATCATGCTCACAGTCCGGCACATACTATAGAAGCAATTTAAAAACTCTCTCTCCATTTGAACCCAACTATCGATAGATTTAGGTTCTAAGTCAATGTACCAGTTGAAGGCATTTTCTTTCAATGAACGCACAAACTGTTTCACAAGAAGATCACTATAAGTCCCTGCATTGTTGCATGTTTCTATGAAATAGGCCACATGTTGTTTTGGATTTCCCTTCCCATCAAGCTACTGGAATTTTGGTGGTTGATATCCTATCAGCATTCTCAACGAGTCAATTCTCTTTGTATAGGGCTTTGAATACATAATAGAACTTTGAGAAAGTATGCCATATTGAGCTCTAATAGTATTGGTGATCATGTCCTGCAAGTGTTGAATAGACAGTGTAGCAATAGAAGTTGCAGAATGATTGATATTTTGATCCGTTTCTCACTTGTGAGGCATCTCCTCAACTTGTTTTTGTACCAATGTATGGCCAAGGTAAGATTGATGGTTGTAACTAAATCCTCCAAGATGGGAGTATTCCTGTTTCTTCATGAGTTGTGCAATTTGTAGATCTTTCTCTTCCACAATCTTTCGGAGGTCAGCTATAGCTTGAGCAATCCGAGCAAGTTGTTCATCTACTGTTGTTGCTGTAGCCGGCAACTCAACAAAAGATAATGTCTTGGTATTTGTTTTTCTTGGACTTCCAGAGTCAAAATCATAAGATGGAATGAAATTAGTATTCTTGCCCCCAGCCATGGGCTGATTGACAGATTCGGCAGCTTCTTTCTTGGCCAAGTCGAGTTGGTTCCTCTTAGGTGCCATTGAGTGGTTGCAAATATCTTCAAAATTCAAACAAGAGAAAAGGATAAGGGGTAGATTCAGGTCCCACCAGGCGTGCTAGAAATTTATTCACACAAATTTCGTTGTTTGCAAAATTAAATCACAAGACAAAGAAAAATAATGGACAAATTGAATTTATATTAAAGAATAAAAAAATTACAACTTGTTAGAGAAAAAAAATATAAATTTCCTAATAAAACTAATCCCCTTATTCTTATCCCAATATATGGTCCAGGGGCTTAAAGCTTGTTCTTGGATATATGGTGTAGTATCCTTTGACTTGGTAAAAGAACATTGCGAAATTCTTTGAACTTGAACCTTGACTCCAAGATCAAAGGACTTGATGATTTAATGCTTTGAAGAGGTATAGGATCTTTGCGGTAACAATACTTTATCGCAGCAAAAACTTGAAGCTTGAAGACTTGAGTCCTGGGCTTGGGAATATATGTATGTGAATATGAGAATCTGAATATGAGCCTCTGAGCATTCTTTTATATAGGCATTTAGTATGAGACCTCCAAATAGCTTGGACTTCTTTGATAGTTATCTCTTTGATACACATGTTAAGAGATAACATCAAATGTTTTGACTTGATTGATCCATGCACATAAATATGCCACGTGTTGCAATTTAATTAGCCTGGAATTCCTAGGCCATCAGCTTGATTTGATCGACGTGATACATCACCTTGACACTTATTGATATTTGATTTGTGCATAAATATATATTAGAATATTAATTAAAACTAACTATTTACTTTTGGGATTAAAATTTAATAAACCCCAATATGTAAATAGAAAATTTAAATTAATAACTGACATATTATTTACACGTGTCATTTTTCAATTAGCCAAAAATTAAGCCTTCTACAATTAAATCAGGTCAGATTCTTCTATTGGGTTTTGGTCTCCATTGGATTTGTATCGTACTAACTAATAAAGATCCTCAGTATATCGAGTTAAATTCATATATGAATTTTGATAATCAAATTTGGATTTGGATATCACTAATTTGCTTCAAATCCAACTTGTTGACAGCCTGCTTTGAACATTTTTCACTGTGCTCTTGAGACTCGAGCAACGTTTATTCTATTATTAATGGATTAAATGTTAATCAAATTCTGATCAAAATATTATTTCATTAATATTTTTAATTTTGTGATTGGTTAAAGACTTTCAATTTTCATATGATTATGGGTATCCAATATACAAAAGTTTTGAACCAAATTGGAAATGATTTAACACAAGATTGACGTGAATCAATGTTTTCCACATAATAAACTCGTATATAAGTAAGAATAAATTGCAAAGCAATACATTTCTGATTAAATATATATATATATATATATATGGTATCATCCCTTTCCCGTTGCTTGAGACTCTTATTTATAGACGATGCATTTAATAACATGGCCTTTTACTCTTGGTATTTTAAATAAATTTAACTGTCTTTTGCTTCTTCATGTCATTTACATATTTAGAAGGTTAATCCTCATTCTTAATACATTGAATATGTTTAATCACTCATCTGCATTTTGTAGTTTAATATGGACTCCCAACAAAGTAAATCCTTCGTACATATACAAGAAGTAAAAAGAAAACTTTCTTTGATTGCGTAATAATCAAACATCGAATCAACATTTGCATGAAATATTGAGAGTTTGATCCATCACATCACTCCCCACTCTTATAAACTTGGCATAATATAACCCCCAAACATAAGAGTGTGATCCAATTATGCCTCCAGCGAGTTGCAAAATGGTGCTTCCAAGGGGCTTCGTGCCTAAGCCTAACCATTAGGCTTCATCATAAATTCAGTCTCTTTTTCATAGCTTATTATTGTTGTATCTGAGTCAGCTTCATAATAAGCCTCACCACTGTAATTACATGTTGTACCCTCAAGTTTTTCTTTAGCATTAAAGCCTAATAGTTCAGCAAAGAGCAATAATAAAAATTCTTATTTTAGGGTGTTGAAGTCTGATAGTTCATCACAAAATAACCTTGTTAAACTAGCCCTCAAGTTTTTTAAGCAATGAAGCTTGACAGTTTCGCGTGGAGGGACATTAGATATCTTCGGCATTGAAACCTAATAATTTGGTATGGAGCAGTCTTAGATTTTTTAGGTTTTGAAGCATAACAATCGGAATAGAGGCCCTAGATATTTTAGGTGTTGAAGCCTAACAGATTGACACAAAGGGGGCTTAAATGTTTTAGGCATTAAAGCCTCACACTTCAACACGAAGTGACCTTCAATTTTGTATATGTTGAAACTTGACAATTCAGCACTGAGGGGCTTTAAATTTTTAAAATATTGAAGCCTAATAGTTAGGTTAAGTAAAGAATCTAACAGTTCGTCATGTCTTAACAAAAATTAAATTATAAGTAAACTTGTCATCTACAAGGTGGAATCCAAATTGTTCCAAGGGTTGCTTTTATTCTGCCAGAGATACTTCTAAGTTGCGACCAAGTTAGTTGAGACAATTCTAATAGTGATGAAAAAGTCTCTTCATCCTAAGTTGCTCAAACTCTATATAATGGGAATCCTCCAAGAATTCTTGTCTCCGGTCCTTGGATTGAGGCTTTACCATTACTATGATCGTGCTAGCCATAATTATTTCCTCATGTCTTAGTCAATAATATCAACATATGACACAATGGTGTGGGCCAATACCATCCACATCATAAACTCACTCATAAATAAGAATAAATTGCACTATAATGTATTTTTTATTTAAAGAATGTTATATGATATCTCCCTTTTTGGTTCCTTAATTAGAACTCTTATTTATATGCCTTAAATGTCTTTTCATGTCACTGATATATTTATTACGATAATCTTTTAATCTAGCTGCTTTGAATAAATTGAATTGTCTCTTCAAGGTATTTATACATTTAATGAATTAATCCTTAGTTTTTAATATATTGAATATGCCTAACCACCAATTTGCATCTGCTTTTCTATAGCTAAATACAAACTCTAGCAAGTGCATCACGAGTACATCTATTCGAACTCAAAAAGACTTATTTAAGTCAAATATAAGATTGATCTTTGCATGAAATATTAAGAGTTTGGTATGTTGCATTAAAAAATCTAGGAGAAGTGGGAGAATATGATGCCTTGCTACATATACAACATGCATGGTACTTCTGAAGTAACAAAATTAATAATTAGTGAGAGAATCATAGTCGATAGAAGGGTTATTCGCTAATTTCTCTTAAATAAAACTTTGCTAAAAAAAGCCAATTCTATCACATCAATTTTCATGTCTTTCTGCTTTAAATTAGGGAAGTAACACAATTTACTAATAATAATATATGAACAAACAAATAATAGAAAAACAAAATTAAGCAACAATGGGAATAGAAGGGTTAGAGTTGATCGAAATTAAGGCTTTAACTGAACGGTTCATTCCTTCGAAAAAAACAATTTTGTTGAGAAATAGAGAAAAAGTAGGTTTATAGAAATGAAAAATAATTAATTTTAGGAATGCGTTTCAAGGGGTTATTTTGTAGAAATGTGAGTTTGATAATGACTATTGACACGATATGTTCTTAAAAATGTGTTTGGATGAATTTTTATATTACAGGGAATATCAAAATATTTTTGATTATGAATTCTTATACTCATCCTTCTTTCCAATTCAAATGTGATGTGCAAACAATACCAATTGTATTGCATTAATTAAGTGTAAAATTCATTTTTGTCCCTGAGATTTCTATTTAATTGTAAAATCATCTTTGTCCTTTTGATTGGCTTCAATTTCATCTCTTTGGCCATCCTCCATCAACTCTTTTTGACCACAAATTGAAAATGACCGAGGCACCCTTTTAACTATCTTTTACATAATCATATCATAAGAACCATCTTCAATAGATGAAAAGAAAAGCAAAATATTCTTTGAATTTTCAAAGAAATTGTAAAAATATCCATAATTAGCCATATGATCGTCGAAAAAATGTTTGTTTATTGGATTGACCATTATACACTTCACATTTTTTTACCCATTTGCTGACTATTGAGAAGGAATTCTTTTACCCATAAAGGTTCACTAGCTGCATTTTGGCACATAAAACCAACAATTCTTTTTCAAACAAATCAACCATCCAAAAAGCTTGTTGCATTCTTTGCCCAGAAAACCAACAAAGTTCTTACAAATTAGTAAACCAAAGCTTGTTGCACAGTCTGTCCATAAAATCAACAAATATTTTGCAAATAAATAAAAAACCAGAACTTGCTACACTCTTTGCCCAACAAAACTTGTTGCGCTCTTTTGCAAACAAATAAACCAAAGTTTGCCTCGTTCTTTGTCAGAAAACCAACAAATATTTTGCAAATAAATAAACCATCCAAAAAGCTCAAAGACATCCAAAAAAAAAAAATTATGCCTTCATCAAGTTCAACCAATAACAGTAGCATCCATCTTTTACTTTGCTTTTTGCCTCCTTGCTTTCTACCCTCATGTAAACTAAACTCACTACGCAAAATACCCCTTTTCAAAGTTCAAACAAAAGTGTGTAGAAACTCCAAAAGTCAAAATGACATTGAAATTCCTTCTTCTGCAACTCCAAATAATATTTGATTTTGAAGCTTGACTGAGTTGGTGCGGAAAGGATTTTTCCTTTGTCGATTCGCTACCAATGGAATAGAATTCACTCCCAAAACAATTTTGGCCCTATTCCATTTTACCATTAATGAGATGTATGGTTTAAATTACTTCCACAAAAATTGATAGCTTAGATTTTGTTTTGTTTTTTATTTGTTTAATTATTAAATTGGCAAGTACTAAAATGTTCTTTAGTTGTCCGGAAGTGTTGGCGAAAGTTGCCAAAAAAATGAAATTGAAGCCAATTAAAAGGATAATGATGATTTTACAATTGAATTAAAACTTCAAGAACGAAAATAAATTTTATCCCATTAGTTAATATGTCATTGTTCCTTATATTTATGTGTACTTACATAGACACGCGTGCATATATCATACTCTATTTGTGTAATATTTATCTACGTATATCTTCTAAAAAGTTTTTAAATTATCTATGTATATGTATTTATTAACTTTTTATTTGTTTCTCGAGCTTTCTATTAATTTTAATTTTTCTTAAATTATATATGCACAAATATGATTCATAAATATCTATACTATTTGTAAGACATTAGAATATTAAAATACTTAACTTGGGATATTATTCGAGTGGTCTGTGGTCTAGTTGTATTAATTACATACATAAAATATGAGGCTAGGGGTTCAAATATAGTAAACTCCTGGCGTGCTTATAAAATTAAATAAAAAAACTTGACATATTATTTAATAAATTGATAAAATTAACCCTATTTTAATAGATAATAGCAAGGTATTGTGTTTTTTTCTTTCTCAAATCTAACATTTTTTCTCTCTTTCTCCATTTCCTTTTTTTCTTTTTTCTTCAATTGTCTTTCTTTATCATATATTTTTCTTTTTATTTGTCCTACAAATTAAAATAAATGCTATGAAATTATTAAAAATAAATGTAGTATGATATACAAAAGTAAATGAGGATATTATTTATTTCATATTATAAAAGTTTTAAAATCATATCGAGTATGACGAAATCCCCAATATGCTTGTGTGTGTGTGTGTGCATGTGGCACCCCACTCAGGACAATTCACAAGCCAGGGTACCACTCAATTTAGTCCTTAACATGCAAGATTATATCCGATAGGCCCATAAAAATTTTCACAATTTTTAAACCACAACGATCATAATTTCATCACATGCTTCAAACTTAATACCAACATATCACAGTACCGCAAGTCATGTCAACATCCCATCAATATTCAAAAACCAAAATATCATCACCAGTAACATAATTCATATATACCGTAAGTCTTAAGTGCATTATGACATATTACAATATCTCTAAAACCAAATCAACCCAAGGTGAATTCATATATGTGTATATATATATATACACATACATTCATTCAAATGCTAACACATATAATTCCTATCTGATCTGCCATCCATCATTGTTCCTTGTCTCACACCTATCTGGACATAAAATGAATAATACACGAGGGTGCGTCATAAGGACTCAGTGAGGAACAATGTAAAGCAATATACAATCTATCAAAGAGTTGAAGATTCAACAGAAGTAATTATTGACATGATAGTACAAGAAAATACGGTCATGCCAGAATTTGAACAATAAGGGGTATCAAACTACTAGCAAATGCTAGGTCAGGAGCTGTAACCGTCGGCTCAAAAAGCCTAGGATCGTCTTGACCGATGCTGCTCAAGAGGTATGGAACGTCTCAACCAATCACAGTTTCGGAGGAAATATAGAAGGCTTATTTAGCCTAGGACATCCGCCCGATCTGGACTGGGGAATCACTCCAACCTTATAGCTCCTTGAGCAGAGTACAATTCAAGAATAACAAACCCATACAACATATGCAAATCAAGTGAAACTAGCATAGCATGCATATCAGAATACCATTATTCTGGCATAACGATTCAAGCAATTCAATCACATCATTTCGATATTAACACTGGCTCGAGCATGACAGCTTGGCAATAACGATGACTCAAGCATAACAACTTGGCAATAATACTGGCTCAAGCATAACAGCTTGGCAAGGCGCTCAGCCCAACAATTCTCTTGTATAATTATCTTTCAATTCGATCAAGCAATCAATTGCTAACATGACAGGACAACAAACTTCACAAAACGATTTTAAATAAGCCATCCCAGCAAACAACGATAAACGGAATCAATCATGGAAGCCAACACGGCTAAACAACAATACACGATACGGAATCAATCTGAATGACAACATATGAAATAATGAAATGTTCATGGTTCTAGAATAGAAACGATCAATTAATTCAAAATTCTTTCAATGCAGAATTTAACAACGGATACAATTCACAAATTCAAACAATTCAAGTATTCAATGAACGATTAGCAAGTCAATGGAAACTCACATGGTTCAGAAAGCAACAATAATTGATAAGCAAGTTAGATATCATATCGATGGAACCTCACAAGGTCAGCAATCAACAAATAGCGATAACGATAGCTAAGACATGTATCAAATCGATGGAACCTCATAGGGCTTGATGATCAACAACAACGATAACAATAGCCAAGGCAGGTATCAAATTGATGGAACCTCATAGGGTTCAAAGATATTAAAATTGCTTTACTTAAACAAGTACCAAATCAGTGGATCCTCACCTCAATAACCTTAGCAAATGCAAATCAAAGCTTACTGCTCTGCAGGGTCCAGCTCCTCAGTACCTAACCAAAGGTAGGTTTGCAGTTAAAATCTCATTCAACCCTATAATTACAGTTATACGATTATTAATCTAAAATCAACAGTTACTCGGCTACTACAAAAATTCAGGGTTTTAGTTCCATACTACCGCCATGAAATAGACTATGCCCGTCGTTATTACAAAAATATATTTGGAATTCATATTCATACCTGTAAAGATAATATAGTCAGATTGCTAAATTACATAATAACCTTATAACATTACATCCTTTCGATTATAATAGCCCAATTATAATTAAAAATCCAAGTTTGTCGCTTAAGTCATTTTTACATAAAATTAGGGTTTTCATAACCTACTTAACTAATTAATCCATGTTTCACATAAAATAATACAATTTCGAGTTCACTAGGCTTAAGTAACGTGCATGCATGTTTCATTTCTTATGTATAGCTGTATTTTTCGATCGATCCACTCATCTTTTGATTTTTATTTTTTTTGACAAGGTAGTAAAGATGGATACATGTATACATATTCGTACAGTAACAAATTAACCTAATTCCGGTCATTTACCCAAATTCCTTGATGTCAGAAAGTAATTTTCACGATCAACCAACGTGCATGCAATCCCTACGATGAGACGAATAAACAGCCTCTTCATCGCCGCGCCGCCGATGCCACCGGAGGTAGTCACCACTACCACCAGAAGATGCATTTCAGTGAGAGGAATCTAATCCCCAAGTCAATTTCTCCAATTTTCGTCAAATCGAAGCATAATTGGAGTCTGAAAGTCCCATTGCTACCACTTCTGTCGCATTGGTTTTTGGCCAATTCTGCTGCTGGTGGTCCACTTTGAATTCTAAAAGCACCAGCGTGATCCTTGAACTAAAAGCTTCAAAACCCACACCTGGGTTCATCAAACGGTCATTGAAAACCTATTCCCATCGAGCTTCGCTGTGACTGAATTTTTGATCACCTTTTTGTAGGTGGTTTTTTGACTATCTCCTCATGCTTGTGATGTCATCGTGTTCCTGAGCTTAAGGGGAAGAGAATAATCGATTTTGATTCTTGCTCCGAGCTGTCATCGGTGATGATTGCTAGAGAGAGAGAGAGAGAATGGTGTCTCGGTGAGGAAGAAAGGAAAAATGAGGGTGAAATTGAAAATTCTATTTTTTTTAAAAATCAATCTTTTCTTATTTGCAGATTGACCCCCAAATGTTTTAGTCAACCTTCAATTGAGTCTAAATGTTTTAATTAGGTTCAATTTAGTCACCGATTTATATTAGTCCCCGCATCAGCCCACTTAACTAATAAAAATTAAATATTGGCCCTCCTAATTTTAAATAATGGTGTAATTAAGTCTTTTATATTTATGTTTTAACCCACAAAACTTTTAAATAAAATTGAATAAAATATTGGTTAAAATCTTGCAAAATAATACTTAAATAAGATATCAAAATAATGCATTTCTAAGGGTGTTCAGATCCCCCCTCTTAAAAGGATCTGGCCCCTAGATTCTCGCCTGAAAACTGAAAGAGTTGGGGATACTGCCGGCGCATAGGTCTTCTGGTTCCCAAGTCGCTTCTTCAATATTATGGTTGTGCCAGAAAGCTTTTACTTGAATAATACTCCGATTCCTAAGCTCTTGAAACTTTTCATCTAATATACGAATGGGCCACTCTTCATATGTCAGATTGCTCTGTAGTGACACCCTGGTATGAGGAATAATGTGGGAAGGATCAGGGTAATATTTCCAAATTTAAGATACATAGAAAACATTGCGTATGCCAGTTACGCCTTGAGGTAGTACCAAATGGTACGCCACTGGCTAGATCCTCTCACTTATCTCGTAGGGGCCAACATATCTGCGGCCAAACTTTCCGCCTTTGCCGATTTCTCGAACACCTTTTCTCAAAAATATCTTGAGAAATACCTGATCACCAACTTCAAATTCCAAATCCTTCATCCGCTTGTCTGCAATAGATTTTTTGTTGATCTTATGTAGCTTTCATCCTCTGCTTAATGAATTGCGTCTTCTCAATAGTTTCTTGAACCAATTCTAGTCTTATCTTGTAGTTATCACTTTTGTATTCCACAAGATTCCAATGCAATGGAGATTGACATTTTTTTTCCATATAACACTTTATATGGAGCCATTTGGATTGTGGATTGGAAACTGTTATTATATGCAAATTTAATCAGGGGTAGATGTCGGCTCCAATTTCCACTAAAATCCAAGACACAAGCCTACAACATGTCTTCTAGTATCCGGATGACCCTCTCAAATTGTCCATCAATTTGAGGATGAGCAGTAGAATTGAAATGTAACCTTATCCCCAAATGTTTTTGTAGAGCCTTCCAAAGTCTTGAGGTAAACTTTGGATCTCGATCGGACACAATGCTAACCGAAACTCCGTGCAGTCTAACGATTTCTTACACATATAATTCTGCTAGCCTTTCAACCTTGTACTGTGTATTGACTAGCAAGAAATGAGCAGACTTGGTTAGTCTATCTACTATTACCCAAATACTGTCACATCCACCTCGAGCTATTGGCAGGCCCGTTACAAAGTCCATGGTAACTTGTTCCCATTTCCAATCTGGGATTGGAAGCGGTTGGAGTAATCCCGATGGTTGTTGATGCTCAGCTTTTACCAACTGGCAGTTTAGACATCTCCGTATATACTCTGTGATATTTTTTTCATTCCCTTCCACTAGAACTGCTTTTTCAAGTCTTGATACATCTTCGTAGCTCCTGGATGTACTGTAAACCTCAATTTGTGTGCCTCATCTAATAATCTTTCTTTTATTTCTTCGAGCACATAAATTCTCTAATGGAACAAAAGAGTACCTTGGCTGTCAGTACTAAATTCAAATTCCCCAACTTTCTGGATCGTTTTTTTCTGTTCCGATATCTAACTATCATTGGCTTGACCCTCATTATATTTTAGCATACAATTCCGGTTGCATATCTATTCCAGCAAGCCACACATTCTTTCTCATTCTCACTACAGTATCAGCCTTCAAAACTTTAACATCGCCACACCTGACATATATGCCATTTCAGCTTTGTGGCCCAAGGCATTTGCTACTACATTTGCTTTTCTTGGGTGGTTAGAAATTGAGAAGTCATAATCTTCAAGGAATTCCATCCATCGGTGCTGTCTCATGTTCAAATCCTTCTGAGAGCGCAAATACTTGAGACTTTTGTGGTCAGTGCACACCTTGAACGTGGCTCCATAAAGGTAGTGTCACCACTTGGTCAGTGTAAAAATCACTGCAGCTAACTCTAAGTCATGAATTGGGTAATTTTCCTCATGTAGCTTAAGCTTCCTGGATGCATAGGCAATGACTCGCCCTTTTTACATTAGCACACACCCGAGCTCTTCTGTAGAAGCATCCATGTAAACTACAAAGCCTTCTAACCCATCTGGAAAGACCAGAACTGGAGTTGTTGTCAATCTATTCTTTAGTTCCTGGAAGCCCCTTTCACATTCATCACCCCAATCAAATGGTTGATTTTTCTGAGTCAACTTAGTCAATGGGTCAACCAATTTAGAGAGATCCTGTACAAACCTCCGATAATAGCTAGCCAAACCCAGAAAGCTACGAATCTCCATCACACTCTCGGGTCTTTTCTAATTAACTAATGTCTCTACTTTAGAAAGATCAACCTCGACTCTACCCTGGGATATAATGTGTCGAAGAAAAGATACTCTCTTCATCCATAATTCACACTTACTGAATTTAGCGTACAATTGATGCTCCTTCAAAGTTCTGAGAACAATGTGTAAGTGGTTGGCGTGTTCTTCTTGAGACTTTGATTACACCAGGATGTCATCAATGAAGATAACCACGAACTTATCTAGATATGGTCGAAATACTCGATGCATCAAATCCATAAATGCTATTGGAGCATAGGTCAGACCAAACGGCATTACTACAAACTCAAAGTGACCAAATCAAGAATTGAAGGCAGTCTTTAAGATATCCTCTTCTCTGATCTTCAACTAGTAATATCCCTGCCTTAAATCTAACTTCAAAAAGACTATAGACCCCTTGTAGCAAATCAAACAATTCTTCCACGTGCGGTAGGGGATATTTATTCTTGATGGTGACTTTCCTTAATTCCCGATAGTCAATGCACATTCTCAAGGACCCATCCTTCTTCTTGACAAATAATATTGGGGCTCCCCAAGGATAAGTGCTAGGCCTTATAAACTTCTTCTCCAGCATTTCCTGGAGTTGATCCTTCAGTTCTTTTAGTTCTACTGGTGCCATTCGGTAGGGAGTTTTGGATACAGGTGCAGTTCCCAGGAGAGTATGAATAACAAACTCTATCTCCCTATCAGGAGGCAATGAGTCCAATTCTTCTGGGAATACTTCAAGGTACTCAACCACTATTCTATTTCTTCAATTTTGCCTGTATCTCAGGGTGTATTAATAAGATACATCAAAAATCCTCATCTGCCTTCCTTCAAAATCTTTCTAGCCTCTAGCGCAAATATAAATTATGACAAAGGAGTCTTATCGGTGAATTAGCAAGTTGATGTTGGTGTCTTGTCTCCAGGTGTAATGCATTTGGTGTAACAATTCACTTGTGCCTGATATTTGTACAGCCAATCCATCCTAAGAATCAAATAATATCCCTAAATAGGCATTTGTATAAGATTGGCTGGATAGATCTCATCCCCTATCATAACTGGGCAATCTCGATATATGATATTTGTTATTAGCCCTATCCCTAAAGGTGTCAGAACTTCTATCCCATAAGCCATAGTTTCGGGCTGCTTGTTTAACTTTTGGGAAAATGTAGGTGATATAAAGGAGTGATATAAATGAGTGACATACACCAGGGTCATATAAGGCATTAAGGCATTACCATAAATACCAAAAATAGAGGCCATACCTTCTACCACCTCATTTGGGTCTGGTGCGTCTTCTCCCATTAAGCCATATGCACGGGCCCGCACCTTCTGCTTTCCCTTAACTTCTGCTACATTATTTCCTTTCCCTGCTGGTGTTGGGACTTTCTTTTTAGGACAGTCCTTCACGAAGTGCTAGTCGCTGGCGCAACCTATACATTTGCCCAATTTCATCTAGCAATCAACTTCCTCGTGTCAAGATTTCCCACAGAATCCACACTATTTCTGTGCCCCTCCTTGGTCCAAGTTCGTAGTTCCACCAGTTCGGTGTGCTCGAGGGTTAGTGCCTCCAATTTGTAATCTAGGTTGTTTCCTCCCAGCACTACTTTGCCCTCCAGGGTACAATTGTCCTTTTTGATTTCTATCTTCATTTTTTTAGATCTTCTGTACTTCTGATTCCAGCTGTAATGCCTTGCTTGTTGCTAGATTAAAATTTGGCAGATCGCAAACAATCCCTATCTAAGCTCCAGTCACAGTCCCTGTGTGAATTGTTGAGTATGTTGACTCTTATACTCCATCATGTAAGGAGCATACTAGATCAGTCAACTAAAAGCGGCCTCATACTAGTTAACCGATTGGTTTCCTTGAATTAGGTTCATGAACTGCCTTTCCCAAGACTATTTAACCACTAGGGGAACGTACTTGTCCATAAACTCTCAAGTAAAATTTTCCCATGTCATATAGGTTCCTGCTACCGTCCACATACGGTCAATCATTTTCCACTAGCTACACGCGGGTCTTGTTAGTAGAAATGTAGCAAATCGGATTTTCTATTCATCTGGGTAGCATAATGCCTCAAATATATCTTCCAAGTTCTCTACCTATTCCTTGGCCTTCCTATCATCAGGTTAACTGCATTGGCTACTCTCGCCTTACCACCCCTTTTCGGGCCACATTATCGATACTTTTGTCTCTCCGAATCTTTGGGTTCAGTAGGTTGACCGATATCTAGTTGGTCAACTAGGTTGGTCTGTGAAACTTCTTTATCGGGCCACATTTGCTGGTAAGTAGGCACTTCCTATCTAGGATTTTGGGGTGCATTGGTTCTTCTACCGATTGGCTTCCCTC
The DNA here is from genome assembly GCA_018894105.1 of Jacaranda mimosifolia. NCBI lineage: Eukaryota > Viridiplantae > Streptophyta > Magnoliopsida > Lamiales > Bignoniaceae > Jacaranda > Jacaranda mimosifolia. The sequence continues at coordinate 33,139,868 of CM032123.1, forward strand.
TACGACCTCCTCTCACTGAAGCAGGTGCGTCGTCACTCTTATGGGATGCCATTACCCGTTTGATTTCTTGGATGTTTCAAAGCCTATGATCATTAAGTTGTAAATAACATCTCAATCAGTAACCACTTTTTCGAATCCTCAGTTTACGAAAAGGAAAAGAGACAAAGGTAAGTTATCAAACTATGTAGATCATATAATAACCAAAACTATATATTTAATAACCGAAGGTAAAATTTCATTTATATAATCAAGTTAGTGTTAGCGATTACATCAGTTATACATAAGCCAAAAAATTTCCAAAATTAACTATGCTAATTGTATGCCTAGTCGTAAAAAAATGACAAGGCTAGCATGGGCATCACCCATGGTGTCTAAGCAACCATAGCCGATATCCCAACCTAGTAGTCAGATCTATGCTATAATATATACATAGTCATTACGTGTCTACATCAACATACCGCCTAAACCTAATCCTCCACGTTCGTGATGACCGACTCTACATCATCGTCATCCTCGATTATCTCCGCATCTAAGTCATCATCAGGTAGCTCATCCACCAAAAAATCCTACATAGCGATGTCATCATCGAGTGGCACCTCCTCTAGGAACTCTGGTACAGCCACGTCGTTATCAGGTGGCACGTCTACCAAAAACTCCTGCACATGATCTATATCTGAGTCCTCATCAGCTGGATCTTGCTCTGGGTCCCCATCTGCATCGCCTTCAGTTGGGTCCTCGGCATGTATCTCTACCAGATCTCTAATAGGAATCTCCACAATACGAATACCTCGCTCATGTCCCTGCTCAAAAAGGGGACGAAATCCTGATGGTCCAACTCCGGCGTCAATCCCTACCCCAACCCCTATGACCTGATCAATGGCATTACCACAGTAAACTACTATCCTCCTAACCTCATCCACAGTAATGTGGGTCATGTCTACAGTCCTCCTAGGGTCAAACTCTAATGTCCAGAAGGTTTCTTCTATCTGTACTCATTAGCCCGAAGTTCCTCTACTTAAGCCCCTGCTATTCTAACTCGTATCTCTTCCATTTCCATATCCTCTCTCAACTTTTCCACCATATAACCCCTCACTCCTACTGTCGACTTCAAGTGATAATTCTTGACCTGTCTAACACTTAAGGCCTCATGCATGTCGTAGAGTCTTTCCTCGAGAGTCTGACATATCTCTCTCAATTTCTCTTTTTCTGCTTTAAAGCCCTAATCCTTTCCTTTAGGGATTCCACATTTTCTTCATCCTCTATGGGTTCCTTTCCTTCTCTATATCCGTTATTCATCTTGCTGTACATAACCTTCTTTATCAATATAAGGCAAATCAAATTCATCTTAAATCCTCAAATTATATAACATTTTCTTAATATAAGCATAACACTCAAGCTTTGTTTCCTAAGATCCTATCCCAGTGTAGCTCGGGTCTCCAAACCCAAACTTTGATACCACGCCTGTAGCACCCCACTTGGGACAATCCACAAGCCAGGATGCCACTCAGTTTAGTCCTTAACATGCAAGATTATATCCGATAGGCCTATAAAATTTTTCACAATTTCTAAACCACAACGATCATATAACACATGCCTCAAACTTAATACCAACATATCACAGTGCCACAAGTCATGCTAACATCCCATCAATATTTAGAAACCAAAATATCATCATTAGTAACATAATTCATACATACCGTAAGTCTTAAGTTCATTATGACATATTACAATATCTCTAAAACTAAATCAACCCAAAGTGAATTCATATATATATATACATACATTCATTCAAACGCTAACATAGATAATTCCTATTCGATATGCCATCCATCATTGTTCCCTGTCTCACACCTGTCCGGACAGAAAATGAATAATACACAAAGGTGAGTCATAAGGACTCAGTGAGGAACAAAGTAAAGCAATATACAATCTATCAGAGAGCCAAAGATTCAACAGAAGTAATTACTGACAGGATAATACAAGAAAACAAGGTCATGCAAGAATTTGAACAATAAGGGGTATCAAACTACTAGCAAATACTAGGTCGAGAGTTGTAACACTCAACTCAAAAAGCCTAGGATCATCTTGACCGATGTTACTCGAGAGGTATAAATCATCTCAACCAGTCACAGTTTGGGAGGAAATATAGACGGCTCATTTGGCCCAAGACATCCGCTCGATCTAGACTGGAGAATCACTCCAGCCTTATAGCTCCTTGAGCAGAGTACAATTCAAGAATAACAAACCCGTACTACATGTGTAAATCAAGTGAAACAAGCGTAGCATGCATATGGGAATACACTTACTTCGCCATAACAATTCAAACAATTCAATCACATCATTTCACTATTAACACTGGCTCGAGCATGACAGCCCGGCAATAACACTGGCTCAAGCATGACAACTTGGCAATAACGATAGCTTAAGCATAACAGCTTAGAAAAATAGCTTTTTTAGGGGCATATCATCACCCAAAACAAGATCAAAGTTAACCCCTCTAAGGTGGAAGTAATAATCAATTGGAGAAGACTGAAACTTGTATATATTTTGCTAATGTTATGTATTTGGTTATTTTTCCAGAACGTGTTAAGTTAAAGTACTATGCCTTTTTTGAAGGATTTGAAAAGAAACTTTATGGGCCTATTGTTTGCTATGAGCGAAATATTGAGATTAATTGGTAGTACCTCAGCTTAGGTGTCGTCCTGAAAAGGGGTGATAACATTGGCTTAAGCATAACAACTTGGCAAGGCACTTGGCCCAACAATTCTCCTGTATAATTATCTTTCAATTCAATCAAGCAATCAATTGCCAACATGACAAGACAACAAACTTCACAAAATGACTTCAAATAAGCCATCACGACGAACAATGATAAACAAAATCAATCATGGTTGCCAACACAGCTAAACAACAATACACAATACAGAATCAATCTGACTTATAACATATAAAACAATGACATGTTCATGGCACCAGAACAAAAATGATCAATTGATTCAAAATGCTTTCGGTGCATGATTTAACAATGGATACAATTCACAAGTTCAAACGATTCACATATTCAATGAACGATTAGCAAGTCAATGGAACCTCATGGGGTTCAAAAAGCAACAATAACTGATAAATAAGTTAGATATCAGATCAATGGAACCTCACAGGGTTCAGTAATCAATAAATAGCGATAACAATAGCCAAGACATGTATCAAATTAGTGGAACCTCACAGGGTTCGATGATCAACAACAACGATACGGATAGCCAAGATAGGTATCAGATCGATGGAACCTCACAAGGTTCGATAATCAACAACGCCTAATCGATCAGAGGAATTTGATTCAATCTCATCCTCGAACAGGCCGCAATCTTTCCTATTTCTCGTCCAAGCCTTTACTTTATGAGGAGCCTTTTCTTCCACACCGACCAAGCCATTAAGAGAGACAAGACCTATTGCCCTGCCCCCAACAGATGAACTAGCAGCGGCAGGCGCAAAGTAAATGCTTTTTGCTCACCCTTGCAGAAGCCATTTCTCATATATTTTCATACACACCTACTGTGAATCACCTTTCGCATTGAGCAGACGGAGTTGGCCGCATTGAAGTGTGAAGCTACTGCAGCAGCAAGTCGAGTTGAGAGCACACTCATTTAGCAGATCAACAGGGTCCTTTATTAGTTGGCTTAATAGCTTGCTTGGTCCGATTTCTTGCTGGTCCCGCTGCCCTTACCTACTCAAATCCCAAAACGAAAAGAGTAGTTCCTGTTCCCTATTCGTCCGGGTCCTTGTTCCTGGTCCCTGTGAAAGGTCCAGTCGATGGGAAAGGCTAGGAGCCGCTTTTCCTTCTGCCCAGCTCCTCGAAAACAACGTTCGCAACAATACTGATAGCCAAGATAGGTATCAGATCGATGGAACCTCACAAGGTTCAACCATATTAAAATTGCTTTACTTAAACAAGTACTAGACCAAGGGATCCTCATGTCAATAAACTTAGAAATGCAAATCAAAGCTTACTGCTCTGCAGGGTCCAACTCCTCAGCACCTAACCAAAATGTAGGTTTGCAGTTAAAATCTCATTCAACCCTATAATTAAAGTTATACAACTATTAATCTAAAATCAACAATTACTCGGATATTATAGAAATTCAGGGTTTTAGTTTGGTACTATCGCCACGAAATAAACTATGCCCGCCATTATTACGAAAATATATTCAAAATTCATATTCATACCAATAAAGATAATGTTGATTTTGCCTTGAAATTTGGGCTGAATTGATAAGAACTGGAAGAAGAACGGAGCGAAACGGACCAAAGTGGTCGAAATGGGCTTGAGAAAACACCCCGGCACTTGTTGACAGGACGCCGCGCGATGAGCCGCGAACATGGGCAAAAAAGGCATCAAAACACGCATCGCGCGCCCCAGCGCAAGTTTTTTGCTCCCCAACACGTAGTGAACAGTAACTTTGCATCGGGGCTTAAGTTTTTTGCGCCCCAGCTCAAAATTTTTGCCCAAGATTTGGTTTTTCCTAGCACAAGCAGATATATGAACACCAGGGCGCAAGTTTTGTGCGCCCCAACGCGCGATGCAAGACCACGGGCCTTGGCTTTGATTTTCGAGTATAAATATCAGTTTTTTCTTTCTGGAAAAGTATCACGAACATAACACAAAGGCTTCTGTACTACTTTTGAGTAATTATCTCAAGATAGAGTTTAGAACGAAGGTGTTAGGTGTTTTCATGAGATTTATGGGATTTAAATTTGTACTTGCACTTTGATTTGAGATCAATAAAATTCATTTTCTTTGTTGGGTGGATTAGGCACATCGCCGAACCACATTAAATCTTGTTGTCATATTCCATCAAATTATTTTACTGTTATTTCATTGTTCCCACAATAGATCCTCCTGGGTTATAATAAATTGGTATCGGAGAAGGTTGGATCAGATGTCGGGCATGAAGTACGAGGTAGAGAAGTTCGATGGGAAAAACGACTTTGGGCTGTGGAAGATGAAAGTTCATGCCCTCCTATGTTAATAAGGTTTACAAAAAGCGTTAAAGAGCAGAGATTCCTTGCCGAAAACGTTGAAGGACGAGGAGAAGGATGAGTTCATGGTGAAGGCTTACAATACTTTGGTGTTATCATTGGTGGATAACATACTGATAGAGGTCGCAACGAAAAGTACGACAGTGGATATGTGGAAGAAGCTGGAGACTCTATACATGACGAAGTTCCTGATAAATCGGTTGTATTTGAAACAACGATTATATACATTGAGAATGAAGGAAGGTATATCTATCACTCAGCATATTGATTTTTTTAATAAAGTGATTCTAGATCTTGCTAGTATAGATGTCAAAATTGATGATGAGGATCAAGCTTTAATTCTCTTGTGTTCTTTGCCAAAATCTTTGGAGCACTTTGTTACTACTTTACTGTACGAGAAAGATACGATTTCAATGGAGGATGTGAAGGCCTCATTGAATTTCAACGAGTTAAGAAAATATGTCCTGGGCAGCAACGATGGTGAAAGTGGGGAAGGATTAGTGGAAAAAGGGAGACCGAGAGAAAGGAGAAGGAGTAGAGGTCAATCGAAGTCCTGAACCAAGCCTAAAAAGGGTGACAAGTGTTTTAGGTGCGATGGAAAGGGGCATTGGAAACAGAATTGTTCGAAACGAGGAAAGGCGAAGGATGCATATGATCAGAAACGGGATGATGTCGCAGGAATTGTTGAAGATGAGTCTGATGGTGGGCTTGTTCTCAATGTTGTCGAAACTTTACTAAGCTCTGAATAGATTTTAGATAGTGGTTGCTCCTACCACATGTGCCCAAGAGAAGATTGGTTTACCGCATACCATAAATATGATGGTGGTAAAGTGCTTATAGGAAAGATGCTTCTTGTAGGGTTGTAGGAATTGGCTGAGTTTGTATCAGAATACATGATGGAATAGTGAGGACATTAATAGATGTGCGTCATGTTCTAGATCTGAAGAAAAATCTTATGTCGCTGGGTACTCTGGACAAGAATGGTTGTGAGTACAGAGCTCGAGATGGAGTTCTATGGGTTTCCAAAGGCGTATTGCTTATCATGAAGGGAGACAAGCTGAATGGCCTTTACATATTATAGGGAAACAATGTTTCTAGTACTGTAACAGTTTCTTCATCAGTCAATGATACTACGAAACTATGGCATATGCGGCTTGGTCATATAAGTGAGAGGGGGATGTCAGAACTGAGCAAACAAAGATTGCTTGGTGGAGAGAAGACTGGAGAATTGGATTTCTGTGAGCAGTGTGTGCTGGGCAAGCAACACAAGGTGAAATTCAATACTGCAATTCACAGGACCAAAGGCGCCTTGGATTACATTCACTCAGATCTTTGGGAACCTTCTCAGGTTCCTTTAAAGGGAGGTGTAAGGTACATGCTGATATTCATAGATGATTTCTCACTGAGAGTATGGGTGTACATGCTGAAGCATAAGGATGAGGTGTTTGTCAACTTCAAGCAATGGAAGACCTTAATTAAGAAACAGACAGGAAAGGAGATCAAGCGCTTGAGGATTGACAACGGATTGGAGTTCTGCAATAAGAAATTTCAGGAATTATGTGACAATGAAGGAATTGTGAGGCATCGCACAATTGTACATACACCACAAAAGAATGGAGTTACAGAATGGATGAATAGGACTATTTTGGAAAGAGTTAGATGCATGCTCTTTAACGCCAAATTGTCCAAGGATTGTTGGGCAAAAGCAATTAACACTATATGTTATTTGGTGAATAGGTCACCATCAATTGCTTTGGACTGCAAGACACCAATGGAAGTTTGGTCCGGGTCTCCTGCTGATTACTCAAATCTGATAGTATTTAGGTGTCCAGCCTATGCTCATGTCCAGGATGGGAAGCTTGAGTCAAGGTCTAGGAAATGCATATTCCTAGGCTATGCAAATAGAGTCAAAGGTTATCGTTTGTGGTGTAATGATAACAAGGGCTCTAAGATGATTATCAGCAAGGACGTGACATTCAATAAGTCTGCAATGATGAAGAAGATGGAGCAGTAGGAAAGTGGTCAACAGGGCATTAAGAAGAAGGTGGAGAAGATTGTAGGTTGCAAATGGATCTACAAGAAAAAGGAAGGGATTCCCAGTGTTGAAGATGCTAGATACAAGGCACGATCGGTTGCTAAGGGTTTTACTCAAAGAGAGGGAGTTGACTTTTATAAAGTGTTCTCCCTAGTTGTAAAACATACTTCCATTCGTGTTTTACTTGCCATAGTTGCTCTATTTGATATGGAACTAGAGCAGATGGATGTGAAAACAGCGTTTTTGCACGGTGAGTTGGAGGAACAAATCTACATGAGTCAACCAGAAGGATTCGTTGTTCTCGAGAAACAAATCCAAGCATGTCTTTTGAAGAGGTCATTATATGGTTTGAAGCAGTCTCCCAAGCAGTGGTATAAAATGTTTGATGCTTTTATTACTAAGATAGGAATACTAGAAGCAAGTTTGATTGCTGTATATAATACAAAATTTGTAGTGATAGCCTTCTTTTATATTTGCTATTGTACGTTGATTGCCTCTAGAAACATATCTAAGATCAACCAATTAAAAGCTCAGTTAAGTGAAGGATTTGAGCGATGCAAAGAAGATATTGGGCATGGAGATCATCTGGGACAGACAAGCAGGATTGTTGTACTTATCTCAATAGCATTACATTGAGAAAGTACTTGAGCGATTTGGGATGGATAAGTCCAAGCCAGTTAGTACGCCACTTGCAGCTCATTTCAGGCTCTCATCAGATCTATTACCGAATACTAAGGAGGAGGTGAAGTACATGTCAAATGTGTCACATACTAGTGCAGTAGGTAGCTTGATGTACGGCATGGTGTGCACTAGGCCAGACATTTCACATGCAGTCAGTGTTGTGAGAAAGTATATGCACAAGGCAAGAAAGACTCATTGGCAAGATGTGAAAAGGATCATGAAGTATTTGAGGGGCTCTGCAGACAGATGTTTGAGGTATAGTCAATCGAATTCTACTACTAGAATTATTGGCTATGTGGATGTGGATTATGCAGGAGATTTGGACAGCAGAAGGTCCATGACGGGCTATGTATTTTGTGTATCAAGTTGTATGGTTAGCTGGAAGGTGACTTTGCAATCATCAGTTGCATTGTCCATAACAGAAGCTGAGTATATAGCTTTGGTTGAAGGCGTCAAGGAAGGCATTTGGCTAAAGGGGTTGATCGATGATATGGGTATGACTTCTGAGATCACTAAGGTATTTTGTGACAGTCAAAGTGCCATACATTTGTCAAAGAATCAAGCATTTCATGAGAGAACAAAGTACATAGATGTGAGGTATCACTTTATTCAGGATATGGTGTCTCAAGGTGTCATGTTGGTTGATAAGGTTGGGACTAAGGATAATCCGGCAAACATGTTGACTAAGGCTATTCCAAGAATCAACTTCAAGCATTGCTTGGATTTGGTTAATGTTTGCAGACTCAGATAACAGCGCACAGTGAACAACAACTTTGCACCGGGGCTCAAGTTTTTTGCGCCCCAGCTCAAAGTTTCTACCCAAGATTTATAAAAAAAATAAAAACACAAAACGGTTAAACTATTTATAAACAAAAAATTCCTAGCTAAATTAATGTAAAAGTTATTTAATTATAAAACAATTAGATCTATTATAGTTCTCCTACACCAAATGGTTAGCTCTTCGTTTTCAGTTTTCATATAGCAAATCTCTAAGAGGCTCCCTTTTTTCTCCCATTAATGCCGAAGCTTGAGGAAAAACCCAACTAAAGATATCAACTTCATAAGTTATCTACTGCTTTGTATTTTGTTGGATGTGATAAAAGATAATTGATAAAAAATAGGATAATATGTGAATGAGAGAATAAATAATTAAATAAATTTTATTTCTATTGTATAAATTTATATGAATTATGTATTAATCAATCTTAATCATTGCCATGCGTATTTGGTTGAACTATCATGTCATGCCCTAGGCCCACGAACCTATTGGAGGCGAGAATTGTCTCCAAATCCACCAGGTGCATCTTAGAATTTGGCTATGATCAATTTGTCAAAAATGGATATCCAATGGATTCACATGAGTTCTTTAGTCAAAGTTTATGTACTAGTCACTCTTTCAATATCTAGTTCGTATGAGATGGAGTATCACAATCACCCTTCCTTCAGAACGTGACGTCCTTGTTGTGGCGTTACATAGATCCAAGATTAGTCACCAAGCGTTGGGACTCTAGAGGTGGCTCTTACAAGATTAGTAAATGGCTCTCACACACATAACACTTTGCCCCGTATAGCACTTAGCTCCCAATATTCCTGTTGGTGATGGCTCTAATACCATTTGTCATGCTTCGAGCTCGCAAGCCCGTTAGAAGCAAGAATTCCCTCCAAATGCACTGAATGCATCCTAAAATTGGACTATGATCAACTTACCTACAATAGATATCCAATGGATGCATATAAATTCTTTGGCCAAAGCTTGTATACTAGTCACTCTTTCAATATTTAGTCCATGTAAGATGGAGTATCACATATCATACCTATTAATATACATTTATCATATAATTTTTGTTCCAAAAACTCAAAAATCATTTAAGTAAATAAGTCTAAACCAACAATTTTATATAAAAAAAAATCAGCATAAAAAACACATTGTGCTTAATATTCCTCAAAAAGTACGATATCTTTACAAATTTAATGTTTTCAAAATTAGATCGGACAAAGAATCGGTGATCTTACTGGTTATTGGTTCAGCTAGTTGGACCACTCGTTTCACTAGTATGACGTAATAATTATATTGATTTTATAAAAATACATAATATTTTAATATTAACAAAAAATAAAACTTCTAATTGATATAGAAAGAATATTATTTGAAAAAATTTCAACTTATTTATTTTTAAGTATGCTTTTTAGAAAATAGTACTATTTCACAATTAGTCAACTATAAATAAATAAAAAATAATATTTCACATTAATTTAAATAACCATTCATTTCATGCTTCAACTCTAAGTAAAAATAAATTCTTCTACGCTAAATAGTCAACATAATCTAAAAGAGATTAAACAAAATAAAATAACAAATTAAACATAAGCATTCACATATAACTACCACTTCACTAAATTTCAAGAAAATAAATTCATGTTTCAAAAAATTACATGTTCAAAATCTTTAACCATCATCTTCAATTCATAATTTCTCTTTTCTTTTTTAAAAAAAATAATTTTTAAATTTTCAAAAAAAAAGAGAGAGGGGGGAGGGGGGTGGGGGGTGAGCTTGTCAAAAACCGGTTGAACCGGACTAGTTTTCACCAGTTTTGACCATCACCGATTTTCATGCCTCAATCGGATCGGACTGGCCACGATCACTGGTCCTACTGGTTGGACGGACCAATCTGATCCGGTTTTCAAAACATGGAAATTCATAATTTTATAAGTTAAGTTTGACTTTTATAAATTGCACAAAGTTAAAAAAAAAGTAGTTCAAATTATATTAATGATGATAAAAGACATTTATTTCAAGTCAAAAAGAAGGAAATGAAATTTATGCATTAGTATTATCAATTAGAGTTTTTATTATTTCGAATAATTATTATTTTTCACCAATTAGAAATGAACTGGACAGCTTTTTTTCAGTTATTTATTTTGAAGCTGTACGTGTAATTTAGACACTTTATTTTTATTAATGATGGCTATTGGATTTGAATGAAGACATCCCATGATTCCTGTTTATTTTTGGATGGACGATTTTTATACTCTGTCCAAAATATAATTATGTTTTCTTTCATTAAAATATAATAAAATAATATGTATCAAGCATCATAATTCAAAGTAAACAAGAGAAATTAGGGAAAATAATTTCCTTCGGCAGCCAAGTTGTGGTAGAAGATTTACAAGAAAAAAACAAAATTAATTGTTCATTTCCTTATCTCAATTGTAATTATAATTGACATTAGCAATATAAAAGCTGTCGACTTCTAAGTTTTTTTACAAAAGAAAAATGTCTTTCTACTAAAAATTGATAGGAAAATTGTAAATAACCCTTCTGTAAAGCACCTAAATAATTAAAAATATCGTATAAAATATTAATTGGGCTAATAATCTCTTGAATTTTCAAAATACTAACTCGCTTGCCCAACACTTACTTAACAATCAATTTAAATATCTAATAACTAAAATACTCTCAAATATAAAGGCTTTGTTTGAATGTGAATTGGGGCATTCTTCCAAATTTTTTTGGGAGAATGGATTTTGGGAAGTGAGGTTGAGGAATGCAATGGTTGTTTGTTTGTATTTTGGGAGATAGGCAGAGAATGAATTGGAAGAAAATGATTTGTTTGTTTTTGTTTGTGTTTTGGGGGAACAATATGTCACATCAATGACTTTGTTGTTGGATTTGTGAGATGAAATGAGTATTGTAAAATTATTTATCTATGTGTATATACAGATTGTATGAGTAGTAGTATCTGTATATATTTGTAATGATGAAATAATTGATTGAAACTTTGGGTAATGTGTTTAGAGTGTGAAAAGTAGGAATTTTTTGGGTATAAATTTTATATTTTGAGAGTGGAATCGAAGAATGTGTAATATTTATTTGTTTAAGTTTTGGGAGTTGAAAAATGAATTGGGAGTTTGTAAATAAATAAACCTAAAGAAATTGGCACACTCTAAGCATTCGCAGTTGGAAAGATCAACCCTTCTTCCGTTACCTCTATTTCGATCGCAATTATGTTTAGCTCCAAGACATTTTTCCTCCATCCTCTCCAACAAATTATAGGCCTCGTCCACCACCAGACTCATGTATCTGTGCATTATGCCAAAATAACTCCTTAAATTATGTATACATTTTTATGCTGAAAATTCATTTAACATCTTAAGATAATCATCACACATTTTACTATTATATATAGGTCACGTTTGATATAAAATTTGGATAGTAGTGACTATTGTAATAGTGGGTGATTGTGTGATATTAGATTATTTATTATTATGTTTGATATGAGAGATTGTAATATAAATTAGGGCCTAGTTTGCTTGGAGTGATGTGATTATGAATGATATACAAACAAATGGATATGTTTTAAATTTATTAAGATAAAGTAATATAATTTCACGTTTGGTTGGTAAGATTGACTGAAAAATAAATTAAAACAAAATATATGATTTTACTATTATAATCTTTTATTACTTATTTTAATATATCTTTGTATATACTAATCAAGGGTAATATGTTCTTTTTAAATCTTATCCAACCTAAGAAAAATGTATCAAGCCTCTCACCTCTTGATCCATATTCCAACTTAATATAAGGCCAATGATTTATCATGGGCTCTATATCAAGGCAAACAAACAATAAATTAGGGTGATTATGCATCTAGCAAACATAATCAATTGAAGCAAACAAGCCCTAGGTGCAACTATAATCTACCCTAATCTCTTATGCATGTTTGATTTGTAGGATTACATAAGTAAAAGACAGTTCTACCCCTAGTTATTTCTCACCCCTAATTAAATTTGCAATAAATAATTAATTAAAAATTTAAATTTAAATTTTATTACTTGTCATTCTCATATATTTCCACTATCCTTTTAATTCGTGTTCTCTTACTTATCAAAACCCTATATTATTCATTCTTATTCAATATTAATCACTAAATAATATTATTGTTAATTCACATTTACCATAAATCAAGATTTTACTTCTTAAATTTATTTTTTTCAAATAAGATTTTTAAAATTAAAATTAATAAAATCTATCAACGTCTCAAGAAAAATAAAATTGGCTAACTATGTTGATAAATTAAAAAAGAATATTAGATGAAATTAATTATAAAAATATAATTAATAATTTTGCTTTTCAAAAAAGTTAGAAAATGAAATTTAGATAATAATATTTTATACAAGAAGTTTTTTTTTTCTCATAAAATACGAAATAATTACTGAAAAGATATGTCTATTAGAAAATTAATAAGGTCTCATTTTTATGTTTCGCCTTAAGCTTCCAATTTTATTGAGACGGCATTGTTTAGCTGCAACCACCAATTTTGATGAAAGGTAATAATATATATATATATATATACATATACATATATTAATGGAAAGAAAATATTTTTTTATCAATCTTTTATTTATTAAAGAAAAGATTAATTTGAGATTTTACATGCAAATATGATTTTTCGCATGGGATAAATACTGTTTCAACAATGTAAAAAGAAAAAAAGAAAAAGGGACGAATGCTAATAGCACTACTAGGGAGAATGTTTTACATTCACAAGAGGACATAATTGAGATTTGGCAATTTTTTTCTGGGGACAAAATTGGGACGTGGGATGAATAGTAAAATGTAAGTTTTCACAATTTCATCCAATCGCTACCTCACAGCCGCTACATGAATACCTTCTAATATCATGAACAGTAGCAGGCATTTGCTGTTAAGGCTCCCGGCCCGAAAATCAATTGTGCACATCAAACGTGCTATTAAGTAACATTACCCACTCTTGTAGGGTGTAATATGGGAAATCAAACGCGCCCATAATATATTCCTAAAATCATTTCCCTCTAAAATATGAATATTGAAAAGAAATTTTTTCTCAAAGCTCAAAGAATCATATTTTTTAATTAATAGTGATATATATATATGTTTATTTTTAAATTAGTTATAGTCATAGAGGGTTCATTGATTAGATGTAGCTATCAAAACCAGCCTAATATTTCAACATCAGTACCTACCTACTTAATTTTTCTATGTCCACTTTCATTATTGCAAACTTATGAAAATGCAATATCTAATGAAAATCTTACAATAAAATACTAGATTTTCTTGATAATTCACTCACTTCAAAATGTTACAGAAGAGTGTATATTGAAAAAGCAAAAACAATGATTTGCCAAAAAAATGTCTATTGAACTATATGCTTGCATATACCGTGTAAATATTTTGAAGAAAATTTGTGATAGAATTCATGAGAAAAAAATATTCATGATTGTATATTTTAATTAGTTTAATTTCTTTCATTTTGAAGCAAAAAGGATTTCCGTTAAAAAATCCACCTCAAATATAGACTGCGTTGAAAGTTAGTTTAGTACATTAATATGAATTCAAATTGACACTAAGTTTCAAGAAATATACTCTTTTTTTATTTTTCTTGACATAAATTAAATTACTCTAATTACTACTACAAATCTTAATAATGTAAAATTAATTGTAATGTTCTCTGGAAAAAAAAAATTAATGTAACGGATCCGTACAAAATATAGCCTCAAAGTTTAACAAGCATTACCCAACTTTTGCAGCTATTCATTATGCCGTCTGCAGACCTATCAAGATTATCAACAACTATATTATTTTTACTCTCCTAATTAATTTCATACAGCTGCACGAAAGTGTCAATTGAAAAATAAAAATATTTATTAAAGAAATGCAACTTATTTTGTTATTTTCTACTCCTATCGATTTATTTTCTTCAATTAAATTTCTATAAGTCCCATCAAAATTGTAACACACTTTCTAATTTCAACTCAATGAAAACTCAAATAGTATATAATTTCAAAGAGAACTCTTTTCTTCTTTTCTATTTCCTTTGAATTGTACAAAAGTATCATCTTTACTTATTTTTCAAGGTAACTCTTTTATTTTCTTTAATTGCAGTTCTTAATTGTACCCGTGTATAGCTAATTTTATAAAGTATTGACTAATCATAATAACTTTCCACGATCTTATGTTTTATTTTGCCAAAAAGATTGATTAATATAGTTTACAGAGAACGAATATAAAGATGTGATTTTGGCTTGCCCAAATTTCATAAGTAAAACAATTTTTCTTCATCCATAATTTACGTATATTTTCTTTTATTTTATAATTCTTTATTATTCCTACAAATAGTACTCAAATACAATAATGTTTAATTTGAACGATAGCTAATCTCATTTAATTTTGCTTCATTAAAATTAAGATCTTTTTGAATAAATTAATATATTCATTTAATTGGAGAACATGGTATTGAAATTATAGTAATCATAACCTTGCATTTTTTTTATATAATAGATTTTTCAACATTATTTTTTCAAATTCCATAAATGCCCTCACATTTTCACGTTTTTAAAATTGAAATTGAGGGATAATTTTGACCTCTTAAATGTAATAGATTAACAATCTCTACCCCAATTTAAAGACTTAAATTGGTTTTAACCTGGTGAATAATTTAGACTCAATGCGGACTTGGAGTCAATCTCAGTTCGAACTATTATCTTAATATTGTGTATCAAACATACAATTATATAAAATTAATAGGACTGGTCTTATATAATATACTATATCAAATGCTATCTTAAAAACAATTAAGAATGTTTGGTTATATTTTTCCAAAACAAACAATTCATAATCAAACATATCCTCATTTTTCCTTCAAAACACTGAAAAAAGTTTTCTCAAAATATCCTCTTATATTCTTTATTATCCCCAAAACTTCCTCATTTTTCTAATATATACATACATATATTATATACATATCATATATATTTTTTATTATTCTAACAATAAAAAAATCATTCAATTCCACTTTCACCCCAAAAACCCAACAAAAAAACATTGATTTAATTGCTACAATAAAAAATATTTCCCTTAAAATATAAACAATCATATCAAAACTCTCCAAAATCAATTTTTAACTATTTCTCAAAATATAATAAAAAATTTATTATATTTCCCAACACAATTTTCATATTTTTCAATCTCACTTTTAACATTCATTCTCTTAAATCACACAAAAAAAACATAACCAAACATCGCCAAAATTTTAATCCAGAGCTTATTTGCATTTGGTTCTCTCTCTCTCTGTCTCTCTCTCTCTCTCTCTAATTTTTTAATTTTTATTTTTGTCCAGTGGTGTCTGCTTGCTAGACTTTGGGCTCTTTATGCCTTTAGCCGAAGCCCACATTTTTCCTCACTGGTGGCTTCCTACTGCAGCCCCCATCCTAATCCCACTCCTAAACCCCCCAGCCGCCACCCGCCGCCGCTCGCCACCATGCAGGCCTCCTTCTTACTCTCCCAGCCGGCATCCCGTTCCGCCGTCAAGACCCATTTTCCACGCTCTTCAGTCCACCTCAAAACACCCCCCTCCTGCACCATCCGTGCCTCCACCACCACCCCAACAGAAACCTCCGCCCCGCCACCTCCACCAGCTACCACCACAAATCTCAACAAGTACAGCTCAAGAATCACGGAACCCAAGTCGCAGGGCGGCTCTCAGGCTATTCTCTATGGCGTGGGTCTCTCGGATGATGACATGCACAAACCCCAGGTGGGGATTTCGTCGGTCTGGTACGAGGGGAACACTTGCAACATGCATTTGTTGAAGCTCGGTGAGGCTGTTAAGGAAGGTGTTCAAGAGGTTGGAATGGTGGGGTTTAGGTTTAATACCATTGGTGTGAGTGATGCTATTTCCATGGGGACTAGAGGGATGTGCTACAGTTTGCAGTCAAGGGATTTGATTGCTGATAGCATCGAGACTGTCATGGCTGCTCAGTGGTATGATGGGAACATTTCCATCCCTGGTTGCGACAAAAATGTAAAGCCCATTTTTCGCAGAACTCTATCTTGAGTTCATTTGCATTTTTTTTTTTTAATTTAGCTGCGATTTGCGAATATAATAGGATTTCTTTAACTTTTTCATGAGGAATTTGATTTCCTTTTGATGATCAATTTCCTTTGTTTTTTTATTTTTTTCCCCTCTCCCTATTATGGGAATGTGAGCGTTTTCTGCTCATTGTGATTCTTTGATAATTGTTATTACTCATTTGGGGGGGAGGACATGAGTTTTCGTGCATGTGATTGACACGGTATTTTCTTAATCCGCTAGATAATTGTTCTATTTTATCGGATATTCCTGCTCCGAAAGGATAGCTGTGTCTCTTTGTTACTAAAAGTTTTGAGGCTTTTAGCAGAATCCTTGGTTATCATAGTGAGCGGTTTGAATTTTTTTTTACTCTTATTGTCTGATGTTTTTGGATGCTAGATAAGCGCTTTCTGCTGGTTTCATTTATTGAAAAATCTCTTTATAATAGTTATGACTCTCTTTGGAAAGTGATACTCTATTTTAGATCATTTTTGCTGAATGTCAGTTGCGTTGGAAAGAGATGCTGCTTTTAAAACCATAACTTGAGCTTCTTTTGTGACAATGAATTGAGTTAAATTTAGCTGTTCTGGGGTTAACTGCTAGCTTCTATACTTAATTGTTAATTAATACGTAACAAGTATTTTCTGGGAAAAATGTGGTCGTTTGTTTCTTTGGATTTTTAATTTCTTTATTTTAACAGAAGGTTGACTTTGCTTTATTACTTGATAGATGGTTTTTCGGGGTTAACTAGTAGAACTTTTCTCTTCAATTCTTTTGTTTTGGTTTGAGTTTAGTCCTTTTTCCGGTGTGCGGTGGATTGTCATGGCAAGCCATTTCTTTTGTTGTTTACTGTGTACGGTGGCCTTTTGTGGATTTTCAAGAAAAATCATGCAAGTTGCTCTGTTTTACATTCTCCATTTCCTTGAGAGTATAGGTTATTGCGTCTAGATGCCCTTAAGATCACTAAAGAAGCACTCAATTCCGGGTTTTACAATATCGAGGGGAGATTCTACTTGTAAGCACACTAATGTTCCATAAATTCAGAATTAACTGGCCAATATACAAAATTGGAACAGAAAAAAGCATGATGAAAATATGCTTCTGGTTCTTTCTTTTGAACCTTCAAATCTACTTTCAGTTTGTTCACATTGACTTTTTGGTTGAGGAAATAATTTACAGAATAAATTCGGCCGCTTTGGTTGCCAATATTGTGACTTCTTATTCCACTAGTCATTCTTGTAAAGCAGTTCCATGATGTTACTTCTTCTGAGAATTTTAGTTTTTAAATTTTCTAGCATTAATAATGCAGATGCCAGGTACAATTATGGCTATGGGAAGGCTGAACCGCCCAAGTATTATGGTTTATGGTGGCACAATTAAGGTTAGATCTAACTCACTCTGTTTACTAATTCTCTTTTTAGTCATGCTTTATTAGAAACAAGCCATTACAAGTCAAATATATCTTGTTTTTTCTCGGAAGAAGTGTTACTGCAGTTACTATCATTTTTTCCCCAATATGGGTATATTGGAAAAGAAGACTCCCTCATGTTTAGTTAATGATGTCTGGCTTACTGATTGATGAAGTGATTATTACTGGTTGAAGATATGATCAGATCGCGCATCATTCCTGCTCTACATCAATTTTTCCATCTTGCATTCATGCACATTAAGTTTTCCTTTTTGTAGTTCATTGTAGGATCGCTGGTTTTATTAGAGTGCTCAGAACATGTTAAATAGGTTTTCTGATTTAGTTTTTGTTTTTGTGTATAATTAGTCTATAAGTCTAGTGTAAACTCTATAAACAGGATCAGGTTATGTTGAAGTATGATCCGATTTGACTTGTCCTAATAAACTAATGCAAAAGCTTTACTGAATCCCGTTTGGCTCAGACAAATCATAAAATTTCGTAAATTATGCAAAAGCTTTCGAAGACTTTATTGTTGATTCCATAAGAGAGAGAACCATAGTATTTATGTGGTTTATTTTTCCATTTTTTCTTTTTTCCTTTTTCTCAAGTTTGCTTCTGAGGTGATTAGTACTTAATGTTGCATTATTGGTCTTATGCAGCCAGGTCATTTTCAAGGTCACACATATGACATAATATCTGCCTTCCAGGTATGTGCGTGGATCTCTCTATCCCCCCCCCCCCCCAACCGCACCCCCCAAACTTCTAATCATTCTCTTATGTGTGTGTTTTTTTGTTTTTCTTTTGTTTATCCCCAATGTGCCCGGTGCCAGTAGAGCATATCATTATTCAACATTGCATCTCAACACCATTGCAAGTCATTAGAGACTTTTGAAAGTGATCAGTGGTTCATATCATTCAACTTTGTTTTCATGAATATTTATTTATTGCGACTCCATGGATGTATGTTTTAAATGCCTGATAGCAATTCACTAGTTCTGACATTCTTAAGCAACTTGTTTATCCAGGAATAATGACTTGCAAGATTAGCCAAAGACACCTTCCTTAGTGATTGTGATTTCTGTGAATGCTGCTTTCATTATGATTTTTCTCCATTTATTTAGTTTGAGTGCTCATTTGTTTTTCCTGTCTAGCACTTGCTGTCTTAGCGTCTCAATGGTCAATAGGAATTAATAATTTATGCTCATGATTCATGCTGTAGGTTTATGGAGAGTATGTGAGTGGTTCAGTAAGTGATGAACAAAGGATGAACGTGGTTCGTAATTCATGCCCTGGAGCTGGGGCATGTGGTGGAATGTATACTGCAAATACAATGGCTTCAGCTATTGAAACAATGGGAATGACCATTCCCTACAGGTAAAAGAATATGAATGAGCAGTTCTTAAACAGTTTATGACTGCTTAACAACTTTATTTCAAAACTAATGTGATTTTCTTTTTCTTTATTACATAAAGTTCTTCAACCCCTGCTGAAGACCCTCTAAAATTGGATGAATGCCGCCTTGCCGGGAAATATCTGCTAGATTTGATTAAAATGGACTTGAAACCTAGGGACATTGTCACTCCAAAATCCCTACGTAATGCGATGGTCATGGTAATGGCACTTGGTGGATCTACCAATGCAGTTTTACATTTAATTGCCATCGCAAGGTAAGTAATACTGAGTTCTGGTAAGTTATTATGACGACAATTACTCATATTTGTCTAAGCAGCTAATAGCTGGAATTTGGCAGGTCTGTTGGTCTGCAATTAACTCTAGATGATTTCCAGAAGGTCAGTGATGAGGTTCCTTTCCTTGCAGATCTTAAGCCTAGTGGCAAGTATGTGATGGAGGATTTACACAAGGTATGCTCGGCATAATTTTGCAATGCTTCTTTCATTGTGCATTATATTTCTTTGTTACCATGTACATTAACAAATTTTAAGATGTTCGCAATTTAGATTGGAGGTACACCTGCAATCATTCGCCATTTGTTGGAGCTTGGATTTTTAGACGGGGACTGTATTACAGGTAAGTGCCTGAAGTTTTGGTGGAGAACGCTAATCATATATGTCCTTGGCTTTAGGATTCTATAATTCTCTCTCTTTTTCTGTAGTGACAGGACAAACCTTGGCTGAGAATGCGAAGCTATACCCACCCCTGCCTGAAGGTCAGGTATGTTTGCTCTATCATCCCAATCTCATTCTGTGGCAGTGTTATGTGTTCTCTTAACTTGCTCATTCATGCTTGTGGTGCAAGTAAAACTACCAACTTTTATATTTGATTGCAGCAAATAATTAGACCCTTGACAAACCCCATCAAAGAAACTGGTCACATACAAATATTATATGGCAATCTTGCACCTGAAGGTTCTGTGGCAAAGATCACTGGAAAAGAAGGGTTATACTTCTCAGGTAATGTGTTTCAACTGTGCAGTTTCCTTTCTTTTTTCTTTATTTATTTTTTATATCTTAGCCTATGTTTGTTTTATTCTTAATTTGAATCTATCTGCTATGTGTAATACAAACTATTTTGTGATAATATGCTTTATATAGGCCCTGCACTTGTATTTGAAGGAGAGGAATCTATGATTGCAGCCATCTCTGAGAACCCAATGAGTTTTAAGGTAAAACTAATCGCTTCCTCTTTTCTCCTTGTGTATATATATGTGTTACATTCAACTATCACTACGGAAATTGGATTCAGGCCAGACTATGCTGGAATTGCTGCAGTGCTTTATGAATTTTGGATTGTGTTTTCTGTTAATCTTTGACAATAAAGGGCTTAGCCTATGTTGATGGAATATGCTAATCTTTCTTTGTAGTCCTTTCAAATAGTTCTAGACGAAAGCTTGAGTTAGAAAGTCAGGTTCCTTTTGCCCTTATATATACCCTTATATGTATCCCATCTTTCTCCCCTTAAACTTTAGTGACAGTAAATTAACCAAAAGTGACCTTATTTTTGTTTGGTTGTGTAGAAAGAATGAAACAAAATTGTGTTCCTGCCCTAACCCATGCTCTGCTTAAGTGGAAATAGCTAATGATTAGGTCCTGGCCTTGCTTTCTTAATTCGGTGCGTCTATCTTCTTTCATCTGTGTTGCCCTAGAAAGCTGACATGTCCTGTTGCTATTTGAGTTTCCTGACCTGCTTCAGCAGTGTTTTATGAGTTAGAGATGCAGCAAATAGATATTTTTTTCCGTGCCGAAGGGTTGTTGAGATATAGATTTGGGAAAAAGTGAACCTGAACCAAATCGGTGATGCTACTTGCTTGGATATATGCTGCTTAACAAATCATATCAATATGTCGTAATGTTTTTATGCTGCACATGGAAGTAGAAAGAAAGGAAATGGTCTCAATTGCTGCATTTGTTATTTTGATAACTCTCTTTTATTTATAAACAAGAATTGCATTTTTGTACTTATTTTTTAACTGCCAGTATAATTCAAGAACCATTTTGTGATGCCTTTACCCCTTTTTATGCGCCTCATTGTACAAAAATTAAAAGGTTTCTTTTGCTGTTGGAAGTGAAAATTGGTGACATTTTGTTGCGTCTACCGTGTTTCAGGGAAAAGTTGTAGTTATTAGAG
This sequence comes from Jacaranda mimosifolia, assembly GCA_018894105.1. Lineage (NCBI taxonomy): Eukaryota > Viridiplantae > Streptophyta > Magnoliopsida > Lamiales > Bignoniaceae > Jacaranda > Jacaranda mimosifolia. The sequence goes on from CM032123.1 coordinate 33,161,502, forward strand.
GAGAGGGGCCAAAAGGGGGACCGGGCATGCCTGAGATGCTGACCCCAACAAGTGCAATTATGGGAGCAGGACTTGGCAAGGTAAGCAATATTGGTTACTTTGTTAGGTTGCAATAATGATTTTTGTTTTGCTATCTGTTCCTTTATCGCCAAAACGTCCAGTGATGTTTTTAGTTAACCATTTATTATAATTATTTTCTCCTTTGCGAATGGAATCAATGTTTGTGTTGCTTTAAGTCTGTCATCTTTTCACCAAAATTTCATTTCAATTTTTTCCACATGCAGGAAGTTGCCCTGCTAACTGATGGGAGGTTTTCTGGAGGTTCACATGGATATGTGGTGGGCCACATATGTCCGGAGGCGCAGGTAAGTTGGCCTTGCTATATTCCCACACATTATGATTATCATGTTTGTCATAAGGTAATTTTTTCAGTATCTATGTTATATAGCAGTGTATTAGATCATCTTTTCACATGTTTCATTAAGAGATTTTACTGGATCACCTTAGCAAAAACAACTGTTAAACTTTCTTGTTCTTCTTGGTGTGTTTGTTTAGTTTACTGCAACGATATGTTGCACTGGATCCTACAGATAAAATATTTCGGCTAGGCTACTCTAACTGCAACCTGTTGCCTATATATCAAAATGACGATTGAAAATGAAGTAAAATACATCATTTGGTTAGCTGCAACTGTTTGCTTCATTTAACCTAGATATTTGTTGTTTTTGCCTTCAACAATCTAATAACATGAAATGCCAACAAATGGTATCATTGTCCTAACATATTACATTATAAATTTCAGGAAGGCGGTCCAATTGGTTTGATTGAGAATGGAGACATTATTTCTGTAGATATTCAGAAGAGGAGAATGGATGTAAATCTAACGGACACTGAGTTGAACGAGCGGAGAAAGAGGTGGACACCATCAGCTTATAAGGCTGACCGGGGAGTTCTTTACAAGGTATCACAATGTAGATTGGCTAACACATGTTCGGTGTTCCTAAAGCTGTTTTACCCTACAATGACTTTTTTTCTCTTTTGTTTTTCAGTACATTAAGAATGTGCAATCAGCCTCAAATGGATGCATTACTGATGAATAGATGAGAGGAGGCCTCCATAGAGGTGCATATAGAGAGATCACTGCCTCTGTTGCCAAATCTTCGTAGCCCACTTCTTGGGTATTTTCCTTGTGGCTCTTTAGAGTATCTTAGTTTATGCTCAAGTTATTGTGTGTTCAGACTCTATCGATGTTTTTTAGATTTTATGGTTAGTTTGTCTTGTTGTGCGATGCTATTTCTTGGGATTTTTATCCTCGTTGTGAGGTTTAAGTGTTCTTGACCGGCCAACTCTATCGAACTGTATATTAGGGAGCAGAGCTTGGGTCTTCTGAGTAGGTTCTGTGTCTGTTATGTTATTGGGTCCGCGGCTTTGTGGCTAGCAATTTTAAGGTAAATTTTAGAGCATTTGGTGGAATAGCTGCCTGTGGACTCATCATTCACAAATCAATAACTTATTCCTAAGTTTGTGGTCACTTCTTTATGTTTCAAGACTTGGGCGAGGTAGAAATATTACTGGGAGCTCTGTAACCTAGCCCGTACTCATCCAACAAGAACCAAAGAATTAACCTATTCCAGTGTGCCAGATATAATCCCACTGTCCTATGAATCAAGCTAAATCCCATTGTTATTCACAACCCCCAACCCCCCGGCCACCCCACCCCACCCCGACAAAACGAAAAAAGGAAAAAAAACGCTAAATCCCATTTTTTCAGACTATAGGAGGGGTAAGATGATTGCGAAGAGGCCATCAAAGTAATGGTGTAATAATATTCTAATATCTCTTACATCGCTTGAGTATGTTGATCAAGTGTATTCTCCCTGACTATACGATCAACTCTTATATTCAATAATAAATATTAGAGGGCAATTTTGTCTGTGATGTCATGGAACTATAACCTACCAATTTTGGTCTGTATTTCTGGTTAAACACCGTTAATGAGAAAACATAAATAGAAAATGAACTATTATTATCAACATCAACATTATGATGGAAAATAACAACATTTTGTGTCTAAAAGTAGCGTTAATTTATTATAAAAAGCTATCTAATGGCCATAATTTTCAACATGCATCAAGAATCAAGGTACATGAAACATGATTTGTGAGAGCGACCAAATCCATGACCTTTTTTTTTTTGAGAAAAACGGATAATACGAGTTTAGAAATTTAAACGGATAATATGCGCTCTAACCATTGGCCCAAAGCCCCCCATTACCGCCCATGTGTTTTGTGGGCCGTGCCCGGCCCAGATACTAACCTTTAGTCGACGCCAGTGTTGAAAAAACTACGAAAAAAGGTCATAAATGTAAAAGCCATTTCAACACTATCTACCGTACTTAGGCGTCCGCTCCACCACTTTTTAACTAAACCCCAGATTTGAAAAACCCTTCCCGTTTTTGCTAAATTTCTGTCCATGTCGTCTAACAATCCGTCGCAGCTCCTCCCATCAGGTTCGTTTTCTTAATGGGTTTTTCACTTTTTTTCCTCATTTGACTGAAAAAATTTTCAAGAAGCTGCCGGGAATCGCTTGGTATGCCTAATCTATTTTGTGGGTCTTTGTTTATTGTGTTTGCTTACCATTTCAGAGTTGATTGACCGGTGTATCGGGTCGAAAATATGGGTTATAATGAAGGGCGACAAAGAGTTGGTTGGTACCCTCCGTGGCTTCGATGTCTATGTTAATATGGTGTTGGAAGATGTTACTGAATAGTAAGTTCGTCAATTACAATGATGCATATAATTGTTTGTTTGTTTGTTTGTTTAGTATGTGGTAAAGTGTTCAAAAGGCTAGAGTTAGAAAAGAGTTTCCATTGTTTGTATAGAGCTTTAACGTGTTTTAATCCAACTTGGGAGCTTTTACTGTTTGATATGTTGAATTTTTTATTATCTGAAATGGCTAGGAAAGATATAGATATAAGCTCAGTTGTACCATATGTCATCAGACCTGTGAAATAGGAAAATAAAAGATTGAAACAGTTAACTATAGAATCAATCAGATTTTCTGGTAGAGAGATTTTTATTTTCTATAGAAAGGATTGTTCATCATGTAAAAGAAGAAAAAGGTGCAAAAGGGCCATAGTGGCTGCAGTGCGAGCAGCAAGGTGCACAATTGGGTCTTTTCTCGAATTGTTTGTCTAAAGTTTTGTTGATAATTTGTAATGCATTTAATACAATGTGAGAGAGCTTTGCAATTTGATATCTTTAGTTTCTGGTTATCGAAAATGGTTAAAGATATTGTGTTCATAGTGGTTATTGAAATGCTATCAGTTGAATTATATGTTGCTAGACCTGTCAAACTAGTAAAGGAAAATGTTGGAAATGGGGAACTATATGATAAGATCAACCAGAATTTTCTGGTGGAGGAATTTTGTTTTCTTATGGAAAGGATTGTCCACGCTCCACAGTGTGAAAGGAGAAAAAGGTGCAAAAGAGCCAAAGTGAAAGCATCAATGTGTACCATTGAGCCTTTTGTCTTATTCAGTTGCAGGTCTTTCCTGAGGTGTGTTTCTTTGCAATTCTATTCATAAGCCATAAACAATGGAGCTAGAATGAAAGCACAACTTGTATAATTTGCCTTTTAATTTGGTTATCTTTTATGATAACTACTAGCTTCAGATCTATTGCACTCGAATGTATCCAAAGGTAATTCCTAGTCAGACCCATTACAATTGCACTTTTAGTCTCCATTGTTTGATATCTCTTCTCAAGAAAGGTCCATAATGGTTCAGAAGAAATAACGAGAGATCTTACTTAAGAGCATGATAATCTAGGAACCTTCATAATTGGCGAAACTTCATCTGATCTATTATCATATTTCTTAAGGACTTTTAACTTTGCATCTGTGATGCTTTTCTTCCCCTTTTAGGAGAATTTAGAATTACTGGTGCATTTGAACACTGTAGTAAGGTCATTACTTCCTGGAACTAAGGAAGATAGTAAGAAGCTAATAAACTAAGATATCAGAATCTAAGCAATAGGGTGCAACAATTGCCACATCACAGAAAATGATTATCACACTGGAGATAGTTTAGTTTGAATACCAAAATGATAGATAGAATTTTGGTGACTGTGCTTTTGAGAAAGTTAAACAACGTATATATATCTGTTGTCTGCCCCCACAATTGACCCTAAGAGTCCAAGGGCACATTTGATTTGTGAGATTATGCTAGATAAGAGATTATAATCTAGCCTAATCTATTGTTTGATGTGTGAGATTACAGAAGCGGGCCGACCCTCTTTTGTGCCAGCCCTGCAATAAGGGTGGATTGTAGTCTTGTCCTTGGGGGTGCGATTATGTAATCAGCCCCCCAAACTAAAATTTGCTCCTGCATTTGCCTTAACTTTTTTTTTTTAATCCAAATGTGTCCTCCAAATGTTTTATTATTTTTAATATTATCTCCTTAATGGTTCGAGGGTCAGTTTGTCATTTACACACCTAATCTCACACATCAAACATGCATATTAGGTAGATTATAGTTGCATTTAATTGTAAGGTTAATCTTATATATCAAACAAACTAATATATTATTTAATCTCATCTTATCTTTTTCTATTCAAATCTCCACTATTATTTACATTTCAAATCAAACGTGCCCTAAGACAGCTAGCAGAATTCATGGGGTGGCGAGAGTTGATTTCACGATCTCCGTCATTCTATGTAGAGTTGGTTGCTCTAGGCTAACCTTTAGGATTTCAACTAGAAAGCTTTTATACGTTTTAAATATCTTTGGCAATTACTGCTTCCATGGTTATTAAAGGCGCTCGCTTGGGCAGCCTCAGGTGCCCAGGCGAGCGAGGCGGTGCTCTGGCGCCCAGGAGACGCTGGGCGAGGTGCCTGCAGGAAGGCACTCAGACAGTGAGGCTGGCCAGGTGGCCCGCCTCTCTGCTAGGGCTTTTTTTTTTTAAAAAAAAAAATGGAAAAGGAAAATTACCGAAAAAAAACAAACCCTAGGCAGTGAAATAAAAAAAGCGCTGGCCCATTCCTGTGCACGCTACCCACTGCTCCCAACCCCACCCAGCTGGTTCGCTGCGGCCGCCGCCAGGTGCAGTTTTGTTTTTTCTGCCTTTTTTTTTATTTTTTTCCCTTTTCTGTTTTCTGTTTTTATGTATAAAAAACAAAGTTCTAAGTTTTCTATTTTTGTTTAACTTATTTTAAACTAATTTTTGTGCTTTTTTTCCATTTTTAATAATTGTTTATGTTTATTTTTTTATCCTTTTTACTGTATTCATTTGTTTTGTTGCTGTTTTTAAATTTTTTGCAATTATTTTATATCAGTTTTATTTATTTATTTGCTGTTTTTTGTTTTTTTTTTTTTTTCTATTTTTGCTGTTTTTTCATTTATTTTGTTTTATTAATAATTTGAATTTTTTTTAACATTATTTATATGTCTATATGTTTTTTTGGAATTTTTGCACTATATATATTTTTTAAATTGTCACCTTGTTTGCCTTTTGGTCGCCCGCCTCTCCCCTCTCGCCTTTAATAACTATTACTGCTTCGTGTTTTTGACATGTGAAACACAGAGCTGATAGTCCAAGCCTGAAACTGTCCTTTTTGGAACATCGCAATCTCGACAATTGTTCTTTATGAATAAGAATTCTAATAAGCATTATTGATGTAGATATTTACTTTAGAGATTTTGGAAAGCTGATATCCAATGACATAGTGAGTCCTTACTGAAGTTAACTAACAAAGATAATGGTGGTCTTTTTTTATTTTTATTTTAACATATAGATCCTTAATTATATTTGGAATCTGTATTAATGTTCTGCTATAAAGTATTCATCTAGGAAATTTTAGTTCAATGTGCAAGTGCGTATTTTATCTTTGCGGTAATTCTGATTTCATTCCGGGTAAGGTGATGAATAGCTGATTAACAAGGAAATACCTGAAAGACGGATGTTTATCTGAATCCTTTTTTTGAAGATTCTGTCTTTATTGATTTTTCATACTCATAAACATTTCTTTTACAAGTGCACCTCAAGTATAAATTTGCCATTACTATTTCTTTGTATACACATTAACTATCTGTTTCCTAACCCAATATGTTTATTTCAGTGAGATCACTTCTGAAGGACGCCGTATTACAAAACTTGATCAAATCTTGCTTAATGGCAACAACATTGCCATAGTAAGTATGACCCAGCTGTTGAGAATTTCTCCAACAGCATGTCTTCCTCATGTCATTTCCCTTTATTTCTTTTGCAACTTCCTACAAATGTTAAGGCTAGCCTCTTTGTTTAATGCAGCTGGTTCCTGGTGGTTCACCCGACCCAGAATGAGGTGTTCATGTTCTGTGCCATGCCATTGTGGTGTTGGTATTTGTTTGATAATTGACATTAGTCATAAAAAAAAACAAAACCATGTAACTTTCGGAAAACAGTTTTAATTTTGTAGTACTTTTATGTACAAAACTATGCTCGAAGAATTTTGTACTAGAATGCAGTGATCATGCTGATGAAGAAATCTTGTTGGTCTCTACTGGTCTATGGTTGCTGATCATGTTGCCTGTGGCAAAATATCACTTTATTATCCAGGGCTAAATCTTGCACTACTTGTATTTGTTTGAAGCTTTTTTTATGATCTTGATTTTTGTTTTGAAAAAGAAATAGAAATAGACTAAGAGTTCTTTTTAAAATAAAGCATTTAATAGTTTCTATTTTGACGATACATTATCTAATAAGGTTTTTGATGCAAAAATTAAATTAGCACCAATAAAAAAGACAATTGCATTTAAATTAATGCTCTCAAAATTTCTGTCAAAATTCAGAAGTTCATTGAATGTCATTTTGAACCTTTTATCCTTCAGAAGGTCCACTATCTCTATGAAATTGTCCCATATTCCCTCTATTCAGCTCACTACTAGTCATGATTTACATATGGTTATGCATGACTGCCACGTGTATGCCCATATTTAAGTGCCTCTCCTACTTTTAGGTACTCCCCTAGGTCTTCATCAAATTGCTCTCAAGGCCAAACTGCACCAATATTCGAGCTGCGATTCAGCATGGATAGCTCTTCCGAGCTTCCTCCTTGCTACAGTTAGGTCAACTCTTCTGGGCTTTTGTCTAGCTTTAGTTTGGACACCTCTTCTGGGCTTTTTCCTTCGGCTAGGTCAGCTCTTCTGGGCCTGTCAGGAGGTCTACTAGATCTTTGGTCAAATGGGTCGACTTAGAATATTTTAAGATAACATCATCACTCCCTCATTCTCCTCTTTTTGTTTAAATTTTTTTTTTTTTTGTTTTTTAGACTAATATGAGGTAACCTATGACCGTGATGATGCTATCAAGGGTCGAGCTACTGCCCATGTCTAAAGACCGAGCTAACGACATAAGAAGACAGAGTCCGAGCTACTTGGCGATGCTTTAAATGGCCGAGCTGACCACACGAGGCGTTGTGGTCGAGCTCTTGCCAAGGCTTCGGATGGCCGAGCTAATCGTGCAAGAGGACCGAGGCCGAGCTGCTTGGCGATGCTCCAAATGGCCGAGCTGACCACACGAGGCTTTGTGGCCGAGCTACTTACCAACACCTCGGACGGCCGAGCTGCTTGTCCAGGCTTCGGATGGCCGAGTTAATCACGCAGGAGGATTGAGGTCAAGCTGCTTAGCGATACTCCAAATGGCCGAGCAGCTCGGCCAAAAGGCCAAGGCTTCGGATGGTCGAGCTAATTGGAGCACAATGAGTGCGTGATCGAGCTAATTACTAATGCCTCGGACGGTCGAGCTGACCGCATTTGGATACCAGTTTGGATATCAGTAGTGAAGGTCACCGAGCTGGAGGTGAAGGTCACGTTGAGATGGAGAAATCTAAAGAGAAAGGTCGCAGAAAGGGTAGAGACTCATTTTTTGAGGTTTTCCATGCCACCGACAAAGGTGCTCAATATCAAGAAGCTTCCTGACAATCACGTTTACTGGAGTACCAGAAGAGTTCAGCTTATAAACAAGATCTAGCACAAAAAGCTCTCAAGTATTACGACCATAGCATAGAGGTATGCATTGATCAGTTAGAAGCTCAAGGCCTCCTAGAGATGGGTCGTGCCCATAATGCTGTGGACAAGATGCTTGGTCTCGACAGCCTTCTAGACTCTGATGAGGAAAGGATAGATCAGGAAGGAGCCGAACCAGCCACACATACTGACATCGAGCTTGACCGAGCTGGGCCTCCTGAGACATCAATCGCTATTTCCTCCCCAAACCATACGGATATCATTCATTAGTGTTTTTAAGGCTTGGCTCAAGCTGTGGGTTCCTCTCTATTTTGTTTTGATGTACCCAAGGGGACTTATGATGGCATATACTGGCTACCCCTATCTAGCAGAGCCTATCTTTTGAATATGGACCAATCAAAGTACTCTAATGAAATTGTGAGTTTTGTGTATATAATTAATGCTCCTTAACTCTAAGATCCTTTAGTATTTCAAACTCCATTAAGGCCTCCTAAACAAGCTCTTCTAAGTCTCTTGGAGAGATGATCGAGCTAATTCCTTCTGATCTTGTGGCCGAGCCCCTCCGAGGAGGGCCGAGTTGATTGGAGCTCTTTTTGTTGGGATCTCTTTGTGCTGAGCTCAAGAGAGCTCTAAAGTTATTGGAGCTCTTCCTGAGCTCAGTAGAGCTTTCTTTGCCTAGCTCATTGGAGCATTTCTTTGCCGAGCTCATTGGAGCGTTTTTTTTTTAAGTTATCCTTTGCCGAGCTTAAGGAAGCTATTCCATCATCATGAGACAGATTATAACCGAGAATCAATCACACAAAAATGAGAAACTCATAATATGAATTAAGGGGAAAGAGATCAATAATGTGAACTAAAAGGACGAAACAATATGTAAATAACTACAAATGAAACCAACTATTAATAACAAAGATAGAGTAAATAGCATTTACGTGTAAAAGCGCCTCAAGTTTTGGATATTCCATGGTTGAGCCAGCCTCTTACCATCCATTGTTTCCAACTCGTATGCTCCTCCGGGTATCACTTTTATAACTTTATACGGCCCCTCCCAGCTCGAATCAAGTTTCCCCACATTTCCACAAGCTTCAGCTTTCCTTAGGACCAAATCTCCTACTTGCAGCGTTCTGACCTTAACCCTCTTATTAAACTGTGTATACACCTTCTGCCTATACCGAGCTGCACGAAGGCATGCCTCCGCCCTTTTTTCTTCAATCAAGTCCAAGTGGTTTTGGATAAGCTCCTCATTACCTTCTTCGTTATATGTTAGAACTCTATGGGATTCAATTCTGATCTCGGCTGGGATCACTGTATCCATTCCATACATCATGCTAAAGGGTGTTTCCCTCGTGGATCGCCAAGGAGTGGTGCGATAAGCCCAAAGTACACTAGGTAACTCTTTGACCTAGCTCTCTCCAGCACGGTCTAACCTTGTTCTCAAACTTTGCACTAAAGTACGATTCGTAACTTCTGCTTGCCCATTCGTTTGAGGGTGAGCTACCGAGCTAAATCTCTGATCTATCTTCATTTCCTTGCACCAATCTCTTAGCTTAGCTCCCTGGAACTGTCTTCCATTATCTAATACAAGTTCACGAGGAATCCCATAACGACACACTATATTCTTCCACAAGAATTTCAGCACTTCCTCTTCACTGATCCTAGCAAGCGCCTCGACTTCTACCCAATTTGCTAAAGTAGTCCACAACAACTAGCAAGAACTTCCTCTGCCCTGCTGCTATTGGGAATGGTCCCACAATATCCATTCCCCACTTGGCAAATGGGCATGGAGAACTCATAATATGTAATGGCTCAGCAGGTACATGACTGATCTGGGCATTCTTTTGACACTTATCACATCTTCGGACCAAAGCTGTGACTGTTGGCCAAAAATACCCTGCTCTGATAGCTTTTCTTGCTAAACCCATACCTCCGAGATGGTTCCCACAACACCCCTCGTGAATCTCCCTGAGCACATATTCTCCTTCTTAAGGCGATAAGCATCTTAACAACGGTTGGGAGAAAGCTCTTTTGTAGAGCAGTCCATCTATGAGAATAAATCGAGCTACTCGAACTTTGAGCTTAAGGTCAATCTCTGCCGTCTCTCCTTTGAGATACTGACTAATAGGTGCTCTCCAATCCATTGTTCCTTCTACCGTATATACTTCGTTCTCCCCACCTTCCTCTTTGCCCAATTCCTGAATGGTTACAGCTCGGGTTCCACACTCTTCTGATGAACTTGCGATTTTAGCTAACCAATCAGCTCGCCAATTATCTTATTGAGGCACCTAAATTATTTGCAGCTCGGTCAATTCTCCATTTAGCTTCCATACGCGGCTTCTTCACTTCATATAGTCCCGTCGCCTGTTTCGCTACCAACTGGGAGTCAGTATGCACCCGGACCCGTTTAGCTCCTCCACTAACAACCATTTTAACCCCCTCAATGAGAGCTATGTACTCCGCTTCATTGTTAGAAGCCTAAAATTGAAATTTGAGTACGTATTCTAACTCATCTCCTTCTGGGCTGATCAAAACAAAACTAGCACCACTATCGTTCGCGCATGAAGATCCATCCACATATGCCGAATTTCTTATTCTAACTCATCTCCTTCTGGGCTGATCAAAACAAAACCAGCACCACTATCGTTCGCGCATGAAGATCCATCCACATATGCTGACCATACATCTTCTCTTCTTTGTGGTAGGAAAGCATCCACCATAAAGTCAGCAAGAGCCTGAGCTTTAATAGCTTTCATGGGCGTATACTGAATATCATATTCTCCCAGCTCTACTGACCACTTGATCAACATTCCTGCTGCATCTGCTTTGCCTAGGGTTTGTTTAAGAGGCTGATCTGTCCGCATCACGATAGTATATGAAAGGAAGTAGGGCCTCAACCTCCTGGTAGTTGTCATTAGGGCCAAGGCTAACTTATCTATCTCAGGATACCTAAGCTCGGCCGCATGCAACGCCTTGCTAACGTATAGATGGGCTTCTATCTGGTTCCTTCCTCTCTTACCAGGACCGAGCTTATAGCCTGTTTAGAAATTGCCAAATATGATAAGAGAGTCTCACCATTTATGGGTTTAGTCAGCAACGGCAGCTTTGCCAAATATTCCTTGAGTTCTTCAAAGGCTTTCTGGGCGACCTCTACCCACTCAAATTTCTTAGCTTTCCTTAATAAACCAAAGCAGGGTAAGCTTTTATTAGCGGCTCAAGATATAAACCTGTTCAGCGCTGCGATCCTCCCAGTGAGCCTTTGGACTTCCTTAATATTCTGGGGAGCCCTCATGTCTAGGATGGCCTATATCTTCTCCAGGTTTGCTTCTATACCCCTTTCCGTCACCAAATATCCCAAGAACTTCCCTCTGATCACTCCAAAAGCACACTTACCAGGATTAAGTTTCATGCCATACCTCCTCAATGTCTCCGGAGCTTCCCTCAAATCCTCTACATGAATAACTCGGTAAGCACTCATTACAAGCATGTCATCCATGTAGACTTCCATATTCCTTCCGAACTGATTTTTGAACATTTGATCAACCAGCTGCTGATAAGTGGCACCTGCATTTTTCAGCCCGAAGGGCATGACCACATAACAATAAGTGCATTTAGCCGTGATGAAACTCACCCTCTTGCGGTCTTCAGGGTGTAGAGAAATTTGATGATACCCCTGTGATGCATCCATCATACTTAGTAGTTCGCAGCCCGATGTGGAGTCCACCAACTGATCAATTCTGGGCAATGGGTAGTGATCCTTAGGACAAGCTCGATTAAGGTCTTGAAAATCCACACACACCCTCCACTTATCAAAATTCTTGGGGACCAACACGATGTTAGATATCCACTCGGGGAACTAGATTTCTACTATATGCCCGGCATCTAGTAACTCCTCGACCTTTTTCTGTATGATAATATCCTTTCTGGCCCAAAATCCCTTTTCCTTTGCTTAACAGGCCTAACCAGGGGATCTATGTTAAGCTTGTGCATGGTTATGCTTGGATCAATCCCCATCAAATCTTTTATTGAGAAGGCAAACACGTCCACATAGTCTCTCAACACCTGAGTGAGTATAGTTGCTCCTGATCCAAATGTGCTCCTATTCGTGTAGTCTTCCCAGGCTCCCTGGGCACCAGTTTTATAGTCATAAGCTCTCCAGCAGGCTTAAGAAGGTCTTATGTCTCCCCACCATTAAACGCCTTGGCACCTCTGGTCCTTTGTTGGTAGCTCGGTTCTCCCAATTTTTGATCTCATCTTCTTATTGCCTCTACGTAACATTTTTTAGATATACACTAATCTCCCATGACTTCTCGCACCATCCTACCCACCACATACTTGAGCTTCATGTGGTAGGGCGAAGCCACCGCTTGGAATAGCTGCAACATGGGTCTACCAAATATGACGTTATAGGCTGAAGGGGCATCAACAATGAGAAAATTTACCATGCATGTTTTGCGATGTTTCCCTGAGCCCAAGGTGACAGGTAGAGTGATTTGCCCCAAAGGCCGCACTGCTTCCCCAATAAACCCAAATAATGTTGTTTCCATTAGTTTCAAAGTGATGTTACCCAGTTCCATCTGCTGGACCGCTGCTAAGAATAGGATATCCACCGAACTCCTACCGTCCACAAAGACCCGGGATACTTCATAGTTAGCAATGGAGGCAGTGATGACCAGAGCATCCTAGTAAGGCAATTGTACTATCTTAAGATCCTTAGGCCTGAATTGTATCACTGGCATACGATCCTCTATTCTTACCTCAACTACCTCATTCCTTTGGTGAAGTAAAGCTCTCACTTGGGCTCTCCGAGCTCGATACGTGTCCCCTCCTGTAGGTCCGCCTGAAATCATGTGTATTACTCCCCTTACATGTAGATCTTTTTGGTTTTCCTTCACTCCCGTCTTGCCGCCTCCATCATGCTCCCCCTACTGAGTTTTACCAGGTCGGCTACCTCTACCCCCTATAGGGACTTGCAAGAATTCACCCAAATAACCACCCCTCGCTAGCTCTTCCAACTCATTTATCAAGTGCTCACAGTTCTCCGTTAAATGCCCGTACTCATTGTGAAATTGATAGTACCTATCCAACCTAGGGTGCCAAGGAGCCTCGCTGGAAAAACGCAGCCAACGCAGCAAGTTCCTGTGCTCAATGACTTGTAAGACCTGCTCCTTAGGCATTCTTAGAGGTGTGTACCGATCGAATCTGGGAGCAACCTGGGCTACTCGAGGTTGTGCCTGTGCCCCTCGGGGTTGGGGTACACTAATAATCAGAGCTCTTTCCTCCTGTCTAGGCCGCTTCATACCATCCTCATCCTTTTTCTCCTTCCATTTCTCCCCCAACTCCTTTTCCTTAGCATCACATGCTTCGTCCTCGTGTATAAATCTCTTAACAAAAGCTCTCAATGTTTCCTTATCTCCTTGCCGAAAGGAGAGTAAACTTTGTACACTACGACGGTAATGTTTATTACTAGTGAATTGGTGTAAGAACTTACGAGAGAAATCCTCAAAAGTGCGTATGCATCTAGGCAGCAGCTGTCTAAACCATCTCTAAGCTGCCCCTCCCAAGGTAGTTAAGAAAGTTCGACACTTAACCCCACTGAAAATTGATATAACAGTGATAAATTCTCAAATTCACATGATGATCAGCAGGATCAGAACCTCCCACATATTTCTGCATGGCAACGACTTGTGGTTGTCTGGGAAAGGATCTGACAATATTGAATCCTCAAAAGGTGACTCCTTGACCATTCTCTGCTCCTCACCCATCATCTTCCTTTTCATCTCCTGCAATTCTCGCCTCATATCCTCCATCTCCTCCACTATCTCCGCTGGTAACTTCCCCCTCTTCTGGGGCTTGGGAGGGCATACAGATATTTGACTCTCAGCGACCTTTTCATCTTCCATCACCCTACCCAAATCTTTACCCTTGCCTTCCAGGAGTTACCTACCTCATCTCTCTTCCTCAAATGATCAACCGGTCGTCCAGCAGGCACCACCGTAGGTTCGGGCCCCTCTGAAACTTTCTTACCTAATAGTATAGAAAATGGGGGTCCTGCAATAGCTGTGCCTTGAGCCATCCTCCCTGAGAGAGGTGCCATAACGGGAGAACTTACGACCTGATTCCTACCCCCCATAGAATGAAAGAAATATGTGCCTCTCCAGGTGGCATTAACACTGGTATGGGTGGGACTCCCATATGGAAGCAGGCGCAGTAACCACTGGAGGTGCGGAGAAAGACGCGGGTGATGAGAGAGATGTTGGCATAGGGACATGGAATGGCAACCCCGGCGGAGACATCCCGGGCATGAAAGGCATGGTCATTGGAAAAGACGGTACGGTCGGAAACACGACTTGCCCTGTTCCCGACTTCTAAGCAACCATAAAGGGGCTAACCACAAAATACAAAAAACTCCATTGCTCAGGTGTCAGGGGTCCCATACCCTGGGGAACAGGGAGGAAATCCCCTCTCTCCTGTGGCTCCCCTTCATCTGGCGGGCTCTGCAGTCCTCCCTCGGACACCGCCCTGGCTGGTCCAACTTGCGGGGTTCTTAACATCTCCCTCTCCGTGCTTCTCCTCAATTCACTCATCTCTTCACGTCTCACCTCAAAGTTCTCACAGACGGCGCTAATTTATGCGAAAATTAAATTAGCACCAATAAAAAAGACAACTGCACTCAAATTAATGCTCTCAAAATTTCTGTCAAAAAATCCAGAAGAAGTTCATTGAATGTCATTTACAACCGTTTATCCTTCAGAAAGCCCACTATCTCTATGAAACAGTCCCATATTCCCCCTATTCAGCCCACTACTAGCCATGATTTGCATATGGTTATGCATGATTGCCACGTGTACGCCCATATTTAAGTGCCTCCCCTACTTTGAGGTACTTCCCTAGGTCTTCATCAAATTGCTCTCAAGGCCAAACTGCACCAATGTCCGAGCCGCGATTCAGCTCCGACAACTCTTCTGAGCTTCCTCCTTGCTACAGTTGGGCTAGCTCTTTTGGGCTTCCGCCTAGCTTCAGCTTGGACACATCTTCTGGGCTTCTTCCTTCGACTGGGTTAGCTCTTTTGTGCCTGTCAGGAGGTCTACTGGAACCTCGGTCAAATGGGTTGACTCAAAATGTTTTAAGATAACATCAGTTTTGAATGTCATAATAATAATTTAAAGATAAATTTGATCTTCTTTGTCTTTTTAAACAATAAAAAGATACTAATTCATATCTGAGTCATCTTACAGTGACAAGTTTGAAACTAACATGAGGCAAGTCTTGAGTTTGGTCAAATCCAGCTTATTGCCTTCAGGATTTATATATCTATTAAAAAAATTGTAATAAATGTGCTTTTGACAATCTATAATCATAAGTTTGATAAGTAGTTTTTCTTATTTTTCTGAACCCAAAATTTTTCACAGCAATAAGTATGTTCGTTTTGTGGTTTAGTCTTGCCAAGGGATTAATTAGCTTTCCACTCAGCAATCGTACAAGTACTATGGAAAAGTTTGAAAAAATGTCAGCCCATTCGCATACAAGCATTCACACACGCACACCCAACCTGAGTCACACAAACACACCACTCGTCTAATGCATCAAGCGAGACAAACATCATTTGCGAGTTGCATCCAACCTTGTATTCTTCTTGCCTTTCTCAAAACAATACAATGTACAGGGATTTGCTCGGGCCTATCACACAAACTCTCTCTAGTTCGTACTAGCTTGTCCTATCTCTAATGAGAGTCGTGAGGTCTCCTTGGTTAAAATAGCCCAAGCTACAAAATCATGTATTGGACATCCCTCAGTATTAGGCCTATTTGCATTGACATCCCCAGCGGTTAGGAATACTATCCAATACTAAGCCAATGTATGGCAATACAAAGTCAACAAGCCACAACATAATGCTGAGTAGTTTCTTGGATAGCATGTTGCACTGCAAAGTGTTCCTAGCAGATACTTGAATGAATCAAACTTAACCACCTCACTAACTTTGAACATGCTCAACCATCTGCAAACTAACCATAGAAATCATCCCTTACTAACTGTCATTGTGTCAAGTGTATGCCAACTTGTCCGCCTGGTCAAACCATCATGTGCGTTGCTCACCCCCGTCATGCTGACCTCTTGTTATACGTGCCATGCCCACTGTGCGCACAAAGCTTTGCTTGTGTTGTGCGCACGCTACTCGCTCAGTTGCAGCAAGTCGTGCAAGTCACTTGTTGCACACCATCATGCCCATCCTACCATGCCAGTTGCATGCACCGTTTTAGCGGTGTAACAAATCACCCCCACTTGAAAAGTTCAACATCCTCATTAGAGCAAGGGACACTCACTTGCACTTGTTAACATGCTTAACCTGCAAGTTTTTCACACTAAAATGGCATTAGTACCCACAAAAACTCAAAGTGACATTGACCTTGTCTCCTATTTATTTTGCTCCATGCCAACATGGGTTTGTACTTAGTCATTCTTCAGAGTCTTTTCATTCAACTAATTCTCGCAATCAATCAAGTGTTTGGATCAACTTTAAACTTTACTTAGCCCACAGCTCTCAAGCTTCACCACTTATGAAGTTGGCCACTCCGTTCATCGTTTCACTTGGCAAACATCTCTCACGTGCATTTATGTAGCAGCACACACCACTTTCATATGACACATGTCATGTTCTTTGCAAAACGTTCCAACTTCTTTCCAAAATCAGCAATATAATCTACTAATCTTATGCACAGAAAAGACAGCTCACACATTGCTCGAATAGATTCCCCATTGCCTTAGGTGTTCAAATATCCATAATCATTGCTAAGAACTGTTGTACTTAAGACGTTTTAGTCCTATCACTTGTTTCCCAACAGGTTTAGTGTTGCACTAAGCCAACATTTGTTTAGACTTCCCCCTTCCAAACTTCTATTTTTCATCTAAGCCCCTTAAACTTTTGATGATCTTTATGTACTTAGCATCGGTTTTTGTCCACACAAACTAACTCTCGCAAGTCAACAAATTCTGGCAACACCAATGGATAAGAGGCCCAACCCTCACATTGTCCTGCAATGCTCCCATCCGCCAAAGTAATGCACTTTTCCGAACACACTAAGGCACACACTATCACATTGACTCCTGCCTTCAATGTGTTTGCTCGTAAATTCCTTCCTAAGTCTCAACAACTCTATTCTTTTCAGCGACAAGCACCTATTTATCACATAACTAGGCAAGCCGTTCAGAAAATACTGTAACTTTAACAAAGTTAAGAAGGCATTACCTAATATTTTCACAAATTTCCTTTGAATTTTGGAGTTGTCAAGTAGGACAAATTCTTTCTGCAATTTGCCCCTTCCAAGGACCCAAAAATTTAGCCCATCCTTAACTAGCTTCCATTGTCCAAAATCTTCACAAGACTTAAACCATCTCGAATCCAACCTGGCACTTGGATTCTGCACAACATTGCCCCCATAATAAAACCCTAATTCAATTGGCAACTTTTGAAGCCCACACTTCGAAATGCTGCCTCCCTCAACATCCCAATAAGATGATTCTTGTGATGAAGGACACATGAAATCTGGATTTCCACACATGAATTGGATGTCTTCAACCCCACCGAAGATAAACTGTACTATGTTTTGCCATCCACCATTGCCAAAGAATCCATTTCAAAGATTCGCAAAACTTGAATTGTGAAGCCTATTACAGTCTCCAAAATACATATCTTGGCATACTGCCAGTAACCTCATGCATGCAAATATGCATCTAAGGTTTGATAGGTTCAAAACTCAAATATCACAGGATAAATATGAGAGATATCAATTGATCAATTGATTACTCAATTGACATATGAGGCTTGATTGTATAAATGCCGAAATTAGGGTAAGGCAGGTCTTAAATTTGATTAAATCTAACTAATTGCATCCATGATCCACCCATCTATGGTAGGTTTTAATAAATATATTAAAAGCAATTTATGATAAAAAAAAATACATGAATTTTGTTCTAAATCCTAGCTTAGAGCTTTATATGGGAAGTCTTTTATAATTCATAATTATAAGCCTCATTTGATAGCTTATTTGCATTACTTTTGATCATCATTCATAAATGAAAAAACAATTTTTGCTATAAATTCAAATATAAAAAGTGTATATTAGTATTAATAGAATAATTCATTAATAAATCTTACTTATATCATCAGATCCATATCCTAATTAAAATGAGCATGATTCATATGAATATAATCAAATTTTAGTGTTAATAGAATAACTCATTAATAAATCTTACTTAAGTCATCATATCGATATTCCAATCAAAATGAGCATGATTCATAATTTCATATGAATATAATCAAATTCATTTTTCCAGTTGACTTGCTTGTAATAATAGAATTAAAATATAATTAATGAGTATAAAATTCATTATTTAAAAAATATATTATTATTATTATTATTATTCGATCCGCAGAGTTAGAACTCCAATTATTTTAAAAAAATTCATGGGTGAAGGTTTAAATTCGGATCAGGGTCCAACCCAAATTGACTGGAAGCCCAACTGCTCCACCCCAATACGCACACCGGCCACAGTGAAGCGAAATTACCATTTTAACCATCTGAAAGATTTTATAATTGAAGGTAAAATTTTGGCTATGGCTTCTCTGTTTGTGCAATGTATCAAACCCTCACACCTTAGTTTGCTGTTATCATTCTCTCCTTATCATCTGTCCTTGAAGCTTTAAAGAATTCAATAAAGAAACAGGTATAAAATCATCAAGGTTTGGATTTTTACGTAGATTTTTGTTTATCTTTTTATTTATATTTGGTTATTGAATTCAGATTCTGAAAGTTCTGACTCATCTGTTTTTAGTGTTTTGATTTGTCCCTTTTTGGTAATTGTTTTTCATTTCTTGCAGAATCCATGAAATGGTTTGTGCTTTTTCCAAATATAATTTTGTAATTTTTTTTTTCTCTGAATTTTGTGTCTGCGGGGTGGGGGCGGTTGGAATCTTATAGCTTTTTCTACTTGTGTTTGTGTTTTTTCCCCTTATTTTGTAAAGACATGTTCGTGGATATTTTTCTTTTTCTTTCTTGTTCTTAAAATAGTTTGGTGCTGATGTCCAAAATCGTTAATGACATTTTTCATCCTTTGTTGTGGCTCTCTCCACTTTTGAATGACCTCTCTCTAAGGATCTATCTTTTTTCAAAATTTTCAGTCATTCATATTTTGTAGCATTGGGAATCAGATTTTTGAATTTTGCATTACATGTTTTTATGTGGTTAGTTAATTTGGGTCCTTTCGAAAGAGAAATATTTGATGATATTCGCTTTCTTGCCTCTTTTATTATCTAATGCTTGAACTCTATATGATCTGAACTGGTTGAGACTATGAGTGCATTTGTGCAAGTTGTTGATCTGAGTATAATTCTGATTTAACAACTGGTACCTGACACATCAGTTCAATCTGGTTTTCTCTTTGTCCTGCAGATTATGGATCACATGGACATTGATCATGCAGTTGATGTTCCTGACACTCCTGATAGATTAGCTACACGTGGGATCAATGGGAGGAGTGGGGTCAAATCGGAAATTCATTGTTCATCAATGCCCTGTCACTCAGCACAGCAAAAATTTTTTGAAGAGGGCACCAAAGATCAGCCGATGGTCATTGACAGTGGAAGCACAGGGCTGTCTTCACATCCTTCAAAATGTACTAGCAATTCCAGCAACTCTCAACATCCCAGTAATTCTGCAGCTTTCTCCTCGCCGAGTCCCTCCTCCTCGAGAAATGTTCTCCTATTTCGGAAAGGGGTGATGGAGAAGAACCCTAGTTACCTAAGCCATGATTCTATTCATACTCAACATCTACGACCTGAGAGACCATCATGTGTTTCTAAATCTTCTTCTCAAGATAACAGTTTTGTAGATCTAACAGAAAGGAATCCACACAGACCTGTTACAGGAAATGCTTCCCCAAGCAAAGTGGCTGGAAACAATCGAGCTGAGTTTAGGAAAAGATTAGGATTAGCTAATGGGGCTTCTTCTTCCCATGGCCTGACAAATTATCCAACTGCATCACACAATGCCAGTGAAGAAACAGAGAATGTGAGGAGCATTGGTTCAAGTGTTGGTTTTGGTGAAAGAGTGGAGTTTGTTGGGAATATTCAAAGTAACCCTGGTAATGGTGGTATTGTTTCTCTTGATCCCATTGCTTCACCTAGAGTAAATAAGCAAAAGAGATTGGTACGAAATGGATGTATATCTCCCAATAATATAGCTAAGGCCAAACAGTTGTCTGGGAAGGATATGAATGGTTCTGTAGCTGTTGCACATGGTAATAATTGCTCTGTGGCATCTAGTGCTCAACCTATTCCAGTTGATATCAGGGAATTGGTTGCTGAAGACAATGATTCTCACAGAGGAAAGGGCAAAGGAGTGATAGCTCATCCCTGCTCATCAAAGGGACCTGATCTCAAAAACAAGAATATGTATAGCAGGTATTCTTTTGTATACTATGTAGTTTATAGCACATTTGAATTTGATTTCTTTAGTACAAGTATGCTTATAATTAGCAGATTCATGTCTGATGAAATTGGTCTGTGTTGATAGGAATGTTTATTATCAATCTTTACTGTCGTTCGGCCTAGTGCATCTCTTTATGTATTTGTCAAGGTTTTTGCCTCTTCATAACGTAGAGAAATCAAATTTAACAGCATTCGTGTTTTTTTTTTTTTTCTGTTGGTTTGGGCTGGGGGGGGGGGGGGGAGCATCTCGTGTTTCAAAAGTTTGTATAAAGATAGAGTCAAACGAACAATTAAAAGATGGATGGAAGAAACAAAAGATTATCTGGTCAAGGAAATAATCAAGCAAAGTGATTTTATTTACAGTACAGAATAAAGCATATAAGAATACTCCCCAAAGTTCTTTCATTTCTTTAATGAAATGCTTTGCTAGAAACATAGAAGCTATAAGATTATCCAAATGAGCAGCTTTAAGTTCCAATCAATTATAAAAGGAAATATATAAATTCATTGGTAAGTTAGCCTACCCAGAGATTTTTTTGCACTTTGTAAAACCTGGAATGTTATTTTATAACGAAAATAAAAATGAAGGGAAAATAGTCTGCTTCAGTAGGTAATACTTTTTTTCCCCCTTATATCAGTAGGTGATATCTGCTTCAGAGTTCAGAAGATAGTTCTGATGCTTATGATGTAAATACCTGTATATTTGGCCTCCCTCCCTCCCTACCTCCCCCTCCCGACTAGCATATGCTTAAATATGTGTCTGGCATCAGTTGGAACTTGGAACACAGATTTATACACACACACTCCTTTGTACATACCTCATATGGCATAGCTAATAGCGTGTCAAGTGAGCCAAGTTAGCCTACCCAGAGATTTTATTGCACGTCTGAGGAAGAGAGCAATTGTAAAGCCTGGAATGTTATTTTATAATGAAAATAAGAATGAAGGGAAAATAGTCTGCTTCAGTAGGTAATACTTTTTTTTTCCCCCTTATGTCAGTAGGTGATATCTGCTTCAGAGTTCAGAAGATAGTTCTGATGCTTATGGTGTAAATACTTGTACATTAGGTCTCCCTCCCTCTCCCTCTCCCTCTCCCTCTCCCCCTCCCCCTCTCCCCACTAGCATATGCTTAAATATGTGTCTGGCATCAGTTGGAACACAGATTTATACACGCACACGCCTTTGTACACATACCTCATATGGCATAGCTAATAGCGTGTCAAGTGAGCCTGTCACTGGGGACCGGTATGCCAAAAGCGAGACAAAACCCATCCCTTGCTTCCTCATTTCAATTTTTGTCTATGCCGCCAGGAGGGACATGGAGACGAAAAAAAGGAGATCCTATTAACTTGTACCATTGTGCTTCATAGTCGGGAAGAAAATCACCCGTTTGATTGAATAATATCGTTATATGATTGGGCATATAGTTGTACTTATAGGAAGTTTTGTGAAGTAAACCTGAAAGGATGTGGACGCACTTTCAATTATTATAAGTTTGAAAACTTTTCTTTAAGTAGCTCTTCTATAAATTCCTTGTCTGCATGATAAGGTCTTAACAAAATAATTAAGAGGAAATTAAGAACTTGCAGGAGTTCTATGACTTCCAATGAGAAGGCTATGGAAAGCAGTGATTGTATCAGGGGTGCAGGTAAAAGCATTGAAGAGTCAGGTGCATGGAGAAGTACACATAATCAGACTAGAGAAATCAATATATCATCACCTGATAAGGAACGTTATGTGATTAGTGAAGCAGACACCCCAAGGTTTTCGGGTAAACACCATGAGAAAAGGTTGGAAAGAAGGGAAAAAGGAATTAGTTTTGGAACTGGTGATGCTTATCCTAAGAACCGAAATTTGATCTCTTCTGAGCATGTTTCCACTCAACACTTAAGGGAATCAGTGTCCCATCCTAGGGCTCGATTGGGACGACCAAACGGGCCTCGTTCTGCAGCGGATGCACTTATTAAAAGACAGAAACAGGGATCCACCTCAAGTAGTTGTGGTGAATGTTCTACGTCAGTCTCTGATGATCCAGAAGTTGTGTTTCTCAGTTCATCTGCAGAAGCAGCCAATTCAAAATCTACTTCTAGTAGAGGGGACAATTTACAGCAAATTGTTGAGGTTGATGAATTTTCTCCTCCATTGAGACGTAATGCCCATGATGAAGATGCCAGGGCTAGACAGGTTGAAGCGGATGAGCGGCTGGCTCGTGAGCTTCAGGAACAACTTTACAATGAAATGCCTGTTTCTGGAGTTGGAGAGGTTCATCCCTCACTTACTTTCCAAACATTGCAGCATTTTTGTATATGTTTTCACCTAGGATGAGCCAGTTAATATTCTTTATCTTGTCATTCATTTTCCAACTTGTGGCAGGTTGATGAGGACATAGCACTGGCCTTGCAGCACCAGGATGATTCAAATCGTGGTTTTTCTCGGGCAAGGCACCATGTTCTGGATGCAGTGAGTTTCCTTGTTTGTGTTTCATAGCAATGTAGCACTTGTAGCGATTTGAAACCTCTCCTTTGTGCAGTAATATGTGCTGCTTATGTGACTCTTTCAGCAATTCGTCCATTGGTTTAGCTTCTCTTTCATTCCCAGTAGATTCAATAATCTCTGCAAGTTCCTTTCTTTGAACTATACCAAGCACAGAGGTTATTAAAAGGTTCTGATCAGATGCTGATCTTACATTACATTAATGTTAGTGGTAACAGTGCATGTCATTTTGTTGTATCAGTTAATAGGGTGAAGTGCTCTGGTTGAATGCATCAAATATAATCATCTTTGTATATTTTGTTGTTAACCCATATTTGGGTTAATAGGTCGCCTTTTGTAAAATGTTGTTATCAACAAAGAGAGAGTTTTTTAAGGTTTTGAGAACTATTCTTCCAGTTAGTATCTTTCTTTCATTAATTTCTGTTGTAATACTCAAATCTTATAAGATACTGCATTAGCTCTCTCTCTCTCTCTCTCCACACACACACACACACACACACACATATATATATATATGTATCCCCTCCCCAAGTGTGTCTGTCTGTGTGCTTGTATTTGTTAATGATTGTTACTGTGGATGTATTTTTTACACACCTTTATTTGTAGTGAAAGATCTAAGGCATACATGGCCTCGTCGAGTGTTACTCATATTATATAATATGCTATGTATAGCTTGCAAGGTGCAATTTTCAGCCTCAGCCTCATGTGTTAAAGATAAAACAGATAAGCAGAAGATGAGAAACACACTGGATATCCTATTTGCGTGGGTGTCTTGAAGTTCCGATTGTGAGATTATAATAAACTTGTTTAGTTTATACATTTGTCAGAATTCACTGGTATAGTCTTATCTGTTAATTGGAAGAAGTGGGTGTGATAAGAACAGAAATATATTCCACCTAACTCTTTATCTTGACTTGAATTATCTTCATTTGTCTGGAATCCAGTCAAAACTATTTTGGATTTAACTAGCTTCTTGTTTGTTTGATGTTCGCCTTTTTTTTTTTTTTCTTTCTTTTTGAATTCAAAATTTGCGAGATATTTTGGATCACTGCAAAGTAATTATAATAGCTAATGAATTCAAAAATTCCACCAAGAGAGGCGCTTTTTTGAAATTACAAAAAAGAAATGAGAGGCATTTCATCTTTCTGGTTGGTTTTGCATCATAGAATATGCATTGAGGTTTGCTCATGGCAAAATAAAAATATGAGGAAATATTTATCTCTTGAGTGAATGTGTGTCTGTGTGTGTGAATCCTTTCCTTGAGCTAGCAGACTTTTATGTGTTGAAAATTCATGGGGAAGAAGAGTAGAAACAAGATGAAATGATTATGCTGCTGCTGCTGATAACGGATGTAAATTTTGATTGAGGAGATGAACTTCTTTAATGACATAATGTATCTAAGTTTTCTTTATATGTGCTTTTCTGCTGCATCATAGAGCACATCAAGGAAACCTTCAAGGTTGTGCCAGATGTAACTGGACTGGTGGCAAAACTGGGGGGCCTTGTGGCTGTTGGTTTAACCAGTTCAACCTGGTCAAACTGGTATGACATGGTAATAATGTCATAATTTTATTTAATATGGTAAACAATACGACAAAAATTAAGAAAATGGAGAGGACCTAAGAGGCATATGCTTCCTGGTTGAACTTGTCCGACTGATCTGTCTGCTCCAGTTTTTAAAGCACTGTCCAGGTGGCTGTTTCTATGTTTCAGATTCCTTTTAGTTAGCTGTTCAAAGCCATAGACATGTGTCCTTAGGGTTTAGTGTGATTAGCTCTTTTCTTATTTCCAGAATTTTAAACCAATGTGTAAAAATTGAAAATCGACTGATTCGTTTCTGAATTGTGATTATCGAATGATATGGTTGTACTATTAATTTTTACTTAAGTCTAAAACTTTTGGTGAGAATTTCTATGCATTTGTGCAGAGAGGTGCTTGGATGTCCCATTTGCAGAGACAATCCCAGTCTCGGTCTTCTTCAAATGCTCCTCGTAGGGGTTCTGTAGCTCGAGCCTCGACATTGGGAAGAATGACAAGGCTGAGGAGTCGTTTTCCTGGACAACCCCGTACCATATTACCTTCTAGAGGAAGAACTTCCCTATTCCCTGCGGACATGGATGTTGACATGGTAATAGGTTTTTTATCCCCATATCTTTGTCTTATATTTGACTTTGCTGAGAGTTCGTGAACTGATGTACTATTAGATAGTTTGCTTGGTTGTCTAAATATTAACGTATGCATTATTTATTGTTGTTTGATTAGCTAATATGTTTTGATCAGCAAAGCAAGTTTCTCTTCTTATGCATCTTTTTGATGGTTGTGTAATTTTTTTGGTCCAAACATCCCTCTGTTTTTGAGCAACTGTGTGATAAATGTAGAGACGTGTGAAAATTGATGCTAACTATTTACAGTGTGAGTGAAACTCTCATGATGGTAACAGCTGCATGGCTATTAGAATCACCTAAAGAAACATGTAGAGAACCTATCAGTTCTCAACAAAGATTTGGTGTAGATTTTTCTTCTGCCTGTGGAAATCAAGAGTGAAATATATATATGGAAAGAATGCTTGGCAATAGTTTATTTTCTGTGATTAACCTGCAGTGGTGGGTAGCTCTCAGATTCTCTTTATTTGAAGCACGTGAATCTCTCTTGATTAAATGTGTTGTCTACAGTTTCACCTGTGTTTTTGTACACTTCTGGCTGCTATAGAATAGAAGTTCCAATATGTCATTTCTACTGGGATGAATTATTTTATGCCATTATTTTTTTATTTAACATGAAGAAAGATGGATGATGTGGATCTATGTTTGTTTTTTTCCCTTCTCTGCTGTATACACTGGACTCTAGGGGTTAAACAAACTACCTTTCGTTGATGGACATAGAGGTGTTAATTTGGTTAAACTGAACAAAACTAAGAACTTGGAACACCAAAATGCCATACCGTATATCGAACTTGATCAGCTTGGTTTAGTTGATACTGAATTTTTCCAGGTTCTTTGGTTATGTAATTTGGTTAACTGAAATTTTTTTTAAAAAAATTATGAAATAATAAAATAGTTATAAGTTTAATAAAAATAGTATAAAAATAAAAAAGAAATAACTTCAAAATATGTATATAAAAATACATAACAATAGTAATTTGGTATTATGCATGGTTCAGTAAACCAAAACCAATATTCGAAACTGAACTGAGTATTTATTTTTTTGAATATGAAAACTGAATGCCCAACTGAATGATTTGTTTGGTCGTTTCACCGAACTGACAACGCTCCTAGATGGACATGTAGTTATGGCATGAAATGTGGTAGTTCCTGCAATGTTATTTTCCTCTTTTTGCAGAGAATGCATATACTGGGAACACTGGAAGAGTTCAGTGACATGGCAGTGAGCACTGGCATCCTTCAAGCCCAACGTGATTTCAATGAGTAAGAATTATTTGTGCAGCATTCTGTTAAGTAAAAGATTTGCATTAGACCACATATGCATTTTTTGGGGTAGTAAGATAGAATTTGGTGAGTAATCACGAAGGAACTCTTTGGAAAAGCACAATTGCTTCGCATTGTTGCTAGGGGCACATCTGTTGAGTTTGGGTGGTTTCATGATAAAAATTCAACTTGATCCAGTATATGTGAGTGAAAAAAAGTATACACTACGACATAATTACCTTTTCAAATTGAGTGGTGATTGGGTAGGTTTGCTTTGGTTTGTGATCAGGTTGGCGATGCTGTTGAATTTAAATATATAATAATAAATGAAAAATTAAAGAATTATTTTGCTGTTGCAATGCAAATAAATAATAAAAGTAAAATTTTAATAGACAGGAGGGAGGGCAGGCAACTGGATGTTGCTAAACAAAAACGAAACTTTTGGGATTGGTGAGAATGAAACACTTTTTGAGTGTTCATAAAATACAAATTAGAATAAAGGAAAACTAATAAATAAATGCATCATGTGTATGTGCATCTATTATATGTATGTATTAGTTAGCAGCCCATATATTGCACTGGGAATAACTAAATTGTCGAAAGTCGAAACTATTTATTTTTAAAATATGTTTTTGCTTATGATTTTGAGTAAATATGTTAGTTACAATATTCAAAACAAGTTTCTACTTTTAAACTTGTCTTATAGAAATTAGGAAAAAAATCATCCCTTCTTTTAATGATTCATCTTTCATGTCTAGGAATGTATTATATTTTCCGATACTCATTGCGATATATGAATAGAAGTACTGTTAAATTCTAACTTTTCTTGCCAATATTTGGTTAGGAATGATTATGAAATGTTATTGGCTCTTGATGAGAACAACGATCAGCATGGTGGTTCATCTATTCATCAGATTAACGGCCTCCCTCAATCAACAGTTCAGGTAATGATCTAAGAATTGATGCTGCAGATGAACGTAATCCCTCAGTAACTGAATCATATGTGTTAAACGCGCAACTCCCAGAACACCATTCCATATCTTGCTTTCTCTTATGATCTGTTTATGCAGAGTGATAATTTTGAAGAAGCCTGTGCAATTTGTCTTGATACTCCAACCATTGGAGACACCATCCGTCACCTCCCTTGTTTACACAAGTTTCACAAAGATGTATGAACTTTTAGAAGTACTTTTTGTCCTTATCCACTTAGTGCATGCGAGTTTATCTGTCTATCTATATGTTAGTGCTTGAGGGAGTGTGGATTTGTCTTCTTTGTGTGTGTGTGTGTGCGTGTTTGTGTAGTCATGTATGGTTAAGTTCTTAAAAGTGCTTGCATCTTTAAATTTGACAGTGCATTGATCCATGGCTGAGGAGGAGAACATCTTGTCCAGTCTGCAAGTCATCCATAACTTGATGTGTTGCTCTACTTCATTTGTCTTGGTGCAAGTTGAACCATGTTTTATGAGCAATCTGAGACGACACTCATCTTTTGCAATCACATTTTGCTGCATTGTACCTTTTCTGGGGCGAAGTATCAAGTGTCGAGGGGTTAGATGTCTCTGAAGGTGTATATTTATTGATTTGTGTTTTGATGATTAAAAGTTGCTGCTAGTGATATACCAAAAAATAGCATGGTTATGCCTACTGAAGTTTCTTGATGATTCATGAAGCAAAGCTCGAGTGTCCTCAGAGCTATTTTCACACACCATAAACATCAATGCGGTACACAATCAATTTTTTGCCTTTTGGCATTACTGGGAATATATGCAATCTTGTCATCCAGTTGAAAAGCTTTATATGGATTGAAAGCTCTCTGGCATTCAACAAATAAGCTCCCACTTTGTGTATGTGGGAACCTCAATTCGTACTTCCGGATTTTTTCCTTCTTTCAAAGGGAATTTACCCATTCAAGGACTGCTACCATTGATATATAGCAGTCTCTTGTTAGTTTAACTTTGCAGAATTAGAGGCGTGGTATGGATCCATTTAATGGATTCATGCTGATGCTCTGTTACTGGCAGCGCCTGTTTGGAGCCTGAATTACTCCTTGAATTGATTATTAAACTATTATTGACATAAGCTGGTACAGACTGTGGAACACTAGTCATAGTACATACATAACAGCAAGGAATTGGAAGATCCTCGCCAAGTGGCTAATTGTTTGAATTTTAATGAATTCTTGAACCAATGTATAACCCTAGAAAGAACACTGGCAAATCTTTCTACTGTTGTGCACCAATTATATATATATATATATATATATATATTTGTAGATGCATGTATATTTGGAAGACATTTCAAAATAAGATTTTATTTCTATACTATGACATACAATTAGTAAAGTAAGCACACAACGATCTACACATTTTTAGTTATTATATAAAGTTTTGAGGTCAAATTAGATTTGTAATTTTGGGATGGAAGGAGTATTAGTTATTGGAGATATGCACAACAAAGTTAAGGACATTTTGGCTAAAGTGTTAAGTTTGGTCAATGTACATGTTTTTATAGCTTAAGATTAGGTGGTGTCTTAAATGGAACATTTTATTTGGATAGGAATTTAATTTTCTAATATGATGTGTATAAAGTTTCTTAAACTCCTGTAGGACATTAATTTATATCTAATTTGCAACCAATTTTAACCTTTCTAATTATTTTAGTAAATCTCAAAACTTCAAAATTGCCTCCAATGTGCCAAGTAAACCAACATGTTGAAGTACATCTGATAAGCTCTTCATTTTATTTTGATAGGACTTTTGGCTAAATTTATTTAAGAGATCTTATATATTTTTACAAGATATTTTTAAGAATTTATAAGATGGTAAATCTTATTTTTTATGGTATAAGGCTGAGCTATTTTTTGGTGTGAGGTTCAACTAAGATACCATGATTTTAAAAGTTTAGCTAAATATGATTTTAGTTAGGGATATTTTTTGTGTGGGGTTGGGGTGGCCTCTTGTTAATTATATTTGCTATTATGAGATTATTTTTGCCATGATAATTCTATCATTCTTGAAACAGAGCTTTGCAGTTTGCTTGTGTTTTAGTTTGATTATTTCTTTTCTGTTCAATTGTGATGACGATTTATGAAGAGGAAAATGAAGAAAGTTAAAGATATTTGATTGTCTCAATTCATACTTAAATAATTATTCTCTTCACCGACGATAGATAAAATAGGTTCAAAAAGACAATTAACTCTTGACTATCAAATGCACAAAATTCTTAGAAGTGAGAGATTAAATCATAATTAATTTAAAAATTAGGAATGATTTTCTTTTTCATTTTTTTTTTAAACTTGTAAATAGATCAAAGTTAAAAATATTTTGATTAAATTAATTTTGTCAAAATTGCCATTAAAAAATTAGCTTGGGCATGAAGTCAGAGAAAAATTTAAAGACATCATGACTTGGGTAATGAAAATGAATTTAAGTATTTCTTTTGCATTTATACACATACATAAGAAGCCCATTAATGTTCAAATTCTTGACCTCATATAATTCGTGGCATAGGATCACAAAAATGAATAAGCACTGATAATGCAGCTTTTCGACCCTGCTTCTTTTAAATTAAGCCAATAGGACTGACAAGTGTTTGCTTATCCGAAGCATCTCTTTCGTTCTATACTTAGATATGAGAAAAAAGTGGAAATAATTGTAGTTGAATACGTCATCTTCCAAAGGAAATCCATGTGGTCGTCACTTGAGTTCTTTTCGTGCAATTTTGAACTTGTTACCATATCCCTGAAAGTTCTATGCTTTTAAGGGCACAAATACTCTCATAATCCAAAATCATTGTTTTGGACGTGAACCACAACCTGGGGTTGGTCTTCCAGTTGTTCATCCAAGCACTGTTATACCTCTGCCGAATGTTATTTCTTTCATTCGTGTAGCAGATGGAAAATATCTAAACCATAAATGCGTACAAATCCACCTCCTTTTACAGCAAACAATTCATAAAATGAAGTGAAATAGAAGGCAACAATGAATTCCAAAATGCATCCCAATACTTTAAAAATGAAATCAAGTAAAACGTTTCTCCCTGAAACAGAGATTATTAAGCTGTAACCCCATAGCCGTTGTGCTTAAATAGGTGTGAATATGGAGCTAGGGTTTCAGTATGGAAGCAATATCAAAAGGTGATGGTCTATAGCTATTACACAATATTATTGAGTTCTGAATGCAGTTATAACGTTGATTGGGACTTGTAAAGTGAAAATGGGGTTTATCGAGCATCCTTGGACAGAAAATTTTGTGCTTTGACTGTTCGAGCATTGGAAAGTTCATCGCAGGAGTCGCCCCTTTCAAAAACGGCAGCAGCGCCCATCCCTGTGCCTGCAATTGAGATTTCAAATAGCTGTAAATTTGAAGATCTAGATGCATAGAAATGGGCATGCACGCAAGTATGTGATGGCGTACACACACAGAAGCAGAATATGTGTGCGTGTATGTGTGAGAGAGAGAGAGACTGACCTATACACATTGATACCACACCAAAGCGACAATCTTTGCCGCGGCGCTTCATTTCATGCAAGAGGGTGGCAACACAGCGAGCTCCTGTTTACAAAGTCAGGCAATGCATATTTGATAAGGATTATTATGCTGCTTACTATTTTCATTTTACACAAACAAGTACGCTAATCTAAAATCATTAGCTTCCAAACCATTCCATCCAAATGCAACCTAAGAGTATAGAGTATGTGGTGTTTACAGTGTCCCTAACAATATAGCTCTTCACAAGGCCATTATAATATGAATTGACAAAGCGATGCAGTAAGAACTTAGGCTTGAGAAAGAACATAAACAAGTCAGAACTTTTTCTTTTGGTGGGGGGGGGGGGGGGGTGAGAAAGAAAGGATTACAGAAATTCTAGCTCATGAGTCATCTTTAGAAGTCAGATTGAGAACACAAGTTTGCAAGCAAACAATGGAATGGCAATGCCGATCACTCATCACAAGTATTAATGGTATGAATTAGCATACAAACTGATTTACGATTTCAGTTATGAATATAAGTACCTGTTGCACCCAAAGGATGTCCAATTGCCATGGCGCCTCCATTCACATTGATCTTCTCAGGATCAAGTTCAAGCTTCTTACGGCAGTATACATATTGCGAAGCAAATGCCTGGATATCATCCATAATGAAAATGCTTGCAGCACTTCTAAACTGAAAGTTACTTCTAGTTTTTTGATGAAAAGAAATATTACCTCATTTATCTCGAAAAGATCAATGTCCCCAAGTTCAAGACCAGCAGATTTGACTGCAGCAGGAATTGCAACCGCTGGACCAACACCCATGATTGCAGGATCTACACCAACAGCAGCAAAGCTCCTGCAGGAGCAGCAAAAATGGAGGTTACTCACACTGAATGGCATAAGTTTCCGTCTTCAGGTAAAAAGTGGCTCATGTTTTTATGGAATCATAAAGACATGCTGACTATCACGTGTATAAACAGCACAGATCAGGTATATTTATAATGGACACTATCTAGAGACACCTTATGTGTCTATGACCTCAGCTTTGCCAAGTTTAGTTCTTCAAGACAATGACATGGTTATCCAGAGGGTTCTCAATCCAGTAGCGGAACATGCAAGAATAAGTTACAGTAGCAGAAACTTAAACGATAAGCATGTTGAGAACCTGTGGACCAATGAAGATAGTCAATCAGATGACTAGCACTATTCCAAGTTCCAACTTGTCCTTAAAGAACCAAATCATAGACCCTTAAACAAGGATACAGAGTCTAAACCAATTTATTTGGGAAAAAGATTGGGAACTTAAGTGTGTCTAGATCCTGGCATCTAGCAGCTTGTGCCTAAACAGGGTTTTTTCCAAGCATACATGCAAGATTCATATCGCAAACTTTCACATACCTGAATACACCAAGGATGGGAAGTCCTTTCTGCATGGCCACGCTTCTCTTCATGAGGAGCACAGCTCCAGCACCATCGCTTACCTGGCTAGAATTCCCTGAGGTACAGAGTAGAAAAGTTAGTATAGGAGAATTTATGCTTCCAGAGTAGGACTGTGATGTAGCAGTCCAATTTACCTGCAGTGGTTGAGCCATCTTTCTTGAAAACAGGTTTCAGCTTGCCCAGGTCTGCCACTGAGGTGTTTGGCCGTATGCCATCATCAACAGATATCGTAACTGGTTTCTCATCCCCAGTTTTTGGGTCCACAATCTTTTTCAAGAAAGCTAATGTTAGTGCCAGTTGAAGCATAATTAAAATGTAAATTCACACAAATTTAACCCAAAAAAATGTAAGTTGCTATACCTTAGTTTTAACTGGTATTATCTCATCCTTAAATTTGCCAGAAGCAGTCGCAACAGCAGCCTTTCTGTGTGACTCGACCTGACAAGGAAGTCCGAGAGACATCAATGACAAGATTATCTTGAAGCCACTATAATCTGGCAATGCGTATTTAACTTACTGCAGCCTGATCTTGCTCCTGCCTAGTCATGCCAAAACGATGAGCAACATTTTCTGAAGTAATACCCATTGGAAGAAGACAATCTTGTGCTTGTGCCATTGTTTTTACCTGGAATTTGTTCAATCGTGTTAGCACTCACCAGCTGCAATCTTTTACAACAGAAATTAATATAATACTGCATTATAAAAGAAGGGGAGGTTTACTCTTGGATTGACTGATCCTTCCCAAGCCATAGGATTAATGGTCATTGATTCCAACCCAGCTCCAATCCCTAATTCAAAATAGCAAAAGTCACCTAAATAACAGTGTGCAGAAAAGGGGGAGGGGGGCACATGCCTACAAAGCAAACAAAGATGTTATACCAATATCATAAAATCCAGCTTTGATAGCTGCAGCGACATCAGCTACAGCTTGAAGGCCAGATGAACATTGCCTATTCACAGTTCTAACAGGTACAGTTTCTGCATTCAAAACAATCCCATAAAATATCAGGAACATTCTTATAGCACAGAAAAGGTGCAGAAAGACAATAAGCTATAAATGTATACCAGGGAAACCGGCGTAAAATGCAGCCATCCTGCATTCACTTGCTCTTTGCGAGCCTGGTGCCAACACCGTGCCCACGACTATGTCCCCAACTTCACTTGGATTTACATTTGTTTTTTCTATTAATGCCTGTAACATCCAGCAGCAGCAAAAATAAGCATTAAAGGATTATCAACTTTAAGCTTCAGCAGAACAAGAATTAACAGGATATGGTGGCAGAAACAAACTAACCCTCAAAACAGGTGCTAGTAAGTCATCAGGATAAGTATCTTTGAAGCCGCCCTTCTTTGACTTGCACAGTGCAGTTCGATAGGCACTACACCCAAGTTAGAAAAGAAAATTTTAGGCAACAGCATCTCCAATTAAACCAATAATTTTACTTAGATAACCAGGAACTTAAGTTAAAATACATCTGAGATTAGAGATTACGTACGCCACTATAACCACATCGTCACCAAAGTCAGAAGAGCGGTGGTATGGTGCACTATCCCCTGCTGAACATATAGATGCCTGTTTGAAATAACAAAGAATTAAGTTCAAATAAAACATATAGGTATGCACAAGAATGCATAGGCCCTTATTTGTGTTGTACACAATTATGTGCAACTGGCGTGCAAAATCTCATTAAAGAAAGCATTTATAAAGATGTTCAAAGTAACGTACACACATATATAAGGATTAAAAAATTGTCCAAAGAAAGCATTTATAAAGATGTTCAAAGTAACATACACACATATATAAGGAGAAAAAATTGTCCCAAAGGATCGATGGTCTCCGCGAATATTCTGTTTTATCAGTCTCACAGTCTTGATGTGGTAGAAACACAAATTAGCACATAGAGACCACTTCTCCTGATATATCATAAAGCTATATATCAAACACATGCCAACCTTTAACGAAACAATAATTGCACTTAAATTCTTGGTAAAATTTGGACTCCCTATATTCATTTTGTTCACCAGATGTTTTTTCCATTACTAGCTTATTAAAGGTACTCGGTCTCGGCCTCCTTCTTCAGCAAAATCCTAAAATTGACTCTCAGAATTTATTAAAAAATAAAAGGGAAAAAAAAAGAAAGAAAAAAGAAAAGCGGCAATAATGTCTTTAGAGCCATGAAGTCGAGCTCTTATAATTGGAAAAGATGAAAAATTTATGCAAACTAGAAATCACTTAAGTTCCTAAATACAAAATCAAAACTTATCAGACAAATTCCCATCACACGGATAGTCAATCCACTACATAGATCATAAACCTGTGATTCTCAAAACCTTGATTGAATCAAATCGAAACGAAATTCAGAAACACAATTCAATTACATCTCAAAAAATAAATAAATAAATAATTCGAAATCCAAAAAAGATCAGAAAACTTACGGAAACTGAAGATTCGATATCTTCAAGGGACGACGAAGTGAAGGATGGACGGAGATGCTGCAGCAAAACTCTCTGCCTCTCAACCGCTTTCTCCATTCTCTTTTCTTTCTCTAAAAATTATATAACACAAAAATAAAATTCGAATCGGCTTTTGATCCGAGGGAGCTTGTGCATGTATATATAGATCTTTGGTGCGTATTGGGAACTGCGATGATGACGAGGATTTTATCCGCTATATGGGATATAGGCAAATAAATTATGTCTTTATAATACATCTATCCATCTTTATTGATATATATAAATTTTAGGGTGAATTTCATATTGCCCAAATATTTTAAATATATATATATGTGTGTGTGTTTCTCTCTTTAATTAAAAATTTATATATTTTTAATTTTACGGTGATGGTCTCAAATATACACATATATAAAAAATATCTTAGTGTAAGATTTTTATCTAAAAAATTCAATAAAATAATTTCATAGTTTTGAGTGGTGAGGCGTCTCCTCACAAATATGTGTTAGAATAACATATCATAACCACAAGTCTTAACGTAGACATGTAAATTTTTTTGGCTAATTCATCAATTTTGTATTTTTTTTCAGAATCAAGTTAAATTTTAAATAAAATATTAAATTGATGGACAAATGAAATATTAAGGCATGTGAAACAATCAAATCATATCTTGCAAAATAAGGAAACAAAAGAAGATATTTTGGTAATTTGAGTCACATCTTGTTATTAAGGAAATAAATATTAATCAAATTGTGCCACTTCATCAACTAATTATGGCGAGAAGTCATGAGGTACAAATATAAATAGGAGTTACCTAGAAGAAGCTAATGACACAATAGTTAAAGTTATAATACAATTCTGCATCAAAGCAAGGGACGCATTAAAAGAAGTTCTTTAATTTTTCAATCAAATTCAAGAAAATCATGGTGTTTAACAGTATATCAAGGTGTCACAGGCGTACAATTAAAGCAAGAGAGAAATTGGAGAAGGTTTTGCAATTCTCTTAACCAAATTAAAAAGATCTACAATATTCAAGGCATTTATCACGACGCTTATCAAATTTCGATGTTTGATCCTAGATTATGGTGCGAACTCTCGAATTAACATTATAAAATAACAAAATCAATTTTAGAGAAGAACAAAGTACTGAAATTCACCTTTAAAAATTCAAAATTTAATGCCATCTTTTTAAAAAGGAGAATTAAAAGATTAAGTTAGAGATTGTATATCCAAAATTTATAAATTTAATAAATTTTTAAATGCTCGACTTTTTTCTATCTTGTAGTTTCTATTTTACAAACACAAAATTCGTGTTACACTTGCAAGCTGCAGATCGAGTATGAAGACAAATGCCTAACAGAAAAATGAAAAAGTTGGTGGGTTGAGACGTTGAGTTGTGTCTTTTCTCTAGATTTAAAATTCTACTTTTCGTACTATTTCTATTATTTTCTTTAGATGATGATTCTATTAAATTGATTTACACTAGTCCTTGACTATTACTTAATGATTATTCGTAATAATAGCAATACGCTTATTTTACATAATAAAATTTATGTTTTAAATATTCATCTAAATACAAAATTCATTTGTGAAAATTTATAATAGTTTCCTTGAAATTAATTTGTGTATTATTAGTACAAATAATAATTTTTTAATTTCTATACTTTTCAATTATTTCAAAAGATGTTCAATATTGGAAATAAATTATTTTCTTAGTTTAAGGACAAGTTTTACATTTTAATAGTTTCAAAGAGCAAAGCCATCGAGGAAGCAAAGTGAAATTCAACCTAAATTTCTAAATCCAACTTGGGGTATTTATTCAATTTTAATCAGTCAAACTAAATGGTTAAGTTTGTTAATTGAAAATTTTGATTTTTCAAATTGGACAATAGAAAATCATTTTTAAAAAAAAAAAAACTTATAATGATGAATTTATCCTTTCAACAAGACAATATTATTCTATAATTGAAATCGAATCAATTAAATTGAAATACAAAGTGCACATTTTTGTGCATGTAAGGCGTCCATTGGAGTTCGAACTCCTGACCTCTCACATAATAGGATAAACTAATGCCATTGGGCCAAAAGCTATTCAACCAATAGAAAATCAAATTGAATCCATTCGATTGAATTAAAATCGATTCAACCTTGTCTAGTAGCATATAGTCCAATGACATCAGTCTCCCCTATTATATTGGATGTCTTGAGTTCAAGCATGAATGTGCTCCTTTGTGCACTTTTATATGTATTTGATTGTGTAACGTATACGACTTAAACTTCCAAAATACAATATACATAAGAATGAAATTACATTTTCACTCTATTAATCAAACAAAAGGTGCTAATTTGACATATACAGTACAAAATATCTCATTGCAAAACAAAACTAAATGCAGCAAAATGATCTCCAACCAACTCAAAGTAAAACTATATACATTACGCTTTCCAACCACACTTTCTAAAATACATTCAACTAAAATATTTTTTCCCAAAACAACATTGAACAAAGTCTTTATCGAGGTTTGCATTCAATTAATTATATAATAGATATAATTGTAGATTGTTTCTCTGTGATTTTTTTCCTTATTTTTTTTATTTATATATATATATATATATTAGTGTCTCATATTAGTAAAATAAATAAATTGTGATCTCTATATATAGTTTTAAGCAATTCTCATCTCTTGAGCTAATTTTTGAGGTGAGTTAAACCAAACGTCCATCTTTGATAATATATGCATAAAATTTTATTATAATTGAAAAGTTACATAATATATTTATAAATATAAGAACAATATTATTAAATTAATTAATCAATCCACCTTAAAAATTTATTATAATTTACATATTAAATTTTAAAAGTATAGATTCTAAATTGGAACCTATCAATTATCATATTAAATGGTGCATTTTATGTCGGCCAATTACTAGCACTCGCTTGACGTAGTAGGGAAAGTAAAGAAAATATTTTCTCTGAAGAAATAAAATGTAAGTGTACAAAACGCGCTTGATGGCGCGTGGGAGAAGTGGCGATGCGAAAAATCTTGAAGTGTGCGCCGCGCTCGTGGATAGAGTTGATGCCCCACAATAGATCAATTGGATTCATTCACCCAACTTGTCCGTTTCCTATAATTTAGCTCTGCGCTGCATCCTATAATCTCTCCTCCTCCAATTTTTTTTTTTTTTTTTTTTCTTCTGCAGCAATATGTTTTTTCAGGAAATTAATTATCATGTGTTTTTGGAGTAAAGTAAGAGCTGCTTGTCTAGAGCGAAAATGGTTGAGAAGATTTACGTGTAGATTATAATTTCATTGAAAAGGATGGGCAGATGGCTTACTTTTTTATTTTTTATTTTTTCGTATCATACCACTTAAATTAATATTTTATTTTAAAATATTATCATAATTTTAATTAATAATTCATATTTTGCTTAAGCACATATAAATTGAGTAATAGAAATTTTCCCGATATTATTTGACCATTCATAAATCTTTAGGAATTTAAAAACTAATTTAATATCCACTAAGAAAAGTGATCATCCTATTATAATATTAATGTTTACTTATTTTAGTTTTATTTGCATTTGAATG
The DNA here is from genome assembly GCA_018894105.1 of Jacaranda mimosifolia. Classification (NCBI taxonomy): domain Eukaryota; kingdom Viridiplantae; phylum Streptophyta; class Magnoliopsida; order Lamiales; family Bignoniaceae; genus Jacaranda; species Jacaranda mimosifolia. The sequence continues at coordinate 33,199,860 of CM032123.1, forward strand.
AAATTTCTAAATTAATAATTATCAAAAAAATATTTACAAATAATATTCAACTCGGTCATTGGAAGGAAAATTGAACTAGTTTAATTTATAACTATGTATAATCCACGACATGACAATGTTATTTTACAAATTCTTGTTATAAAGATTAATAATGATAATTTTTACTATCAAATTAAAGAACTTCATTGTAATCCTAAAAATAAGTTAAGAGTTTTCTTTATTTCTTATTAACATCTTAATTTAAGACTTGTAAAATAGTCTTTTGGAATTTTGCCAAACACTGACAACAATTTATGAGTTCTGAAATATTTTTATAAAATATTATTGAACTTATATAATAGTAAATTTTATTTTAAAATAAAATTTTGAAATCTGTAGATAAAGCAGGATTGATGACTTTTCAAAATGCTAGTAGCAATAATTTTATAATTACTATTGAACAAATTAAATTAATTTGTTAAGACTTTCAAAAATAAATTAACAATATTGTCTAGGAACTTATAACATGATGCTACTGCAAAAGTTTAACTATTGCAAAATATAAAATTACTATTCAACTTATAAAATTGCTAATAATTATAGTTTTTACCTTTTCCGTATAGCAGATCATGGAGCTCAATTTATGAGAAAAAATAATCTAAAAAAGTTTTGCTATCATTGGATTGGTAATCAAAGGAGGGCATTTGGTCAACATATTCTAGAAATCTTGAAACCAATGTTTTCAAAATTGGACCGAACAAAGAACTGGTGACGTTACTAGTTATTGGTTCAACCGATATAACGTCATAATGATGTAATAATTATATTTAATTTTATAAATATATATAATATTTTAATATTAACAAAAATTAAATCTTCCAATGATATAGAAAGAATATTATTTGAAAATTTTTAACTTACTTATTTTTAAGTACATTTTTTATAGCAAAAAAAATATTATTTCACAATTAGTCAACTATAAATAAATAAAAAATAATATTTCATATTAATTTAAGTAATAATTTATTTAATGCCTCAACTTCAATTAAAAATAAATTCTTCTACGCTAAATATTCAACATAATTTAGGAGAGATTAAACAAAATAAAACAACAAATTAAACATAAGTATTTACATATAACTACCACTTCATTAAATTTCAAAAAAATAAATTCATGTTTCAAAAAATTAAATGTCCAAAATTTTTAATCATTATCTTTCAACTCATAATTTTTTTTTATATTTTTTAAAATAATTTTTAAATTTTCAAAATAAAAAAGAAAAATAAGTGAACTGGTCGAACCGGTATCAATTTAACCAATTTTAACCGATCCGATCGATCATCGGTTTTTATACTTGAATTAGATCAGATTGATCTCTGATCATCGGTCCAATCGATCGGACCGGATCGGTTGATCCGATTCTGAAAACACTGCCTAAAACTATAGAGTAGTGATGTAATGGTTTGCTGCCCCATTAATTAAGGATCATAGTTGTATTTTAGTACTCACTGAACCCAAGGCCTGTCCGATTCTTAAAACACTGCATAAAACTATAGAGTAGTGATGTAATGGATTTCTGCCCCATTAATTAAGGATCATAATTGTATTTTAGTACTCACTGACCCCAACCAAATTTTATTGGACGAGGCTTTGGTGCTTTTCTATATATTCTACTATAGATAGATATGGATATATTTATGATAATTGAAAAAAATAGGTAAGTTTCTATATATATATATATATATATTTGGTTTGGAAAGATGAGAATATTTTACATTGACTTCTATAAAAAGGAAAAATATATTTAACTTAATCGAGTCTATTAATAACATGCCGCTTGAAAAAAATATAATGATTTTTGAGTTTATTGCTCTAAATTCTCATAGAAAAATTCGGTATGTGTCTAAATTTAACATCTTCAAAATTATGAGACTGAGAGAATCTGATATTTGACCAAAATAAAAAGTAGTAATATTGGTATTCTACACAAATTAAAGTAGTACCACTTCTGTCTTTAACTTAAATAATTGAGAAAATTTTCTCACAAAAATTTGCACCAAATATTTTTATTAATCCGTTTACAAATAAAAAAACCCATTATAATATGAAGGATGCTTGATTTAGATTTTGAAGATAATTTTCTACGCAACGTGCCATTTCAATTTTTTTTTTTTTTTTTTTGGGCTCTATGTTGTGATATATATATATATATATATATGTGTGTGTGTGTGTGTGTGTGTGTGTGTGTATTTTAATTTAGTATAAACAAAGATTCTATTTTGAAGAAGTCCAATTTAATCAATGTATAAACAAAGATTCTATTTTGAAGAAGTCCAATTTATTCAATTATAGGATAAAAAAATGGCTGATTTTATTATGTTTTCATGCTTTGCTTTTGTAATACAAGAGAAATCAAACTCAAATTAACGTTTGTGAATTGAATACTTAATCATTTTTTTTTTTTAATAATACAATGGATTTAAGCAACTAATACGTGATTTTTGTATTTCCAATTGATAATATATAAAAATAAATGATATTCAGTTGGAACAAAATTGGAGAATTAATTTTAGTGGAGATGTTGCCAAATTATGTATGAACCATACTTCATTGAACTGAGAGTGTACTGTTTGGGTGATTTGAAAAGCTTTTTAATATCTAATAGTAAAATATTTTAAAGAATTTATAAGATGTTAAAAAATATTTAATAGCTTTTTTGAAAAAATAGCTTATAAACTTCTAAAATAAGATGCTAAGATTTTGTAAGTTTTTTTTAAAATAAATAAATAAATAAATAAATAAAGAGTTCATAACTTAATTTTAAATATTAAAACCTTTTTTTATTTTTAATTATATTAATTACAAAATTTTATCCAAACTTTTAAGATCTTATTATTGAAATAAAATTTAGCCTCTAAAAGCTAACTCTAAAAACATCCAATAGGATGTAAAATTTTATATATATTATATATATTCTTTTTACATAAATTTAGTTTAACACCTCTAAACGGATGATAATTACTCTTGATAAAAATGCATATTTTCATTCTTTGAGAAAAGGATTGAAAATGTACGGCTGTGATTGTTTGTGAGATTATATCTTATTTTCCATGTTTCTAAGATTTTTGGGTTGTTTTGGTGTTTGAGAGATACGATAAATGAGAAATGAAGTTGTGAGATAAAATATTATGATTATAGTGATTTGATGGGTCGATGTGATGTGAGATTGTAAATGATTGAGAGATTGTTTATGAGATATATTTGAAAGAATGAGATTGTTTTATGAGTTTTTGGTTTGTGGATTTGTTTGGGATTCATAATATTTTTTTTAAAAATAAAATTAATTTATAAATTTAATAAATTGAATATAACTTAATGTTTTTAAACAATATACCATGAATTAACTTGGTAAATTCCAAATCGGTATGGGTAAAGTTGATTTCTTTCCCAACAATATTTCTACAATTTTTTTGGATTTTTTTTTTTATAGTAATTTGGAGATTATTTTGAAATATTATGTATCATCCCAAATTGATGCATAATATATGTTAAATATTATGTATCATCTCAAATTAATGCATAAAATATGTTATTATTTTACATTGTCCTTGTAAGGGGAGAGAAAAAAATGATGAATTTTTTTAAAAAAATCATTTTCATAAAAAAAAAGTTGATAAAATTTAATAATTTTATGGGTTATGGATTTGTTTGGCATTTTTTTTTTTAAAAAAAGTGTAAATTAACTATAAATTTACTAAATTAAAAAACTATTTGAAAATTAATTTAGTTAATTAATTTTGAGATCAGCATCTCTTAGGAGTTCATCATTATTGTTTATTGTGTTATGAATCAGACTTTCGATTAACTCGAAGACGATAAAAAATCCATCATCTCCTTTTAATGTTGAGAGTGTCGACTCTGCCCAGAGCTAAGCAATTGCCAAATAGGCTGCCGACATCGGTGGACTCGTACACTACCGTGTCCACTGCAAAGGCGAAGTATTCGGACTCGTTGTGGTGGACCTCCTCCGTGCGATGGTGGATTTGGCCAAACAAGAGCAAACATAAGCATAAAGGAGAGAATCAAATTTGGAGAGATTATCTCTACAGTGAAGCTGGACAGTGAAGACAAAGGATAGAGAAAAAGTGGAGAAGTGAAGATAAAGGAGAGAGAAAAATTGGAGGTAAGTCTTGTAAGTGTGTCTTTGAGGTATCTGCCCATAAACTCTAAAGATCAAGAATTGATTTTACATCCAAACGCATCTTTGCTCGTGTTTCATGTTTTAAAGTCAGAAAAATGAGATTTTAACCCATAAGCAATCGCGACCTACATTATCCCACATTATTTTCAATGAAAATGAGAAACCTAAATATGTTTCATTCTTATTGTGCTAAGAAATTGAAAAGTGATGGGTGAAATTGAAAGCGCAACCAAACAAAGTTGATGCCAATACGGTTTTTATTTTCATTTTTAATTTTCAATTTGCACTTTTTTCATGTATATAAGTTATAACAATGAAAATGTGTTCTTCATTATTCTTTGTGTGAAAATAAAAGTTATACATATAAGTTAGTGATGTAAAATATTGATTTCACAGCATTAAAAGTGATAATTTTGAACATGAAAGTGATAATTTGTGGGTTCTAAAATTTTTCTTATGTCATATCAATTAAATAATTTTGGATGAGATTACTATTTAATATATTATGGTCCCATTATTTTTTCAATGTCACTTCAATTAAATTATGATGGATGAAAATTATTATTTGGTTTTATAGGCCCCATTATTTCATAAAAATAGAAAAAAATAATTATTTAATTAATTAGTTGATTTAATTTAGTTATTTGTAAAAGTGGAATATGATTGCCAGGAGACAAATTAGGTACATTAAATCTGAAATTTATGGTAATATCTACCAAAGTGAAAATACATGGTATTTTTTATTAAAGATGAATAAAACAAATAAACTTTTAGTGTTCTATATGACAAAAAAGACAAGAATAAAAAAGTGAAAAATTCTCATATTTAAACGATATTATTAATTATTTAGTTTATTTTAGAAATAATATTAATTAATTTGAAAATGATGGTTACAGGTATTAAAGTAAAAATACATGGTATTTTATTAAAATTGAATAGAACAAATATGTTTATGGTTTTTTAAATGATAAAAAAGGCAAAAATAAGAAAATAAAAAAAAATGTCATCGTTAATTTACATTCTATCAAAGATATCACCGCTTTCTGTTACTATACATAATAATAATTATTTTTAAACCTATAATACATATTTTGTCAAAGTGTGGATCACATTATTAGTGTTCAATCTGATGCTCTATTAATTTAAAAATAATTAAATTTTACTACATAAAATTTCACTTTTTATCCTCATAAATAGTACGATCCGTATTAAATTTACTAATAATTTTTTATTCTAATATAATTCAAATATGTGATGTGAAGTAAGTATTGAGACCTATTATATTAGATAATAAGATCTCATCCAACAATTTGATTGGTATGACATTTAAAAAATAATGAAACCACAAAATAAAACTCTTATATTAAAATATCATTTTCAATACAACAAGTTAATATTCCTAACAAATTTATAATAGAATTCATACAAACACTAAAAACTTTGTTTGGTGATACTAATTAGAATGACATCAATTGGAGATCATAACTCCATCAAATCAGAAAAATTCTCTTGCTATAATATTTGTAGATAACAAAAATAATTGCACTATTCACTGACCACTTTAGGGCTTTTCTTTTCTTTTCTTTTCTTTTCTTTTTTTTTTTTGTTTCCTTCTATTTCTAATCCTAATACATCTAGAGTTTGTTTGCTTCACATGATAAGGTATGATAGATATATTTTCAAACTTTATCTTTTGTTTGCTTCACATTTTTATAGCCCATGATACATTTGTGGCTCGAGATGGTATCATGGGTCAAGTTGGTTTATAGATCAGACCAAGATGGTTTGATCCGTTTTTCATCTTTTTAAATCTGATATGATAAGGAATGAAAAAAGTCATTCTTACCCCTCATATGAAAACCCTAACCATCATTTTGAAAATTTACATTTTTAGAAGTTAAGATATATTGGATATTACAAAGTGCAAACATACTGAGCAATTTTGCCAACCAAATATTATATAGTGTCAAGTGTGGGATATCATCAATTTTTAAAATCAAAGCAAACAATAGATTACATGGTATTGGATACCATTTCTAGCTTATGTATCATTAAGGCTTGTTTGCTTCATTGGATAAAACTTGATAGATTCATTTTCAAGCTTTATCTCTTGTTTGCTTCATATTTTTATGGCTCATGATACCTTTGCGGCCCAACATGGTATCATAGGCCAGGTTGGTTTATGGATCAAGCCATCTCGGCTTGATCCATTTTCCATCCTTTCAAATTTGATCTGATAAAGAATAAAAATGACATTCTTACCCTCATAAAAATCCTATCCTCAACACCTTCTGCCAAATTTTGAAAATTTACCTTTTTAGAAGTTAGGACATTTTGGACATTGTAAAGTGTAATCATATTGAGCAATCTTACAAACCAAACATTAGATAGTATTAAGTATGGGATATCACTAATTTTTAAAATCCAAGCAAACAATAGATTACATGATTTTTGATACCATTTCCAGCTTATGTATCACTACCATATTAATCCCTTCTAATCATATAAACTCAAGCAAACAAGCCCTTAGTATATGAATTTTGCCTAATTCTATATATGTCCAAGCATATATAGACTATTTGGAAATGGATTTCTAAATTCAAAAGTAGCTTTACAGAACCTGGAGAATGAGAGATGAGCACGTTTGTTTTTGTTTTCACCACTCATTTTTATTTTCAACATAATTTATAAATAGAAAATTATTAATTTTTAATCATTTTCACTTAACATATTCCTTATTTTCATTTTCAACTTTTTCTAGATTTACCCTGCTATCTTACTGCATCATCAATCAAATTCAAATTTGATTTAATATAAATACCCATAATCACTTTAAAATTAATAAAATATACATATGTTTTAAAAAATAAGTCTTTTTAAACATAAAAAAATATAAATAACCAACTTTTTAACCTATACCTACTCTAATTATTATTTTCCAACAAATCATTCGAATGCAATTTCATATTCATTTTCAAATCATAACTATTTTTTTAACTTTTGAAAATGTATGAAAATGAAAATGGGCTTTGAGAACATAATCATCTACTTTCTAATTATCAATCAACTACATATACGTTTTACTTACAGTGGAATAAGTATCTCATCTTTTAGCCTATAATGCACGGACACTACATAAAATCATCTTATGCAGTATTAGACACATGTTGGATACAGATACGGTTTTGACAATGCCCAATACGTGTCAGACACGACAATAAAGTGTCCGAAAATTAAAATAAAAAGATAAAATCTGACATGGTGTCAGACATGGCTAAAGGGCGTGGGTAGGGCTTTTTTTTTTTCTTTTAATTTTATAAAATTTAAGAGCTAAGAAATAATTACAAAATAAAAACTTTTTAAATGACTAATGAAGTTAGTAAAAAAACTCACTATTATCATAGTATCCTAATAAATTTGGATGATTAGACACACTACAAGAAAAATAAAAATTATAAAAAAATAGTAAGTGATAATTGAAAACTTAGGCTATATATATATATATAAGTAACAAAAAGAATTTTGTTCTATCACAATAATAATTTTTACAACTTAATAGTGGCAAAAATTGTATTTAAGTTATCACCATGGACAATTGATGGCATATCTTTAATGATACACATAAATCTTTTCAAATGTTATTAGTTACAATTTTTATATTATCACTTACTTTTTTATAACTAATATTGCATTTTTTGTACTGAAAATTTCCATTATACAATTTAGATGAAGTCTAATACTTATTCCTATTTAGGAGATTCATTATTGATTTGAATTTAAAATATATTTATTTAATGTTTCGTGTTGATTTTTTTTCACTTTGCTTTGGTATATATTTTATATTATATACATTAATATAATTAATGAATATTTATTTATATATATATAATTATATATATTCTGATAGTTGTGTCGGTACCGAGTTATGTCCTAAAATTTTAAAATTTAATATATTGTTGTGTCCGTATCGGTGCATCATAACTTTTAACTCTATTGGATCTCTTTGGTTGGAGTGCGGTTGATATAACCGGCAGCCTGTTTGTTATCTCTGTAAAGAAGTCCTTGCCCATGGATCAATCGACCAGCATTCTTCCATTAGCTTTCTCCACTCGGGATCACACCGTTCTGGGATTGGTGGCCAGTGTGTTATTTACAATTCCACCTCCATGGAGAGTGCAAAAACAGAGTCCATATCAAGTTTTACTTTTACATGACATGTAATCCAAATAAATTAGGACACAACAGGATTTTGAGCAAAAGTGTGGCTCTTCTCCTGTCAGAATCTCCCGCATTGCTATGCCAAAAGAGAAAGCATCTGCAGGATGATTCATGTTTTAAGACAGTAGATATGAGATTTCCATGTTAGAACTTTCTTCGAAATCCAGAAAATTAAGAATACGAGTGGAAATTGCTTATAGAGGTCCAACGTTCTCAGAAATGCTGCTGCTGCTCTGCTTCCGTATAATATATAGCTTCGGAACCATCCAAGGAAGTGTTCTTCTAGCACCACCAGAGTCCAGACACAACAAGAGTGCTGTGTTGTGTTTGATTCTTGATAGTCCAAAGTCACCAACCTGAAAGACAAAACAACAATATTTCGTTTCCTTTGGATTTGATCGAATTAAAGACCATAAGTTTATATTTGAAGCAATTACCTTGTTGACTGGCAAGTTAAGTTGTCCCAATATTTTAAATCAAAATGAACAATTAGTATTTCTCAAATGTAAGTATGTATTCCAAGCCAAAAGCAGCATCCAGTGCAATTACAGCCTTTTTACGCCGATCAAGTCCTCTGTAATAGTTTTAACAATCAAACTTGAGTTTTTTTAATTTGTTATGTTGTTGAGTTGGACGAATCAGTTTATCTTGTTCGGAAGATTTCCCAGCAGAATAATTCTCCCGCTCCCCGCTCCCCGCTCCCCTCCACTTTCCATGATATACAGTTCCATATGTACCAGATCCTATATAACTCCTTTAGGTCTGCCCAGATGACCATTCAGTCACAACTTACGATATATAATCAAGATTTCATTGTAGGAGAATATAGCATAAATACCAAAAACAAACAGGCAATTTTTATTTTTATTCCAGAAATTAAAACACACTACTACAGATATAAGTAAAGACTAAGGAGGGACACTAGTGAAAGAATTAAGTCCCATGTGGCCTCCACAATTTAGCTGCAGGAGTTGAAAAAGTTGCAGCAACAAGACTAGCTACTTTGCAATGGCATATGTTCTTAGCCAACCCACAATTTAGATGTACAATTAAATTTTGGGATTTGGTTGAAATTATATATCTTACTGGTAAAATATGATACATCGATCGAGTCCCCTTAACATAGTATGCTGCTTCAAGTTTAGAAGCAATTAGGAAATTTTCGTATCTAACCTTCAGTATTAATAAAGTAATTTCGGGATTATTATCAATTCAGAAAATGAAATGCCAAATTAGAGAATCATTCCCCAACTTAGATTATAATCATGATTCATCCTCTGGCAATTAATACAACTTAACTGGACTGATGAACTACTGTGATTGATTGGTTGTTACTTCCAAGGAAGGCTAGCTGTATTACAGTCAATTGCATCATAATTAAGGGATATAATGCTTCAATCCAGGCCACTGTTTGCTTTTTGGCTCTTGATGAGAAATTCAGGGTCATTTGGGCGTACATATTTGCTAATTTCTGGGAAACTCCTCAGTCCTAATTTCTGGCCCGCAGCTCCGATGTAAGTGGGACGTCAAGATACCTATGTCATTAAGACAATACATACACAAGTCATATTTACAAATTCATCAATGATTGGAATGAGTAGAGATACAAATGAAAATTTATTACAATACTTACTAAAATTGATCATGATTTAGCTAAGAATCATTTTCACGCTTCTACCAGCTCAATTTTCTTTTATGTAATTAATATTCGTTTGGTACTATTAAACAAATAGAAAATTGTTTATGAGTACCAGCTTTTAACATTCAATGCTTTTATAATGCTATAGTGGGGGTACAAACATCATGCGTACGAACATCAAGTAAATAAATAAAATATATATTGTATGTATAAATTTCCCCCAAGAATTTGATATTTTTTTTTTGTAGCACATTCAACAGTACACTTATGTCCCCCCCCCCCCCCCCCCCCCCTATCAAGTACACTTATACCACACATTCTATTGATAGAGATAAGTAGGGTCCCAATTTTACATCAACGAAGTTCTTATTCTCTTACCCGATAAATGAGTTTAGAAGGCACAAAGTATGTGAAGTTTAGCTGATTCACAGTTAATTATTTTTATAAAAAAATATTTAATATAAACATTATATATGTCTAATGAAATAAATGATAAAATATACATTAAAATTAGAAATTCATAGCGATTCTTTTAAATATTTACATACCCACGCAGAGTAAGAAATTATTAAAATTTAAAATTTAAATCTCACGTATACAAATATAAAGGTAATGCTATTAAACTGATTCACCACTCAACAGAGAATTCAAAGCAATGAAACATATTAAGCTTTACCTGCCAATCTACCATGAACATAGTGTCCAGACAAAATTCATGTTAAGGAAGGTGCATTGAATAGCATGTCTTTTTCTGACCAAAAGCAATTTTAGTCACCATTTCTCATTCTTGTCAATCATAATTTTGAATTAATAAAGGTCTTCTAGCCTCAGATATTTCCAAAAGCAAAACAAAAATCAACAAAATACTCTATGAACTTGGCTGGAAAATTTGCTGAGTCTGGAAAAGCTCTGCAGGTCAAGCTGGAAAATTTGCTCAGTCTTTCCAATTTACCCCAGAAGATATAGCTTGGCTGAGTCAGTTTTATCTTATCCCATAGTTTTCACTATCTATTTTATTATTTTGAAGATAAATTGTTTAGATCTTTTATGTTCTATATATACACAATCAGCTTTCTGGATTACAAGAACAATGGTTAAAATGCTATGAACGAATGGAAAGCAGAATCTATATCAGAATCTTGGATTTCCATACAAAATTACTATTTGTTGCTGGTAGATGTAGAAATACACGTTAACGAAACAGTTTGATTTTCAGACGGTTTTCTTCTTGTCCTAAATCAAGATTTTGGCTGCTGGCTTGTCACAGAGAGATACAAACCTCAACTTGAGAAAAGCAAAATGCCAGGGGAAAGAGGGGATGATGGTCAAGAAGTCACTGTTTGGATTGACCAAATGCTCAATGACTTCTCATATGCATCCTCAAACCCCTCTATCTACAAAGTAAGTGATCGTCTACGCAGCACAAATGACAAGGCATATGATCCAACGATCATCGCCATCGGCCCATTTCACCGTGACAAAGGCAACCTCAAAAACATGGAGCACCTCAAGAAAAGATACCTCGAAATGCTACTTGATTCTAGGGGAGAATCAAGTGTTGAAAGATATGTTAACGTGATCATAGGCTTAGAAGAAAGAGCACGCAAATGTTATGCGGAAGAAATCACACTGGGAAAAGATGAGTTTGTGCAGATGTTGCTTCTTGATGGCGTTTTTATCATTGAATTTTTGCACGAATACGATCAGGTAGTAGACAAAGGGAAAGTGGTGGAAAAGGATAATCCTATTTTCCAGTTAGGACATATTAAAAGTCATCTGCTTCATGATCTGATCCTATTTGAGAATCAAATTCCTTTATTTATTCTTGAAGAGCTGCTCAAATTAGTTCATGATAAAGAGAAAATCAGCGATCTAATCTGGCCTTTAGCACCAAGTGAAGTCCCAGAAGGAATATCATTACAAGTTCCTGATGCTGATCATCTCCTCGGCTTAGTATGCTACGTTAAATGTTCATCGTTTGATCAAATATGTTGTCTTAAACCTGACAGTGATCATGTTATGGAGAATATAAACTCTGCCACAGAGCTGAAAGAGGCAGGTATTGTTTTCAAGAAGTCTAAGGATGAAAGGAGCAGTTGGTTGGACATCAGATTCAAGAAAAAAAGAATCCACATTCCCACATTAGATATTTCAGACATAACAGAGTCTTGGCTTAGAAATATGATTGCATATGAATACTATCTCCCACACAATGCTCCAAAATATATCACAGATTATACATATTTCCTGCATTGCCTAATCCATGCTCCAGGGGATGCACAATTGCTGAGGCGTTGTGGGATCATTAGCAACTGGTTAGGGGGAGATGAAATGGTTTATCATTTGATCAACCAACTGGGAAGCAATGTCCAAATTTCAGAAAAGTTCTCGTACTCGGATGTTTTTCATAATGTGAATCGGCACTGTGGGCATCGAAGGAATAGATGGATTGCTATATTGAGGCGCGACTACTTCAATAGTCCGTGGAAATTGATCTCCTTAGTTGCAGGCATTATATTGCTTGCGGTTGGTATAGTCCAGATGGTTTTTGCTATCCTCTCTTACTGTAAGTTAACTAAATTCCCTTTTCACTTCTCGGTTTTACTTTACAAGAAAGAAAAAATTACAGTAAATTTTAAAGTATTTCAAAATAATAGTAAGAGTACCATGCTCGAGTTTGGAAAATTAAAAGTAGAATCCCAACTCACGAACATGTCAAAACAATTAAAATTCAATTAAAAGTTGAAAAATATTTTTTTAAAGTTATTGCAATTACTTCCAGAATACTCCCTAGGTACTATAGATTTAACTATTTAGTGAGAGATTCTAGCCCGTTTGGATATGTTCTCATTTTCATTTTCTATTTTCTAGTTTCAATATTTTTAAAAGTTAAAAAGTTAGTTATAGTTTTGGAATAAAGATGAGTTTGTCTTTGGATGTTTTGTCTGAAGATAGTGATATTTAAGTAATTTCAAACTTTTAATACATAAAAAAACGTGTTTTTTTTTCTTCTAAATATTATATATTTTAAATTTTTCAAAACAATAGTGGGTTCTTTATATCAAATTGAATTTGAATTTAATTGGTGTAATAATAGAATAATAAAGTAGATTTATGATAAAAATGAAAATGAAAATAAGTTGTATTTTCAATAAAAATATAAAAAAAATTGACAACTTTCTATTTTGAAATATTGAAACAAATGAAAAGGGCTTGGAAATGAATCCGAACGGAGCCTTGAGTTTTTATTTTCTTTTTTCCTTGGAACCAAAAGCTAAGCATCCTTTGAAAATGCATTTGCATGATACGGTTATGGGGCATTGAATTATTGATTTGAGAAATTCTTATTTTGTTTTGCAGGCAACGATACCAAAAAGGGCAGCTGATTTTTGCATGGAAAGCAGCTGAAGGAAAATGCAGTATAGAAGCTTGATGCTGCAAATAGTACTTCTTCTGTAAAATCTTTCTATGAGATTATCTTCAATCCGTTAAGAGCCAGGATTTATGTTTTATTATTTTGATTTTAGGCATAAGACACCCTTTATTCTAGTTGCCAAAAGGTCTCAAGTATTAGCGTTTTATTGTAAGTTCATGTTTTTCAAAAAAAATAGATATTTATGTAAAGTTTTACCTCTTAACTTTCGAAATATTTTAATTTTTAAAGACGATATAGCTCAACTTGTATGAGCTTTAGTGCTCTTGCTTCATTTTTGCCTTGAAATTAAATTTTATAGAATGAAATCATACGCCTGATCATGAATTTTAGTGACAAAAACATATATTTATCTCTCAAATTAATTGAATTTTATTATGCTTTTTCCTAAAAGTAAAAAATTGTGAAAACTTGTAGTAGAAATTGGGTAATTTGACATATTTATTTCATTACAGAAAGATTAGTGAGTTTCTTTACAAGTAAAAGATTTATGAATTTTATCAATTTTGATGCATAAGGGCATTTCTCAATGGCAAATATTTTCTAAATTCTGGAAGATTGGATTAAGAAGGCAACAATGTACGTAACATAGCACAAAAGAGTGGCTAACAAAGGATCCATAATTGCAGCTGCTACACTCGATGGTGGCAAAGTAGGCGACGCTTTATTTCCCTGTCATATTGCCAAAATTTTGAGTCAATAGCTGCTCGAAAAGACAATTAACCTCTTATACCTTTGACTAAGGATGTAAATGAGTCAAACTCGATTACAGACTCGAGTTCAAGCTCGATGAACCTTATTTTTGTGGCTTGACCACTAAACAAGGACAAAAATGTTGAGCTTAGCTCAATCAATGAATAATCCGAACAATTCGAACATTGAATAAAATTTATAATATTAGTACATAATAATTGTTCAACTAATATGTAAAAAATATTTAAAAATAAAAAAATTACCGAACAATAGAGTTTGAGCTCAAGATCAGCTCCTTATAGAGCTTGAGCTCGAGTCAAGATACAATCAAGTCACCTTACGAGCTGGCTCGATTCATCCTACATTCCTACTTGTGACAAAAAAAATTTACTTTTGAGTATTGAATAATTTATCAGCTCATTGGGGAAAATTGTATGCAAAAAATAGATATGGGAAAAAATGAAAAACAAACAAAAAATTCGAAGAATCATTGTGCCTTAGAATTTTTGAAAGAAAGAATATATTTGATTTTATCTCTGTTTTGCTTTCGACATTTTCAAGGTATTCAAAGCCATAATTCGATATCATCTTGCTATTCTCTTCATAGAGGAACGTACCTTTGATCCGATGGAACATAACTCAGGTTGCCGTACAATGTAAATTTGATCACCATGGCTGTTTTCTTGGTAAATGTCCTGATTCCTATGCCATGTCCATAGTGCATACGTCGAATTCACAACCTGCATAAGTATAGTTCTAGGCATAAGTAGAAGAATACAACTGTCTCCGCCAAGACATATATATCAGAAAAGTATTACTCTATATCACAGATACCAACAACTGCAGCAACAAGTTTAAGAAAAAACAGTTCAGATTGTTCTAATAATCTACTTATAATGAGATTGTTCTTTTCAGCAGTCGTATTTTTCTACCTAACTATGAACAATATTTCTTTACCTCAAGTATGCCATGCCCAAAGCTGCTTTCTCTATAGGCACTCCATTCAGGTTGTCTGTCCCAGCAGAATTTGCCTTTTGCAGGTCCAAATGAGAAGTTCATGTGGCATACACTTCCAAACTCAGGTATATTGTCACCAGCAGAGGGGCACTTTCCTGGTTCATCTGCATGATCAACGTCAACTTTCTCAATATTACCCCCGTCTCCAATTGTTATGTACACTGGTCCGCATGGATCCAATGTGTAGTTGTAGACTCTGTTCATCCGCTCATAGGCGTGCACCTGCAAGGTCAATAATGTCACTTCACATCTAGAAAACTATTTTTTTTCTCTCTCTCTCTCTTTTTTTAATGAGGATCATGGCCGGTTCCCCAGCTGCCCCTAAGGAAATCAAACCTGTGACCGATCTGTTTACAAGAATGGAAGCTTGCCACCAAGCTACCCATTCGTCCCATATAGGAAATTAATGATTTGATAAAATTATGTACTACTACTACTAGCTAGTTTATATTTAGGAAATGGAATTTGTATTAACTTACATGACCAGAAAAGACAATATCAACTCCATATTGATAG
This sequence comes from Jacaranda mimosifolia, assembly GCA_018894105.1. NCBI lineage: Eukaryota > Viridiplantae > Streptophyta > Magnoliopsida > Lamiales > Bignoniaceae > Jacaranda > Jacaranda mimosifolia. The sequence continues at coordinate 33,215,557 of CM032123.1, forward strand.
AGAAGTGCTTCCATTTGCAATCTCATGCATTCAAATTCTTGATAGTGTGATGAGTAGCTATTGTACCAAGGCGGATGCCATGCAGCAACCAGCCAAGGAGTTGTGTTTCGGTCCAAATTCTGAAGGTCTTTCTTCAGCCAAGCATACTGAGAACCTTAACAAGTGATTAGGCAAATGCTTGTAATTAGCCTTTACTTGGCAAAGATTTCCTTGAAATACAGTTGCAATTTATACAAACTTCACTTCCAACTAATGAATCAGTCACCTGTTTGATTGTAGTCCACATATGCCCCCAGCATGATAAAATGTACACCTCCAGCATCGAACGAGTAGTAGAAGTTACTGTTGGAACCAGACTCGTTTGAAGGAACAGAAAATCTTGTTATATAAGACAGGAATGTAGCGTCGGCAGCTTGAGGCTCAATCTCATGGTTTCCTTCGATAACCATCATTGGGACTCTTGATGTCAGGGGCTGCATGAACCTGGTATTTTGGATCAGTCTAGATCAATCTAGAACTAAGTTTAATTTCAATATAATTAGATATAGAAAGAGGAAAATGGATGTGGCCTAAAATAAGTCCAAGATAGATACTTTTCAAATCTATTTAAAGTAATAGAGTTTTTACCTTCCCCATCCATCCCAACGAGGTTGATATGTTTCTCTAATAGGTGAATCAGGAAACTCACAAGAATAGCAAGAAGCTCCCTTCCCTCCAGTAGTGATATACTGATTTGCATAAGTTAAGTCTCCAACCATCAAAATGATCGAAGGATCATTCGTGATGAGATGATCGATGGTGGTCGTAGAATTGCTTGTAAGACCTAAATCTCCAACGAGTGCTATCCGAGGAGGATACTTTCCGGAGCTGGGCAGTGGCAAGGTTTCAAACACAAGCTCCTCGCTCATTGCAGCTAAAGAACTATCCCCACACTTGTAATAATACTTCGTCTCGGGTTCAAGTCCTACGAAGAAACCTTAATCTCACTCTTCCAATATTGTCTTAAAAGAAACAACGACCAAATTACAAGAATCTCCCATATGTTTTCAGAACATATCAACTGTATATAGTTTAAAGAACCATTATCTTGCAACTTGGCGATATGAATATCATATACCAAATAGAAAACAGGACATGGGGCATCTGTCAAAATACCATTTGTATTCAGCAGATACTAATGATGTTTTTCACAATAAATGAAGTTAAGACAATCTAGATCGTCTAATCCAATAGTTTCAATAAGATAAATCATTGTATTGTACTAGAATAATTTAAGCATATGAAACACCTAAAATTTGAAATTCACTGTCATGCTAAAAATTACCGTCAATCCTCACATGATGAATAATGCCAGAGGTGTAATTCCAGAGCCCATCAAATGGATACAACTGACTATAAACCACAGAAACCCCACTTCTTTTTGCAGTATACTTCCCACTTTCCTTCCCATACCACACCTCACTAGCCACAGTTGTTGGATCAACTGGTGTCACATTGAGCCCACTCTGTGCATCCCCTTTTCAGAAAAAATAAAAAGCAATTTTTTATAATAACAATAATTCCTAAAAAGAAAACCATAATCATTTAAAAAGGAAAAAAGAAAAGGACAATACCAGTGACCCAAGAAACCCACATTGAGGTTGGAGTAGACAATGCAAGAGCAATCTGTTCTGGGAAATTTGAGGTCACATTTTTCCTGAGTCTTGGATGATTCATAGGCAAATCATCACTGCCGCGGCGCAACGAAGGATCGAACCTGCGAGTTACAGGCTCAAAAGGGCCATCTAAGGTTGTCGGAACATGCTGGGATGATGCAGCCACCACCATGTTTGCGAACATAATTATCAGAACAAGCGAATCCGAAGAGATTTTACAATCCTCCATTTTAAGTGTTTTTTTTCTTTTTCGTTTGCTTTGAGATTGTATTGGAGTCATGGGTGATGATATTTGAAGATTGAGTAAATATATGGCTAACATGGAGGGATGAAAAGTGATGATCAGTGCAGGAGCTTACTGCTTTTGAAAGCTATTGTGTTTTTACTTTTTAGCCAACAATTTGAGGTTTGGAATATTCTGGTCCAGCAGCAGAGATGCTGCAAGTTCTCTTAGTTTGACTAATGTAGCGTTTATTCCTAAAAAGACAACATAATGAAAAAGGACAAGTGAACGTAGATACTTTAGCAACTAAGATATTAAATTTTATTTTAAAAATAAATTTTTAAATATTTGAATAAAATAATAATAATAATAATAATAATAATAATAATAATAATAACAATTTTATGAATATTGTCAAAATTAAAGGAGTAATTATTATTTTTTTTTTTAAAAAAGTTGAAAACTTAACCGTTTATTTTTCTAAAAGAAATTTATAAAATTCTAATATTTTATTTTCAGAGTTAAAAAATTTATCTTTTGAAAATTTTATCTAATACTTTATCATATCTGATAAACTATTAACATCTTATCATATTTTTAAAAATTTATAAACTCGGTCTCTTTTGAAGTCACATAATTTGTATTTTGTTACTGAAACAAGAGGAATAGAAGAAGATGGAGGTGGAAAGGTATTTTCTTGGTAGCGACCTGCTGATTTGTCCAAATTCAGCCCATGCTATGTGAATCTTGTGAAAATCTTTGTCCATTACTAAAAATTGTACTTGCCTAGTATGGCTTGACATCCATACTTGTAATAACTACAAGCCTAAATGAAGTTAAAGTACTTGTCATATGTGTATATATACATATATGGATAACTTAATTAAAATTCTGCGTTGTCAATTTCAACATTTATTGCTTCTTCTGACTTATTTTATTTTCCATTTTATGTAAGATAAAGCCAAACTATTTATTTTGTATTATGTAAAATTTTCAGATCTTTCTAGTTGTTATTCCCTTGTTTTATTATTAGTTTACTTTAATCAAACAGGGGTTTGAAGAAAGTTGGGAAATAAATTGCGTATTATCATACCAAAAGAGTAATTGAGAGTAGGGGTGGGATTTGGATTTAGGTTTGGGGGTACCCGATCCGATTTTATTGGGTATTTTTCATTCGAGTCGGGTATTTTTAATCCCCAAATCCAATTGGATATTTATAGGGGTATTCAAAAAAAATTGGGTGGGGTATCGGGTATTGGTTATTAAAATAATAATAATAATAATAATAATAATAATAATAATAATAGTATTATACATTTATACAATTTTTTTAATGCGTATGTTATTGTTTTGTATTTGTTGTAACTTGTAATACTTTAAATATTGAATATTTGATTCGGTTTGTAATGTATTTGGATAATGATTAAACTTTGTTGGTTTTATTTTGGTATTTGTTCAAATATTTGGATTCAATGCTTTTGTGAGTTGTGACTTGTGATGAAATATTATTGTGATATTGTGAAAATTATAAATTTGTGATGACTAGAGGATGATGATGATATTGACAAAATATTATTGTCAATATATGGTGTATATCATATATTAAACATTAATGTTTATATTTAAGTTTTAAAATTACATATTATGTGGGATTTAGAATTTGTGAACAATGAAATATAATGCTATTAATTGCTTCACGGTGAAAATAAATAATAAATTAACAAAATTTAATTTTATCTATTAAAAATATATATAAAAAAATTAGTGTGGGTTTTGGGGGTATTTGATGGGAGTACCCCCATCAAATGGGGGTTGGGACTCGGGTATCAAAAATGATACCCGAGCTCTCAGGTATCTGCAGTGGGGGAACCCCCCGAAACCCCCCCGCCCACCCCTAATTGAGAGTTAACGGTGTCATATCATTTCTTCAAATAAGAAGGTAGAGTATACTTGCAAAACTCACAAGTCGAGCTAAACCAACTCCACTCGAGCTCAACCTACTTCGAACTCGAGTTTAGTTAAATCAAACTAAATTGAGCTTAATCTCTATTTTGAGCCGATCACAAATTGTCTGTATTTATTTCGAGTTTGAGTTTGGGCTTACAATTATACAAATCTCAATTGAAAATTCGAGTTTAATTTAGTTCAACTAAGTTTGGATTATGTGTGTGTGTGTGTGTGTTTCAAACTTGTGTTAAAGCACAGAAAAAATTTCAATCGTAATTTGGCTTGACCAATTACGCCCCTAGTTAACATTATTACGGGGGGGTATTGGTTTTAGGATAGAGGTAACATTGAGAAAGTAAAATTATCTTTGAATTTTATATTTTGATCAAACAAGTTAATTGAAAAATTAAATTCAAATATGCATATATGATAAAACTTAATCGGGCGAAAATTTAGAAGAAAAGCTTAGAATTAACCATGCATAAGATTTACTAAAAGAATTTGTGTATAATCAAAATAAATATTCGAGAGATCATCATAGTATTTTGTTCTTTGAGAAAAACTACATTTTGAAATATACATTATCTAACACCATGATTGGGGTAAGGATTTTGGTAAGGAAAAGAAAAGAAAATGTTAAGAAAATAATTTTAAATGTTTGGTTGATAAGGAAAATAGTAAGGAAAAAAAAAACTTGAAGGAAAACATAATAGAATTTTAAAAAAATTATTTTCCTCCTAAAATGGTGAGGAAAATGATAGAAAAGCTTATAAGCACTCTCTTCTTCTTCAACAATCACCATCTTCATTTCTTTCCTCTTGTTTTCATTAAACAATCAAACAAATTCGAAATTTCATATTTCTCTAATTTTATTTTCCTTGTCTAACAAAATCCTTAAATCAAATAAAGTGTAAATATTTCCTATAAAGAAAAAAAATCAATAGATTATTATTTTGTTTTTTCAGAAGTTCATATTCAAGAAATAAATATTTACATGTTGGGTTAATTTGTATTTGTAGAACTCATATTATCAATCAAAGAACAACTTGTTTGTTCCTTTGCTAAGATGAATATTTAACATAATTAAATTGCATGCTTCTTCGAAAAAAAAAGATAGAAAGAAAAAAAGAAAAAAAAAAAATTGCGTACATTGGCAAATAGCAAATGGGCCCAATTACAAGTTATCTACTTGGGCTTTCAGCGCTTTTGCCCAAGCAAACCCCATGGTTAACGTTTAGATGTAGAGTGTAGGCTTATTATTTCAATTTTCAAGTCCATGTAACCCACTTAGTGATCAATTGATTTGATATCATCGTTTTCACTTACGTGCATGAAGCTTAGTTCAAATCTTACCGATTTTTTTTTTTGGGTCCATGTGTTTAGTGAAAGGAAAAAGAAAACTATTTTGAATATTGAATCCCTTGCTTAGTATTAATTAGATTTAATTTCTCAACAAATTTACGGTCTATTTAGAAATTTGGTCAAACTAAGCATATAAAGAAAATAAAAACAAGATTTAATCTATCTGGTTCAAAAACTCAACTGTCTTATCATTTATGGTGAGAGCTCATTTGTTTGCTTTAATATTACATGATAGATAAATAATTCAACTCAATCTTAAGATTTATTTTATTTTTAGAAGCTCTTGATACAATTGTAGACCCGATATGCATTTAAGGCCAAACTTAACTTATGTATCTAAGGCTTTCGGATGTGATATGGTTTCCAACCTAAATTGGAATATAGTTTGTTAAATGGGATAGTCATGCTAAGCAAACAATCAAAATTGTATACCAAATTATTTAAAATATGCAAATAAATATTAGATAAAATACGCAATAATCCACTATTAATCTTGATTATGTGTATCATGCCTAATCCAAGCTTAACAAGCAGACGAGTTCTAAATATATATATATATATATATATTATCTTTTGACACTCTAAGCCCATTAACGAAAATCTTGTATGGAACTTTTAGGCCCAAATTCTAAAAATGCCTATAGGTATAAATATGTGAAGCATTTTCAAAGATATATAGTATTTTGAATTTTAATTTTGTGGAATACAACAAATCTAATTAAAATTTTCAAGGAGAGAGAATAAGAAATGAACTACATACCATAATTTATTTTATTTTCGATAAATTATTAACAAAATATTTATCATACCATAATCTTGGCCCAAAAAAAATATGAGGACTTGGATCTGCGTGCATTGTTATTTTAAATTCGGGCTGTCAATGGATCGAATTTTAGTCCGAATCCGATCTGAATCCGATCCGAATTTTAGAATTTTTATCCGATTTAAATATTCGATGAATCAGATCCGATTATAAATATTCGAAATCCGAAATAAATGGATCGGATATGGAATTAAGCAATCTAATCCGTTAAAGATCCGAATCCGAATTTTAATATTTTTTATTAAATTAATACTCTTATATATAATATTAATAATATTTTAAAATAAAATCTATATATTATATTGACCTAATATCTATATTAACATCTATATTATATTATTAATATTGAGTTTTTTAACCTAAAAAATAAGAGGGATATTGATAAAATATAAAATATAATAACATATAATAGTTTATCTATACATTAATATAATGTGAAAAATGACTTTAATATTCAAATATTTAACTTTTTAACTAATATATAATAAAAAGTTGTTAAAAATTCAAATATGACATATATTTACTTTATAAATACAATATTTTTATAAAATTTAAAAGGAAAAAACAAGAAAGAAAAAAAATGAAATCGGATCGGATTTTTTAACCGGATTTCGGATATCCATCGGATTCGGATATGGTACTAATTAACAAATATCCTATCAGATTTTGGATTGGATTTGGATATAAATTTTGTTAATCGGATTCGAATTCGGATATGGCAGATCCGATCCAAATTCGACCCGTTGACAGCCCTATTTCAAATCATTTGCTAAGCCCTAAGACTTGCAGGCCCAAAATGCTGTGAACAAAATGGTTTGAGCAGTAGAATGATCCATCAGTTTTGCTTCTGCCATTATTTATTAGTTTATTTTTAGCGGCTAAAGTATGAAAATTACTTTATCATTTTTATATTTGGACCTTGAATTTTAACAATGAAAATAATATAAAAAAATATTATCCTCAATTAGATACAGAGGTAAGCGTAAAGTATTTATTATGTAGTTTTCGATACATTTCTTTTTTATTTTATTCACTAATAATAGTTCTCAATGATGATTGAACTGCTAAGAGGATTTCACAAACTCAAATAAATAAATAAATAAATAAAATGACATAGAGAACACGTCAATTACCCTCACCTCTCTTCTAATTATAAAATCACCCTTCTAAATTTGTTCCACTAAAAAACCTATATTGAAAGAACAAATTATTAATATTTTCATCAACTTAAAGAATAAAAAAAAAAATTATTAACTTATTAGATGATTATTTATGAAATGTCATATTTAAATTTCATTCCTCTAATATTCAAAATCTTATTTATTTTTAGAAATAAAAATTTCCTCTTTCCTGTATCTCATATTCTCTCTTTCTCCCTATTTTTTCCCATCCCCTTCCTCACTTTCTACATCATCACTCTTATAAAGATCAGATACACAATAATAGAATAATAATTATAATTAAGAAAAATAAATAGAAAAGAGAAAGAAAATAGAGAGCAATTTCTCAATTATTTTCATATGCAAGATAAGTCTTATTATTTTCTGAAAGCACATTTCTTTGTAATATATCCACCCTAGCTACAACATTAGAGAAAATACTTAAACAAGTCTTTTTTTCTTTAATAATTGCAAAAATAATTATTAGTCTATCAGATATTTGCCAAAGCCAAAAAATAATCAACAATAGTTTTTTTTTCTTTTATCCAAGCAATTAATTTACTCATCGATCCAACTACGCTTGGTTGTATTTCTTTGCATTTTTTCCTTTTATGTATTTAACTATTATATTAATTTACACCCCCTCAATTCTATATTTTATCCCTGTTTCGGTATAGAAAATTTGAGGAAAGAATTAGGTCAATGCCAAGAAAGTTCTATAAATTTTTTTGTTGACCTCCTCGTTAGATCCAAATATAGTTGAGAAATTTTGATAAACATTGTTAATTTAAAGAAAATGTTTATGTAATTAAAAGAATTAATAATTTAGTTATTTCACAGAGAGAGCGAACATATAGTTAATCCTCACAAAAATGTCTCCGAATAATCATTTGATCTAGTAGTATAAAATTTCACATATAAAATGTGAAATTAGAAGTTTGAACCTAACAAGATCATAATTATATCCATTACTAAACTTAATTCAACTCATCCATAGTATCGGACGGCTGAAATTTCTTAGAAACAGGACGCAATCATGCATAAAATTGTTTTTCCATTGTCCACATCATAAGCATAAAAGAAACGAACGAAGACCAAAAGTCAAGTTGTAAACTCTAAGTTCAAACTAGTTTGGTAAGTCACAATCCACGCATAATTTTTGGGTTTTTTCGAGCCCACCAAGAATAACTAATCTTCAAATCCATCTTGTAGGCTGACAATGGATTTCTTACAAAAGGAGGTAAGAAAAGTACTAGTAACAAAAATACATAAAATTCCATCAAATGATGATGTAGTTTTGACAAGAGATAACTCAACAAATCTTAGTAGTTGCTTATTTTTGCCTCATTTGTTAAACTAACACATTCAAAAGTCTCAAAAAGTTGTTTGATTGTGAGAAATTAGCAACCATGTTTACACCTATAAATTCAAGACTTGTGATCGATAAGTAACATGCAAGAAAATTAAGAAAAGGTATATATATATATATATATATATATATATTTAGCAAGAATAATGTTTCATTGTTAGATTTAAAATAAATATATAAGATTGGCTTTCCAAAAGATTAAATCATATATACTAGAAGATTCTTTGACGGTAGTCGATGTCTGCATATACTTCGTGTTACACAGTTTAATCCATTCATAACTCAATCCTAAGCTGAATTTGACTTCTTTCAAAATTATTTGAGTTCAATCACTGAAGACAAAGTATGATAACATCATTATGAGATTATCAAAAGGATGTCTAAATTATACTAGCATTATTCCATAAAACATGGGGGATTTTTCAAAAAGAAGAAGAAGAAATTAAAGAAAAATTGAATAATTATATCCCTTTATTCCTTTTTTCTACTTTCTTCTTCATCACCGAATGCTTCTTTTAGGTTTAGACTTTAGGGTCGTGAAGAACATGCAATGCAGCGAGTGATGATGAAGGTCACAAAATTTGTCAAGTTGACCAATGTTGTCGCATTTCACGGCTTTTTTGTCATGTTACGTTCCTCCCTCTAATTTAACTATGCAAAACTGTTCTTAATTATAACCACCTTAATTCTGCCGACATTTTAATGTCCACTCTGCGGTAAAGCAAAGTTCAAATGTCTAATTATTTTCTTATTAAAGGTGGCTTATAAAACTTTTAATTGTACTATCTTTGAAATCATTAAAATATATTAGAATCAATATAATTTTTAAAAGTATACCTTTTTAGATTTATTAATTAAATTGTTCTATATGCATGTGAAGAAAAAATTTGTTTAATTAATTAACTAGCTGGATTATATAATTCAATTATAAATGTTAAAGAACATTAAAAGGGTAGGTGGATCAATATTAAAAAATGTGAGAACTAAAATATTTCAGCCTAAGCATGTGGTTGGTCTAGGGTTTTTGACCTTAAAGATGAATTAACGTGCATATATAAATAAACAATCACTAAAAAGAAAAGATAAATTAATAATAAAATAATGAGTGACAATTAATAACATATCTATGGTGATAACATGATGACAATGAAATTCTTATCACAAATAATAGTGATAATTTTTATTGTCATTAGGTTGTCACTATAAAAGTGTTGATAATGTCAATAATGACAACTTAAAATGTTAGTTTTTGTTAATGTTGAACCAGATTATAATAAAATGAAAATTATTGTCATTTAAAAATATCATTAGTGACAAAATAAAAGTTATTGTTGCTTAATACATGTTATTAACTAGTAATAATTTTTAATTTATCACTTATTATTTTATCACTAAGATTACATTTTTTTGGTAGTGAATATGGACAAAAGACATTTTTTCAAAACCTTTTTTTTCCCCTAAACAAGCGGACTAATTTCAATTTACTAGGTTTTAAGTGGTTAGTAAAATAAATCTATACTATATTTTTTTGAAAAAAAAAAAAAAACTTTTTATACCTACAAATGAAGATTTTTTTCATTGCTATGCCAAATTTTGATTTAGCAAAAATATCTCTACAAGTAGTTGGTAAGTTCTCTCTCTAGAGCACTAACTTGACATGAATTAAATAATATTAGTGACGAAATAATAAGTGATATTGTACTACAAGTAATCGATAAGTACACACTCAAAGTTCATTATCTATAACTCTCTTTTTCTGCTCATAAACAATCGACGTGCCATTATGACTAGTAATATGTAAAAGGATGAGGGTAATTAAATACACAAATAAATTGTTAGTGAAATTAGTTCTTATTTTAATAGATTTTTCTTAAAAATGATTTTCGAAGACAGGAAGTGACTTCTAAATGTGACCTACAATAATTGTTGCCTAAAGCACAAAAAGGGGCTTGGTAAGAGTTTGACCTCAAAAAGGTTTTCAGGGATAAATTAAGCAGATTAATCTTCTTTAGGAAGAAAAATAATTAGGATTATCCATTGACTTCATAATTTATTATATTTTTATAAATCTAATGGAAAAGTTTTTTCACCTATATCAAATAATTTTTTTGAATTTTAACCAATGTCACATCAAGTGAAGTTCTAAAAATCACTTTAATAATGCAAGTAGTTTGCATGATGACTAGCGAGCAAAAGGAAACAAAAGTAAGATTAAATGAGTGGACTTATCAGGCATCAGGATTTCATTTCTATTTTATTTAGTAGCAAAAATGTATGTCAGATATAATTATTAGGTTGAAATTATTATATCCACTTTTCTGTTGAAAAAGAAAAGGTAAGAAAACTAATAAAATAGAACATCCCACAACGTTCATTCAATACAAAAAAAAAAAAAAGAAGGGTCATAATGTAAAATTTTTACTACATTAAGTGATAATAACTTTTATTTTATCACTAATAATATTTTTTAAATTAAAATTATTTTTATTTTATCATAATACTTCTTAATAGTGGAAGAACTAATGTTTTAAATTATCATTATTGACAATTAAAGATGTACTGATTATGATAGCTAAATAACAATAAAAAACTTATCACAAATTATAGTGACAATTTTTATTGTCACTAATTGTCAATAGTGACAACTGAAATACTATTTTTATCCCAATATTCAAATTTATAAAAATTATTAAAGTGACAAAGTAAGGTTATGTTTGGTAATATTTTTTATTTGATTTTATTATATGTTTATTATGTATTTTGAAAGAATGAATTATTGAAGAATGTAAAAGTTATTTTTTGGTATATTTGTTTATGTTTTGGGGGAGATATTTTTTACTGTAGCAGTTAAATCAATTCTTTTTTGTTTGATTTTTGAGGTGAAAATGAAATTGAATGATTATTTTAATATTAAAATAATAATATATATGATGTATGTATATATATATATATATATATTGGAGAATGTAACTTTTGGGCAAAAAAAATGAGGATATGTTTGGTTATATTTCCCAAAACAATATTGTTCTGGGGAAACATAACCAAATAAAGCCTAAAATTTTTTATCACTTAATATATATAATTAATGATAATTTTTGTATTATCACGTACTATTTAATTTGTTATTAATTTTTCTTTGGTGTTGTGAATGAAATGATTTCAATAGGTGGAGTCTAAAAATCTAAATATTCTTGGGGAAATTGAAATTTGTCACTATTCTTTTTCCTTGAGGGGGAAAAATGAGTCGGTGATAGGGAATTTTTCGTTTTTTAATAAAAAACTAAACGATACTTAATAAAATAAGTAATACTACGATTTGACCCTTCATTTTCCAAAATGGCTGGGCTGGCAAATTGATACGTGTCGTGTTGAAAAACAAAATCCATCAATCACTCCCGCAATACGAATAATTAATTCATTGAAGGAAATTCTGTTTTTTTTTTCCTTTTTCTTTTAAATATCAAAAAATAATAAATTGACCCTGAAGAATAAGATAAGCTATCAAGAAATTATAAAATAAATAGGAACGACAAGAAAACAAAACGGGAAATGGATATTGATTGGGGGCGGTGTGGAGAGGGAAGCGAGAGGTCAACCAATACTTATGAGTTCTTCCTTGCGAGCAGCGAGCGGCCATATGACTTTCTCATGTACTGGTGTACAACCATTATTGGTTTCTGGAGGGTGCTTCTAATCATAAGCCTATTGGAATCCAATTGGATTACTAAGACTAAATTTATCTAAAAATATTTTATACTATATATATATGATATCTTAGGAATTGTAAAAATGTTATATTTTATTTTAAAATAAAAATTTAAATCTTTTGAGGGGATAAAAAGTACCAAGCATAGAGATGCAAACGAGTCGAGTTGAATCGAACTTTGACCATTTTTTCAAGTTTGAGCTCGAGTTTGAATCAAACAAATTGAACTAGTGCTTGACGAGTTAAGGAAACTAAAGCTCAAGCTCGACTGTGCGGCTTGATTCATTAGACTTGAACTTCTCAAGCCATAGGTTCAAAATCGGCTCGAAAAGTTAAATAATTTATACTATATACAAATAAATATATTATTATAATTTTTTATGTATAAATATTTATAAAAAAAAAAATTGATCCGTGAACCTACTAATAAGAATTATTTGACTCAAATTCAATTCAAAATTTATACGAACTTGGTTCGAACTCGAATTTTTCAAATTTGAATTTGAATACTTTTTTAGCTAAGTACTTATCAAACTCGCGAGCAGGCTCGGTTTCATCCGTATCCGTAATCAAGCATGTAAAATCTTAGTATGTAATTTGCATAGTTAAGTGAAAGAAATTTATTAAAATAATAAAACAATTTTACTATCATAAAATTGGCGTTTGTTGATAGTTTTATTTGTCATTAATAATTATAAATTAAGGAATGATAAATACATATACGGAGTTAAAAACGAAAACGTCCACAGTTGCAATTGCAATAAAAATAAAGATTCTTTTTTAAAAAAATTGTCCCCACACACTTTTTTTAGGCAATTTACAAGCATATGAAGGATTTAAGTTTGTCTTTAACAATTAGAATCTTTAGAAAAGCTCTTTAAATTAAATATCCATCTAACCATAGACGTAGTCGGGGTGCTGGCAGGGGCAGCCAACTTCTCAAAATATTAAAACTTAATTTTTTATGTTAAAAATTTTAAAATATTATAATTTTGTCATCCCTTAAATTATAAAATGTCATTCCTTTTATTGAAAATATACCAATTGCCATTGTCTTTCTTTGTTTTTCTATTTTTCTTGTATCGATTGTTTGGAAACTATAGTGATATGGGGTGGCCCAAATACCTTGGCCCAAATGAAGCTGGCCCAGAGACGCAGCGCCAGGTCCAATCTTGCATCTAAGGTCCATAGGTGCAATCGACCTCGACCGACCTCTTTCTTGGCTGTGCCTCCATGACAGAACAGTGTCTAGTCGACTTTGTCGACCAGATAGGTCGAGACAGTACAGTACTCTGCCGCCTCATTAAATGCACTGATGGGCAGCATGCCTCCGCATTAATGGCGCATGCCACCCCCTCACCGCCTGACACAGCAGGCGACTCAACAGTGTACTATCATGTCCTTAAAACCTGGAAGGGCAGTTATCTGGAAATACGCAGAGAGAGAAAATTACTAATCACCCTTAGCACAAGGGTAGAGGCCCCTGAATGTACTAAGGGCAACTCAGAAAATTCCCCAAAAAGGAGAAGTCTATAAATACTCTTACTTCAACATTTCTAAGGTATGCTCTCATACATACACAAAGCCCCTACTTTGCTGCTCGATATATCCCATCGATCCATACTGACTTGAGTGTCGGAGGACCTGAGCCGAGGACTCCTCGGCTAGCCTGACGTTTGCTGTGATTGTAGGATTTGCCCCACCTGAACAAGAATACCGACTAGTGAGGTCGAGTCTCATCCAATCCCGTAGTTGGACCAGTACCCAACAAATCGAACCCTCATCATTTGGCACCGTCTGTGGGAAATACTGAATCCTCTATTGAAAATGGTGAACACCAGGCGAGCTCTCTCTGGGAGAGAAGAAAATAGGAGGTCCAGCTCCCCTCCCCTTCGACAGCATCCAGAGCCAAATGCCCAAGGATCCAGCGCCCATCCAGAGCCTTTGGTCATGTTAATGATGCCCTAGTTGATGCAACTCATCAGCGAACAAATCTCGGCACAAATTTTTGCCCAGCTATCAATCATATTGAATTGACACGCCACACAATCGGAGCCGACGGCCAGTGCCACGCCCCAGCCTGCTGCCCCGGAGAGAGGGCGGCCCGAGGAGAACTCTCAGCGACTAGAATCCCGGAGGCCCCCATCGAGAAGAAAACTGAGCCCATGCCGTTTTCCTAGAGAAATGGCTCGTCCCTCACCGCAGGAGGAGGTAGCAGATTCTGTTGACCACGGCGTTCAACCCCTTCGAGCCCAGCAATGTGATAGGGTCGAGCGCTTAAGATTCCGACAGGGCAGAGATGTGTCCCAAACAGATCAGCAGGAATAAGATGAGGTATCCAACCAAGTACAATAGTTGAACAGGCACCTAGACAAAATCTCGAGAAGGAATGGAGGAAGGACTCTCCACCCGGACGGGCAACAGAGGCTCCGTAGGGAGCGAGACTCACCATTCGTCCAGGAGATCATTGATGAGCGCATTGCTGTCGATGCCAAGATCCCAACCGGACTGCCAAGGTATGACAGCTCAACAGACCCGAATGAACATCTGTTGCAGTTTGAGTACATGATGCAGCTGCATGGGCATAATGAGTACATCGAGGAGGAGGTCAGCAAGCTCTTGGAGGCAGGATATATTGTAGAAATTCAATACCCTTATTGGCTTTGTAATGTTGTACTTGTCCCTAAGACCGAGGGAAAATGAAGAATGTGTAATGATTTCACTGATTTAAATAAAGCTTGCCCGAAGGATCTTTACCCCTTGCCTCGTATAGATTTATTAGTTGATTTAACTGCTGGATGTGAATTACTTAGTATGATGGATGCCTTCCAAGGCTACTATCAAATATTTATGGCACCTAAAGACAGGGGCAAGACCTCTTTCGTAGTCTCCAACGGTGTATACTGCTTTTTGGTCATGTCTTTTGGACTCAAAAATGCAAGTGCAACGTACCAAAGATTGGTCAATTTCATGTTCAAAAATGAGATCGAAAAATCAATGGAGGTCTATGTCGACGACATGATTGTAAAAAATTGAGAAGGCCGAGGACCACCTAGCCGACCTCAGCCACACCTTTGCCATATTGAGGGCTTTCGAAATGAAACTCAACCTTAACAAGTGTACATTTGGTGTACGAGGGGGCAAGTTCCTCGGGTATATGATCAGTCAGAGAGGGATCGAGGCAAATCCGCAGAAGATCCAAGCGATCCTTGACATCGCTCCACCCCGCACAGTTCGAGAAGTCCAATGTCTAGTTGGCAGGGTCATAGCCCTCGGCAGATTCATAGCTCGACTGGCTGACAAGAGCCTACCTTTCTTCAAAATCCTTAGAAATGCCAAGAAATCTGGGTTCCAGTTCAATCAGCATTGTGATCAAGCTTTGATAGAGCTCAAGCAATACTTGTCTTCACCGCCCATGCTCGCCAAACCCGATTTAGGGGAAGTGTTACAGTTGTATCTAGCAGTGTCCTCGGCCTCGATCAGTTCAGTGTTGACATCGACAAGAGAAGGGACCCCCCCGTCCGGTGTATTATTGCAGCAAGGCTTTGCAAGGGCCCGAACACAACTATTTGGAGATCGAAAAGTTTGCTCTAGCCCTCGTCACGGCGGCCAGGAAGCTACGACCTTACTTTCAATCCTATGCGATCATGGTGCTAATGAATCAACCGTTAAAACAGGTGTTGTTGAAACCCGACACTTCAGGTCAACTCACTAAATGGGCTATCGAGCTTGGGAAATTTGACATCACATTCCAACCGAGGACTGCATAAAAGCACAAGTCTTGGCCGACTTCATCGTTGAAAAACTTGACCTACCGATACAAAATGTTGAGAACACCTCGGTATGGACCTTGTATGTTGATGGGTCAGCAATCACATCAGGAGGTGGGATAGCTGTATCCCTCCGTTCCCTACTTGCTGAGGAGTATGATTTTGCAATAAAACTTGACTTCCCGGTCACCAACAATGAAGCAGAATATGAGGCTCTCATCGTAGGAATACGTATGGCCGCAACTTGCTGCGTCGAGCAGCTGGCAGCGTTCACTGATTCTCAGCTGGTCGCAGAGCAGGTAGAGGGTAATTTCGAGGCGAATGAGCTCAAAATGACTTAATACCTGTCAGAAGTAAAGCAATTATGATAATTGTTCAAGTGTTTCACCTTAAGCCAGGTCCCTCGAATGGAAAATGAACGAGCAGACGCGCTCTCGAAGCTAGCTAGCTCGGCGAAGGGTACCAGAGAGAGAATAATAACATTTTTGGTGGCCGACAAACCTTGTGTCAGCGCCGCCGATCATAGCCTCATCAGATGCGTCGGAGAGACAACCTCCTCTTGGCAACAACCAATCAAACTTTACTTGAAACAAGGGACCCTTCCCGCTGATGACAAGGAAGCCCGCAAACTTAGAGGACTGGCGACCAAGTTTGCACTAGATGACCATGGACAGCTCTATAGGAGGTCGGTATCAGGACCTCCACTGAAATGTCTAGAACCCGATGAGGCGAGCAAAGTATTGCAGGAGATACATGCCGTCATATGCGGCAACTATTCTGGCGGCCAGTCTTTAGCACACAAGGTTGTCCGTTATGGATATTTTTGGCCGACTTTATTGCAGGACTCAGTCGAATTTTCTAGAAAGTGCTCGTCCTGCCAAATCCATTCGAACATTCAACACCAACCAGCCACATCAATGATTAATGTCTAGATCGCTTGGCCATTCGACCAGTGGGGGATTGACATAGTGGGATCTCTCCCAAAGACTTAGGGCCAGCATAAGTTTATCATAGTGGCGGTCGAATACTTCACTAATTGGTAGAAGCTGAAGCAGTTCCGAAGATCACCGATGTAGCCATCAAGAGCTTCATTTGGAAAAATATAATCTGTTGATTTGGGTTGACTAAGGTCCTAATCTCGGATAATGGCACTCAATTTCAAAGCAAGAGCACGAGGAAGTAGTGCGAGACCCTAGGAATTACCCAACACTTCACTTCGGTGGGAAATCCCCAGTCTAATGGCTAAACCGAGGTCACAAACAGAACAGTTCTCGACCACCTCAAAACTCGAATAGCAAGCATAGGGGCTAGTTGGGCAGACGACCTCCCAGGGGTGCTTTGGGCCTATAGGACCATCCCTCGAACAGCCATGGGCCGCAGCCCGTACAGCCTAGTCTACGGGTCTGAAGCAGTAATCCTGTCCAAGTTGATCTAGCACACAGCTCGGGTAATCCACTATAATCCGATCACAAATGTGACAGAAAGGACTCTGGACCTGATCACTGTCAATGAGCAGCGCCAGGCAGCCTACAACAAGATGCAGTGATACCGGTCAAAAATAGCAGAACGCTATAATAGGACAATACGACCCCGGAGTTTCAAAGTTGGCGACCTTGTTCTCAGGAAAGTAAAAGTGTCAAAAAATGTGGGAAAACTTGACCCAAAATGGGAGGGACCTTACTCAGTGATTAAAGTATCAAAAAACAACGCCTACCGACTAGCAGATGCAACGGGCCGTGAACTACCTTGACCCTGGAACGCAGTAAACTTAAATTTTTTTTTTTGTGTAAAAGGCCATTGGCACCCTTTGTATCTTTCCACAGCAATAAAATTATGGCACATTCCGACTACATGAAACCTGCAGAATCTCCTCTACAAGGTCGACCCCGTAGTCGACAAGTTGGCTTCATGCCGCCAAGTCGAGGCTTATTTTTCGAGACCACAAAGTCGACCCCGTAGTCGACAAAGCTGGGTTCATGCCGCCAAGTCGAGGCTTATTTACCGAGACCACAAAATCAAACCCGTAGTCGACAAAGCTGGCTTCATGCCGCCAAGTCGAGGCTTATTAGCCGAGACCACAAAGTCGATCCCATAGTCGAGGCATTTCAGCCAAGACCAGACGTTCGACTCCGCAGTCGATAAGATCGCATGAACTTTACTGCTCTTGATACAAAATCGACTTCACAGTCGCTAAGTTATGCAAAGCTACAATGCTAGTTATTACGCTTGCGTATCAATCACAATTTACTCGACATGGACCATGAATGAATGCTAATCTCGTGAGCATTCGACCATAAATTTATATGTGCAGAACAATAAAGACTATGGATATTACCTAGCAAATAACATGCTCATTGGCGTGAATAATTCATAGTGAAAGCGAGAAATCATCGTCATCGCACATGAAATTATAAAAATACCCGCTTGTGCATCAACGCAAATAACCAACCGTTTAAGAGCCTCATTGAGGCATATACATCACATTTAAAAAAAAAGAAGAGAAAAAGTAAAAGAAAAGAAAACAATGAACATAAACAATCAAAGCTAACTGGAGCTGGCAACCTCCTCAGCGGATGGGTCGGGCTCCTCGCCAGCAAGAGCAGCAGTGGGCGCAGGCTCAGGCCTAATGACGGAAACAGGGACGGCAGCAGTTGCCGGTTGAGAAGGGTCGGCGGCATCTTGTAGGAATTACCTATCGGGAATGGGAAAATGTGCAGCAGCGTTGACCGTCCCCTCCTTCACCTCGAAGGCAAAGTCACCAGCGAACTTAAACTCCTGGCCGATGGCCTTCAACCTCCGCTCGACCTCAACTCGCCTTCTTTCATCCTCAGTCAGCTGCGCCTCCAATACGCCCTCAGCTCTCGCGGCCTCGACGACCGCTCCCTCCGCACCACCCTCCTCCTCGAGGTAAGGTTGCAGCTGCTCGTCAAGCAAGTAGCTTACGCGGGTTTGGTCTTCTGGTCGAAAATAGTAGCCCAAAAACTGCAGTTGCTTAAGGGGCTTTTTAAAGGAGCTCCGGACAGTGAAAACGGCGTTTGCATCCTGGAATGCCGGACTCAACATAAACTGCTGCACTGCCTCCCGACGCACCGAGGGTAGTATACGATTGAACTCGGCCCGAGCCTTCGCCAGACATGCATTTCGGCCCGCAGATCGACCAGAATCATAACTGACCTGCAGGTCCAACTGCAACTTCTTCACCAGCCCGTCTATTTTGGTCATTTCCTGGACAGCCACGATCACTTGCTCATCTTTCTGCTCGAGGTCCTTTGTCAACTGCTCGAGCTGCCTCTCCAGCTCATCGACTGTCATCTGCAAGGACTCGAGCTGAGCCTTCAGAGTCTCAGTGTCCCCACCAGCCTCCAACTGCTCCCGATCCGCTAGGGCCAACTCCAACCTCCGATAGAAATTGTAGCCCAGTTGGCCGATCTGGAAGATAATGCTATCAGATACTTGATTAGAGTGTAATGGTACAAAAATAAAGTAGAGAACTTTACCATGTTGGCATAATAAGCCAATTCTTGAAGAGCCGCATTCTGGCTCAACCCCATTATTCTCTTCTGGTCAGCCACGGACTGACCTGCTAACAAGACTTTTAGAGGAGCCGCCCCGGTCAGCCCCGCGGTGTCTATGCAGAGTGAATTATGCACGATCGGGCTGGGTTCTGTCCCGAATCGAGGAGAAGGAATTTTTGGCAAGCTGAACAGCAGTTCATCCCCTCGATCGCCAAAGAGATCATTCTCGATTGGCGGTCCCGACCCCGCTACTTTGCCCTTTCCCTTCCCGGCAGCAGCCTTTTTCAGAGCAGGCCCTCTCTGCTCCACCATTGCCCTCTTGCCCCAACCTGCAGGGCTGTCGCCTATGGTCGCTAGCTGTCGACCAGGTGATGGCGTCAGTGATGGAGTAGGCGTTGCGGCCTCTTGGCGAGGCTCCTCGATTGTTGCGGCTGCTCGGTGAGCCACCGTGCCCTGCCGCCACTGTTGATTTCTCTCTGCTCTCGCCAGAGCCTCTGTTCTTGATCTGTTCATGATGCCTACGCGATCTGCCGAGCAGCAAAATAACAAAAGTAAAAAATGATAATAACAATGAAAAAGCAACAAATTACAAGAAGCGCTCTCTACCTAGTCGATCATTCGCAGGCAAATCTAACGGAGTGGGCGATAACCCAGCCAACACTAAATGCCTCTCCTCGATAAAAACTGAGGCCTCCATCTGGCCAAATTCGACCAGGTCTCGAACAAAGGTGTTTGTCCAGGTCGGGGTAAGGTTCCCCGGCATGTCGACATGCCCCCTCCACCAGCCTCGTGGAATATTGAAACCCCCCGCCACTCGAACAAACATGTACCTTTTTTTCCATTCTTGCCCATATGAAGAAGCAGGGGCTACGAGGAATTTACGGCGAGGTCGAGCGGTTAAATAAGAGAAACCCGACTCGTCGGCGCTACCCGACTTGCGAGACATGGGCAGATGAAAAAGGTTGGAAAAGTTTTCAAAGCTGACGGACTGATTGAACAGATGCATCAAAACAATAAAACTGCAGATAGTGGAGAAACAGTTGGGCAATAGTTGAGTTATGCACACTTGGAGACCCCTAAGCAGATTAACCATGCTATCACTCAGGGGAAACCTAAGACCACATTTAAAAGCGTCCTTGAAAACAGTTATACAACCTGCAGGAGGATGATGCATTCGACCAGTCTCCCTGGGAGTTAGAAGTTCGTATTCAGTGGGAATATGATATAACTGCCTAAGACGTCTCAGGTCGACAGAGCTTATGGTGGACACAATCTCACTATAATGATTTGGCATGAATAGTCGACCCCGCGAAGGAGGAATCTAGCTTGGCCCAGCTTTATTCCCCTCGCGGTCGCTACTCGAGCTATTGGAGCTCGAGTTGCTGGAGCTGGAATCGCCACTCGACGACTCATTGGACTGCCCAGAAACGTATTTAGGCCTATCAGATTGGGTGGCCTCACTATCCCCCCCTTGACTACCCTCAGAACTGTATAAACCCAGCATGATGTCAAAAATCTAAAGGACATGAAGTAGAAATGAAGAAACACTTACTGAATACAAGAGCTAAAAGCAGAAAATCTTGAATGCGAGGACGTTTGGACAAGCGCTCGACCAGAAGCTAATGTAGTAAAAGTAAAATGGTTGGTTTTATCGCGGGTATTTATAGGGGAGCAAACGCGGGAAACCAAGCGCCTGTAATAATACATGTAACCGCTCAATAAATGCGCCAAACCCTGGTCGATTTTCGAAAACCCTGGTCGATTCTTAAAAATGCCCATTAAGCTACTTCCCAACGCTTCTCGTCAAATCTCCGTTCAGCCTTGCAAAGTGGGGGGACTCATAATATAGGGTGGCCCAAATACCTTGGCCCAAACGAAGCTGGCCCAGAGACTCAGCGCCAGGCCCAATCTTGCATCTGAGGTCCATAGGTGCAATCGACCTCGACCGACCTCTTTCTTGGCTGTGCCTCCATGACAGAACGACGTCTAAAGGTCGAGACAGTACAGTACTCTGCCGCCGCATTAAATGCACTGACAGGCGGCATGCCTCCGCATTAATGGCGCATGCCACCCCCTCACCGTCTGACACAGCAGGCGACTCAACAGTGTACTATCATATTCTTAAAACCTGGAAGGGCGGTTGTCTAGAAATATACAGAGATAGGAAATTACTAATCACCCCTAGCACAAGGGTAGAGGCCCCTGAATGTACCAGGGGCATCTCAGACAATTCCCTAACAAGAAGAAGGCTATAAATACTCTCACTTCAACCTTTCTAAGGTATGCTCTCATACATACACAAAGCCCCTACTCTGTTGCTCGATATATCCTGTCGATCCTTACTGACTTAAGTGTCGGAGGGCCGGAGCCGAGGGCTCATTGGCTAGCCTGACGTTTGTTGTGATTGCAGGATTCACCCCACCTGAACAAGAATACCGACCAGTGAGGTCGAGTCTTATCTAATCCCGTAGTTGGATCAGTACCCAACAAATCGAACCCTCATCATATAGGTTTTAAATTATTAGTATATATGATGAAATAAAAAAATATCATATTTTTGGTAATTCAGAATTTCGCCCCCCATAATAAAAAATTCTGGCTCCATCCCTGCATCTAACTTAATTTAATTTTGTGGACTAATCTATAAGTTATCCAAAATAAATGTACCCTCAAATAATCCTAGCAAACTTCTTATTGTTTACGAGGAATTGATAAGTTCTACCACTTTATTTCAGGAATTTACAAGTTTACCTTTTAAAATTTTTATCAAATCTTTCATAATATCTTATAAAATATCAAATATCTTAATTTTTTAAAGAAGCATACAAGCATGTCAAAGTCAAACGACCTTCAAGTACCTCAATTTTTTTGTCAAACGTCCTTATACCTCAAATAATTATTTTGGTATTGGTAAATGGTAGGAGATATTGGAACAATGTAAATCATTATTATTTTTCAGTTATAAGAGGATCAAAGCTAGTTCCATACTACCCCCAATGGAATTCAAATATGCGATGTGCCTGTTCATAAAATTATAAGAGCGAGAATTTACTATCAAACTATCGATCCATTCGTCATTTAAATTAACTTAAAAAAATGGTTGATATAATGCTAGAAAATGTTTAAAATTTTTATCACATTAATTTCTGAAAAATGATAGAAAAACTTTAAGAAAAGATGGGAAGCATATTAACATTTATATATATATATATATATATATATGCTTAAAAAAGAATATCGTCAAAAATTTCACTATTGAGATTTGACGTATGGTTAGTAATTTTATTTTAACAAATATTATTGATAAAATTAATTGATCGAATGGTATCACCCTTACATTTATTTATATGGTGTCTTCAAGTGCCCTCAAGTGCATATGTAAGCAAGGCCTCCTTGGATTGTGGAGATTATCCAATATTACAATCCTTAGTAGTACACATGAATCTTGTATTTGATATATAAAGAAAACTTAAATGTCGGGCCCGGTGACTATAGGGGACGGCCGAAACTATTCATCAGATTAAGTACTCTTCAAATTGAATGTCTACATGTGCGATTGCAAATCTTACCTTCAAGATTAGGTGTAGAATTACGTAAGTATCCTTTAAACATGTTGCGAAATATCAATACTTGGGGGCAAATTCATTATTTCAATCGTGAGTCTCTCGTATCAAACATCAAATTTAGATTGACGAAAATTGTAATATGAGCAAATGCAGAATGCAATCTTCACAATTAAATAAGAATGTGAGAATATTAGTCTCAATCAAATATCTAATTTCTACTACTACTAACTAAATTCTGGTACCAAACACAACCAAAACAAACAGACAGATTATTGATGAAATTGTTAATTCTTAATATAAAATGTAAACACTAATAATTCTCATCTAATACACAAAATTTGTTGGATGACAAGAGCTTTCCTGACCCTTCAATGGCATTTATTAGACAACCAAAAAGTAAATATTCTTCCTTAAACAAAAAAATTTCTTTACCTAAATATTAGTTACTCTTTCATTTTTTTGGTTGGTTTTGTTATCTCATTTTTGTAAGTAAGTGCTTCCTCTTGTGGCAACATGTATGCTTATTAACTTAGTCTGCCTTACCTTTGGCTTCAATTTTGATAGAACGATTAAATGTTGTTAGAACAGGCTGTGCTGCATTTCTTAACATAATGGCCCACTCGTATCTCTCATGGAAGACAATTGGATAAGACTTAGATACTCGTTATTTTCACGCATTTATGTGTATCATAAAATATGAATTATTGAAGATTTTTTTTTAATAAAATAACCATTAATATTTAATACAAATGGATGGATCATGTTATGTTTATTATGAAGATTTTTTGAATATGAAAAAGAAAGTTGTTGCCTACATGAAGGTTTTGAGCATTCTTCAATGAATATGACCGTTAAATTGATATTGATGTTGTGTTTATTATAAAAATCTTTTGAATACAAAAAAGAAGATTTTTGCCTATACTAAGATTTTGAGTAATTTTTTTTAAATAAATTTGACAATTGATTCGGCCGGATCATGTTCATTGGTGTTGTCTAATTAATTTGTTACAAAGATTTTTTGAATACGAAAAAGAAAGTATGTGTTTGTGCTGAAGATCTTGAGAACTTTGTATTATGGTTTTCTCTTTTTTTAAATAATTATTATTCATCCATATCCTAATTAATTAAATTATAATTTCAATACTTAAAAAATTAAACTGCAAAAGAATTAAAAGAATTTATTGATGAAGAACATTAATAAAAAGAAGAAAATAAAAGTAAAATGATGTGATGGTTTGATGGCCATGGTTCCACTTAGCACATGGTGTACCACATGCCCAATTATGAGCATTTGCATCAAAACTAAAACTAGGTGTGTTAGGAATATGAATTATCCAATGAATTTCAATTGATGATTGAGCAAATTGTTGGTGGAAGGAAAGAAATGGATGGCTGGAATTGAAATCCATGTGCTCCATGTGTATGGTAGGGGGACATGGACATGGACATGGACATGGTGGTGCATGGTCAAAGTGACACTACTTTTTGCTCCAAACATAATACCAATTAAATTAATTGCATTTATCTTATCTTATACCTAAGAAAACTATGGCCTTATGAACAATTAACATTCATTTTTGTTTTTTTTAATTTATTTTGGCAACTTTTTAATTACTTGATTCTAGATGATTAGGGTTATTTTATATTTCATTTATTGGGGCTGATGGCTAGCTAGTTGGTCTAGTGGCGCTGTTGTTACGAGTTTAAAACCTAAAGAACTCTTGATGTACACGTGTGTGTGTAAATAAAAATATTTTATTTGGGGGGAGACAATGCTAGATTTCAATTTGAACATATTATGAATCATGATTGTAGCATCATTCATGGAGATAAAAACATTTATAAGAATAATATTTTCGGGTATTATATTTGTACTTTTTGAATGATATGAGATACTATTTAATGTGGCACCAATATTTATTGTGGCATTCATGTTATGTAAGTTCGTATTATGTAGCACTGATGTGCTAATTGATAGTTCACTTTTTCAGTATAAAATTTATGGACCACGGACATATTAAATCACGCCCTTAATGATGTAAGCCCTACCCAAATGGAGGGGGGAAAAGGGGGAAACAACACGAAGCAAATAAAAAAGGAAAAAAAATGGAAATCTAGAAAATTTGTCTACCCAAAATGTAACTGATAAAGTTGAATCTATAATTCATGTCATTAATTAGGACAAGAACAACCAATTGGGTTCACAAGTACAGCTGTACAAGCCTCTTCTAAAGCCTAACTTATCGTGTGGAGCCTGTTCTTATAACACTTGGAAACTTTTTATTTTAATTAATACTTTATCTTCTATTTCATCTTTTAAATAATTATAGTGTATAGAATATTTCTTTTAAAATAAACACTTAAGGATCACATATATTTAACATATATTCATAAAGTGGAATAAAAATAAAAATAAAAATACTAATTGAAATAGATGAGTCAAAATAATTTTTGCAATTGATAATTTACTATTTTCATTTAATTAGTAAGTTGGACAGTAAATAACTTTTTCAATTGTGGAATAAAGAAAAATATAAGTTATTATGTGCTCAATACTTGGTGTAGATTCTTGTATTTGGACCATGTTTGATATCTAAGATCACGTAGTCTTGTATCCTATCAACCCACCATATATTATAAGAGATTGGGATAATTTTCTCTAATCTTGTATCTCGTTCGACGAGCTAGATTAACTTTACCATCAAAGCGCTAAAAAATGTTTGGCATCTAGGCATTAATGTTTATTGTGCATCAGATTATTTTAATCGTATGGAAATTGAGGGTGTATTGGTCATTTATTATAAAAAATTGAAAATAATTTAGTAATTTTGCATGTTAGTATACTAAGTGAGATTACTCAACAGATGAAATTTGATTCGACTTTAATCACAACTATATAGTGGGCTTGAACCACGCCTGAAGCTAACCACAACTATAATTTTACATATCAAACATATTATTAGTAGCTACAAAAACTCTTAATAAATTATTTCACCTATCAAACTTGGTCTTAATAAATTTGATTCAAAAGTTGTGTTAAACATTTCCAATTGATTATTTTTTTCCTTTCTTTTTACGATCTCTTTTACACATGGTCCAAAATTTGAAATTAAATTGAACTTTCCGAGTAGGCCATACTTATACACAATAGAACTTAATATAAAATTTGTTTAAATTAATAAGTTTATAGTTATGCAATGGAGTTACAACAGTGGCCTCCGCAACAATGACCCCACCCATTTTCGGCAAGCCAAAAATATTAAAGCACCTGCTAACTATTTGGAAAACACTGAATATAAATATTAAAGGCGTATTTCAACAAAATGATATGTAATTAATAAGAAATATTTACCAAAAGTTAGCTATTTATAACATTTACCCTCGCCTTTTAACTATGATGATTGCCGTCATGGAATCATCAACAGTTTCTTCTCTTTCTTTTCCTTTGTTTGACGTTTATAATTCGGTCATTTCTTGTTATTAAACTTTCACATAAGTCAAGTAAATGAATAGTGAATTATATGTATATACATATATATATATATGATCTCAAACAATCTTTATATTTTGAGCTAATTTTTTGGGTGAGTTAGGCTCAATGTCTATTCTTGAATATAATATCAGAGCCACCCATTCTTCGTATTGGGTTACTTATTCATGTTATTCTACTCTCCAAATGTTCATTTCTTGATGTACGCAAGTATGTTAGGTTTTCATATTTTTTTAAGTAAATAAATAGTGTATCTCTATATATAGTTTTAGACAGTTTTCATCTTTTGAACTAACTTTTGAAGTTAATTAGGTTCAATGTTTATTGTTTAACGCCCGTCTCTCAGTCAAAATTGTTCTAGAAGGAGGTATATATATAAATATATTCTGCCTTTTTTTAAGTAATTAGATAAATGACATGACAGGGTACTTAATCAGGAACTTTTTTCTTGACGGTGGTTGCTAGCTTAGGAAAGCTAACCAAGAAAAAAAGAACCCAAAATGGGTTCTTAATACAACATTGATTTCCAATTTACTTGGATGTTACACATTCTTATTGCAATATACATGTGGTCTCTATCAATTAGTTAATTGAAAGGACAATTTACTATTTTGACTTCGTAATTTACTTCTAACTCCATCAACATCTACTTTACTTGTTGAATGTCTCAATCCTTTGTTACTATTTGCCAATTGTTTTCCTCTTAGGCCTACTTCGTATAAAGTATTAACAAATTTTGAGTTTGTTTGGGCGTTAAATATGGTTAAATGGTGATAAAAGTAAACAAAGAAAATAAAAAATATGTATAAAAAATTCACTACCTATTTATTTGTTTATTAGTATATGAAAGTAATTGTTACCTAAGCGTTAGTTATTGTTTCACGAAGGTATTTATTACTTAAAGAGGGTGAATATATATATATATATTATTTGCATATCTGCTTTTCACTAAATTGACTAAAAAATAATTTACTATTATGTCATTTTATATTTTTTAAGTAATTCTAAAATAGCAATTACAAATATTAATTTTTGAGTAATTAATTTGTTGTTTTTTTACGTGGTCATAGTTGAAGCATGATATAATTGAT
Organism: Jacaranda mimosifolia; assembly: GCA_018894105.1. Classification (NCBI taxonomy): domain Eukaryota; kingdom Viridiplantae; phylum Streptophyta; class Magnoliopsida; order Lamiales; family Bignoniaceae; genus Jacaranda; species Jacaranda mimosifolia. Next base: position 33,243,234 of record CM032123.1, read on the forward strand.
ATTGAGAATAGAATTTCTCTAAAAGAAAATACTTCTCTCAATTACCTAGTAGATACATATTAGTTCGGTAATGAATTGCTGCATTTGCTTTTCTTTCAAGTGAAATTATGAATTAGCTAATAGCTATGTTGATCATTTTACTGCAAGATTTTAGCACATACATAAAGTATGTTGCTTGAACAACAAAATTAAAAGAAAACTCCAATTAATTAGTGACTTCATTTCATTTAATTAATTAAATCCACCTTATCTCAAGTCCAAGTGATTTAGGGAATTAAAGAACCTGAAAGTGAAAGTTTAACAACATTTTACCAAATTTGATTGTCCTATCAAGAATAGTAAGTAGAGACCTTGATCGCATTTCACTTTTCTTTTAGCTAGAGAGAAAAAGCAAAAAAAAAAAAAAAAAAAAAAAAAAGGAGGTGGTTAAATACGGGTATTAGTTTAGACCTGCCAAATTTCTGGTAACAAACTTGGCCTACAAAATCTGGGTTTCACCTTTCATTGTGTAAAAAAAGATGATAATAAATCGAATGATGAACAAAGTAAAGGGCAGCCCCACAAACTATCCCATCCCCTCTATCTTAATAGACATTAAACACTCAAACAGCAACATGTCCCATTGCTTGTAGGTCGAGGTATGCTAATAATTAAAGGCCTGATAAATTTGTGGGCCTATTTTGTTTTCAAATATTTTCATTAATAGGAAGTAAATTTTTTCTTTCTTTTTTGTAATTTTGGTTTTTGTATATTATGTGAGTTTTTCTTTTTAGTTTTATGTCTTTTCTAGTAGATAACAATCAACATATATAAAATAAAGAAATTAATTATAGTACAATAATAATAAGTTATTTGATTCTCGTGGCTTGATTATCTTTTCAAATACTGGAAAGTAAATGTTACATGATATTGATACACAAAAATACCCCGTAACAAAACTTTGGCTGATCATTATTGAAATTAAATACTAAACATTTATCCAATTAGGTATACATATATAATTAATAATCATGATCACACATAAATATTTATTACTGTTGGTAACTACACGTAAACGAATTAATTTATGAAAACGACACAACTAATTAGCTAATTACCGTTGCATTAATCATGAAAAGTTCGTCAAATCTAAATAAAGAGTTTAAGAAATGTGAATTATGTGGGTGTTATTATATTTTAACTAGTCCATCATAATTAATTGGTGCATGCCATTGCCATGGCTTGTATCGTTTGTATACGCACTAGTGTACTGTAACCATATCATAATGTTTTGTATGTTCCTTTTTGGGCACGGGGTGGGCGTGGGGGTATAGGAATAAAATTTGGGCAGGTTGTTTTATGTTGCAAGCGTGACATCTAGTTATGATGAGCTAGCTACAAGAGATAGAAATATGTAAATTCGGTGCTTTGTTTTGATATTATTATGATCATAATTTCATTATTTGTGAACACAAAAATAATTAAATTAATTTTACTGGGTAATTGTATATCTTCCAGCTTCCCAAAATTGAATAATTAGATCGCAGTGGCACATACGATGTATTTGATGCTATAATCAACAGTAATAATTAATGAATTGAATTCTTCATAACCATCATGAAAAACTTATTTGCTAAAGAACAAGATGTATTTTTAGTGGGTTATATCTATTTCAAAATAGTTGCTCTACTTACTATATAGTATGAAGTAAAAATCTTTAATCTTTCCATAATTCCATTGATTTATTATTTTGATTTTGGATATTTTGAGTTATCAAACTTTCAAATTTTAGTAACTTTTTATATTTTATATTATGTAATTATATTATTCTGTTAAGAAATTGACTAAGTTATTTAACCCGTCACCATGTTTTTTGTTTTTTATTAAATCTTTAATGTTGTGAGAAAATATTTTTTGTATTTTAACATATTTGTACTTCATAAATTATATAGAACCACATAGACCAAATATATTAAGATAATGAGTATTACATACTCTTAGGTCCAAAATTCATAAATAGATCTGTTTCATGGTGTTGACTAGCCAATTTGACATTTTTAATATTTTAATAATAAATAATCTGATAAATTTGTTACAAACTAATTAAAGCAATGTTAAATAATATGAAAATATTACAATTTTAAATTTTAAAATAGTAAAATTACCTACAACTACTTCAAGAATAAACCGTTAAGTAAGGATACGGATACTCAAAGGCTAGCTAGGGCTTAACCGCTTTAACTATCTTCTTAATTAATTTTGAATTTTTTATTTATGTTAAGAAATAATTTTTTTTAAAATCAATACATAGGCATAGATAAGTCAAATGACCAGTTGACCCAATGATATTAAAGAAGATGTATACAAACAAAATATCCCATAATAAGAAGTGCAGGTCAAAACTTTCCTGATGAAAAATTTTGCTACTTTAAGATCGTTGTAGTTACAATCGCCATTCATTGGAGTTTCAATCACTAGTTCCCCTATCATCAGTCACCATCTTCCTTAACCTTCCACCATTGGACAAACGTCAGCCCTATACATGATCTTACGACTTTGTGGAGACCTATGCTTTTAGTAAATAGTCACTTGTGCCCGGTCGCTTCAACCATCTTTCTGAGGAGGCATCATTCCTCCCCAAAGTTATGGGGCTATTTTGTCGAGTTTCTTAGAGAGAATTGTCTCTCGCCCCTAGATAGCATTACCTTCACATATATAAAAAAGTCCAGAATTCAAACCCTTGATATGATTGTGTACATAAATATTTAAAAGAAAAAAAAAAAAAAAAAACAACAACAACAACAGTGGCATAGAGAAATGCAACAAAAATTTTCACCAACTTACAAACCAATCCGCATAAAATAAGACCAAATTCTCAGAAATTGATGTCAATAGATCATATTACATTTCAACGGCAGTTAAACAATCATTTCATAAAAGATAAATTAGTTCCTAACTAATTAATATTACTCATAATTAAAAAATAATTATACCAACTAACCAAGCCCCAATGCTGCCAATAAAATTTCAGCATATCTTGGCACGAACCCTAATTTGTGGCTATGTGTACTCTGATCTGAAAAGATTAACACCCCACGTTTGGCCGCTACTGAAAGCAATATCTTAAACCACACTCCAAACACTCCTATTCCGGTCTTCCTTGTTTTCTCTGTCCCTATCCACATTCCACTCCACCATTTTCCTTCCCATTTTTTCTCTCAATGACCTGCGCCGTGACTCCCGGCGCAAGGGAAACCAATTCCCCACCCAAACAACCCATCCAATTAATGCTATATTCCGAAATTGCTATATCGTTTTCTTTTTCATTTGTTATGATGGCACGACGTTTCTACGTGCATAAATTTAATTTATTATATTATTAATATTAATTATATTAATAAATAATAAAACATTTAATTTTTTATATAATATAACTAAATAATAAATATATTAAATAACGTGCAATATTAATTATTGATTAATATATATTCATATATCGCAAATAATTTTTATCTCAAAAGTTCAAGAATATGAAATATACTTGCCTATAAATTCATAATTTTTTTTTTTATGTTATTGTCATATTAATTGTGTTTTGTAATTTTATATTGCGTGATAAGTGCACTTTTAAAATTAAACTAAAAATTAAGAGTATAATTTGTAGCACAAAATTTGATGTAACATAATATAATCATCACTGTAAATGTATAAGAAAATTTTCTTTTTTATATGGTATAGATAGTGACAAAATAGTTCTAATATTGTCAAAACCACGCAATCCTGGACTGTGTAATTGAGAAGTATGTTCAAGTACCATATTTATGAGAATGCTTGTCTAATTCAATAACTTATTCTTTTAATATATGATGTCATTTTATAACCATTGATTGGCTAGAATTAACCATTGATATCTTAACGTAATGAATCATAAAATATTTATTATTTCTTTTTTTTGGGTAAAATAAAGAATATTACGTTATAATATTGTCCTATAACATAGTAATTGAAAATTGGTGGCCTCACATTACTACTTAAAGTGGAAGAGTATTTTTAAGAGATAAAAATTTTATTTTGAAAAGTGGAGTCTTATTTTCGACACATTTCCAAGAAATACAAGAAGAAGAAGAAATAATAATAAAACTAAGAATATGATAAATTTTAGAAATTGTATTTCTTATATATTTTTCAAATATTATTTTACTTAATTATTATGAACTCAAATAAACACATGAAAACTTGCTTTCATCAAATAAAATAAGAATACATAATTTTTTATTTTGAAGTAATTAAACACACATTAATTTTGCTAATTAAAACCTGATACTATTACAAATAATTACAAATCAATCTAGCATTTTATGGACACGAAATTAGCATTAAGAAAAAGTAAAAATTGAATGAAATACGTATAAAATTGCGAGGAAAAAGGATTTTTTTTTTTTTTTGGCATTAGTAAGAACAAATTAAGTAAAAAAGAAAGAAAATGTGACCAATAATGAAACAAACCCCAAAAATAAAAATAGAAAAGTCAGATGTGCCACGTGAGTGACAGACGCTGACACGTGACGGAACAGACAGTGTGGATAAAGCAGAGGTTAGCAGCAGTTAGTTACAAACTTAAACGCATAATAATAAATAAATAAAAACTATATGCATAAATAACCCAATCCCCAATGCGAATTCATAATTATAGCATAAGCTGTACAACTTATCCAACCCAAGGTACAAAGTGGCTGTTAATACTACATTTATGTTTAATTCCATTTATTGGAAGACACATTCTTCTACTAAAAATATTTTTTCTAAAAAACCTTTGTTTGATTAATAATGTCAAATAAAATTTTTATATAACTATATTTTATTAATGATAAAATATATATAAAAATGTATTTTGAATGTAATTATTAATTATTTAAAAATAAATATGAATATTTATCTATATTATTAAAAAAAACACAAACTCCATTTTGATATTCTTTTTTTTCTCTCACTAAAATGCCCTCATTTTTGCAGTAAACCACTTCACGAGAAACTTATGCAATAATCACCATTTATATAGTCCATCAATCTCTACATCCCATTATCGATTCACTTAAGTTTTTGTTTTTATTTATGTAAAAATTTAAACAAATACATTGAAATTATTAAAAAAAAATTAGTATTGTATAAAAAACATTTAATTAAAACTACAAAAATTTTAGCACGCCCACATAATATACCAATTACTAGTATATAATAATTGAGATGCATAAATACAGATAATAAAACAATCAGCTTTTTCTAGAAAGATGTTTTAGGCAAAAAGAAAATATTGTTTAAGGGAAATTATTAAATATTTAACTTTATATAAAAAAATAAAAATATTTTCTCAAAACAATACGAAATATAATAACTTTTTAAATATTAATAACCTGAAGAGAAAGTAGATGAAAATTTATATGAGTATCTCAAATTTCATACACTTAATGTTTGCCATCAGTGCTGGTATTATTTGAAAAATGTAACAATCCTATTGATAAAAAATTATTGCCACCCGAAAAAGAAAGAAAACGGAAAATAGTAAGGATGGTCAAAGGAGGAATATATAAAAGATTTGATTGGTTGATACTGAAGACAGTTGACTGGTAATTACTAGTAATTGGCAGTTAGTTAACGGACGTTAATTTTAACGTTTCCTGATTGTCGCAGTCTATAAAATGACCAGAGGCCGTTACTTTGGTTGTAGGCGCTTCCTTCCTTTTCCCTCTCCATTTTTGTGTCTCTCACTAAAACAATTTCATTTTTCCTCTTCTTCAGCTCCATTTTTACAGATTTAATACGTACATTACAATTATTACGCACACATTTATACATATACATAGGGAGAGTGGGGAGGAAGAGAGAGAAACCTTTGTGTAGTAATGGCAATTTGGGCGTCGAAGAAATGGCTGTCTCTGTTTTCTTTGCTGCTGTTCGTGCTAGTCGTTGGAGCTCTGGCCAGAGTTCATAAAGATGAAACCCAGAATTTGAGGTATTTTTTCAGAAAATGCTTGTTTTTCAAGACGGTGCATTTGATATCTTTGAAAATTTCTCAAAAACTATCTTTTTTTCCCAGTGTTTTTGGTTTTAGTTTCGTAATTTCGAGTAGAATCCTCACAATGGATAGCTTTTTTTTTTTTCCATTTTCTTGTATATTTGGGGTCTTTTTTTATTTTTTGATCTGGTTGGTTTTTCATGGGATGTTTACATTTTAATGTTATTTCGAAATTCACCTGCATTTTTCGCAAGAAATGTTATAGCAATTTATGCTTTGTTTTGTCAGAAAAATTATTCTCAACATGCTCAACAATAGAAATCTCACTATTTTTCGAGCCTAATAAGCACATTTTTTCCTTTTTTTCTCAGTGCTGTGGGAAAAGAGGAGTTGCAGAGCTCTTCAAACTCAAAAATGGCGGAAAAGTGAGTATTTTACTACTGAGTCGACTCGGTTTCACCTAATCTTTTGTATACTCTCTTCAAATCTCAGCCGTCGATTTTTCCCACTTCCGTCCCAGTCAAATCTCAGCCGTAGGATCTCCTCCCACTAACCACCCCCTAATTTTAAACAGAATCAGTCCTATATTCTCTATCAGATCTCAACCGTTTAATCCGTTGCTAAGCAAATTCCTCCTCAGATTCTTCGGTCTCAATTGCCCTAAACAATTGCAGTACATTTCTCCACAACTGTGAAACTGAAAAGAATTTTAGGTGGGGGCAATTGGTCTAATTTGAAGCACTACATTTCTGTTTGCCTCGCCCTGAAAACAGTAATTAGTTGATTCCTTTCCTCTCTCTCCTCTCCCCAAAGAGCACTTTTTGACGGTTTAACAGTGCGGATTTGTATGTATAGTGTATGTATATATGGGCGGTGTGACATTACCTTGAGCGTTTTACAGCAGTCTGTGCTGTGTGCGTTTGTGTGGTGGGGGAGGTGTAAAGTGTGTGTATTTTGTAAAGTGGAAATCTAACATTGACATACTGAGCAAAATAAATTAATGAAAATTGTCGGTAACAGCTGACACCCCATGTGAAATTACCACAACGCCTTCATTTATTATTGGGACCCCCTTGTTAGGCCAAGGGGGCTCTCTGCATTCTGCAAAACCAGCTAAAGTTGTTTTGGTCTGGTCTGAATTGTAAATTCATGGGAATAAATTCTTGAAATCATGTGAATGTGTGTGTGTGTTAAATGCGATCATACAGACAATGTGTGTGTGTGTGTGTGTGTGTGTGTGTGTGATGAATGTTGATGGCTGTGTGTTGTTCAGGTTGGAAGGAATTGACGAGGAAGCTATGAATGAACATGCACTGGATGACCCAGAAGAGGTTGTAAGAATGGTAGAAATGTGGGTGCTCTGCTCTCTCATACTCTTTTTTTTTCTTTTTTTCTTATATTTCTGCTGTAATAATTCTTGAAATTTGTCCTGTGCATTTAGTAGGATTTGGAAATTTACTGGGTTAAATGTGCATTAACTTGACACACAATGAGTTTCAGTGGCAGTTGCTGTTAGAGTTGTTCTTGCTGTGGTCTTCAAATTGAATGCTTCTATGTTTTTTGTAGCAGACCTAAGTCCCTACCCACATGGTATATTTATTTACTCATATTGAGGAGTTGGGGCTTTAACATATTTCTCTGATACTATAATGAATGTGTCAATGGGGGTCTCTTTTTAATATCCATTCATAGCCTTCAGATCACAGAATATGCTAACTTTAATCAGAACCACGTTCTTGCTACTGTCTTCTCCTGATCTTTTGTGCGTTATTATTGTTCAGTTCATTCACATGCTACTGTAGTTAGATTCGTGTTTCGTGCATTATTTTAAATCCTTTATTTGTTTGTTTATCTGTGAATCTAATTATCTTTCTAAAATCAAGAAGCTTTTATTTTATGCATGTTTTACTGCTTTTACACAAGTGAGGGTTTACTGCTGATATATTCTACCATTATTCCTCATGTTATTTTCTTTTTAAGACTTCGAAAAGTCAAGATTTTCCTGGATCATGCACTTTAAACATAATTAAACTTTGAACTAACATTGATGTCCTTTCATTGACGAGTCTTTGACATTGGTGTGTAAATTTACTCTGCTTTTTTAATCACATCATGATCATGTGCATGTGCATGTGCATGTAAGAAAATTCCCAAGGAATGTGAGACTCTTTAAGTTGTGCTTGGTGAATGTGATAAGACTTGCTGACATGAGGATAAAACACTTATGTATGTGGAATGATGCACTAGCTATCCTATCTCTGTCACGTGACAGCATCCCCCATGTGTGCCCAAAGAAAGAAAGACAAAGTATCTCAAATATCGCTTCTGCCTTCATATATCAATAATGAATCAAACAAAAGTCAATTTCAGTTAGTTATACAGGAAAAGACCCAAATTGCCCTTCTCAACTGACGTGAGAGCTAGAACTTGAATCTCAAATGGCTCCACCGACGTAGGATTGCACAGTTAGTAGAGCTAAATTTTCTCTCTCACATTTTGTCGGTGGCATTCGTAAACTAACCTTGTAATATAAAACAAGAGAGTTCAAAAGCTAAGAAAGATGTGGGGACTAACTTGTATTCTTGATGTGATGACTTAATAGATGGTTATGTAATTTTGTTGCTGACAAATCTTTTGAACTTAACAGGGCCACAAGAAACAGCACTGAGAGGCGAGAACTTGGTTTTTTGTCATGTGGAACTGGGAACCCTATTGATGACTGCTGGCGTTGCGACCCCAGTTGGATGCAGAACCGGAAGAGACTTGCTGACTGTGGTATCGGTTTTGGGCGCAACGCCATTGGTGGTCGTGATGGCCGGTATTATGTTGTCACTGATCCGGGCGATGATGATCCTGTTAACCCCAGGCCCGGTACTCTACGCCATGCCGCTATCCAGGACGAGCCTCTGTGGATCGTGTTCAAGCGCGACATGGTTATAACGTTGAAGCAGGAACTCATCATGAACAGCTTTAAGACCATAGATGGCCGTGGAGCCAACGTGCACATTGCTAATGGTGCATGCATCACAATCCAATTCATTACCAATGTTATTATACACGGCCTGCATATCCATGATTGTAAACCGACTGGAAATGCCATGGTCAGGAGCTCTCCATCGCATTATGGTTGGAGGACTATGGCTGACGGTGATGCCATATCTATCTTTGGCTCGAGCCACATTTGGGTAGATCATAATTCACTCTCTAACTGTGCCGACGGGCTTGTAGATGCTGTTATGGGCTCCACTGCCATTACCATTTCCAACAATTATTTCACCCACCACAATGAGGTGAGTATGCCTTGAATTTGAAATGGCTTTTCACTGTTTGCTTTGAAAGAGTTCACTCTGGATAATGTTGGCAAATTACTGGAAAACAGGTTATGCTCTTGGGTCATAGTGATTCTTATGTGAGAGACAAGCAAATGCAAGTCACTATTGCATACAACCATTTTGGGGAGGGCCTCATTCAGAGAATGCCAAGGTAATCCGTCGAAGCTTTGGTTTGGTTTCATTGTCCATATGCACTTAATTCTCTTGATATAACAAAAAGAAAATCTTATGAAAACTGCAGGTGCAGACACGGATACTTCCACGTGGTGAACAACGACTACACTCACTGGGAGATGTACGCCATAGGTGGAAGTGCAGAACCAACCATCAACAGCCAGGGCAACAGATATCTTGCACCAGCCAATCCTTTTGCAAAGGAGGTACGCTGCAGTGTTGAGATTTCTGCTTCCCAGTCAATAAGATTGAAGTTTTTTGATTAGCCTGATATATATTGATGAATTGTTGTTGTGATCAGGTGACAAAGAGAGTAGAAACAGCTGAGAGTCAATGGAAGGGTTGGAACTGGAGGTCAGAGGGTGACCTGATGCTGAATGGGGCTTATTTCACCCCATCTGGAGCTGGAGCTTCAACCAGCTATGCTAGAGCTTCAAGTCTGGGTGCCAAGTCTTCCTCCATGGTTGCATCTATTACTTCTGGTGCTGGTGCCCTTGTTTGCCGTAGGGGCCGCCAGTGCTAACAGCCCTCAGCCCTATTGCATAAATGAAAATATGAGTCTTCTTTTTTCTTTACCTTCCTTTTCATATTACTTTGGAAGCTTTTTACCTTATATCGATCCATATTACATCCATTGTTTGTCCATCTGTCCATTCACATTGGCAAGTGTATTGTCCCTCATTCTCCATTCACACTCGTCCCCATCCCACCATTCCATTATCGCACAACCTCGGCCTGTTGTCTGCTTCAGTTGAAAGAAAACAATGCCATTCTGGAAACAGGTGCGGATGCGTTGTCCAAAATCTTTTCTTCTCTTTTTTTTTTTTTTTTTTTTTTTTTTGGGGTCCTAGTTGGGCAGTGCCAAGAATCTTCTGCCTCTCTTCCTAGTTGGTCCTAACCGCATATATGTATCTGCTGTCGGTCCTCCACAAAAATTGTGTTTGGGCTCTGTTCTTTATAGGAACTAAATGATATTGTATTTTCTTTCCACCTTCTTCTTCTAGCGTTCTTGAGTCATACAAGCTATAGTGTGAATGTCAAAAAGTTATGGAGAAACACAAAAGATATGTAATAGTTGATGCATAGTAGCAAAGTTAGTTGCCTTTTTCTTTCACTACCTTTCTTGCTTTGTCTTTGCCAATTAAAGCAATCTTGTTTTGTCCGAAAGCAATCTGTAATATAATTATGTTGAACATAATTATCCATATATGTATATACATATATCAGAAAGACAATGTCTCACCTCCTATGGGTTTTACTTTATCTTGTGAGAAGTTGTGATTATAACTACATGTTGGCATGATTAAGGGCCAGACTACATCATTAACCTCAGTCATCACTGTTTATTCTGTATGATCCTATGGAGAAACGACATATCACCAGCTAATGTTTAAAGTAGCTAAGCGGGATGAGTCTGCATTTTAAACTGTTAAATTATATATGATAGTCTCATTAACAAATTTTACGATATCGTTATATACAAATTAAAATCCTAACTGCATAATGATTCAAGACTCAGAATTCGCATAGGACGCAGTATTTTTCTTCCATTCTTTCCCTCTAATAGGATGAAGACATCTGGAAATTTTTAGGCTTATCAAGCATTAGACTTAAGGGAGAGAGTATACTACAACATCATCTCAAGAACATGCTGAGAAGACAATTATACCACTATAACTCTATGTCTGTATCTTCATAAATCAGAAGGAGATTGCCTTCAGCTTCTGGCAGCATTAAATTATCTGTACTTCTACTTTCCAAAGCTAATCCCACCCCACCCTAAAAAGATTGAAGGCATTTTCAATTTCAAACTTTAACTAAAGTACCACTAAAGTGATAAAGTAAATTGCCGTACAAGAAATAGGTACCATCTACCTTAATAAAGATGCCCACATCCCCTTTTTGGATAAGAGATGCTACCACTTGAGTATTAATTAAGTGGGGTTGTTGTCCGCGCGATTAAATAAGTTGATATCATCATTTTATAATATTATTATTTTTGGAGTATTATTTCTATGTTCTCCAGTTACACGATAAATTCAATATTTTTAACGTGAAAACAACCCTCGAACAACCAAATGAACATCATAAATTTTGCCTTCAAAACTGGTCACATGTATGAACCTAAGCGATGGTGTACCTAAAATCGCATAGAGATATTGAGAATGGTATTCGAGTCCCTAAAATTCCAAGTCACGTGCAAAGATGGCTAAACCACATAGACTAGCATGTGATGTTGGGGCCATATGACATGTGAGCCCCATTTTTGCTCTTACGAACCTGACATAGGCATTTGGGGCCAACTCTCAATTAATTCACCAACTAAGTCCACATGCATTGCCCATGTTATATGTTATGCTTACCAACAGCACTTGTCATATTCAATACAAAACCCAGGCTAAGGTACATTCAGTTGCGCAAAAATAAAAAGTAAAAAATATAGGTTGCAGCATCTTCATCATCATGGCAATTATTTTTTCTTTCACAAAAACAATTAGAATCACTCCTAACCCTTGAATATAATTGATCACAATCTAGCCCTTGATTAGTGTGTAATAGCCGGTAGGGTTATGATTATGTTTACACTCAGGATGAGAGAAAGCATCGTAGTTGTAGAAAATGTTTCAGATCCAACCACAATAATAAGAGATTTAATAACGATGATTACACGTTCAAATTCTATTTTGAAAAACAAATATCAAGTTTGAGGCAGTCAATAAGCTCGTAAATTTTTACTGTTCTTTCCTTCTCATTTTATCAGACTACACAAATTACTCAACCAAATTGAGGCTTATTATTTGCATAATTAACCTGACCTATATAAATCAATGCCCCACCTGACCTGCCCTATTTCACCCTACTCAACTTAATCAACACCACAAACTATAAAAAACGAAAAAAAAAAAGGATATAATTAAATTACCTGATTCGACTTCTATTAACATAGCTGACTCAACTCTTCATGTTGAAAAAGTGGGCTTTGTATTAAATAAGACTTATTACTCTTGGATAATTTCCAGTACAGGAAAGGTCCACTGGTAGCATATAAAGGAAAACTGTTTAGCTACATTGGCCTCGGTGCATGAAGAAACAAGATGGTAGTCAAATTGGATGCAATTACACAAAAATAATCCAAACTAAGAAAGAAAAAAATTACTCATGGAGAATTGATTGCCGCCTGACAGTCGTTAAGCGTGGGACTAGTTACCATAATTAGAAATATTTGTATTCAACACATTCTAGAGCTTTCTGTTCATAAATTTCACATCAATAACTCCAACTTCGATTACTTCATTCTCAATCATATTCTGCATATACTTCACAGTTATTCCGTGATGCATTTGTCTAACAATTCAGTTACTAATGTTTTTCAGAAATATGTCACTCTTAAATTCAGGGTTCTATCTTGAAAGTATATTCTCCATCGGCAAAGTGAGATTTCACCTGTGCAAGAGCCCTATAACGGTGAGAAATTTTGTTCTTCTCTTCCTTGGGCATTTCGGCATAGCTATAACAAGCATAATACAATTAGTTGGCCAGTTTTTATCACTATTTGGCTAATCCTTGTGTCATACAATAAATAAAGCCAATGTCTTTTAGATTAGGGAGCAGAGAGTAGGGAGATGAACTTACGTCTGGTCATATCCATCAGGTTGGAAGATTGGATCCCATCCAAAATCATTTGGTCCCCTTGCAGGAACTATCTTTCCCTGAAATCTCAGCCACAAATTATGTCAGTCTTGCTGTTTTAATCCTTTTTATCCACAATTCAGCAAATGCAAAACACATATTTGTGTTACACCCTTAGAACAATAAGGCAATAGCTTAATAGCTAAAAAGGTTTCATCTATATTACTGTACAATTAAACACTTTATACAAAGATACAAAACAAGAGATGATTCAGAGTCATATCATGCTAATGTACGAGTGCATCAATGTACAAGTAATTGAATGAATTGGAAACACCAAAGAGACTCATAGATTATTATAACAATTCAAAGAATCTTAAGAAAACTCTACACTAGCTTGTGGTGTACTTTTGCTGCATAGCAAACAGTAGCCTACTTTGATAAGGTTAACACAGAGCTTTGGTGGCAGATTTTTATTGGAATGCAGCTTGTGCAACTACTAACATTGTAAAGGAAGAGAGCTGTATCGATTTTGACCTTTCCATGAGTTAGATGGATTTCCAACCACTTAGATTCCCCATATAACTCAAAGCTGAAAAAGCTTTTAACGGGACAATTAACACAGATATATGAAAGAGGATCACCTCTAAATAAAATGGCAATAGCTTAATAGCCAAACAGGGGTGATATATACTTTAACCACTTCATAGAAAGATATTACTGTTAGAGACAATTCTCAGAGAAGCATAAATAAAACTGCAGACAGAGATATTGCACTAAGTTTGGCAAGAATGTAGTTGTACAAAAATGTACAAGTAAATCCCAAATTGGAATCACTGCAAAACTTGTAGATTATTATAACAGGATTCTTAAGAGAACTCTATAATAGCTTGCAGTTTTGCTGCATAGGAAACTCTAGTCTACTCCAACAATTTTTACATATAGTTCCAACAGCTGAATTTTTTTATTAGAGTGCAGCTCATGCAATTACTAACATTGCCTAAGAAGAGTCATAAGGCTTTTGACCTTCCCATCAGTGAAATGAATTTTCTGACCACTACGATTCCACAGATAACTCTAGCTGAAGAAGCTTTTAACTGGTCAATTACCACAGACATGATGAGGATTACCTCTTAGAACTCGTCTATAAAAATTTCCTTTACTATCAGTAACATAAAAGTGCACATCAGGAAAGTAGAGGAATCAAACTAACCTTGAGTCAGAACAACCTTAAGTAAGCCACGTTAAACTCTAAGGAGCAAAAGCCCCAATTCAAAAAAGCTTGAGCTAGACTTGGTTCGCATATCTAATATATTCTTGTCTGCTTTTTTTGATACATAAAATTTGCCTATTGATTAAAGGATCATATCATACAAGCGGAACTGAAGTTTTGATAAATGTTTTCCAGCTGAGCAAAAATAGATATTTTTTAACTCACTCAACACATTCATGATGTTATGAGAAACAATATATTTTAGAGAAGCTAAGTGAAATACAAAAATTAAATGACAATCAAGCTTCTTTTAAATTTCTGGTCATTCTCCATCGTTCTTTTGGAAACTTATCATCAGCTCTACCTATAGTTTATATCACGTAGAATCCACAGTAGGGTCCTATAAATAAGGCATGCTCCCCACCACTTATTTCCGTATATTGATGCTTTCTTTTCTTTTCTTCATTCTTTTTTTTGTTTAATCCAGACTATGGGATTATCCAAACTGTTTAACTCAGTGGTTTGCGCAGGGGGCAAGGTTAGGGAAGCATAATTGGACAAATATCATTATATGAGAAATAACTGACCATGGGAAAACAAGCATTGGAAGTAGAGGCATTTGAAAAAGGATAGACTTATAGACTAGGCATAACATAAAATGACGAGTGGCATGTTAATAATGCGCATGCTCACCGCTAGGGTACAGAGTGTTAAGCTTGTAACATGATAAAGAGACTGAGGTTCCAACTCAAATCTAACGTGGAAGCAGCCAAAGGTCAGCATATGATGTCTTTGAGTTCCTTGTTAACCCATACATCTTAACAGTGTTCTTCATTTCCCGTCAGGAGAGCATCCCTTGGGACTTTAATCCTTCTTAATCTTAGCTCAGGTGCCTGAGATTATGGAGCCTAACATGTAACTAAATGGAGCATTTTTTTTAGTGGTAAAAATGAAGGAGAGGTCAACCTACAATTACATGGAATGTGATAACTAAAAAGCATTTGATTTATGTGAATACTTAAGATGGCGTTCCAGTAAAGCACAGCACAAATAGAGGATCAACAAACAGGTAAAGGATAAATCTTAACTGAGCAAATTTGATCAAGTTTTATTTTAATTATATTTGACTTCCTCTCCATTCCATCAAAGCACAAGTGTTGAGTCCTGCACTGCTGCACCCTTGAAATTAATTACTAACCCTAATCCCCCTACCCATCCAGTGTTGTGACTTTAAGCTCATTAGAAAAATGTGTTTCCTTTCTTTTTTTAATTTCAGTCATATAACAAAACATCATCTCTCTCTTACATAGACAGTGCCATTTCAGTCTCAGTTAGGCTTTTCTTTAGTTTGGTCAGATTGTAAAATGACATTATTCCATTAAGTAAGAATGATGCTATTTCAGGGTTTAACAGTTTGTTTCTTCCAGATTTCAGCGCGTGTCACAGTTGATTTTCTGCTAGCTGATGTTTAGGGTTCTAATGACAGGATTAGTTGGTTCTTGGACAGGTCAGTCATGCTGAAGGAATGGAGCTAAGCGTTTTTCTAATGAGAAGTTTTTCTCTGTTTTCTTCTTCCCATTTCTCTCCCCCTCTTCGTTTCTGCACTTTAATTCTGCTCTCAAATTCTCTCTTCTAGGAGATAGCCATCCAAATTACTGGAAACACTCTCCCACTTGGGTGTTTCTCTCTTGGAATCCATAGTCAAACGCAACATCCGGCTCCTCAAATTAACTTCATGTCAGCCCATAAATAGAATTATCAAATCTCCGAGCAAATGTAAACAATAGAATTTGGACTTTAATTTTTCTTAAAAGGAAAAATAACAAGTATACTTCATAGCCACTACTCCAAACAGTGGCAATGCCACATCAGAGGCTGTGGGATCAGGTAAACCCATTGAACAAATGTTGTGTATGCTACATGTTATATATAGGAAAATTTGTGGGTTTTACATAAATTTGACCCAACATAAACTATCAGAAAATTTATGTGGTCACAAATTGAGTCATCTTTAGGATAGATTAAAAAATTGAGTTCTATTCAAGTGGAAACTTTCATTGAGTTTCTAGATACATTCCATATCATGTAATGCGTGCAATTAAAGTTATCTTTGTTGCTGAATTTTAACACAACTTACCAAGCAGTATTTAACAAAATTGATGAGTTGATGGACTAATTTACTACAATTTTTATGAAGGATTGTCTACTCATATTAATTGGAAAATATTGGTATGAAACATTTCAAGAATATGAAAAATCCTAGAGGATAGCTGCAAGTATTTTTTAATGAATTATTTTAATTTTTTCTTTTTAAATGAGGTATCATTTTACTTGTTTGTAAGTTCAACCTCAGTATTAAAATTTTTGAGGATCACCATTGACTCCAAATGTTGTTAGAGCATTAAAAATTAAAACATTAACATATAATACCACTTATCAAAAATTATATCTCCACCAGTAACTGAAGAATCACAAACGATGAGCAAGGGAGGCATTGTTGTATTGTCTGAATGAAGAAGAAACAACAAAGTGTTTACTCATTCTTCAGTAAGCTATATCCACTTACTTAAGCACATGGAAAGTAATTGGTGCCCATGGGGCACCACACACATATACCTCTTGGTCTACATTGCCAATTTTGGTTCATTTGATTGTAACTTTCAACTTTAATCTCATACTGAATTCGAGTTTGTTTGAAGAGCAATTATAAATTTTAGATGTATGTGAGGCACTCCAACTGTATGCTAGGATTACTGTTGCTATTGCTTTGTTACCCTCTGAATTTCTCATCTTCCTCTGTTCTTTTCTATTTTTCCTCAAATTTCTAGTTTCCTTCTATTTCCAGTGTTTCTTCTTTCTCTGTTCACTTAAATTAGAAAGCATAGCTCAGAAGAAAAGTGTGAGCTAGAAGATCAGATCATGACATCAAATTTGCTGAACAAAAGTACAAAAGTGACTTTGTTTGTTCCTGGAAAGTGAAGAACATACCGGGGTTTTCCCCAAAAACGTAATTGGATCTGCATTTGGCCCAAGAGCAAGAGAGAACACACAGAGGGCATAAGCTGATTTATCCTCATATGCCATCAACAAATTGTTCAGACCTATAAAGAGAATATAACATAAGCGACTTCAAAATAATAAAGTTGGAGGCAAGTGTAAAGATAGTTTAAAATGATTGCACAAGAAAGGAAACCATAGCGAGTAACGATACCTTCATGGCCAATCTTCTGCAGAAACCACTTGCTGCATTTTTTGTTATCCAATTCAGTAGCAATCAGAAAAACATAAAAAGCAGCAATATTAAGATAATATTGAGAAAAAATAACAAATTCAGTTGAGTTTTATGCCCTTTCACAAGTTGTCAAAAAGTCAGTCTACAACTAGAAAAGGACAAAATGCATGATGTATCTCATTTAATCTTCCTCAAATTAATAGTGTAAAGCAGAAAATGTATTTATCTGATTCACTCATTCTCGGATTATAGTATTCTAAAGCCTGCATGCCATCAGAGGGATAGAATTCTGCCAAGGAGATTCAAAGAATAATTCCAGAATACGTCGAACAAAAACAATATCAAGGACAACTGGACAACCATGAGAACAAAATACAATCGCAAGATCCTAAATGCACAATAACATGTCATCACTCAAAGATGAAAGCCAAAGTTCAGGTTTTCTTTTACTTATTTTCTTGGAGGTGGTGGTGGAGGTAGCGGTGGTTGGTATATTAGATGCCTTGGAAAGAAATTCCTAGTGCATTGCGAAACTATAAAAGAAAATTGCATGGAAAATATAAGCATTAAGCAAAAGAAGGAATATAAAATTATATACAATAGAATTTTTGGCATAAGTTATGGCTTGAAAACTCAAGTGACTGAATTTCAAGATTGATATTGTTAATTTGTTAACTCCAAGGCATACAGAAATAAAATACCATTGTTATCACCCCAAAGAAAATTTAAAAACCATTCTTTCAAGCATGTAAAGTTTTAATTGGATAAGAGAAGGATCTAAAGTATTAACTTCCAGCAAGTTATACATTATAAAGCCCCTCACAGTCGATATCAGTGGCACATCATTTTTATTTCCTGCCAGAAACGTAAAAGAATGACTAGTTGTACTAAAGAAATTATTAAAAAAAAAACCAGTTTGATTGAAGCCAGAATTCATGTAAAGCATAGCATACAGGCAGGTTAAGAATTTTTCTCTTACTAATTATTGATCAAATTCAGATTTTATACCAAATTAAATTGAACTCTCACCAGAAATATCCTCCCGCTTACAAGCTGAAGAATGGGTGCAAATGGGCAGAGAAGAACCAAACATCAAGAAGCTTCAAGCTTATAGACTCAGATTCTGGGAAATATCTGAGCAATAGCTCAACCTAAGCTAGCAAATTGAGGGTCATGCATAGCTAAAGTTTGGGAACAGAACGTTTGAGCTTGTATTGAAGTGCAAGTCCATCCTAGTTTGAGCTAGAGCCTTAATTTCTTGCTCTTTGTCCAACACTAGCTTCTTAATGGGAAAACAAAAAAGATGCACTTGATAATAAGATAGTGACAACAGTGATTTTATCCATCTTAGAGACAATCAGAAATTTGACTTCTTGGGTCAAACAGTCTTTTCTCGACCGAAAATTTATTCTTATCAATTTCTAAAATGTAAATAATCATATCTTACTACAATACTAAAATGGAGACATAAAGACAGAAAATTTATTCTCATCATTTTCTAAAACATAAATAATCATATCTTACAACAATACTAAAATAGAGACGTAAAGATATCCAAGCAGCTGATACAGTAACAGCCATTATTCTTCACGTACCAGAGTCTTATTACATTCACCAAACACGATCCCAAGCCTGAAGGTCAAATATCTAGGCTCAGTGTACATAATTTTAATCGTTGTTTAGGATTTCTTAATGCCTGCAGAAGAAAATCAAACCGAACTTAACGTTGGTGGACGGGTAAGCATGATACTTACATGTAAGGCCCTGCAAAAATATTTCAGTCATTAACCACTACACACGCTGAGAAAATTGAATCCAGAATTCCAGAAGAAACCATTAAGTAAATGCTCCCATATTCTACACATTTATCATTCTTATGGTGTATGTTCATAGACTTGGATTACCTGGTAGACCCTTGAGAGCATTGAAACAGAGACAAGTGTCCTCCACCAGCACCGGCCCATTTACCTTGGATTTTCAACGAATAACAGAATCAACACCCATAAATTATTCATCATTCTCTTGTAAGCATTTCTACAAACACATTGTTTTCACATTTTTAAAGTACCTCTCTGGCAGCTAATCGAGCCTTCTCTTTGGAGATCTCCTCAGGCTCGCCTTGTAACTCTGGCACTGTTGGGGGGAGGAGGGTAAAACAAAATCCAAGAAAAATCACTAAAAAATGCAAAGAAGGACAAAGAAAAACTCTCACGCGCAGGCAAACAGAAACGATTAGAGCGTGAATTTGTAACATACGATCGAGTTTGAGGGAACGAAAAGGGATTGAGTTGCCGAGGATTGCGCGAACTTCTTCAAGCTTCTTGGCGTTGCCTGTTACGAATGTCACCGGCTGTGACAGCACCACCGCCCTCGCACCCGCAGCCGCCGCCATTTTCCCGCGCCTTTTTCTTTTATTCCTCGTTTTTCCCCTTCTCTTGATTCCACACTGACTAGTACAGCAGTACTCTCTCAAGAGATGAGAAATCAGAAATGGAGAGCATAAAATACAGAAACCATATAAAATGTTTTTAAAGCCATAATCTTGCTTGTTTTCTCGTTTTCGTTTTCGTTTTCGGGCAAAATTGCATTTTTAGTCCCATACGATAGGGGAATCTGCAACTTTAGTCCCAAATTTTCTCAAATTTTAGAAAATATCCTAAAATCTAAAAAAAGTTGCAAAATTAGTCCCACAGCTCAATTTTCGTTTACAATTTAACGAAGCCTGTTTGGTAACAGAATTTGGAGGTAAAAATGCCACGTGAATGGCACATGATGTGGGAATGAATTTAACTGAATCCCCAAATTGCTTTAGAAGACCCAATTTTTTTCCTTCTGCAAACCCTAGTTTCTTCTTCCTCTTTAATCAACAGTAAAATTCGCCCCGAAATTCCATTTTTCCTCCCAAAAAATGTCTGAGGTTGAAGGTATAAGTTGTTTCTGTGGAAAACTAGCAAAAATTCGAACAAGTTGGACGAAAGACAACCCTAGAAGTAATTTTCTTTCATGTGCGAATTACAGAGATGGAGGGTGTCGTTTTTTTTAGTGGGAGGATGCCCCAATGTGTGCATGAGCAAGAGTTATTATTCCTAGGCTCTTACGCCGATTGAATGCATTGGAGAAGGAAAATGCAAGACTTGAGAGAAGGAACAAAATGTCCAAGGTAATTATCATCTTCTTGTCGATGGTCATGTTGCTAAGTTGGATTTGTTCATAGAAGAGCTGGAGGCAAGTTTGGAGGGTATGTACTATCTAACTGGGTGTTATGGTGTTTTGTTGGAAGAAGATGGATATTGGTACTATTTTGCTTAGGTGCAGGAAGTGTTTTGTATCTTGATTGGAGCTTATAGGTGTAGGAATTTTAGTTTAAACATAGCTCTAGATTTTCAATGTAATGTAATTGTGTTATTAATGGAAAAGGAAATTATGTTGTATATTTTGTCTATATTAATTTCTCTCTTCTATTTTCTCTTTTTCACAAATTTTTGAGGAGTTTAAGCTTCCCTTACAGCTTTGCAACTGGCCAAAATAATGCTTTAACAATGTGCCACCAGGATGTGAAATTAAGTAACTTAATAGGATGAAACAGCAGGAAAAAAACCAATGCCTGGACAATAGTAAAAGAAGACAGTCCATAAGCAACCTTCTGGACTAGTTCCAATTCCCATACCACAAACCAATGAACATAAAATTCAGATCCTATAGACAAAAAATCAATACAAGAGAGGAGAGCAAATAGACAAAAAACAGATCATATAGACAAAAAAAACCAAATCATACTCATTGCAAAATGAACCAATTTGTGAACTTGTCATCAATCCATACATTCAATCATTGTCAATCTAGAATAGTAAGACACATACAAAAGATTAATTCCAAAACAACTACACAGTTTAGCATTGTATCTTTCAAAATATTAATTCCAAAACATTTCTCTTTGGACTTCTTCTTAACCCTGCTTTTGTTTTTTAGTCTTGGACTTCTTCACACTTGCACTTCCACTTGTAGCTGCAACTGCTGCATTTAAGTTTGACATAATGACAAACTTTTGGCCACCTCTCACAAGTACAGGTACATTTCCTCCACTTGTGCTCACTTGTGAACTAACATAGCTGCCTATTTGTGAAAATGGTGGATGATCTTGTGAATATGGTGGAGGTGATCTAATATTCACTGTCCTTTGAATTGGAGGATTCAGAGTTGGTGTTGGGACAAATACAAAATGTGGATTTATAGCTTCAGAACTAACAGATTGTGTTAGTTCTTCAACTCCACCGGCTGCAACACCTTGATAAGATCTTTTGGCCTTTGTCCCCTATAAAATGGAGGAACTCACATTAAAACAAGTACTAAAACATAAAGTAAACAATAAAGCATTACAGAAAATTATTTAACATTTATACTTTTTGTTGAAGAACTAAACCAGAAGCTTGGCCAGTAACTTTCTGTGCTGGATTTACTCTCTTCCTTTCCTGTATGAAACAAGACTAAGTGACTGCACAAATAATGAATTAGCAACAAAATCACTAATGAACTTAGATAAAGAATGAATATTACTGTCATCTTTTGTAGTGGTTGAGTTGAAATAGTAGTCTCCTCTCCCCCTGGATCTTCATCACTATTATCAATGTCAGCTACAAGATCTTCTGCTTGTTTTCTCAACTCACATCCATTCTTGTTATGTCCAATCTTACCACAGAAAGTGCATTTCACCTTGTAAAGCTGCCTCTTGAGCTTAATTTGTTTCTTTTGACCTTTGACCCCTTTTCTTGTCTTAATCATAGGCTCATCACCCTACAATCTTCTAGCCCTTGCAGGTTTCCCAATAGACCTCCCAAAATTGGGTGGCAATGGAGGTATGAAACTGGACTTAGACCATAATTGAGCACCATTGATAGGTGCAATTGCATGTTCATAAACACTAAGAAATGTTTGGACAGTGTAGTATGGATGGACAAAGTCTTCAGGGTTTAGACGCTGGTAAGATATGGCACTCATCCCATGATTGCAAGGAATCCCTGTTAAGTCCCACCTCCTACATGAGCAACTATGGTTTTCCAAATCCACAATAAATCTAGACCCATCATAACAAGATATCTCATAATGAAGGTCATCATATTTTATTGGGATGCAATCATAAGCTTTTTCCAAATTTCTCTCCACAATTTTTTAGGACACAACTTCCCTTTTCCATTTCTTTCTAGCCCTATCCCTGTTCTCTTGCAATCTTGTCATGAGATATTGTCTAATCCACTCCAACATTGTTAGCACAGGTTTTTCTATCGCCTCTAGTATGTTACAATTAAATATCTCACATATATTATTCAGTAACATATCACATTTGGGGTAGCAACTAAAATGGGATCTAGACCACTGACTTGCAGGCTTCTCACCCAACCACTCATAGGCTTTTTCATCTAATTGGGCCAACTCTTGCATCCTCCACCCCCATTCAGCTGTAGTGGTAACCCTAGCTGCATTCCAAAGTGCACTTGTAAATGCTTGACCCCTAAACCTTGCTGTTTTGAGATTTCCATGTAGGTGTCTAACACAAAACCTATTTTTAGACCTTGGGAAGGTAGACTGAAAAGCTGGAACTAACCCCTTTTTTTTATCTGAAATGAAAGTGAAAGAGTCATCCCTTATAATCCCTAAATTATATCTCAACAACTGTAAGAATCACTTCCATGACTCTCTTGTTTCTCCCTTCACAATTGCATAAGCTAAAGGGTATAGATTGTTATTAGGGTTTACTCCCACTACTGTAAGAAGAATCCCACAATTTGGACCCTTTAAATGACAATCATCTACACCAATGAAAGGTCTACACCTAGATTTAAAACCCATCTTTAGTGCATAGAAACAGACATACATTTTATCAAACTTCCTCCCATCTACACTGTTTCCCTCATCAGTTGTTGTGATTATTATAGTAGTTTGTGGATTTGTTCTCCTTAATTCATGTGCATAATCCCAAAGCTTAGCATATTGTTCTTCAAGATTACCCTCAATCTTGTGCAATGCCTTAACTTTTCCCCTATATGCTTGATGTTTGGAAATGTTTAGCCTTATGTCTTTTACAACATCATACCAAAACCCTTTGACAGTTCTCCTAGGATCAGACCTGAATTTATCTTCATACTTCTTTGAGATCAAACTAGATGTGCAATTCTTTACTTTGTATGACCTCCCACATTTATGCTCACTATAATATTCCCTAATTTGAAATGTACATTCATTGCTCAATTTCAAAGCATGAATCCTCCATTCACACCTTTCCTCAACACATTTTGCATAGATCTTCCTACCATCATTTTTTGTTATTTTCAAATTTCTTCTTGTTTTTATGGCATGTGCATGGATAGCTTCTCTAAACTCTTTCTTCTTACTAAAGATCATTCCCAATTCAAAAGTTGGATCTAGGGTGTCACTGCTTCTAAAAGCTGCAATTTCTCTCCACCAGCACCCTCAAAACCTTTCTCACTGTTAAAATCATCCCCACTACCAGCTATATCATCATCTTTTTTCCCCTCTTCAAACGACTCACTAGAATTGGCCATCTCTATATCTAAACCCAATTCTACTCCACTTCCCTCACTCTCAACCCCATTCCCTTCCTCTTCCTCCATACTGTCAGTCCTATGCTGATTGTTACCCTTACTATTAGCCCCATGCTCATTCTCACCCTCACTTAAGTCATAATCACTATCAGAGAAAGATTGATCACTATCCTCATCAACATCATCATTATCATTATTCTCTATTTCATTAGTATCTGAGTGATCTAAGTGAGCATCTAAATAAAGATTTAGAACCCTATATCTCATAAGCAAAGGGTTTATCATAACTTGTAGGTCATTTTGGAACATAATTAACCTCCACTTCTTTCCATCCAACTTATAATATATTTTGCGCCCCAAATGCCCCAATTTCTCAACCAATTCATCAATGTAGCTCACAGACATAAAGTTCAAGTCAAAATAGTCAAATGCACTGACACTACCCCCACATAATTAGATTCAGGATAATGTAAAAATTTTCCCCCATGATGAATCTTTAATGTGACAACTGGGTCACTTTTATGTGGAAAAAATTAAAAAAAAACATAAAAGAAAAAAAATTAAAATATTACATACACAGTACATAGAATCTTCCACACTAGGCCATACACATACAACAATAGTCAATTAAAGCAATATTCTTGCAGAAACTAGACGAATCTTCACACTAGCCCATAAATAAGAAAAATGAATATTGGTCCCCACTAGCATAAACAAATGACATTGTCAGAAAAATCCAAGAAAACATGGTCCCATATCCATTTCTTTATGAAAAAGCATGACCCACCATGCCAAAAACATAAAACATCAGCTTTTGAAGTAAAAAATAAAAAAACTATAGTCAAAGATACTTACCGTACGCTAGGGGTGGCTGGTCAATCAAATGTGGTGGACGTAGAGACATCTTCAATCTTCAAAAATTGCGATCAAATGTCATGCTTTCTTGGAAGATTCGTTAATAAATCAACTTCAATCTTGCAAATGGGGCTGCTTGGAGAGGATTTGGGGTTGGGGGAAATAATTTTAGGGTTTAAAGTGATGGTTAATTCAAGAATTAGGGCTAAGGATTTTTTTTACCATGCCTCACGTGCCTTTCATGTGCAAATTTTCCACCAAACTCTGCTGCCAAATGGCCACGCTCATCACGCGTTGTTTCTCCGTTAAATTGTAAACGAAAATTGAGCTGTGGGACTAATTTTGCAACTTTTTTTAGATTTTGGGATGTTTTCTAAAATTTGAGAAAGGTTGGGACTAAAGTTGCAGACCCCCGTATCGTATGGAACTAAAAATGCAATTTTGCCTCGTTTTCGTTTTCAACTTTTTATTTTAAAATACTAAAGATGCTTATTTTAATAAAAATACTACTTATTCTTATTTTTATACCTATAAGTATGCGTTTAAGTCTAATCATTATTTAGCCAAATAGGACCCAAATCAATGTTTGACACAATAATTAATTTAAAAATAACTAAATTTACCTAATTAATTAAATGCAGCGTATGATTATCACAAAGATAAAATGACCTAAAAATTTTGTTCTCATAGAAATAAAACGACCTAAATTTTTGGTAAGCCAATGTTTGGTTATGTTTTGCTAGAACAAAAGTGTTTCGACAAAACATAGTCAAACAAGCACTTATTTTGGCTCCAAATGTCAAAATAATTTTTTCTCAAAATGTCATCTTCTTTCCCTCATTATTTCCAAAAATTTCCTATCATAACCTATGCATACATACATATATCATATATATTTTGTCATCATTTATAAAATAAAAAATATTATTCAATTTCATTTTCACCCCAAATATCCAATAAAAAAAATATTGATTTGACCATTACATGAAAAAATATAATCTTCAAAAATATAAACAAATACACTAAAACTCTCCAAAATATTTTCCACATATTTTCCCAAAATATAAATAAAAAAAATTAATCACGTTCTCCAATATCACATTTACACCCCAACCCTACTTTAATTTCAAAATTCATTTTTTTTAAAAATATGACAAAAACATCCTAAAGCATAACCAGACACCCCTTAAGATTTACAACCGTTTGCATGGTATAACCCCATCAAGAAACCAAACAAAAATCCCAAAAACATCCTCGCATATGTTTGCCTCCAAGTTTGAGTTAAGTTTCACGACAAACACAAACACATTACGTGCAAGCCACATGCAAGATCAACAAATACAATGTTGAATGTAAAGGCACCACGAAATTTCAAGTCAATACTCAAAAACACCAAAATTCTATTATTTTTACAAAAATACTACTTTTATTTTCTACCTATAATTATTAGTTTCAAATTAAAAAAAATACTATTTGTTTTTATATTTTACCTATAATTATTAATTCGAATATATATAACACCAAAGTAGAACCCAAATCAATGTTTGATACAAAATTCATTTTTTTAAAAATAATTAAATTTTATTAGCTATTAGATACTAGTTTCTTTTATAATAGAAATAAAAATAAATGAAATTATTTTAACTTGAATTGATGTGTTATAGAAAATATAGTAAGACTTATCAACATTACTTTCTGTCAAAGTATCATTTTCGCTCTAAAAATTAAAAGCTTTTACCAAATATTTTTTTCATACAAAAATTAAGGCTTTGTTTGGTTATGTTTCCCCAAAACAATATTGTTTTGAGGTGATTAATTCTCATTTTTTCTCTAAAATGCACATTCTCCAATATGTACATCCATATTATATATATATATACATATACACATCATCATCATCATCATCATCATCATCATCATCATTATTATTATTATTATTATTATTATTATTATTATTATTATTATTATTATTATTATTATTATTTTCCCATTTTTATATATACATTTTCCCATTATTATTATTATTCTAACATTAAAATAATCACTCACTTCTATTTTCACCCCAAAAATCCAACAAAAAAAATATTGATTTGACTGTTACAGTAAAAAAAAATGTCCCCCCAAAACATAAACCAACATACCAAAAAATAACTTTTACAATTTTCAATAATGCATTCTCTCCAAACACATAATAAATACATAATAAAATTAAACAAAAAATATAACCAAACACAATCTAAGACTTTGTTTGTTTATATTTCGGACGAACTCTAACTCTCAAAATACTTCCAAAAAATAAGTACATTCTTTGAGGTCACTACCAAAATAATATATTTTTTTTCAAAATACCATTCCAAAATATATTACAACTATGCATGTCTATATATATATATATATATATATAAATAAATCTGGAGGTTTCAAAGAGGGTTTCCTCGCTTGCTAACCTAGCTAGCTTCACTGGAGGAGTCTACTTGGTCAGAATTGGAAGACATGGAAGATAAGGAAAAGAATTTACTCTAAAGCGGAAAGGGAAAAAGAAATGCAAGGGAATGTGGAAAAGTGGTTGAGAGTGATGATAAAAAATTTCTTTGCGAGGAAGGAGAAGTCGTGACGGTTGAAAAAACATGAGCAACGTATATAGAGGGGCTTATTTATAAAAATATAGAAAAAAACTCAAATTTTATAAAATTATCGCAGTTTTGAGAAAATTATAAAACTACCATAAAGCGTGGCTCCAGGCCACGCATTTAGTTAGCTGAATTTTTTTTTTTTTAATAAATAAAACCACGCCTCTAGCATGGCAAATTTTCCGGCCACATGCAAGCATTCTGGGTGTATTAAAAAGTGAAGAGGCGCCTCTTCCATGCAATTTTTTGTTTTTTTTTTATTAAAAAGTGAAAAGGCGTGGCCCTCTTGTATGCAATTTTTTTTTTTAATTAAAAATTGAAGTTGCATGCAAATTTTTATTATTATTATTATTAAAAATTGAAGAGGCGTGAGGCCACGCCTCTTGCATGCAATTTTTTTTTTATTATTAAAAATTGAAGAGTCGTGGCCTTGCATGCAATTTTTTTTCACTTTTTTTAATTAAAAAGTGAAGAGGCATGGCCTTGGCTGAATTTTTTTTTTTTTTTTAAACATCCGCAAAGCCTTTTGCATGGCAAAAATGTGTTTTAAGATACAACCAAGAGTGGTATATATACTGCAGTATATGATGTAAGCTCTATTAATACGTCCTTTAAGAAATATCATACATTTTAATCATAATTGATGCGTATAATTTGAAGATATGTTATTATCATGGCATATAAAACTATCACATAATATTTTTACCAACTCGGTCCTATTTATGTATTCCACTTATAAAACCCACCATTCACATAACTTTATCATTTATTTATTTTTTTAATATTTAAAAAATGAACTCAAATGAGAGATGATCCATTTTTGTAGCATGGATATACATGGTTATTGAAGAAAAAAATGGTCATTGTCAATGCTAATGTATCTTGAATGACAATGGTTAATATCATGTATCATTTTGCTTTGTTTCTTAACTTTGAATTCCAAATTTGATTTCAACTACCTAAGACAGGGCTATAATATTGACTTATAATACTAGATATATTTAATTTTTGCAAGTCTAATATGTAACACTCACTATTTAATTAAAGAACAATGTATGGGTTTTATTTTTTAAGTATGTTAGTGAAATATGACATAGATCAGAACTGTCTAAAATTTTTGAGAATTTCGACCAAATTTATTGTTGATAAAGTCTAATACAAAGGAAAAACATAGAACATAAAATATAATTACAAAGTTGGAAGAATTAAGGATGTCGGGCTTGCGCTTGGATTTGGGCTTCAACTTTGGCTTGTGCATGACGGCGGGCTTGTTGTCTTGCACGTGCTTGGGGCCAATCTATTTCATTTTGGATACGAGTAATGCGATCCCTTCCTGCAACACGTCTATCTCTACAGGCTGGATTATGTACTAGTTCAAAATTAGGTTCATCCCAATAATCTTCGCCCCATATCGGCTCAAAGCTTCCTTGATATATTGCCAAGTGATATTCAATGTTGTAATATGGCTTGACAAATGCTGCAGCGTTTAATCCAAAATGTCGGCATGCACTCATCACATGGGAGCATGGAATACCAAGTTCAGCCCATTTTCCACATGAGCACTCACGTTTCCTAAGTTTGACAACTTGCACATGATTTCCTTGACCTGTGTACACGCGTTATGATTGAAGCCGACTGTTGTGTGTAGTCAAACTTTTGAACAATGTGCTCAATAGAATGGTGCTGCCAGTTGGAATATATATTATGTGCATAATCGGCCCAAGGTTGCTGCTTGTTCATCATTTCATAAGCTTTGGTCATCCGATCAAGGAATAGTTTGACACAACGAGAGAATGTCTGTTGAACAATAGCTATAATCGGCAATCGACGAGCACCCTTCAGTACCCCATTAAAACACTTAAACATGTTCGTAGTCAGAATACCATAACGCCATCCTCCATCATGATAGAATGTCCATTGAGCTTTGTCAATGTTTTGCAAATATGAATAGGCATTCTCATTAGTTTCTCTTATTTTTCCCATATGCCTATCAAATTTTTGAATTTGGACTGCTGAGCCGGCTTTCCAATAGAAATCCTTCAAATGAACATTTTTGAAATGTTTATTGAAATTTGAGCAGACATGCCTTAGACAAAATCGGTGTACTCCGTGGAGGGGCGTGAAATCAGGTATACATTGAACAGCAGATAAGAGGCCACGATGACGATCAGAAATCAGGCACATGCCTTCTGCTCCTTTGATGATGTGCTTGGACAACATCTCCAAAAACTACTTCCAAGACAAAAAGGTTTCTTCATCAACAATTGCAAAAGCCAATGGCAGAACTTGTTGATTTGCATCCATAGCCACTGCAATCAACATCTTGTGTCTATATTTTGTATATAGATGAGTTCCGTCCACACTGATAACTTTGCGGCAATGTTTGAACCCATCAATACACAGTTTAAAGGCCCAAAACACATACTTCAACATTTTCTGCCTCGGTATACCTGTTCGTTGATGCTCCCACTCAACAATGGTGTATGGATTCCATTTTTGGATAGCTCCCATATACTTGGGCAACATTCTTACTGAAGTCTCCCATGTCCCAAAAAAGTGCTCCCTTGCACGTTTCAATGCATTTCATAAATATATATTACATTTAAAATTTTTAACTTTATTTATTTTAAATATATATTTTTCATAAATCAAATTTAATTTTATTTATTTTAAATATATATAATTTTATTTATTTTAAATTTTATTTATTTCATAAATTAAAAAATTATTTATTTCATAAATTAAAAAATTATTTATTCAAATTTTAAATATAAAATAATATATTCTAAATTGAATTATAATAATATCATACTTACTACTCAAATTTAATTTTATTCATTTTCATAAATATATATTAGATTTTAAAGTTTTAACTTTATTTATTTTAAATATATATTTTTCATAACTTAAATTTAATTTTATTTAATTTAAATATATATTATTTTTAAAACTATATTTTTCCAAATTTTTTTGCTGATGTCAACCCTCGCTAGGGCTGACATCAGAACCTTTTCCAGGCGCTGGTCAACAGCGCCTGGAAAAGGCAAGCAGCGTGCTTGCCTTTTCTAGGCATGCTGAAGACTGCTTTTGAGGGGCGTTTCAGCGCCTCAAAAGCAGCATTTTATGTTGTATTATATATACTGTATATTATATATAGTATATATTATATATATTGTATATTATATATTGTGTGTATTATATACTATAATATACATAATATATTACATAATATATTATATATTATGATATATATCATATATTGTATTTACTATATATATTAAAATATATAATGCACTATATATTGTATATAGACTAATATATTTACAATATAATTAATATTTATAAGTAATATGTAAATTGTGATACACATAATTTATAAGAGATATAATTTTTATAAATAAATATATAACATTTATAATTTCTTAAAAAATATTTTACTTAATATGAATTAATTTTATTATTTAATTTTAATTTTGTAACTTAATATAAATTTATTAGCATTTGAATTACTTAATAACCAGTAATGTAAAATATTGATACTCTATTATGTGCTTTTATTTTCTGTTCATTTTGTATGAATTAATAATTACAAAGGAAATACCACAAACATAAACTAATACTAATGTCATGCTTATCAATTTCAAATTATTCAAACTAAAAATTAAAATAACTTTCGCATCACAATATCAAGTCAAACTTAATAGTAAACAACTCAAATTAATATACTTTTAAAAATTTAAAAACCAACATGATATTTGTGAGTCAAAATCTTCCTTCTCCAAACTAAGATTTCTAACCAAACTGTAAAATTAAAAAAAAAAAATTGCAATATATTATCTTAACCATACAAAATTAATAACATAAAATAATCAAAAATAAAAAATTAAAATCTTGAACAGCATAAATTAAAATTTCACCTTATTTCAAATTATTTTAAACACAATTTCTTCTTCTTTGTATCTTCTTCTTCCTTCTCTCTTTGCTTTTCCTCTTCAATTTTTCCTGCACTTGCTGTAGACACAACACTAGCACACTCCTTTGTTTGAGAATGAGGAAGGTAAGCTTGAGAATGAGAAATATGAGACAGAGAATAAGGAAGGTAAATTTGAGGAGGAGTAGTATGAGAAGATGAATAATGGAGGGAGGGTTGAGTATAGCCAAGAGGCATGGCTACTTGTTTCAGCTATGCAGGAAAAATATATATATATATATTTCTCCACAAGAGGCGTGCATACAAGGTACGCCTCTTGTTTGAACATAATTTCCATGCCATGCAAGAGGCGTGGCTTGTCTTGCCATTTTTTCAAAAAAAAAAAAAAAAATTCAAGAGAAGCCACGCCTCTTATTTCTTCATTAAAATCGGTCACGACTCTTGCGGCCGGAAAATTTGCCATGCCAGAGGCGTGGCCTCTTTGTTTTATTTATTAAAAAAAAAAATTTAGCTAACTAAAGGCGTGGCCTGGAGCCACGCTTTACGATAGTTTTATAAATTTCTCAAAACTGTGGTAATTTTATAAAATTTGAATTTTTTTACTATATTTTTATAAATAAGCCTATATAGAGTGGAAGGTTACCTCGGTAACAGAGAACAAGCCGTAAAATTGTTGACTCAGGCGAAAAATTTTTGGCTTTGTTTGTTTATGATATGGGGCTTTTTGCCAAAATGGTTTGTGGGAAGTTTGGTTGAGGAATGTGATAGTTATTTGTTTGTGTTTTGAAAAGTAGGTAGAGACTGAATTGGAAAAAAATTATTTGTCTGTTTGTATTTTGGGAGGGGATAAGATGTCACATCAATTACTTTTATGTTGGGTTGGTAGGGTGAAATTGATATTTTAAAATCATTTAAAATTATTTGTATATGTGTTTATATAGATTAGGTAGGGGAGACAAAAAATGATAGAGTTAAATATTGGGGAATGAGTAGAAAATGAATTGGAAGGGTATTTTGGACCTTTTTAGGTGTATTTTGGATAATGAAATTGAAGAATGTGATGAATTGTTTGTTTGTATTTTGAAAGTTGAAAAATATTTTGACAAATCTCAAACAAACAAGCCCTTTGAATTCAAAGAGATATTGTCAAAAACGTGGCTTCAGAAGAACGGTCGAATCTACAATGAAATAGATGACAAGAAGAAAAATTAAACGCTAGATAAAAATAAACGTACCAACTGGACAAAATAAAGACTAAAGGAAATAAAAGCGGTGGAAATAAAATTTTAATCAATATACTTTATTTAGTTTACTACTTAATCTATTGTAGTATTGTTTAAATAAATTTATTACTGACTAAGAGGGTATTTGGGTGAGCCTATAAGCTCCTTAAAATATCTTATAAGATGTGCAAGAGTTTATAAAATTCTAAGATGTTAGCACCTTATATATTCTTTTAAAAAAAAGTAAGGAGATTGTTGAATATTGTATTTATTTTTAGTTGGTTTGTTTGTTATTATTTTCTGTTAGTCAGTTTGTTTGTTGTTATTTTCTGTTAACTTTTCTGTTAACCTTAACTACTTCCTATTTGCTTAGTTTAGCACAACAGTCTAGCATTTTTTTCGTGTATATAAATACTGTCACAGAACCCAAGTACTTCACTTTTGCATGACAGAAATTCTTGCTGAATATAATATATCTTTCTCTGCGCATTAACTCTCTTCCCAACTGAGACCATGAGCTTCTCACTATTCGCACATGGTATCAGAGCCACGATTTCGTGGTTTTGAAATACCTTTGAATTTGCATATGCTTTGCTGCGATCTTGGATCTTTTTCTCTGTCAGATCAATGGAGTAAGTGGTTGAGGAGATCGACGCTCGAAGAAACCGAACTCGAGGAACAAGAGGAATGGACAATGGAGATCCTTTGTTCCTGCAAGGTTCTGATCACCCTGGAATGGTGTTGGTGACAACACCACTTAATGGAAATAACTACTTACCTTGGAGCCGATCTATGAAGATCGCGCTTGGAGCCAAAGTGAAACTAGGTTTCATAAATGGCAGATGTCCAATGCCTGATGAAGAGTTAGATGAATACAATCAATGACTGAGGGTTGATTGCATGGTTACATCTTGGATCCTCAACTCTATCTCGAAAGACATTGTGGAAGCCTTCCTCTACACTACATCTTCGAAACAATTGTGGGAAGAGATCGGCGAACGATTCGGTGAGTGTAATGGACCACTACTCTATCAAATACAGAGAGAGATAAGCTCCATTAATCAAGGAAATCTGTCAGTGGTGTAATACTACACAAAATTGAAGAGGCTATGGGATGAGTTAACTGTGTTGATGCCGCTTCCGGAGTGCACCTGTTGAGCTGGAAAAATGGTGGCCGATTAGAACTCTTCCAATCGATTGATACAGTTTCTAATGGGGCTGAACAATTCCTATGACCACATTAGGAATCAAATTCTTGTGATGGAGCCACTGCCAAGTGTAAACAAAGCATACTCTGTGGTGTTGAGGGTTGAAAAACAAAGGGAAGTCAACACTTCTTTCACTAACGCAGGCAGAAATGTGGCGATGTTGGCTAAAACAAATCAGTATATGAGAAATGAAGGTACAGGAAAGCAACAAAACAAAAAGGATTTGAGAAAAAAATCTAACAAGCATTGTACGCATTGCGATAGGGAAGGACACACCAAGGAAATGTGCTTCAAGTTGCACGAGTACCCTGACTGGTTTAATGATCTTAAGGAAAAGAAAGCGCAAACGCATGGAAGATAGGTTGTGAATTATGTTGATACTCTGCTGGAATTGCAGAATGATAAAACTGGACAAAAGAGTAGTGAATGGATTCCAGGCTTGGCTGATTTGATGCAACATGAAGTAAATAAAATCATGTTGATTAAGCAACAACAAGAGAACAACTAATTGAATTTTGTTCATACTGGAGACTTTGCAGGTTCGAACACTCACAAAGCCTTTAGTGCTGGCTGTTTAATAGATAAAGACTCATGGATAGTTGACACGAGAGCATCTAGCCATATATGTTTCAACATTGATATCCTGACCAAACACTACCCTGTCAAGTCACCAACTCATGTATATCTACTTGATAGAGCCACTAAAGCTGTCCAAAACATTAGAACAGCTCAACTATCTACTGAACTCAAGTTTGAAAATGTCCTTCACATACCCGAATTTAGATTCAACCTTCTATTCGTAAATAAACTTGCTAAAGACTCTCAATTGAAATTTATATTTTATCTTGACCACTTCATATTGCAGGCCCTGCGGAATGAGGAAGTGCTCGCCATTAGAAAGGTCATGGGGAGGATGTATGTCTTGGACGAGACCTACTATCTTCCCAAACAGAAAAATCACCCCAGTGAGCTTGTTCCTTCTAGCATATCCAACCTTAAAGGTTCATTTTCTTATCTCGTTAATAATGTGCCAGCTTCTAGTTACACTCTGTGGCATAACAAACTAGGACATACATTTGTAAATGTACTCAAACACATACAAACTATTCAATACAAAGATTTGGTTGATCATATTCCTTGTAGCATTTGTCCTTTGTCTAAACAAACTAGACTCCCTTTCTCTGACAGCATTACTACAGCCACAAAACCTTTTGAATTGATTCATGTGGATCTTTGGGGGCCATACAAGAAACCTACTCCAACTGGGGCACATTATATTCTTACCATTGTGGATGATCATACTAGAGCCCTATGGACTTTTCTCCTACAAAACAAACATCAAACACACAGCCACCTTGTCCAGTTTTTCAAAATGATTCAAACACAATTTGGAACCTCTATTATGGCCATTAGAACTGACAATGGCACTGAATTTCTCAACCATGATACAACCACTTTCCTCAAAGATCTTGGCACTTTACATCAAAGAACATGTCCTTACACCCCTCAACAGAATGGGATTGTGGAGAGAAAACATAGACATCTCCTTGAAATTGCTAGGTCTCTTATGTTCCAATTTGGCCTACCATCAAAGTTTTGGGGGGATTCTATACTCATGGCTACACATATCATAAATAGATTGCCCACACCTACTCTTGACTGGATGTCCCCATATGAAAAACTACACAAAAGGCCCCAGATTATCACCATCTAAAAACCTTTGGATCCTTATGCTATGCCACTGATACCCTTCATCACAAAGACAAGTTTGCTCCGAGGGCTTACAAATGCGTATTCCTTAGATACATTATAGGACAAAAGGCTTTCAAGGTTTATGATTTAGATAATAACAAAACATACTCTTCTAGAGATATAGTCTTTCATGAATCACAATTCCCATATCTCCACAAATGAAAGGATAACAACCTTGAAGATCCTACACATATTCCTCTAACTTCTGAAGAAATCTGCATTGATTCCCAAACCACTCTTCACAGTCCTTCCTATTCCTCGCAAAATACTCCCATGCCCTTTTCCTCTTCATCACCTCAACATCCTCTGCAAGACACTTCCCAGATACCCCAATCTCAACCAATCTTAAGACAAAGCTCTAGAGCCAGAAGAAAACCTAGCTAGCTTAATGACTATATGTCTAATATGTCCCTAGACCACAATGTTAACCCTGTTGCTGCGACCTCCCCTAACATGAGTACTAACCTCAACTCTGCAGGAACCTCTTATACTCCTCCCACCTACCCTTATATCATACCTAATGAACTATCCCAATCATACATAAACTTCCTTGCAAACGTGTCAACAGTCAAAGAGCCTGAATCCTATAACCAAGCATGTACAGAGACTGAGTGGGTGTCAGCCATACAAGAGGAAATAAGGGCCCTCGAAGCAAACAAAACTTGGGAATTGACTAGCCTTCCTACGGGTAAGAGAGCTATAAGCTCTAGGTGGGTGTACAAGGTGAAATTTAAGCCTAACGGTACAGTGGAGAAGTATAAAGCTAGGTTGGTGGCAAAGGGGTATAACCAAGTAGATGGAGTGGATTATGTAGATAGCTTATCCTCAGTGGCCAAAATGGTGACAGTGACACTCTTTCTAGTCTTGGCCATTGCTTGCTCATGGGTTATACATCAGCTGGATATAAACAATGCTTTCCTCTATGGTTATCTCCAAGAAGAGGTGTATATGATACCTCCTGATGGTTACAGCAAAGCCAAGCCGGGACAAGTATGCAAGCTGTTAAGGTCCCTATACGGCTTGAAACAAGCCTCAAGATAATGGAATGTTGAATTAACAACTCAGTTGCAGCAATTCGGGTTTCAACAATCCTCTCGTGATCATTGTCTATTCACAAAACAATCCGGTAACTCCTTCTTAGCTTTGCTAGTTTATGTTGATGATGTTCTTATCACTAGCAGTAATGAAGATAATGTGGGGGCCACTAAGCACTTCTTGCATTCGTAGTTTTCTATCAAGGATATTGGACATGCAAGGTACTTTCTTGGAGTGGAGATTATAAGAGGTGCTCATGGAACCTATCTCAACCAAAGGAAATACATCCTTGACATTTTGCAAGACACTGGGCTTCTGGGATCCAAACCAGTCAAGACGCCATTTCCAAAAAACCTCAAGCTCACGGAGAAGGGAACTCCCTACCAAGACCCCGCACAATGTAGAAGATTAGTTGGTAGACTCCTATACTTAAACCTCACTCTTCCTGACCTCACTTATAGCGTCCAGCAACTTAGTCAGCATGTGAATTCACCCACCATTGATCATTAGAAGGTTTCCATGCATGTCTTGTGTTATTTGAAGGGTTGTCCATCCAAAGGCCTTTACTTTGCAACGAACAACAAGGTACATCTCCAGGCGTACAGTGATGTGGATTGGGCTGCATGTACCAATACAAGAAGATCAATAACAGGTTATTGCATTTTCCTAGGGAACTCCTTAGTGTCTTGGAAGACCAAGAAACAGTCTACTATTTCACGATCATCTGCCGAGGCGGAGTATCGAAGCATGGCAGCAACGGTCTGTGAACTTCAATGGCTTTCCTATCTTCTCAAAGACTTTCATGTTCCTGTCTCCCTTCCAATTCCATTGTTCTGTGATAATAAGGCCGCGATTCATATCACGGAGAACCTAATTTTTCACGAACATACCAAACATCTAGATATTGATTGTCACCTGGTCCGAGATAAGTTCAAAGAAGGTTTCACAGTACCGCAGCATGTCTCCACACACACTCAGCTCGCAAACAGAGACCATCTAAGATCTTAACAAGTTCATTTACTTTTAACCACTTTAATTACAATATTACCATTACTAACATCTTATAAAGTCCAAAAATCTTATTTTATCTAAATATTTCAACAACTTATTTTAAAAATAAGATCTAACATTTTATAAACTCCAAAAATATCTTACAAAATGTAGTAGCTTATAAAATATTTTAAATAAATTTAACCAAACTCCCTCTAAGTAAAGTGGGAGATTAGTGATGTTAGTTTGGGTATTGGACTTCAACAGAAGGCCTAAACGATTACTCTGAGAAATGGTCCAATGGTTAATTGGACAATTCTATTGGATATTTCACGACAAAAGGCCCATTACAAGCTACGCAAAAGAAGAGCATGAGATTAATCAAGAATAATCAATAATAGAATGCAGACAAGTTATTATGGTCCAATTTTTTTCTTTTTAAAAAAAATACACTCTCCATGTATGGAATTAGGGCTGCCAATAGAGCAGATTTTAATCCAAACACGATTTGAATTCGATCCGATTATTTAGAATTTTTAATCAATAAAACATTCGACGGATATGATCTGATTAAAAAAATTCGTAATTCGAAATAAATGGAGCAAATATGAATTTGGTTTGATCTGATCCATTAATAATCCGAGTTTGAATATATATAGTATTATACATATGTACACATAGGGTCCAATAGCAATGCTAAAATGGGTTTTTGGACAAAGAAAGTAATGAGTTCCTATACAATATATCAAATCATGTGTTTTTCATATAAATTATTAGATTTCGAGTTTATCAATGTAATAATTACATCACTTGTTTCCCTATTGTTATAATAGAAAATGATGCGTGAAGAATAATGAATATGAGCTAAATGTCATGATATGACAAGAATGCAATATAAATATCAATTTGATCAAAATGAGTTTTTTTTTTTTTTTAACTTTAAGTCTATAATTAATTGGTTGAAGAATCAAGTATAACTATGTATTTATAATGCTAAATAAGTACTATTATTAGCAATGGAAACTAAAATACAATGATACGGCAAACGAATGTGATTAAGTTATATTCTATTATGGCTTTTAAATGATTAATAAATTTAAAAATTTATTCATTAGTCTGTTGTGTGTATATTTTTTTTAAGGATGAATGTTTTGGATTTAAATTCTACTAAATAATAAATATATAATGATTTTGGGAGTATTCGGATTCAAATTCTTTTCGGATATCCGATTTTTATCTGAATTCAGATATGATTATATCAATCAAAATCCTACAAGATCTTGAATCGAATTCGAATATAGCATATCACTGTTGAAGTTTGATTCAAAGCTAGCATGATTCGATTCAAATCCGACCAATTGACAACCTTATATGGGATCATTCGGACAAAATAAACAGTACTCTAAAAAAAAATCCTCTCTCTCTTAGAACCAGGAAACATATTCATTAATCATTGCTTCGACTCATAGGAGGAATTCCAAGGTCAGCCCATCTTCATAAGGAATAAGCCTTTTTAATTAGTCCCATTTGGTAGTTGTAGTATTATCAAGAGGGGAAAACCCAATATCACTGCATATATAATTAAATACCTTAAACATTATGTATTTCAGACATAAATTGATTTATGTGTTTAAAGTATTTTTTATCAATAAAATTTCTTTATGTACATTCACATTGATATTTTCAATATTCAATACAAAAAATTATCTTTTCAATAATTTCAACACGATCGTTCTACTTAAAGAAATTCTAGACAAAAACAATGAGAGAATAAATTTGTCAGGGGGGGGGGGTGAAAAGTTATACCATCAAAATAAACATATTACAAGGACAAATGAATAACAATAAAAATCTTGAATATATTGTGTAATAGTTTCATTTATCAGCGACTTTTTCCTTATAAGCTTCTGTAGCTGCTTTGGCAGTGTCTAAAACGTCTTTGCCTCTATCACTCTTTGCAGTTTCAGACGCCTTTTCGAACCCCTTTTCAGCCACATCCGCTACCATCTGTTGCGAAAAATTATTTACACTAGCAATTGTGGCACATTCGATGCATGTCCTAAAATTTTTATGGCACAAAATAAATAAACGTATTTTTTTCTATATGATAGTAATATTTTAATAAATTTAATATACTTATGCAATTTTTACATAGATGATGATGATGATGATGACAACATAGTGGACTATAGATGGTAGTTATTACATAAATCATAGTTATGAGAATTTTAAAAAAAAAAAACAAAAGAAGTGAGGGCATTTTAGGCACATCACTAAAAACACACAAAAAAGAGGTAGTTGTTTTATTAATAGACTAGTAATTTTGGCACATTCGATGCATGTGCTAAAACTTTCGCACCATATAATAAATAAAATGAATACATATTTATGGTATGATATTAGTTTTTTAGGTAATATTTGATAGTTATTTAGTTTCTAGTATAATGACAAAAATTATGATAAGATGCTAATTGTGAGTATATAATGCATGGATTGTAAAAATGGTAGTTACTGCATAATTATAGTTATGAGGGTTAAAGAAAAAAAGTGAGAACATTTTTGTTACAGCACACCGAAATATACCAAAAAGATGATAGATACGTTATTAATAATATAGATATTCAAATAATATGCTATTTTTCCCCAAAATTATTTACATAATTAAATAATTATAAAATCAGCCAACATCAAGTTTTATAGCGCAAAACTTCTTTGATCCAGAAGTGGAGGAAAAGGAAAGATGTACATGAAAAGAAAAAAGAGTTGCTTACATTTCCCGTAGCCTTAGCTACTTTTTCTGTGATGGTTTCACTGACGCGCTTCACTTGTTGAACAACTTGTTTCGTCCCATCTCTTACTGTTTCCGCCGCTTCGATGATCTTTCCACACGTCTGTTTATCAACCTTCGCCTATGTAACATTATATAAATATAGATATATTATATTTATAAATTTATTTATCATAATAGTCTTTTTTTTTTGGGAGCAAATAACAGAAATTAATTAGCGAAAGTAAAGATCCAAGTTAAGCATATATCTATATGATCATGTATAATTACACTTATTGTGTTATTGATTATTTATCTATCAATGTAAATGTGTAGGAATATATGTATTTTTTGTTTTTATGTGTACATATACATGCACTAAAAGTTCGTTAGAATTAGAACATCGGATATCATACTTGTATGTGTAAGGGCGAAGCTATTAGACTAATTAGCCACTCGACTTGTTGAATTACGTGGATCTTTTTTCATTCTTCAAATGATGGAACTTTTTGTTTTAATATTTGCATTTTTATAACTTTTTTTTTTTTTTAATAATTTTTTCAATCCAAACATAACAGTAATACTTTAATTTTGATCGCTTGAATAATATATATATATATATATATCAAGGACGAAGGTGAATGCCATCAGGAATGCAACAAATTAAAGACTTGAAAAAAATTGTGACTTACTTCTTGCGATGGCCTTGTGGCAGAGAAAAATCCCCTACAAATCAATGTTTCTCCAGTGGAAATGCATTTGGATGTTACTCTGAAAACTGCCATGTTTTTCTTTTTCCGCTTTGTCTACCGATAATTAGTATTGGTTACTAGTTGGTTATATAGGAAATGAAAGGGGTAGAAAAGTAAAAAACATATTTGGAAGCCACATACATGAGTGGAGAAAGTTTCGATAATTTTATGGTTGATAATGATAGTGTCTGAAATATCGGGCCCATAAACGAGTCAAATTTGGGCACAGTATATATAATTAGATAGCAATGACAGAGAAAATTCTTGAGCACTCTATACTCTAAATTTCTCTCACTTTATGAATAGTATATATTTTTATGATCGACATAATTTTAATAAAGAAAAATTATTTGGAGATTTCAGAGTTGTTTAAATAATTAATTGAATCAAATTTAATGTAATCTTTTCGAGGTTTATCTTGATAAAATAGTATTTTGATGTAACATTTTGGTACAGTATCATTCTTATATATTTGGTTGCGGCAGTTATAAATTAATTCTAGAGAGAATTAATTAACGATTTAGTGCAGTAGTGCAAATGCATTTGAAGAATAAATAACAAGTAGGAAAATTAATATATAAATTATAGAGCATCTTTTTATTTGATTATCATTTCATTTGTAGCAGCACCATACAATTTTTATTAATTATTTATTTATTACATGGCAATGCAGAACCTATATATCATGTAGTGCAGCAACAATATTGGTAGAGGGGTGGATAGCATTGCCCTGATTTGAAACCTGATCTTTGGCAAAACTCATTGCAATCCGGAAAATCTTCACATTTTCCTTGGCATTCAATTCTACCTTCTCCCACTATAATCGCACAATCTGCAAATTAAATGTAAAATCAAAATATTTTCAATAATGAAATTGTGCGCCCATGACTTATAGCCCAGTGACATTAATCTTCTACGTATACTTACACATCCATCCTCATTTAATTTCAAGATTTGCGTTTTTAGACGTCTCTTTCTAGATATATCCTCACTATAAAAGAAAAAAATTTCGATTGCAAAAAAATTTCCCATCAATAATTTCCGTCTTCAATTTGTTTCGTACAAAAATTATTTTGTTATTTATGTTTCGTGACTGTATTAAATTTCTATCTCAATTCCATCTGTAGTTCGTGTGAATTAGAGACAGTTATGTTCGAAAATTTCCGTTGCTAAAACTTTTTCTTTTTTCTATACATATGTATGTATATAAATTCTTGTGAGAAATAATTTATATTTCTCATTCCAACAAAAAGGAAAAACATTTGTAACAATATATAGGAATTTTACAAAATCTTCTTGCTGGAAAAAAAAAAAAAAAACTGATTAATTTCAAGAAAATAAAAGAGGAAGACGAAGAGGGAGAGAGAGGATTAACAAGATTTACATACCAAGAGAGAGCAGCAAAATGGCTAGTATGGAGGCCATTGCAAGTTTCTTGACATTGAAATCGAGGTATATATTCTCCATTTCTGCTAAGTTCTATGTTTGGCTTCAGAAGATATAGTTTATGTACAGCAGAGAAAAATCATTGAGATGTGTGTGTGTGTGTGTGTGTGTATTAATATTATATGTAACGTATGGAAGAGCACCTAATTAATCATTAATTTAGGTTTTCACAAATCAAGATATGGTGGCCGTGATCTTAGGAAAAGCACTTAAAATAGTTGGATTTCCTTACATCTCAGGAAAAGTGCCTTTATATGTCAAAAAGCGTGTTTGTTTCGACCCAAAATGACGTGGAAATATTATCGTACGAGGTTAAAGTTTGTGAAAGATTTGAATGCTTTTATGACATGGATGTTGATATATTACTGGTGCTGTAGATATTTTTTGTTTTTTCTATTTACACATACCCATATGTAATTCAAATTACCTGAATTCAATTCAAACCTCACATATATAAATTTGATATCGATGTAGTCGGCCAATCAATCAGTGACATTGATATTGAAGTACAGCTTAATATTTTAACCTTCACTACAAGACCAACACCCCCACTCTCCAAAAAAAAAAAAAAAAAAAGTAACAAAAATAGCAACAACATGTTAAGTGATAAAATAAAATTGTTGTAGTTATATATTTTACTTGATGAATTTTTTTTTTTTTATCACAATAATAATTTTCACAAGTTCAATAATGACAAAAATTATATTTAAATTGTTATTATGACTAATTAGAGATACACCTATATATACAACGACAACTTAAAAAACCTTGACAATATTATCAAGTCGTATTAAGACAAAATAAAATTATTATCACTTAAAAATATTAGGGGTGACAACATATAAATTATTACCACTTAATACATATCATTATTACTTATTTTTAATACTAATGTTATATTTTTTTC
The DNA here is from genome assembly GCA_018894105.1 of Jacaranda mimosifolia. Classification (NCBI taxonomy): domain Eukaryota; kingdom Viridiplantae; phylum Streptophyta; class Magnoliopsida; order Lamiales; family Bignoniaceae; genus Jacaranda; species Jacaranda mimosifolia. The sequence continues at coordinate 33,286,860 of CM032123.1, forward strand.
CCGGTGCTTGTCATCAAGTCCAAAATAAGAGGACTTCTGTTTGACCAGTAAGACTTTGTTTAAATGCCATATTAGCTTAATGCCAATAATATATCTTCAAAAATAGCGTATGTTTATCTTTAAAAAATAAAAATTATAAAAACAATTATATATACATATATATGTAAGAACTCTTTGAATTAAGGTATGATGAAAATATATCCAATATAATTATTTTTCTAAAAATTTCTATTAAAATTATAGCATGGCTCTATTTTATATTAAAAGAATTCATCTATGAAATATTTTGATAAATTTGAAAGAAATTGTATTGAGAATCAACATATCTGAAGCTTGTGATACACTTAGTGCATTGATTAAAAATCAAGAGAAATCACAAATATCTTATAAAAAACTTCATAACTTTTAAGATCAGAGTTATTCTATAAATATTGTATTCTTGTTTGAAATCGAGAATCATAGTATTTTTTTCTAAATCCTATTACTATATAAAAGAAAATGAACAAAAAGAGATGGTGCTTGTATTGCAAAATAAGGACATATGGGTTAGTTAAATAAACTCATAAAATAGGGGAAATCGCCCCATTTGGTTTTATTTTCATTTTCAATTTTCATTTCCATCATTTCTAAAATTTGAAAAGTTAATTAATGAAAATGAGTTTGTATTTAGATGAGTTGTTGGAAAAGTAATGTTTATGTTGGTTTTAACAGGTTGTAAGTGAAGAGAGATAGAAATAATAAAATAAAGAGAGAAGATATATAGGTTATTGAGAAAATATATATAGGTTGTTAAAAAATGTGTTTTGAAAATAAAAATAAAAATGATATTGGGTGAAAATGTATAAAAAGTGATATGTTTCATTTTTAAAATAGTAAAAAATGAAAAAAGGGGCTATGAAAATGAAACCAAACGGGGGGACTAATGTCCCATCTACTTTTGGTTGAGGTTATTTTAGTTACGAATGGTTACGATCTTAACTTTCATGGGGTCGAGGACGGATAAGGATAATTAATTTAAATAATTTAAATTTTAAAAGAATAAATTATTTAGTATTCAAGAAAAATAATTATTTTTTAATTATCATTACTTAATTTTTAGAGAAATTAAATCTTTGGGCTTTAAATAAAAAATAATTATTTATATTTATTTGATTAAATTTAATTTATTTTAATTAAAGATAAAATTTTAAATCAATTGATGAAATTCTGACCTATCTTAAAATTATAAAACTCAAAATAAATGTTTAAGAACATATTTACAATCAAGTAATCAAGTGAAAACTGAAAATAGTTACACTAGATTCACTAGAACACTCCCATTTTATTTGTTTGAAAGAATATTATAGAGGTTTAGCCAAAGAATACCTAAAGAAATTTGCGAAACAACCAAAATAACCGTTGTTGATTTGAATAAGATCGAGAAGAAGAGACACAGATAGGTCAAAAAAAATTCTTCTTTTTTTTTTTTTTTTCATTTTTCTTTGTCTTTCAATACTTATAAGTAGGAGAACTTTCCCCTACAAATATGGTCAAGTACAGAGAAATTAGGTGGAAGAGTTTTTAGGGGTAAAATGCATTTTACTCCCTTGTAAAGAGTCTAATAGGTTGAAAATCTCCTATATATTTTTAATTGGCATAAACTTCATTACACTTCTGAATAAATTGTAAAAAAGGGTCTGATGTAGTATGTTGGTGGTACACACGCTGAATGTGTGATTTTTTCTGCCTTTTGAAGTTGTTTGATATTATAAAATGGCATATTTGCCCTTCTATTACAATAAAAATAAATGTCATCCATTTAACCAATTTTTGGGAGGTATTATTACTGCTCATCTCAAACAAAAACAACGATGCAGCCACTTATGGTCTTCATTATTTTATTCATGAAAAACTTTTGTTTAGATGTTAAATTGACATTATTTAGGGGTTGATGAAAGCTACTTTTTATTATTATTTATTTTTATCAATTATTAATTACAAAATTGATCGTAAAATGAGAATGACTAGAGTACAGTAGATAAAATGCTTTACACAATGCCAAACAAACATGTTTCTTCTACATACAATACAATGTTTTGTTTCTCAAGGCATGTTTTATATCTTCTAAGCTTGTACCATCCTAAGCTAATCTTGTACCCATCTCAAGTGACAATCTTGGTAGTTTATAGTAGAAGCACACATTGATCTCTTTCCCTCCACACAACTCATACAACCAATACAGTGAAGACATTTTCAAGTCTTCTATTCTCATATTTGCTAACTCAATTTCATCTTTCTGTCCCCCAATGTATTGGACATCACATCTTGTTCTTACAAACCTTCCACCAACCTATATTTCAAACAAATTTAGTTCTCCATTAATCTACAAACAAAACAGAACATGTTAAATTAATTTGTACATCGAATTTCAAAACAAAGCAAAGCAAAAATTCAAAAAACACAAAAATATCACAGAATATCATAGATTAGTGATCACTATTTGCATTTTAAACTAAAAAAACCTAAAAATCCAATTAGAAACAATAATGAAAACAACATTTTAAAAACAAAACAATAATTAATTAAAATAATTTAATAAGAAACAACAATGAAAACACATTTTAAAAAGAAAATAAAAAATACAGTATAAAATGGCACGAACAGCATATTACCTTGACAATTAAGTTGGGTTTGGCCTCAACTTATTTCAATATACAAAAATAATTGGACAGATATTTTGCTTATATCATCAAATATGTAGAAGAAAAGGAGGATTAGGCTCAGATTTGGGAAAGATTGAGGTTTAGGGCTTTTCGTCACTGAGAGAGGACCATTTCAGAACATTCAATTGGGAAAAAAGAAAGCCCCGCCTTTAACATATAAAGGAGGATATGTTGGTCATTTGATAAATCTAAACAAAGTTTAAATAAATTGGGGAGAGTGTGCAATTTGTTCAGAAGCACAAGGAGGTTTATGTCAATTAGAAATATACATGGGGTTTGCAGCCCATTAGGCTCTTTACAAGGGTGTAAAATGCATTTTGCCGGAGTTTTTAGCCAATTATTTAAGTATTTATATTTAGAAAGATATTATTAGATGACCTGATACTAATTGACCAATTCAATCATTGATAAATTTTATAATATGAAACATTGTGCTCAATTTGAAAAAAAAACAAGAAGAAGAGTACTTTGAATTCATAAATTGTAAATTCTTATATTTTATAATTTTTCCTCCATACTTTTATTTTTAGACTTGCTCTTGTCAGGGGGTGAATCTATTAAAATATGAGATTCGACCCATCAATCAGAGGACTAAAGGCCCACCCCGTGTTTCCTAGACTTAAACCCGCCCCTCAAAAATCTGATTATGATGGGTCCAACCCGAAAACCCATTGAGATTATTACTTTTGAAAAAACTTAATCTTATAAATTAATCTCCTCCAAGTTCCTTTGATGTTGAGTTGAACACATATTTATGTAATGATTCTCAATAAAAATTCATGTTCTAATATTATTTTGATGAATGAGGAAAAAATTGAAACGCAGACTATTTTCCATATATTTCCTTTTATTTAATTTTTTGACTCGATGAGGAAGGGGAGAAGGGGGCTGGCGGGCTGATGTAGATAGTATCTTAGGCTGGGAAGAAGTCGAAAGTTCGTAATGTAGAATTGAAATAAATTGATGTAATGCAAAATTAGGATCAAAACTCTTCAAAAATTAAAAAAAGACACGGGTCATTGGAAAGCACAGTCGTCGCTAGTGATTGCTTGCACGGCACATGCGTGGAATAGTTCCGGTTAATGCCACGCAAGTAATCACCGGAGTTGATTATGCAATTTTTGATGACCCATGCCCATTTTCTATTTTCAATTTTTAATAGTTTTGATCCTAGTTTTGTTCTACTCAAATTTTTCAGTCCAACATTAATTGTGAATTGACCATAGTTATGATTCTATTTTAGGTAAAATCCACTTTATTCCATTGTATTCAGACTTCGTCTCACTTTACCTTTCTGTACTTTTAACTGTATCACTTTACTTCCTTGTACTTCAGTTTAACTTAAATTGTTTAATTCCGTTAATTCATCTCCTTAACTATTAACTATTTTTTTTAAAGACAAAATTGCACATAATTTTTACTTATTCATTTAACAAATAAAACCCATCTTCTCAAAAAAAAAAAAAAAATTATATTTGAAGATTCAGAAATATAAAATCATCGAAGACATATAATGGAAATGCGTTTCTTAAAGACTTACTTCAAATGCCCATGTGAATCTCGCTTACATATAGTTTTGTTGCTACTTTGTGCTAAGGGCAGTTTTTTTTTCCCCCCCGATTTTTGATGATTTCATAGAGGAATGTATTAAGTAATAAGACAGGCTAGTAAAGCAATTCTATAGAAGAAAAATATGAGGTCGGCATATTATTAATTGAGTTTTTTTTTTTATAATTAAAATCATTGTTTCTCCTAGAGATGTACTATTGGTATATGATGCAAGGTTATTTAATATATTTGTAGTGTAGCCAATAGTGATGTCCAGGTTTCATTTTTTCATTATTAAGCTTGGATCTTTTAATTTAATTTTAATATTATTTTGTATAAAATTCATGCATTCATATAAAAAGAGTACCTGCAAGAATTATTAGCAAAAAAATATTAAGGTATGGGTATTTTGGGTATATTGATATGAAATATGGTGATCTAACCATTTTTGTTTGGTTTGCCAACAGAAATTAAAGAGGCTTCAATGGTGTTAATGTAAGTAAAGTAAAATTGAGAGTACAAAGAGACAACGTGATGTAATTAAAAGTACATGGAGGATAAAGTAAGATAAAATTTGAGTACAAGGAGGCAAAGTAGATTTTACCCCAAAAAATATGTAACTCTGAGTTCACAAGATTGCATGCACTTGGTACTAATCAAGTGGGGTTTTGTATTATTATATTATACATGGTGATGTAATATCTCACTTTATGATGTATATTGAGGGTTTTTTTATGAGCTTATAAGATTCTTCAAACATATAATGTTTGAGAATTTATAAGATATTATAAAATATTTGATAAAATTTTTAGATAAAGAGCTTACAAACTTCCAAAATAAAATGTTAGGGACTTGTAAATTCTTTTTAAAAAAGTAAAGAATTTCTAATTTATTTTCAAAATCTTAACAAATTCTTTTAATACTAATAATATTAATTACAAAAATAATATCATTAATATCTTTTAAACTTCAAAAGCTTATTTTATCTAAATACTTTAAAAACTTATTTTTAAAATAAGATATAAATCTTGTAAATTTCAAAAACATTTTATAAAATGTAGAGCAGTATTTGTATATGTATTTTGGAGAAGGAAATCCTCCACCAAAGATATTCTCAAATATTACATATGTTTTGCCTCTAAAAGCAAAATTGGTAAACTCCCCAAAACATCCCTCAAAATGCCAATCATTTTGTCAAGAACAACTCAAACTTTTTATATTCTTTTTCCTCATTATATGCACATACATATATTTGTTATATGCATTTTTTATATTATACACACATACAATAAATAATATTTTATTCTAATTTCTTTCACTTATCAGATAAAAAAGTATTGATTTGACAATAATAGTAAAAAGAAAAATGTTCCTCCAAAACATAACCAAAAATACAAATATTCCTCAAAATATTTTTTACCTTTTTTCCAAAGCATAAAAAAAATACATCATATTTCTCAACGCCACCTAAATTCCATTCCCAAAATTCTCCCCAAAATATATAAACCATAACACCACAAAACATAACCAAATATTTTCTAAAAATTTGTAAAATTCTCTAGATAAATTTAGCCAAACACCTTTATAAACATATGAAGACTCACAAACTCCCTTGGGCAGTAATTAAAGGGATGGCATGAAATTTCTCATTGAAGTTTTGTCAATGCTCATGTGAATTTATGAATAATTGATTGTATATATGACCATATTATACTGCAAAATGCTTTCATCATTACCAAAATGGCTTATAATCTATTTAAATGCTACTCAAAATGGACATCTAATGACCCGCACTTAGGTATCTAAACATTTTCCGGTCTATTTGTTTTGTCTTTATTTTAATATAATAATATGGAATTACATGACTATTTTATTTCTTATTTTATTAATCATCATGACACGTTGTCTCTGCATACATAAAATTTGTATTCTCATAGTATAAGTACTAATTACTTTGATAATAAAATACTTAATTTTTTCTATTTATACTATTAATAAAATACCTACTCTTTTTTTGGTATATTTTCATGTGATATATCTAAAATGCCCTCACTTCCCTATTTTAATTCTCATAACTACAACTTATGTAGTAACTACTATTTACAACCTATACATTCTATATTTATAATTATCATTTTATTATAACTTTTTGTCATTATTTATAAAAAATTTGAATAAATATCAATTTTTTTAAAAAAAAACTAATATTATACTAAAATAACGAATCATTTTATTTACTATATAGTGTAAAAGTTTTAATACATGCATCAAGTGGGCCAAGTTGCTAGTACACTATAAAATAGAAGACATGATTTTTGTGGATTGTAGTAAAGAAATAAGAAAGGGGAAGAAAAATATGAGAATATGCAGTTACTAAGCAGTTATTTTTTTAAGAGTAAAAAATTTATTTGAAACTTAATTTTCCATCCATTAAAATACTAAAGGGTTATATAACAAATTGGTATAGTAGTATTTATTGTAGTAGTATTAAAACTGTTGTTTATAAGTGTAAAAACAGTCTTTTTCATAAACTATAGACGTGCGAATTCCAAAATAGATCAAGGTATATCAAATCTATTAGTAGTTTCATGGGGGAAAAAAATTATTGGTGAATGTAAACATATTAAATTTTTGACCAATTGAGAAGTTACACATGTAAAATAATATATTAGATATTAATTTAAAAATTTTATTTATATTACGGGATTTATTAAATTTAATTTCTAAAAATAAATAGTTAATTTTAATTAATAGTTTAATATTTATTTTATATTCAAATCAAGCATTGACATGTGTCAAAGATGGAGTGCCTGCATTCATGGACCAATCAAATTAAAAATATTTGATATTGATATTATTTTTTAATGTTTGATATTATTAAATCAAATATATATGATATTATCTCTTGATATTTGATATTGTTTTATCAAAAAGATAACATTTGAACGAGTTCAAGTCAATCAGAAGTCTTCCATCAAGCACCTATATAAAGAGGTGATTCTAGCTCATTTGACAAAAAATAAATAAAAAAATTCCAACAGACGAGAGAAATTTTGAAGGAGTCCAGCAATTCTCTCAAGCAAATTTAAGGAGATCTAGAAGTTCAAGGCGTTCTTCAAGGAATTCATATATTTCTGGCGTTTGATTCGAGATTAAGGTGCGAAGCCCTCGAATTGGTGTTATTTTTATTCAAGGAGATCCACGACGTTCAAGGCATTTTTCGCGAAATCCATATATTTTTTGCGTTTGATTCGAAATTAATGTGCAAAGCACTCGAATTGGCGTTATTTTTATTTAAGAAGATTCACGACGTTCAAAGTGCTCTTCATGGAATCCATATATTTTTGGCGTTCGATTCTAGATTACGGTCCGAAGCCCTTGAATTGGTGTTATTTTATTCAAATCAAATTTAAAAGAGATCTATGACATTTAAGGTGTTTTTCGCGGAGCTCATTAAATTCAAGATTATATTTGAAAGGAAAGAATCAGAGGATTAGATTATAGACAGAATCCACAGTTGATAAATTGATTTTGATTTTAATTTTATTTGTACAATTTTTTTTGTTTTATAATTTTAATTTTTGCAGACAAGAAAATTTGTTACAAATTTTGGCACGCCCGATGGGACTATCTCTACCTCTCATCTCTTTCCTTCATCAAAGATTGAAGTATCATGGCCACCAACAAAACTGTTGCATTGAAGATGATTACCTCAAATTCCATAAATACTAGAGCAAGAAGTGTTGGTGTCACCACCAGGAGTATGTCCAAAAAGTCACAATCATATTCGGAGGTAAATCATTCACTTGAAGTTGTGGAAAAGGCATTGTTGAATGCTATTGATATTAATGAAGGTAGTGGGGACACAAAGGAAGAATCAATAACATCCACTCCTCGCTCAACCTTAAGTTCCTCAAGCATAGCGCCAGTGATGGTGACAAGTGCTACAACTTTGGAGGAACAAATTGCTAATTTGACGAAGATTATTATAAGGCTAGCAAAGCATGTCCAAGAGCAAGATTCTCAAATCTCCAAGTTGATGAACAAGGTGGATAATGCTGAGACTAGTCGCGTGATGGAAAAACAAATAAAGGCTCAAGATGAAGTCGAAACATCCACAAAGAGGCAGCCAGTTGAAAATGAAAAGCCTAAAACAAAGGAACTGCAAGTTTCCACCAACTGACTGATTCCTATTGACCAGCTGAGGGAGTTTATTATGGGAACTATCAAAGACAAATTTGAAGGAAGCTCTAAGTCATTTATGACTTATTCCAAGCCATATACTTAAATGATTGACAACTTAAAGATGCCAACTGGTTATCAACCACCAAAGTTCTAGCAATTTGATGGCAAAGGCAATCCAAAGCAGCATGTGGCTTATTTCATTGAAACTTGTAACAATGCTGGGACATATGGAGATCATCTAGTTAAGCAATTTGTTCGATCCTTGAAGGGCAATGCTTTTGACTGGTATACTGACTTAGAAATAGGCTTAGTTGATAATTGGGGACAATTGGAGCAAGAATTTCTCAATCATTTCTATAGTACCCGGAGGACAGTTAGTATGATTGAACTTACCAACTCTCGCCACTGGAAAGAAGAGACAATCATTGATTACGTTAATCGTTGGAGAAACTTAAGCCTTAATTATAAAGACAGATTGTCTGAGGCTTGAACCATCGAGATGTGCATTCAAGGAATGCATTGGGGACTTTGATATATTTTGCAAGGAATTCAACCCAAAACATTTGAAGAATTGGCTACTCGAGCCCATGATATGGAGTTAAACATGTTTGCTAGCGGAATAGAAGGGCCACCAATTCAAGAGCCTTGTAAGTCTACGGAAAAGCAAGAATTCAAGAAAGGGGGCAAACCTCTTGCTAAGGCGCAGAGTAAAGAAGCTATGGCGGTAAATACAACACCCATCAAGTTTCGTACAAAGATAGAAAGCGCAAAGGACGAAAGGAAGGATGTCTCCCAAGAAAGAGGACAAAGAAAATTAACTTTAAAGGAGATGCAGGCTAAAACATACCCATTCCTCAATTCAGATGTCTCTGGAATATTTGATGGTTTGCTAAATGCAAATCTCATTGAATTATCTAAAATGAAACGACCTGAAGAAGCTGGGAAAATTGATGACCCAAAGTATTGGAAGTACCATCGGTTGGTGGGTCACCCAATCCATGACTGCCTCGTATTTAAAGATAAAGTGATGCAATTGGCCCGACAAGAAAAAATCTCACTTGATGAAGATAATGCTGCCACAAATCATGCTACTATCAAGACTGAAAAGGGTGTACTTGGTGATCACAACAGTAACAATCCGTGCTACATGATAAGTAAAGAAAGGATCTCTTCTAGTGAAACATGTTTATCTGATAAAGAAAATCATGATGTAACTGAGGAGTGCATGTCGACAATGACTTTTACTGATGAAGATTTGTTGCTTGGCTCCAAGCCCCACAATAAGCCACTGTTTATAATTGGCTATGCTCGTGAGCAGAAAATAAATAGAATTTTGATTGATGGAGGCTCTGCAGTCAATATCTTGCCATTGCGTGTGCTGAAGGATTTAGGAATCTCCACAGATGAATTGACAAATAGTCGCCTAATGATCCTAGGGTTAAAGGGCTCTTGGAATAATAACGGTGAAGTTATTGATGGACGATATATTGTCAACGGCATTATTTCATGTCATAGATGCCAAGACGTCATACAATATGCTTTTAGGCCGACTTTGGTTGCATGAAAATGGTGTAGTTCCTTCTACTTGGCACAAATGTTTCAAGTATTGTCGAGAATGTGAGGTAAAGAAAGTGCTTGGAGATAGCAAACCTTTCACTGAAGTTGAATCACACTTAGCAGATGCTGAATACTACACTGAAAGTATGAAAACCACCAAGGCTAAAGAACAAGAGGAATCCAAGACCCAATGATAATGATTTAGTCGATTCTTCCTGTATATTGTCATTCAAATGTCCTTTAGTTTCTAATACCCATTGTCCTATTTCAAAAGTTCGCAATATGTAAAAACTTAAAGGTTGAATTTCTTGGTGAAAGCTTAGAGCACTGTAAGATACAATTTTGAGACAGTTGAAAAGGCTTCATTCAACCGTCAACAAAAATTGGGATTGCTTCAGATAGTACTAGAACATGGTGATCTTGAACTATTAAGTTTTTTAATACAGTGGCTCAAAGAGATGCCAATTTAGACGGTTTTGACACAATAGCATCCTCAACTCCTGTGAAATTGGACCCTAACCTAGTTGCACAAAGCTTCAACAGCTCCAATGACCAGATCTCGTCTCTATACAAGCTAACCAATAATGAATTTACTCTTCACCTAGTTCCTTCGCCTGCTTTTGGTGATAACGAAAAGGAAAAAGACCAACAAAAAGCTAAAGGAAGAACTAGGTCTAGGAATTCAAACCTAAATGGTACGAAAACAACCAGATAAACTACCAATGGAGAAATGAAGTGTGTAAAATATATTGCAGATATCTCAGGGCAGCAAAAAGAATTTGTAATATTTTCTGCATCCATTGCAACACGTAGATCAGCCGATCGACATATTTCCATTTCAAAACTGATTTGATAAACAAGGTCATATTCAAACTGAGCATAGCATAACCAGATATCATATTATAATAAACCACGTAAAGATACCAACTCAAAGGCTCAACTACCATCATTCTGCAGGCCAAACCATATTTACCGAAATAGTGCAACTGTAATGAGCAGTACAAAAACTTCTCGTGCATGATGTGGAAACAGGTAAACAGATCAGCAATATTTCACCAGATACATGTCGATTCAGCCAACTAATTTGCTGAACGTTAACCGTGTGTTCAGTGGTAATTATTCAAAAAAGAGAGTCATTATCTTCATTCTGAAGAACACCTACCCATCACTCAAAGCATAAGAGATGAGCAACTCACGAGCATCAAGCTAAATCAGAAAGAGGATAAAATTTCACAAAATGTGATTCATACAACCATGCTAGAGAAAAGAGTGTCCATTCAATAATAAAATATAAAGTTCTACAAGAAACTACATGAAACTTAAGTTCTAAATTCTAAATAGTATTTCAAAGCTTCATCCAAAATATAGGGAAACTTATACCACTGGTATTGGATACATGAAGTACTTCGAAGCTTTTCCCTTGCTCCTTTTCTTCCCCAATGTCATCTTGATACTTAAGTCCTCATCCTCAATCTTCTTACTCTCATCCATATCATCCGGATCATCACTTTCCTCCATCAAATTTCCTTCCATTCCCTTGTGTTCCACAAATTCATCATTATCCTCACTCCTCACTTGCTCGCTCTCATCCACATCATCATCATCGCTCTCCATATCCTCTCCTACATCCAGATAGCGGACATCATGAATCCTCCCTTTCTTCTTCTTCCCACTCTTACCATCCTTCCTTCCACTTGTTTCCTTAACTTCACCCTCACTGTCACTAATTTTTGCTAGCTCAGCTCTCTTTTCTCTCTCCTTCAACCCCTCAATTTTCAACTTCACATCCGGCATTGCCTGGTAAACTGGCAATGCTACTGAATCATAAAACTTCAAGTGCAAACTCCTCACACCATCCCACTTCTTGGGCACCCTCTCAACTGCTCCCTTAATCGCATCAAAAACATTCTCTGCAACTTCATCCTTTTCCATTGCTACCTTACCAACCTTCATCACACAACAAGTCCCAGTTCTCAAATACAACAGCGTGCTCCCTAAAGCCCTCTCTACTTGCGACTTCAAATTCTTCTTACCCAAGTCAACCCCCAAAGGGAGCTTCTTTTTCTTGAAAAACTCCTTTCCTATCAACTTAGGCAACAAATGGACCACCCTTTTGTCGACCAAGAACAGATCATAGCTATCACAAAGCTTCCTTTTTGCCTCAAACGGCTTGTAATTCGCCCTAAGCTTGGTAATCTTAATCACTTTTGAAACGGGTATGTTCTGGGATTTGATAAGTTTCTTGATTTGGTCTGAAGGAGGGGTGGCTGATTGAGGCCTGTCGTCTATGATTAAGCAAAGCTGTGAACTGGGGCCTAAGATAGGGTGAGAGAGGGGGATTCTGAAGGGGCTTGTGCGATGGCTAGATGGGATTTTCTTGAGGGTGAGGTTGAGGTAGATGTAGTCGTCCTGGGGGAGGAGTTGTAGGTTCTCGGTGGCTGATTGAGCGGCTTTGAATTTCAACAGGGCGCTTACGGCGGACACAATGGTAAATTTGCTGACCCTTGAAGCGGCGGCTGCTGCATCCACCGGTGGTTCTACATTGGAAGCCATATCCAGAGACGGGAAGTGTGGGGAGTGGGAAAGAGGACAGGGCGGCTTCAGGCTAGTAGTGGGGTTTTAAGGGAAGAGATGAAAGGCTTTTAAGTGTTGATACAGGGCTCTCAATTCATCCAATTTTAATCTGAATTTGATATTAATTCGATTTGAATTTTAAAATTTTTATTTAATTAAAATATTTGATGGATTAAATTCGATTATAAACATTCGCAATTTAAAATAAATGAATCGAATATGAAATTAAGCAATTCGATCCATTAAATATCCGAATCCAAACTTTAATAATTTTTTATTAAATTAGTACTCTTATATATAATATTAACAAAGATTTTAAAATAAAGTTTATATATTATATTGACATAATATCTATATTAACATATATATTATGCTATTAATATTGAGTTTTTAGCCTAAAAAATAAGATAAATACTGATAAAATATCAAATATAATAATGTACAATAATTCATCTATACATTACTATAATGTGAAATAGGGCTTAGTATTCAAATATTTAACTTTTGGACTAATATATAATAAAAAGTTGTTAAAAATTCAAATATGACATAAATTTACTTTATAAATACAATATTTTTTGTATAATTCAAAAGGGGGAGAAAATAAAGAAAAGATATTAAATTGGGTTGAATTTTTTTATCGTAATTCAGATATCTATCGGATTCAAATATAGTTTTAACTAATAAAGATCTTACCAAATATCGGATCAAATTCGGATATGAATTTTGATAATCGAATTCGGATTCGAATATGACTGGTTTGATTCAAATCTGACCCGTTGATAGCCCTAAGTTGAAGTATGGGATTGGTCAAGATAGGCCCAACCTTGTTTAAATATTGGGCCTGAAACTTATGGGTTAATTAGGGCTGTTACTGGATTGAATTTAATTCTAATTTGATCCAAATTTTAAAATTTTTATTCGATTAAACTATCCGATAAATTAGATCCGATTATAAAAATTCATAATTCAAAATAAGTAGATTGGATATGGAATTAACCAATTCGATCTGCTAAAGATTTGAATTCGAACTTTAATATTTTTTTATTAAATTAGTACTCTTATATATAATATTAATAAAATTTTTAAAATAAAACATATATATATATATTACATTGACCTAGTATCTATATTAACGTTTATATTATGTTATTAATATTGAGTTTTTAGCCTCAAAAAATAAGAGAAATACTAATAAAATGTCAAATATAATAATATATAATAATCTCAACTACTGATAAAATATCATTTTTCTCAAATACAATATTTTTGTTTCAAATTTTCCTTTTTTAAATATTTTCCTTACCAACCAAACAACTAAAGGTATTTTTCTTAATATTTTCTTTTTTTTTTCCCTCATCAAAATTCATGAACCAACATAGTGTAAATGTCTTGCAACTTTTCTTAAAATCCAATTATGAACATACATACATAAAAGTGTATTTCATAGACATAAATAGACTCGAAGTTGTATGCGAACACACATGAGAGAGTATACATACGTGTTGTCAAGAGATGGACTGATTTGAATGGGAACTAGACAACAACTTCAATAATGCCAAGTTGTAATTCATTGGCAATTCAAAAGTGCAACAACTTCATGCGAGGCCAGTTGATTTTTAGTACCAAATCATTAGTGACTACTGACTAGGAATTTGTTTCACTTGTGCCTTGTTGCAAGGATTTCTCAACTAGGCCGGCCCTCCTTTGCTTTTTACAAATTGCCATGCGTACAATGATTCATTTAATAATTTTACAAAGTGAACTGAACTAATGCAAATGTTTTTGAAAATACTGAAAATGAATCTACGTACTATTTTTTTTATACCCTCTTGAATTACTATTGATAATATTAAAATATTAAATTTATATATGTAAAATTAATAATAGGAGTTTTAACTTTTAAGCTAATATTGGAAATACATAAGAAAAAGGTGGAGATCAGCAAGAGATATATAGTATTTTTCTTTTGAAGAAAAAAAATGAAAAGAAATCCTTTGCCGTATAGTGTGTGTTTTTGTATGGTACAGATTAAATTAATCTGCACTTAAATTTCCATATGGTACAGTTTGTGTTTTTATAATCCACTAAATAACGTTATTTATCAAATGATGTTTTTTTTTCTTTAATTTTCCTATGTATCGCCAATATATTTATTAACAAGTATATGTAAGAAATCACAAAAATTTATTCGGGGGTACGTATTAATTATAATACGAACAGGCATGACAAAAGTTTGTTTTTCTTTTCCCTTTGGATTCTTTTCTTCGTCATTATCTTTTTTTAAAGAAAAAAATTATTCAGAAGTATACTTTTCTATACAAATTATGGTTGTAATTAAATTCTGATATTCATTTTCTCTAGATACAGAAAATTTGCACATGGGTTTGTTTGGTTTTATTTTCTTTCTTTGTTCTCACTTAGAGAAAAAATATTTTGTTTGGGTTTTTCTATGAAATAGAAGTGTACTGTTTGATTTAGCTGTGCGAAATTGTTGATTTTATAAGCTTAATAATAAAGATATGTTTCGGTTTATGCATTTTGCTCTATTTTTTTAATTTTTTATGTTCGCCTTTTTTGTATTATATCTTTGGTGTGAGGTTAAGTTGATTGATCGAGGAATTATTATTTAATTTATTGACAAATTATAATTATTTTTCAGTAGTCATGAAATAAAACATCAAACATTAGTCTTTGGTCAGAAAATGTTTTTTTTTTCTTAGCTCAAGGATCACAACCATACCAAATATGAACCAAATTGACGATGATTTCACCGGGAAAATTTAAGGCGGCGGGTTGCTGACTTCCGGAGGTGGAAACGGTGAAAGGTTAGGTGCTTTTTGACGGGCTCGACGAGAGGAACGCATTGATAAACTCAATTTCTGGTTTTGACGGCCAACGACGGAGTAATTGAGGCGGAAAGAAGGCAGCGGTGCTAGGGTTTTGTGGTGGTTCTTGTCCAATTAGCCGGCTAGGAGGCGGCGGATGGCGAAATTAGTTGAGGGGTTTTAACGTGCTCGGCAAGGCGTATCTTTTGGTCCAGACGGTTTGCACACAGGCGGTGGGGAGCGGAGGCAGGCAGTTCAGGCGGTGGTTGGACATTTTGCTCCAAATTTAATTTTGGACTCGATTGGACTAAATTTGGGACGTGATTTGGATTCGGACTCAATATATTTTGGTAAATTTCAATTTTATCAGATTATTAGCCTTGATTTGATATGATTGAGTTATATTATGACAAAATTAGATGCATAAATTAGTGTTAAATGACATAAACGGTTAATCAAGATCTTGTTATAGGTTTAAGCATTAGTCTCAAGTTGATACAGCTTCCGTTGGAAATTATTAAATTAAATTGATATAGAAAGGGAAGCTAAAGAAAAGAATATTGAACCCAATGCAGATCAACCAATTAGGTATATTGATTGTAGCCTATTGAGTTATTGATGTGAATATATATGTAGGTTTTGGAAATATTAAGTGTGATTGATGATACTTTAGTAACAAGTCAAACTTTTAATGGATATTACTTGTGGGAATTAAATATTTGATTTTTAAAAGATGTATTTTGGTAATTCAAAGAACTTGTGGTATTGATTTGAGTAGCACCTCGGATGGGAGCAAGTGTCTCCTAATCGGGGCACTACAAAATTAATTCAAAATAAGAAATATTGTTAAATAGTTAAAAATATTTAATATATTAATTAGTTAAAAATAGTTGAATTAATTAATTAGAAGAGTTATTAATTAACTTATTAATTTTTAAATAAAAAATTATTTAAAAAATTCTTTCAGAAGAAATGTTAGTTTAATAGCAATAAAAATGTATTAAAATATATTTAACTCATATTAAAATTGAAATTGTAATTTTTATTGTAATTAGTAATATAAATTCATAAATTGTAAATAAATACTGAAGGCGCGCTCTAGGAGTGCACCTTCAGTTTATTAATTATCACTTCACTTGTCGGTTGGCAATAATTGATAAATTGAAGGCCATAATAATTAAAGATGCACTCACTGAGTGAGTCTTTTGTGCAAATTTGCATTATCCTAACTTGTGTTAATTAGGGCCAACGTAAAAATTGAAAATAATTTTATATTAATTATTTAACTTTTTAGAATATTTAAAATAATAAAAAATTAAATTCATATTTTAATTTGCAGTCTATTGAAAGTTGAAAGTTGCAACCGACAGCCAATAAATTAGTTATTATTGACTGCAACTTTCAATAGTACTATTCCCCTCCTTCATTGGCTGTCGGTTGACCAAAAATTAGTTACTATTGAAAGTTGCATTTGGTGAGTGCAACTTTCAATAGTGGATTCAGAAGTTGCACTCACAAAGTGCAACTTACCATAAAATTGTAATGGGCCCCCATATCATAGTATTTATGTGAAAAAAAAAATTTCACCATTTTAAATAAAAAAAAACACTTTCAATAGTAACTAATTTTTGGTCAACAGACAGCCAATGGAGGAGGAGGAATAGTACTATTGAAAGTTGTAGTTGTAGACTGCAACTTTCAATAGTAACTAATTTGTTGGCTGTCGGTTGAACAAAAATATGTCGGTTGCAACTTTCAACTTTCAATAGACTGCAAATTAAAACATGAATTTAATTTTTTTATTATTTTAAATATTCTACAATAGTTAAATAATTAATATAAAATTATTTTTAATTTTTACGTTAGCCCTAATTAACACAAGTTAGGATAATGTAAAATTGCATAAAAGACGCACTAAGTGAGTGCATCTTTAATCATTGTGGCCTTCAGTTTATCAATTATTGCCGACCGACGAGTGAAGTGATAATTAATAAAATGAAGGCGCACTCCTAGAGCGCGCCTTCAGTAATTATTTACAATTTATGAATTCATATTACTAATTACAATACAAATTACAATTTCAATTCTAATATGAGTTAAATATATTTTAATACATTTGGTGAAATCACTGTCGATTTGATTCATATTTGGTATGGTTATGATCCTTGAGTTGAGAGGAATCCAATCATGGTTTTAGTTTCTAATTTGGAGTTGAAACAAAGAAGAACCGAAGGTGGGAAGAAGTTGGGCAAGTTTTGAAAATTAGATTAATTTTGTCCTCATATAAGTATTTTTGGACATCTTCAATTTGACCTCCTAAATATAATTTCAAATGTTTTATACATATCCTATAACAATTGATTAACACTATACATATGAGTGAACAAAAATACCAATAAAAAAGAAAAAAAAATTGAAAATAATACATTAACCTGAGTATTGGTAGAAAATAATATTGAATAATATTTTTGTAACTCCTTTCGATTTTTCATTCTACACAAACTGCAAATACAAAGAATAAAGATATATTTATTAAAGCAAATTTTTTTAATTTAGCACTCAAAATTTAAATTCTTACCTTAATAAAATTTCTCCACCTTAAATAATCAAACAATTACTACAATTAATTTTTTTTCTTTTATCTTTTATCTCTTTTTTTTCCTCCCCTTTTCCTCTCCTTTCTACATGGAAATTATGAAGCCTGCAGGCTTCACAGACAGCATGAAGGCTGCAGTTATGTGTGCCAGTCAAAGTTGCAGCATTTACAAATTAATTACTATTGAAATTGCAACTTTCAATAGTACTATTCCTCCTCCTCCATTGGCTGTTGGTAGACCAACAATTGGTTATTATTGAAAGTTGCACTCGGTGAGTGCAACTTTCAATAGTAGATTCAGAAGTTGCACTATTGAAAGTTGCAATTGGTAAGTGCAACTTACCATAAAATTGTAAAGGCTCCCATATCACGGTATTTCTGTAAAAAAATCGAGAAAATGTGAGCCAAATTGGTGTTTTCAATTGCTAGTTATCAATTGCTAGCATACTAAAAAATATAGCGAAGTTGTGATATATCCTGCTTCAAAAGATTTTTCACCACATTTATACTGGTGCGTATAAATATAGTTAGAAAGTTAGGTTGTGATTCAGCAAATACCTTCCAATACTTAAGTTAAATTACAATTTTGAAAAAAGAAAACGAAAAGATATATGATTGTAGACACAAGAATGCAGAATGAATTAAACCGATCATATATCAAACTTCATATACTTTTTGGATGCAGGTGTTCATTACAAGTGTTAGTAGAAGGATTCAAGTCCTATATGAACTCAAATACCGCTTCAGCTCTATGTCTCCTACTAGTACTGTATTTTATTTATTTATTTATCTACACACACGCACATTAAAAGTCCGTTTGGATTTGAATTCTGATCTCCCACATTATGTGGAAAACTTATGTCATTAGGTTACAAACTATTTGAAAGTTAGTTAAATCAACTTTTTTACGGGTGTTTACACCCCTAATTAAGTGTTGGGTTGCGAAACTCCTTAGGCCTAGCCTAATCTATTTTCATGGTGATTTGACTTGCAAATGAAGCTCTAATAATATAGCCAATCAACCTCTCCACCAGCCCATGAAATTTAAGGTCATAGATTGTAAACTTTATTTATGATATATTGTTTTCGAGGTCTAAGTTTATGGATCAATCACGATTTCTTAATTTATAAAGTTCCTGTCTTACAATTGATTTGTATTTTAATAATTACAAGTTTAATATTTATCTTAAATTTGTTAATATATCCCAATCATGGTTCCCTGAAAACCTTAATCAAAAACTTCAGCCCAAAATAAGAAATTAAAAAATCAAATCCTTGTTCATAAACTTTATTTATAATATACTGTATTTTCAGGGTCAAGGTCATAGATTAATTCATAGTTCCAATTTATGAGTCCAAACTATAATTGATCTTTAGTCGATATTTATAAAATTTAGTCTCTCTAAGCTTTAGCATAACCAAACTTTAGCTAGTCCAAGCCAGTTTTTGATTAAACCTTAATTGATAACTTAGGCATACTTAGGAATTAATCAAATTACTTTTCAATTCATAAAAATTTATTCAATTGGACCAAGCCGGAGTCCGATTCAAAGCCCAAATACAGTCTGAGCCAATCTTACAATTAGACCTAAAGCATTTTTGGGCATCTTCAGTTTAGCCCTAAATTTTCAATTGAGCCCTTGAAAACTTCAATTTCTCTCAAAGGCATGCAACATTTAAAATTCTGATCAATTAAGTCCTTATTCCAACTTAAACTTCCAGTATTTACACAAAGAAGATAATTAATTTATTTAATGCTTAATCAATGTCTAATCTCCTTATCTATAGTTTAACATTTAAAGTTTAATCATTTTCATTCTATTATTTTCTAAATTCAATATCAGAAAAAGTGGGGCATTATAGTAAAAGTTAAGTGAAATTTGCTTATAATTCCCACCTCACTTTGACCAAATAAATGTCACAAAATTGGTCACTAACTCGTTACTATCTTTTTTCAAATTTTTTGAATATAATCAATCATAGAGTGATCACTAATCAGTAATTGCACGTTGCGGTCATGGCTTGATGGTTAACAAAATCCTATTTTCTAGTAGAGAATGAGCAAATAAGTCTATAAATTCTTGAGCATTTGGATATTCTCCAAAACACTTAATGACATAATAATGTGATGAAATGAATAAAAATTATAAAATAAAAATAATATTCTTTAATTATAATCAACCAAAATGCATTGTTAATTAAATATTTTTTAAAATTTCTATATTAATAATATTAATAGTAATTAATTAAGTAAAATTTGAAATAATTTTGATAACATTTTAATTAGAGTGTAATCATCAATATATTTACTAATTTAAAAAAGGGTTAAATATAGTTTACCCCCTTAAACTATTGTGCTAGTTGGATCATTCTCCAATTTTAACTCTCACAACACCTTAATCCAGAACATGTTACATAATTCACCCAAAAACGCAACCAAACAGAACCTAGTAGTTTGCATATGTGGAGGGGGATTTTTGTTACATTTTATAGTTTAGGGGAGTAAATGCGGCTACTACAATAGTTTGAGGGGGCAAAGCGTAATTAACCCTAATAATAATTCACAGGCAAGTTAAGTTGGGTTGACAGTCCAATCAAAAAAGCTGCAGTGGGAGTGGCAGGGCTTAGGATTGCTATACATGTGATTGTAATTATATTATCATGATATATCTACTGCTGTAATAGTACAATGTACTACTTTATTGTACTAATTCTTCGATAATGATAAAATTCCCCATATTCTATGTCAAATAAATTATCTTTTGCGATCAAACTTCTAAAACAAGTTGCTTAATTTTGGGAGATTGGTTTTGTCAAAATGGTAAATAATCAATAAAGGGTTTGACATCTTGACTCGTTTTTAATTTGTAGGATGAGAATATTGTGTCGATATTTATATTTATGTTATATATGTAATGTGACTTATAATGAATTAATACTGACTAAACAAAATTAATTATGAGTGTCAGATTTAAATAGTGCTTAATTATGAATTGCTAACAAGAATTTTTTTTGACTTACTTGAGGTGGATAAGCTTTGAAATTTGAGCATCTTAATGCAAATTAATTAGGATATTAATAAATTTCCTGGAGTGGTTGTCAGATGTCGTCAATTTAGATATTTTGAAATGAGATTGTGGATCATATCAATAATATTAATATTTTTATTTTTAACATTATCATATATACATATAATAGTTCACTAAATTCAATTGATTAAAGATTTAAACAATGTTTTCAAAATCGGACCGGACAATGAACTGGTGAGGCTACTGGTTACTAGTTCAACAATGGTCAAATCAGTATGACGCCATAATCATGTAATAATTATATTTAATTTTATAAATATATATAATATTTTAATATTACCAAAAAATAAAACTTTCAATTGATATAGAAAGAATATTATTTAAAAAAATTTCAACTTACTTATTTTTAAGTATGTTTTTTAGAAAAGAATACTACTTCGCAATTATTTAATTATAAATAAATAAAAAATAATATTTCATATTAATTTAAGTAATCATTTGTATCATGCTTCAACTCCAAATAAAAATAAATTCTTCTACACTAAATATTCAACATAATTTAAGAGAGATTAAATAAAATAAAATAACAAATTAAACATAAGCATTCACATATAACTACAACTTCATTAAATTTCAAGAAAATAAATTCATGTTTTAAAAAATTACATGTCCAAAATCTTTAATCATCATCTTCAACTCATCTCTTTTCTTTTTTACTTTTTTTTTTAAAAAAAATTAAAATTTAAAAAAAAAAAAAGTGAACCGGTTGAACCGGTCCGATTTTAACCAGTTCATCCAGTTTTTGATCGCTTCTCACTGGTTTTGACCACCACCGGTTTTGAGGCTTTAGCCGGACCGGACTGGCCTCCGATCACTGGTCGGATCGGTCGGTCCGATCCGGTTTTCAAAACATTGGATTTAAAGTAATGAAAAAGTGAATTATTTTCTTATACTTGATTAAAAAAAATAAAAAATATCCAAAACATTCAAGAGTAGTTGGAAGTCAAAAATTCAACCTCTGTCTGAAATTTTTAAAAATTCTAAATTAAGAGAGGAGTGTACCTGTAAAACATTAGAATTAGGTGTCTTCAGCACCTTCATGATTTATATCTCGAATGGGTGACTCGTCATCTGATTCATGAAGTTGGAAAGAATTTCTCCTTCAAAATTATTGAGTGAAGATATCAGATATGAACTTTTTCTAAATGAGACATCTAATTTTTTTTCCCTAATTTTCCTACATGCAATTTTCAAACTCGCTAAATATTTATTATCTAATTTTATACATACTCTCCCAAAATCGATTCCAATGTCACTTCTTTCGATAATTTTCACAGCCCATTATTTTTCTACATGGAATTATTTACTATATTATATATCACTAAAAGACAGGACTACTCAAATTACTAGCAAAAAACATTTAAAGCAAAAAACTTGAAAAAAATCAAACACCTAATGATTCATTCCATTCAAGAATTATTATAATCCTTATGTTGCCCCATTTTCGCCTTCCTCCCAATTTAAAATAAAAAAACCACAACCTTTTCTTTAGTACATTATTTCTGATTTTTTAGTGGGATAGATTAAGCAAAGGCAAAAGAAGCTGTCGTGGTCCTAGCGGGTTGGGTTTATTTGTATTGGCTAGCGATCCTAGCGGAGCGATGCCGACCGAAGCAACTTTAGTTGTACCAATCTTACCCCTAGATGAGAGTGGATTTGAGACTATAAAGAGTACTCAGATAAGTTCAGAGATGATCATCGTTTGGGGGGAAACCTATTCTGTTCCTAATTGTAACACCCCTAATTATTTCTTCATTTATGTAAATTAATATTTTGGGATTTATGTTAATTGTTATTTAATTTAATTTTATTCTTGATTATGAGATTTTGTTTAATTCAATTAATTTATAAAGTTTTGGGGGTCAGAATTATAATATTGAAGAGATGAATTTACATTTTTTGAGATCAAAGGGGTTTGCATGGAAGAACCATAGTCAACGGGGGCCAAGGAGTAATTTTCAGGATTTCAAGGACTCAATTGAGGAGTGCTCAATATTTTGGGGATTAGATTGCAAAATCTGAAACCTTAATTTTGACAAAAATTTAGCAGAATTGCATTTCATTCTCATTTTTCCTCTTCCATTTCTTCCTTCCTTCTTCCTTCACCACGACCTTCACTTCGATGAACTTGCAACCGGTGACTTCCTTTCACCAACCTAAACCCGTCAAAACATTCCCCACACCTCCGGCCACACCTTGCACCCACATGCACCACCTCAAGCCACCGAGCTAACCATTTTCTAGCAAACCCATTTCTTTCTTCCAGTGCGGTTGGTGGCGTTTCTCGGCGGGCGACGTTGAGAGGGTGATTTGTGTGTTGTAGCTGGTAGACGAGGATGCTAGGGTTTCGTTCGAGGCATTGCATGGTGGTTTAGGAAGGCGGACGGTGGTGGAGAAGCAAATACAGTTGCAGTGGCGAGAGGTGGAGTTTGGCTCGGTAATGCGTATTTGAGTGAGGATTTGGACTTAGGAGGAGAAAAGGTGAAGAACAGTGGTGGTTTAGCAACTTTCCGGAGGTGGCGAGAGGACAGTTTTCTCCTCTCGACGCGACGAACATAGCTGTGTGTTTGGTTCGTGAATCCGAGGTCTCGTTGAGTGGTTCTTGGTAAAGGATTGAAAGAAAGCTTTGTTGTATATATATATATACATGCATATGTGTACTTTCCTATTAAGTTTGTATCCATGCCAACAATAGAAAATTGGGGATGATGATATGCCTATATATATGTGTTGGTTTCCCATGCTAAGGAATATTGAATAGTGGACCCAGACACATCATGCGAAATGCCAAAATTGGATTTAATAATGGTATTAAGGATTATATTATGAGAATAAGTGATATATGAATTGCGGATGATTATGTAAGGAATTTAATCATAATTTTGTGGTTTAGGATGATGATATGGCTTAATCATGACCTTGTGGATAAAGAACAAGATATCATATTATTTTGGAATCGATATGGATTGTCGTGATTAAATCTAGTAATGTTGATTTATTGAAGGATTTTGTAAAGAATGCTAATAAATCTATATCATCATACTAGTAGACAAGATAATGACATTTGAAGGCTTGTAATGTAAATTCTAGACGTTTATTAGGGTTGAACGAGAAATTTGACTATGGAATATTGTTTTGAATAGGTGACGATGTGGGTCCCGCAGAGCAGTAGGCGGCGACAGCTTCTTTTTGGGATACTGGAGGTGAGGGTTTGCCAATCTGGCACTTCATTTCATTTATTGGTATTTGTGATAAAACCATGTGAGGGTTACTATTTCTGAACTGATTGTACTATTATTGAAATTCGTGATCTGTTAAGATCTCTTTGATATTCTGTTATCTGATTCGGACACCTCTGTGAGGGTTATTTCTGTTATGCTTCTGTTTTTGTTTGATCTGGAGCCTCGAACGTTTTTCTGATATATGTTATCTGTTCGTTTTGTTATTTGTACTGTTCTGATATCCAACTGTCCTGTTATTCGACTGTTTTGTTATACTGTATGTTCTGATATCTGTATTGTTCTGTACTGTTTCTGTTTGCCTTGTCGGCATTATCGTTATCTGGTATTAGTGGTGCGCTAGGGATTTTCCCCTGGGCATTTGCCACTGTTTGTTGATCTGTTACTAAATGGAGAATTGAATAGCTAAGGGCTTGACTGGTACGCAAGGGATTTCCCCCTGGGTATCGGCGTTGCGCTAGGGATTTCCCCATGGGCATCGCAGGGCATGGGATACGCAAGGGATTTCTCCCTTGGTATCAATAGTGCGCTAGGGATTTCCCCCTGGGTATCGCTGTGCGCCATATGCTCCGTATGGGCACGACCATGCACCAAGCTACCATGATTTGGCATTACTGTCTGACTGTCTGGTATTAGGATAATCTGGTATGCATGACTGGTTATATTTTGTTGGAATGCATAGCCTTCGGGTTTGCTTTATCTGATTGATTCTTGTCCGTTTGAAATCTGTTCATGGAGCAATTAGGCAGGAGAGTTTCCTGTTTTGCTATTGATACTGTCTATTTCTGACTCTGTTTTGTTCTGTATGTTTAATTGATCTGACTGTGAATTTTGATCTATTGAGTTGATATTTTCTCGATAGATCTCTACTGTTATCTTATTATTATCCCTCACTAAGTCTATTGAACTTACCCTCCTGCATTACACTATCTGTTCAGATAGGTTTAGGTGATGGAAAGCATTCTGAGCTTGAAGCGTGAATGATGTATTTTATATAGCATTTGGATATATATATATATATATATATGCTTAGATCTCTTTTACTCGAGGTTTCTTAACTTAGAATGTTTATGAGATGTAAGTTTGAATTTGCTTCCGAGTATGTACATATTATGAATTATGATTTTAGGTATCTTATGGCATGTACTTAAGAGATTGTGAACCTATTAAGTTAAATCTATTGATGCTATTTGTGTGAGGTTTTGAATTGTTATTATGGTCCTACTCTGATGAATGAGTTTGATATGTTAAGACTGAACTGTGTAGTATCTCATGTCTGGGGTTACCCTTAGTGGGTTGCTACACTAATCCTATTTTTATCCACTAATCATGCTTACGAATAGGGGTGGCAATTTGGATGGGTCGGGTGGGTTTGAGTTAGGTTGAAATAGGGGTATAACATTAATTTCCTCAACCCTAACCCAACCCAACCCAACCTGAAAATGTTCAACCCTAACCTAACCTGAATCGTATTAGGTCAAGTTCGGGTCGGCCTGATTTTTAGTAGGTCAACTCGCCAACTCAAATCCACCAAATCTAACCTGTCAATCTGATTTAAAAAAATTATTTCAAGCATTTGTTTTAATTTTTAGAAAAATTTTGGCATTTTTATTTTTTAATTTTATCTATTCTTAATTATTAATAAATAAAAATAGGAGTAAAGAATTCTCATCATAAATTTACTATAGCAGCTTTCCAAATTTTTTTTAACTGAATCACATAATATATTGATTTTAGGATTTTTTGTTCCTTTCATTTTGTAGTATCTATCAACATTATAAAAATATTGAAATCACAAAGTAATTTATTTTAAAAATAACATACTTTTCAAGTTTTATCAACCCACTCTCTTTAATTTTTGTGTTTTTGATATCAATCAAATTGTCTCTTTTAACTTCTTAAAATGATATTATTTCTTTACTTTATATTGATTCAATCAAACAATACATAAATCAATAAAAATATATAATCAAGCAAATACGTAAACATGTATTTTAATTGAACACATAATTTATCATAAAAACTTGCTCGAGCCTTTTGAATTTTTTATAACCTCTCAATAGAAAGAATTCATGTCTATTTATATATGCAAAATCTTGCATTGCATAAGGATTAAGAGAAATTTGTAGGACAATTCAGTAGTCAAAGCAGTGTTTCATCAACTCTTTACAAAATAACTTTCATGTCCCCTTGTATACAAAAAAATAACTATTAGAAACAGTATAAAATTATAATCATCCATCCTATATATTTGTGAAAATAAATAAGACCGAAAAATACCAAAGTTGTTATTTTAATATTGCGAAAGTTCAAAATTTTAAGTTTTATTTTGTTATTTTATATTTTTAGTCCTAAAAAATTTATATTTTATTTGTTTAATTCAAGTTGGGTCGAGTTAGTTCAAGTGGCTTTGGGTTCTCGTGTGACCCAAAATCAAATTTTGAGTTGTTCGTATAACCTAAAATTCAACCCAACCCAACCCAATCAATTTTCTTTGTATTTTTATTTGTGTCGACCTTATTAGACCCGAACCCAAAATGAATCGACCCAAATTCAATTTTTTCATATTGAGTTATCGTGTTGTGTTGAAAATTGTCACCCCTACCACGAACAAACCAATGGCACTCTTTTTACTTTACTCCAAAACTCGTGCCCAAATCTTATACCTAATGTTATCACCGATTTCTACGTACCCTTCACATTAAGCTTTTAATTAGTGTCAACTGTCAACGGACCTCAAACCGAATTTAAAGGCAGTCCCAATATTGCCTGATACGCACCGCAAAAGAGGATGAAAATAGGCAACAAAAATAGGGTTTGTTTGGAAGAGTCATTTTCCCTCCACTATTTGGGTCATTAGCAATCCAAAAACGCGTTAATCCTAAGGATTAGGATTACATAGATGAGCTATAAATCTTGCAATAAAAAAAGTTAGGTGAAGAATGAGAATTGTACGTCCATTCTTTCTTTCGTAATCTTATTTGCTGGTGCTGAATTAGTCTAAAACACGTTTGAATTAATTAGATTTTTTAGTTAGACAAAAATAGGTTATATTTTAGCCAATAATAGAGGACTCATAAGAAAGGAAAAATTACGAAATTGGGCCAAAGAGTCATCCGACAACTGCCTGAGCCTACGTGGCGCCTGATTTGACGCTACATGGTGCCACGTCAATCCAAACATTATCCTCTCTTCTGTGTGGGATATGATGTGGCAACTCTTCTTGCCACATCAAAACATTTACTATACTTGGACAAAAAAGAAAAGAAAAATTGCACAAAAAAAAAAAAAAACAAAAAACAAAAACCAAGTACATAAAAACCAAAAAAAGCAAAAATAAAAAAATAGATAAATTTTGAAAAATATTTATATACTTATATGTGTATATATATATTTTCATATATACATACATACATACATACACATATATTTCACTTGCCAAATCATCAAATTAAACGCAATTGAATTCTAAAAAATTCAAAACTTACACATCAAAATTTAAAAGGGTAAATTGCATAGCACCCCCCCTGTGATATTCACAATTGGTTCATAACCCCATGTGAAATAGAAATTGGCAAATAAACCCCTGTGTTTTCGAAGATCATGCAATGCACATCCCTGGGGAGGAAGGTGTCATTCATGCGCGGGTGTGCGCGATTTGGCATGTAATTTTATGTGTAAAAAGACGATCAAGCCTCTCACTTATCAGCCGTTAGATTTTTTTTAAAGAAATCAACGGTCCAAATTAAATCATATAATATCTTAAAAAAAAAAAGAAATAAGTAATATATTTATATATATATATAATATAATAGATATATTTATAATACATATATATAATAAATGTAAATCCCACCCCACCCCAACCCAACCCAACCCACTGGCTGCCGGAAGATTCCAGCAGCCAGCCCCGGCAGCTCGCCAGTCGGCTGCCGGCGACCCCAATAAAAAAAAAAAAGGAAGAAGAAGAAGAAAGATGGCGACCGATGGCCGCCATTGGCCTCGGCGGCCAGTAGCCAAGTCTGGCCAGACTGGCCATTATGCACGGCAGCCATGGCTGCTCGTCAGGTTGGAGAACAGGCAGCCCTGGCTGCTTGTCGGCTTTGGGGAAAATGCGGGCGGGGGGGTGGCCATGGCAGCCAGCCCCGACAGCTCGTCAGTCGGCTGCAGGCGGCTCAAGAAAAAAAAAAAAGGAAGACGAAGAAGAAAGATGGCGACCGATGGCAGCCATGGCTGCCTGTCGACTTTGGGGAAAACGGGGCCGGTGGGGGGGATGATAATATATATAGATATATATTATATATAATATATTATATATGACATATATTAATATATAGTCATATACAATATATATGTTATATATAATTTTATATATATGCATATATATACATGTTTTGATAAATTTATATATATGTATATTATATTTATATAAGTATAAATAAAAATTATATTTTATATTTTTACATATAATAAATATTACTTAATTTGAAATGAAGAAAAAAATTATATATATTATATGTATAAATAAAAAATACATATGTTTATATTTATAGTTGTACATATATTTTATATGTAACTATAAATAAAAAAAAATATTATTTAATTTTTATAAATATCATGTATTATTTAATTTTAAAAGAATTAAAGAAATTTTATATATGGATATATGTGACATGTATAAATAAATAATATACAATATCTTTATAGATAAATTTATACATGTACATATATTATATAAGTGTAAAAACTATATTATATACTTTGTCAAAATTATTAATAGACTTATATATGTATACATATTATATATAAGTATAAATACAAACATATATTAAATTAATTTGAAATGTATAAAAAAATAATTTTATTTAAGGGTAATTTTGTCTTTTTACTATTCAATGAGCATCAAACAACAATGAGAATGCTGCGGGGTCAGGTGAGCAACTTTCAATTAAATACAGGGGTTTATTTGTTAATTTCTTTTTCACATGGGGTTATGAACCAATTGCGAATATCACAGGGGGGCGCTGTGCAATTAACCCAAATTTAAAATATCAAATATACTTCAAATTTATAAGATTTTATTTGATATGAATTTATCACCTATAATTTTTTAAAAATCTAATTATTCACTTAAGCAATATAATTTTAATAATTATGAGTTACATATTTAATAATGTTATAAAAAATATATCTAAAAATAATTAAAGTTTGTTGAATTTATTTATTATATTAAAAATGAAATAGAAATTAAACTATACAAATTTAAGTTTATCCCCTTAATTATATAATTATAAATCACATAATAATATTAAAAAACATAAATATTCTAAAAAAATTTAATTAAATATAAATAATTTTTTTATGAATTCAAATAATAATAATAATAATAATAATTATTATTATTATTATTATTATTATTTAAAAAATAAAAAATATATATATAAAAAAAAAAAAAAAAAAAAGTCCCCAGGCCTAGGCCCCGCCCCCGCCCCCGCCCCAACCAACCAGCTGCCACAACTCGCCCCTCTTTCCCCTCAATTTGGCTGCCGACGGCTGCTTCTCGCCTGGCCAGCCTGCTGCATGCACCGCCGCACCAGGAGGCCGCTGGCCCATGTGGCCGCCTCTGCCGGGGCCTGCGGTCACCGGGCAATCTGTCGGTCAATCGCCTGGCCATGGCTTCCATAGCCATGGTCATGGTTGCCATGATGAGGGTGGGGTAGACCTGTAAATGGGTAGGGTGTTAGTCTACCTAAGTCTAAAATATGATACACATTCTTATATCCATACTCATAATTATTAAAGATAATATAATGTGTATGAGAATGGTCTATACTCGTACATTATCCATATACCCATATTCAAAAATTACCCATTACTTTATATTTAAATTTAATTTATGAACATAAAAATTGTTTATACCAAAATTAAATTTATATTAATGAAAAAAAATTTATATATAAAAATTACAAATATGTGAATAAACAGTAACAATTAAATAATTTTCTTCATTAATAATTAAACTAAATTAATAAAATTAATAAAGTTAATATATTGGGATAGCAATATTTTAAAAAAAAGATTGGAATAGCAATAGCAACAGTTGAACATTTTTCATTAATAAAAATAATATTAAAATTAATAGTGGACTAAATATTTTTTATAAAAATAATTAAGAAAATTAATTTTGCTAATGAATAAACTTTGTTAATAAAATTTTTATTAATGAATGAAAAATTGAAAATAAAGATTAACTAATTTAAATTTAATGATTAAATGAAATAAGTTTAATTTAATAATGATTCAATTTAAATTTTACAAATAAGTTTTTTTTTTTTTGTTATCGTGTGCCAAATAATATTTTTAGTATATATTGAGAAAATTAGTATATACATTAAAAATATAAGTCCAATAAACTAAACTCAATGGGTCTTGGGTTAGATAGGGTAGGATAAGGTTAGGATCCCATCCTTTTGGGTATTTTAGGGTATGATAGAATATAATGTATTTTTGTTTGGGTATTTTAGGATATGAGTATAGGTAGGGTGATACTCTACCCATTTACAGACCTAGGGTGGGGTGGTTCGGGGGGTTGGGTATTTTTATAAATTGTATATATATTTTTATATTTAGAATTTATATGTATATGTATGGATATATGTACGTATATGTGTTTGTATGTATGTAATTTTATTTTTTTGATTTTTTTTAATTTTTATGTCTTGTCATTTTTATTTTTTATATATAAACTTATTTTTGCTTGTTTTATATTTTTTATTTAGATGCTTTTTTGAAGTGGCAAGGTTTAATTGCCACATTATATGTCATGTAAGAGAGAAGGTGATGTCAGGCGCCACGTGGGCATGGGCTGTTGCCGAATGTCTTTCGAGTCAATTTATCTTTAAATTGCCAATTTTTAAGAGATGTTGTATCACTCTTGCGGTTCGAAAAGATATAGTCAAAAATTGCCAGTAGGGAATAGTTACAAGATCAATTTTACAATTTTCCCCATAAAATTTTTATTATGATCAAATTCAAAGAAATGGACAAAACTAGACATATATGGGAAGGCTTGTCATTCAATTATTTTACATTTTCTTTTATTAAACTTCAAGTTTCTGAACGAAAAACATTTGAATTTATTTCCTTTTATTTATATGCCAATAATATATTTATTACTTCGAAGAATATATTAAAGAGTAGCAATTAATAACAATAAGTTGAATTTGAGACGAGCTTGTAAGATTTAGAATCCATTATGTCATTAGTTTTTATTTTAAACTAAAAATCTAACCAATCCAAGACTTGACTTCAATAGATTAGACATGTTAAACTTACAAAACCAATTTTATAATTTTAAAAATGTTAAAATATTTATATTTAAATAATATCACTATTAATTTCTAAATATGATATTATCAATAACAAAACTAGTTACTTACAACTCTATACATGTATATTTTAGTTTACGAGATTCTAAAAACTATAAATGCATTTGTTACTTTTCATTATTGAGAATATAAACTATTTATTAATATTAAGAGTATTAATCTATATTTTATAGGTGAACATCTATATTATGCACACAATTTTAATAAAAATGTGTCATATAAATAATACAATATTTTAACAAATTGACCTTAGTTCAAAAATTAAAAATTATCAAGAATATTATGCTTAATTATAATGGCTTTTGTACATATTTATATAGATATATGTCTCATATACACATTAACTAAAAATATGTATACAACATTTTGAGAAATTAAATGGTACTGAAAAATTAAACTCAATTCAAGCTCAATCAAACGTCCGAATTTGACATGGGTTAACCCGAATGCCGAAACCTATTTGTCAAAGACCTTTACAAATTATTATGTTTGAGATCCACTTTTTGAATGAGTCCCAAGCAGATCTTACCAAAGATAGAAATCAAAAGCAATAATTTTCCTTTCTTGTGCAATTATTAAAGATTTACTAAGCAAAATATCAATAATCAATTTACTGTTATAATTATATAATAGGGTAAAATCCACTTTGCCCCCTTTCTATTCAAACTTTGTTTTACTTTATCCTCTTTACTTTTAATTGCATCACGTTGCCTCTTTGTATTCTCAATTTTATTTCGCTTAAGTTAACACTGTTAAAGCCTCTTTAATTTCTGTTGGCAAATCAAGCACAAATGGTTAGATCACCATATTTCATATCAATATACTCAAAATGCCCATACCTCAATATTTTTTTGCTATTAACTCTCGCAACTACTCTTTTTTTTATATGAATGCACAAATTTTATACAAAATAATATTAAAATTAAATTAAAAGATCCAAGCTTAATAATGAAAAAAATGAAACCTGGACATCACTATTGATTGCACTATAAATATATCAAAAACTTGTATCATATACCAATAGTATATCTCTGGAAGAAACAATGATTTCCATTAAAAAATCTCAATTAATAATATGCAGACTCTATTTTTTTAGCTCCATGGAATTGCTTTACTAGCCCTATCATTACCTAATACATTCCTCTATGAAATCATCAAAAATCGAAAAAAAAAAAAACATTGTCCTTAGCACAAAGTAGTAACAAAACTACGTGTAAGCGAGATTCACAAGGGCATTTGAAGTTAGTCTTTAAAAAACGTGTTTCCATTATATATCTTCTCCATGAAAAAGAAAAATTTATATTTGAAGATTTAGAAATATAAAATCACTGAAACCATATAATGGAACCGTGTTTCTTAAAGACCAACTTCAAATGCCCTTGTAAATCTTGCTTACATGTAGTTTTCTTGCTACTTTGTGCTAAGGATAGTGTGTGTGTGTGTTTTCTTTCGATGTTTGATGATTTCATAGAGGAATGTATTAGGTAATAAGATAGGGCCAGTAAAACAATTCTATGGAGGAAAAAAAAATGTGGTCTACATATTATTAATTGAGTTTTTTTTAATGAAAATCATTGTTTCTTTTAGAGATGTACTATTGGTATATGATGCAAGTTTTTGATATATTTGTAGTGCAACCAATAGTGATGTTTTCATTTTTTTAGTATTAAGCTTGGATATTTTAATTTAATTTTAATATTATTTTGTATAATATTTGTGCATTCATATAAAAAAAGAGTAGCAATGAGAGTTATTAGCAAAAAAATATAAAGGTATGGACATTTTGGGTATATTGATATGAAATATGGAGATCTAACCATTTTTGATTGGTTTGCCAACAGAAATTAAAGAGGTTTTAACGGTGTTAATGTAAGTGAAGTAAAATTGAGAGTACAAAGAGGCAATGTGATGCAATTAAAAGTATAGGAGAATAAAGTAAGACAAAGTCTGAGTACAAGGGCCGGAGCAAAGTGGATTTTACCCTATTTTTACAATTTTTCCACAAGAAGAAATAAGAAAAAAAAAGTATGTTAAGTGGAGAAGAGAAAAGAGTCTCTTTATTAGGTAGACCTCTTATTAAGCTTTCAAATTATTTGAAAGATTTTGGAGGAAGCCAAGTACATAGGAATTTAATATATATATATATATATGTGTGTGTGTGTGTGTAATTATATATATATTTGATAATTAATATGACTTAGCATTTGAAATTATATTTTAATTTGGGATTTAATCAAATACATAATTAGTTAATTTAATTATTTTAAATTAAGTTTTATTTTTCAAAATAATATGACTGTTAGAGACAACATGATTGTTAAACAAATCAATGAGTTGTTTAATTAATTAATAGTCATAATTGTTGTAAAGAGGTGTAGAAGCCTTGTATTGATTACTCTACATAAAATTAATTACGTATTAACAATGCATTATTACCCTCCAAAAATATTCTCATGCTCTCTTAATTATTTTCAACATCAATAGAAATTTTAAAGTAGGAATTTCATATGTGCTCACAGGTGATTGTCATTCTTGGAGTGAATTACCATAATCTTGCAACACAAATAGTGAGACAATTATCACTTTAAGGACAAGTTAAAGGTTTCCTGCTCGCAATTAGGCACAACACACTTTTAACTTCTTCTGACACATTTTACATGACAGAAGATATAGAAGAAATAGGCCCACAGACGAGTTGTGTCGGATGATAAGGCTATGATTGCTTGTGAGGCTTGACCTCATGTTTTGTGTTTTAGAGATTTGGGGGACGTTCTGGTGCTTTAGAGGTATAAGATTGGGAAATAATGTTGTGATCGGTTGTGAGATAAATTGTAATAATTATAGTGATGTAATGGGTTGATGTGATGAGGTTGTGATTGGTTGTAAGATTGTTTTTGAGAGATTTGTTTGAAATAATGAGATTGTTTTATGAGTTTTGGTTATCATATTTGTTTGGGATTAAATAAATGGGTCTCACATCCAAATGCAACTCCGAGTGTGTTTTTGGTCTCTTAGACGCGGAAAGTGGGAAATATTCCACAAGTAGTCGCGGGCTGAGAGTCCAAGTTCGATCTTTATCTCAAGTAGAGATATTGAGCCCTCTTTATTTAAATTTGTGAACTTGTATAATTTAATAATTTTTAATATATATAAAATATATATATATCTACATATTAATCATATACTAAACACTACTATATGTGTATAATATAAATGTATGTTATCAATTAAAAATCCAAAAGAAAAATAGAAAATATAATTAAATATAGAAACAAATGACCAATGCAATTTCTCATAATAAATTGGACATTGACACTTAAATTACGATCACTTATATTATTTTTTCTCTTAGTAAAATTATCTAACTGTTGTAATATATTATTTTTTCTTGTAAAATTACTTTACAGTTGTAATGATATTGGTAACAAATATGACAATATATATTACCACTTATGTTCTTTGTTCTCGTAGTAGATATTACATGATAAGTGTGATTATACTTTAAATTGATCGCTCTTTTTCAATATGTAATTAATAACATTAAAAAATAGTTAATCTCATTGCTAAATGGTTTATATGCGACAACCAAAATGTTATCATAATAGAATTTCTCATAAACTCACATACAAAACCGGCCCCAATCTAGAATATTATTCCATTGAACACGCAAAATTTCTTCCATTTTAGGGATGTAATTTAATTTTACGAGGTTGTAAGACTCTAAATACTGAGACGATCACACTACCAAAAAATTAAGTATTTGGTAAAAAAAAAATTACTATGAAATTAATTTTGTAACTATAATGTAAATTTGTAATTATAATCAACAAAAGTTATGAATTATCAATTCATAACATTATACGTTTGAAGTATAATATATTACTTATGCATTATTCATATAAAAATGAATATATTTATAAGAAAAGAATGATAATCAGTTACGGATTGATCGTAGCGATGATTAGCTATAAAAACATTAGTTTCGAATTTAACTAGGACAATTTCGTGGTTAAAATTATGAATTTTTGCATCAAGTATGGATTGACTAGAGTTGATAACCCTTTTTTTTTTAGTGTCAATTGTAGCAATTAGCAAACATTAATTAAATAACAACCAAAATTTAGTAGCAACATTAATTACATGCCTATGCACAACTTCACCAGGTGTCATCAACACAGATTGCATGAACTGCATGGCATTTGCATGCAGTTGTGTTTCCCATGATGAGAATAAATACTTTTACTCATTCTAATTTGTTCCCTTTCTTCGTGTTCACGATTTTCCTTACCACCTTCTTAATTGATCTCTCCTTTTGATTCACCTAACCTCTGTACGTATTCCTGCAGGCAGAAAAAAATGCTATTCTCGAGATTGTAATTGCCAATATTTACTCTACTCCCTTTAATTTCACAACTGTCCCCCACCGTTTGGAACCTCAAAATTTGCCTATAAGTAGTCAGCCCATTTTGTCAACCCTCACCCCAGGACGACATCCTAGTTAATTTCTCTGCGTGTTTTAGAGTGTGTTTTAGTGTGTGGATATATATATATAGATATATCTATCTCTAGATATATGGCAAAATTGCACTTAACGGTACTACTTTTGCTTGCACTTGTACTTGCAAATGCAACTGCAAGAAACATTCCAAGTACTGATCATGATCAAGTAGTTACAGATCCTAGTACTAATGCATTAGCCCCTGCCCAAAACACAGAGAATGTGGCCACAACTGCGGCTGAGCCGGCTGCTAACGGCGCCGTCAACGATCAGAAGAACTTCATTGGTGGGTGGGGCGTAGGTGGGTTTGGCGGCGTTGGTGGCTACGTGGGTGTGCTGCCGATTCTTGGTGGCATTGGAGGGCTTGGTGGGGGAGCTGGTGGTGGGCTTGGAGGGCTGGGAGGGGCAGGTGGACTAGGTGGCGTCGGCGGGCTGGGTAAAGCGGGCGGCATCGGCGTTGGTGGTGGTATTGGTGGCATTGGTGGCCATATACCCTAAATTTGTTGATGCATGGTATTTTGTCAAGGGGCAGTACGTACGTGCTCTATTAGTGTTGTATGCTTTTGTCTAATTATTGTATTTTCTTTGTTTAATTTCCGATCGAGGTCTTAACTAATTATTGTATTTTCTTTCTGGATTCTGAGTTTGTATGAGTATAATTTTTAATTTATCTGTTTGTGTAATGCATGCATGTTAATTGGCTTCATATATTTTGCTCTGCGCTCCTTTGCTAATTTATTTCAATTAATTAGTTTTATATCTTATTTTTTGTAGTAACAATGGAAATTCTTCGATGCGATGACCGATTAACAGGATAATTTTATTTTATAAGAAAATAACTATCGATTTCAATTATTCTAGTATTGTCCATTTTGTATAATAAAGAAGTTTGGTGTATTAAATATTTTTTTATAAAAATAATTAATTGTACTTAAAAATATTTAATACATATACATACATATATTAGAATAAAAGATATAATATATATTGGAGAAGTACAAGATCAAAGAAAAAGAAAAGCATTATGATCATTTTATTTAATAAAAGGTAATTTTCTATTTTCTTCTTTTTTATCCAATGTTCTTTTGTCTCTCTTCTTATTTCCTTTTTTTTTTTTTGGCTTATGCCGTATCTTTATTTTTGAAGTAATGATCCTTATCATGAGTCCAAAATATTAGTGAATAATTAAAAATAATCTATATATAAAACAAATTTATAGACTAATTATATATGTTTAACTTTATATTTTGATTGTTTTGCACACCTATATGGAGTGCACTGCCATTGCAAGTTATAGTAATGATTTTCACAAGTTTAATACTGACAAGAACTATATATAAATTATTACTATTAAATACTAGTGACAAGAGAATTATATTATATATAAACTATTACTATTGAGAATTAGTGATAATCCAATCAAAATTAAAATTATTATTGATTTTTGATGATATTTATATTGTCATTAAATTGTTACTGATACATGGTGGTGGTGCTATTACTACTACTAATAATAATAAATTTATGAAAAATCATTATTATAAAAGTAACAACGAAAATTGTTGCCATTTGCATATGAGATCACACTAATAACAAGTCATTTTGATATTGCCCACTTAATATTTTACCATGTGCTAGCTAGTATCATTTTTTCTTATAGTTATTTTTATATGCTATCGATAATGAATTAATTTATAGAAATATTAATGCATGTAAGAGGAAAAAGGCGATCATACAAATTAGAATTTGTTTATTAAACTATAAAAAAGAAATTGATAATAGAATAATAAATATAATTAACATAAAAATTATTACTAAATACATACATTAAGTAACTTTTTTTTTTTATAATTATTGATAATGATATTCACATACTCAACAATAATAAAAGTTATATATTAAAAAGTTGTTATTAATAAATTAATAACACATGGATAATGAGTCACTGTACTTGTATTCTATGACAATAACTTAATTACTATATACAAATCATCAGTTATCAATGTTTTTGTTAATTAGTGCATTTTGATTTTTTTGTCTATATAAATGAAATTTTGCCTAAATTTTTCTCAATAAATTTTCATACACGATGGATGATGCATTTTAATTTTGTCTATAAACGTAAGATGATGTCTAATATTTCTCCAGCAGTTTTGTGCAAAAATTGTTTTAGTCAAGTCAAAAAAATATTACAATTTGGTGTAACACTATTAAATTTACCAAAAAAAAAAAAACAAAGATATGACACTATTAAAATATGCTGATTTTTATCTCGAAAGAAAATACTTTGGGTTTGTTTGCTTTGGTATATAGGATTAAAGAAGATTCATATCCTAGTGACATATAAGTTAGAAATAGTATCCAAAACCATATAATCTATTATTTGCTTTGATTTTAGAAATTTGTGATATATTATATTTGACATTATATAATATTTGATTTTAAAAAAGGTGGAAAATGAATCAGCCAATCAGGCCATCTTGGCTTGATTCATAAACTAGTTTAGCTCATGATATTATGTCGGGCCGCAAAGATATCATGGATTATAAAAATATGAAGCAAGCAGAAAATAAGGCTTGAAAATGAATTTATTAGGTCTTAACCTTTGAAGCAAACAAGCCATTTGACAGTGATTGCTTGTGGGATATTTCTTATATTTCATGTCTCGAAAACGTAAAAGACAAGTGGAATTGTGTTTGGTTGTGAGACCCATTTTAGATCTTTGAGGCATATTTCAATTTTAAAGGCAAATGGTCTTGTAAACAATTTTCTCACCTTTTCCAAGATGGAATGAATCTCTCTCTCTCTCTCTCACACACACACACAATTTGAGTCTCTCTTATATCCCAATTTTGGAATTAAATATTTAATTAATTTTTTTGTAGATTTTGTTAAAAATTTCTGAGTTAATTATTAAATAAATTTAAACTTGACAATTTCAAATTCATGAAATCTTATTTTTCTAAATTTTTAAATTTGTGAATACAAATTAACAAAAATAGAATTTGTAATTTTTTCCGACAAACTGTACTTTTTATTTGTAATAAAAACTATAATTGATTAAATTAATGTCATATTTTTTAAATTAAAAAATCAATTTATTAAATTTATAAACTATTTATAACTGGATTAATTGAAAACATTGTGAAATTGATTGATTGAGAATATAATGTTCGTTTCTTAGGACATACTATTAAATTAGTGAATGAATATATATTATATATTTTAAAATTAAAAAATTCTACATATTAAATTTATAATTTACTTCCACAAAAATATTTTTTTTGTATAATTAAATTAACAAAAAAGGAAAAATAACAGATTTAATATAATTTACTTCCACAAAAATATTTTTTTTGTAAACTTAAATTAACAAAAAAGGAAAAATAACATATTTAACGACACTTATTTTGGACTATGCACAATTTTTTTGTATTATTTGAAATTATATTTTAATTTTTTTATTTTTTTATATTTATTAATTTATAATTTTTTTAACTATTAAAATTCCAAAGAAAATCAAAAACAAAAACTCACAAAACAATAATCATATCTCATACAAATCTCTTAAACATATTTTAAAAACAACCACACAACCAATCACAACCTCAAATCACATCAACTCATCACATCACTATAATCATTACACTTTGTTTCATAACCAATCACAACTTTATCTCATAACCAATCACAAATTTATCTCCTTTCCTCATATATCTAAAACACCAAAACATTCCCAAAATCTCTATAACACAAAAATATGAAACCAACCTTACAAGCAATCGTAGCCTTTAATTTTAAAAGTCATGTGCTGTCACACAATTTCCTTTTTCAATCAGAATTTTACATTATGTTTGGTTCAAGGATTTTAATGGAAAAAAGAAAAGAAAATGTTAAGAAAAATATTTTTTATTGTTTGATTGATAAGAAAAGTACTAAAGAAAGGAAAACTTAAAGAAAAATATAATGTATTTGAGGAAAATGAGGCAAAAGCCTATACACATATTTCCTTCTCCACTCCGTCCATTTATTTTTTCATTATTTTCTTTAACAATCAAACAAATTTGAAATTTTATATTTTTTTTATTTTGTTTTCTTTTTCCCTAAAATTTTCTTTTCTTTGTCAAATTCCTTCAACCAAACATAGTTAAATTTCATGCACGTCTGAAAATGTAATCTGCTTTAATGCTTGTAATATTTCTGGTGCTGCCCTATCCCAAAAAAAATATAAAAGTTAAAACAAAGTAAAAAAAGGCAGAAATAGACTCCTGGGCTATAGATGATCTATCATAGGCCACTTGATGCAACCGCCTGTACCTGATAATTTCTCCACTCATGTCCACCAAACCTGTAAATTTTTGGGACTGGCGGGAAAGTAAGCAGATACAAACAAACAGAGGAAAGCAACCCGTTTTCAGAGAAAGAAAGCGCTCGAAATTTAGGGGGAAAAAATGAGCTCCAGCTCCGGCAGAGATTTGCAGGCCTTACTTGAAGCCATCAGATCGTCCGAGGCAAGCTTCTTATTAGTTCTTCACTAAATCCTGTTTATCAATTTTGTGTGTTTTTTTCTACTCTTATTTATGGATTCTGTTGGTTTATTTTTAGGTTTTTGAGTTTTAGTTTGAGATTTAGGTTTTTATTTCTGTCGGAATGGCGATACTATTGATTCTAGAGAGCAACAATTTCTAAATTTTTATTTCAATATGGATGAGGTCGCTTGTTTTGCCTTAATAAGTTGATTGATGTAATTGTCTAATGAATGCACGATATAATATTGCTGAGATAGTTTTGCATTTTGAAGCTTTGGTTAAGCATTGAAGCTGAGGTTCGCCTTAATTAATCAATTAATGCAATTGGCTAATGAAATGGTCTGTCCAAATGATATTGTTAAGTGCAATGAAAACTTTGTCCAAAATTTTATTTTTAGTTTGCATATGAATTTCATAATATTCTTATCTGTATGCATTTGCAGGTCGTTGAGAATCGTGTTCAGCTGCTCAAGGAATTGGAGGCACTAGATATAAATGAGAAGGCTGCGGTGAACACTCTTGTTGAATCTTTAACAGTATCCTAGTTAAGCTAACAGAACTCCATGCCACTGTTCCTTTTCCTTCTTTTTCTAAACCTAGCTTTTTATACAATTAGACACCTTGCATATTTACTGATTTATTTGCTGATCAGAAAAGAGTGGAAATGTTGCAATTCCCCGGAATGAAAATGATATATATCTTGCATGAGTAATTTTTATAGATATCCAAATGATTGTAGAGTTTCCCAGTCTGTGTAGTTGGAATTTCAGAAGTCTAGTTCCTTTTGTACATACTTTTTGCCTTATATGAAAAATGGAAAAAGTAACTTGACATTATTATTGTTTTCCTGCTAATATGATGAATATCCTTCTCTGCATTAGTCTTGGCCGCATTAATGGAAAAATCTTCTTGATGTTGATGAGTAACTGATAGGTTTGTGTCTAATTATCCATTAGTTTTTTATTTAGTACTGAGATGAAATAAACTGTATATGATGATCATGTCAGACTATTTATCTGATGTCTCTGGGTGGTGTTAGGTTCATATTTTAAAATAATGAATGCATGACATGTCTGTCAAAGCCTTTGATATCTAAGGTTAAGTTGTTAATGTGTAAATAGCATTCAATGCTTTGAGTCTCCTTATTTGCCTTAACAATTCAGATATTCTGGGAGGACTTTACTTGTTTGGATATATCTCAGTGCATGCTGAATAAAACTATTTTACATGTGGCTGCAAAATACTTAGAGTCAGACATATCAGGATGCTTAGTACAATTTCTTGTACTAGGAACAAAAGTAAGTGCTGTATCCCCTTTCTTAAGTAGTATCTTGGATTATGAGGTGTTTCTTAACTGCAGGCAGTGTTGTCCTGTGGGATTGAACTCATTACCAATGTGCAATTATTATCTTGACTATCATTCTTAGGCAAACATATGGTGCAGAAAGCATCTGAAGATGACACTGATGTCAATTGAGGATTCTCCAGAAGAAGAGCATTGTAGTTTCTTTTATCAGGTAAATCTTGTTGTTTGGTATTATGTTATTGTCTTCTGTTTATACAAGTCTGAATTTGTGCCTGAGGGAATTTATCTCATATTAAAGTCCATTTCTGTTAAACAGCAAGCCAGAAAAGAATATCTGAGCGTGACATCTGCTCTATCCTGATAAATAGTTTTTCACCTCTTGACGGGTGTTTATGCAATTTCTCCCTTTCTCTCTCCAAATACACTACGTTGGAGTGAGATTGCATCCTTATTCTGTATTTTAGTATAAGAATAGCAATTCTTGCAAATCATGAATCCATGTCTAAAAGAACTTGAGTTGGTCTTAATAAAGCTCTGTTATCTTTTGCCTTTCTGGATTTACAACAAGGTTGGAGCCTGTTATTGCTTGATTTCTGCAAGAAAGTCTCCATCCAGGTCTTGGGCTGTTTCTTTCACATGATACTGATAGGCGATAGCTGCAAAAAACCCTTTGAAGTTTTGCAAGTATTTTATTAGGAACTGTGAAATTCATAGCTGAATTCTGACATTCCCGGATTGGACTTTTATTTTGAACTTTATCCGTGACTGTGTCCCATATTGATGTTACTATAAAAGTTTACTTGAGTATGATGCTGTATGAGTAAGGCATGGAATATATTCTTTGTTGTGACATGCAATTGCTGATTAAATTTTATGCAATAATACATTTGAAATCAAAGTTTGATCGTGTTTGTAGTATCTGCTTATCTAACAGAGAGTGGCTGTTTTCTGCAAAGGGTAGTTCTCAAAATGTTAACTGTTTCTTTTCATTCCTTCATATAAATTGGAGGATTCTGTATCTTTGTTCTTTTTACCAAGAAATTTTTAGTTAGGTGTTTAGACTCTTCATTCTTGCTTAAATTAATTATAACTTTTCACCATTCTCTTTGTCCCCAATTATTGTTTTCACATTATTGTCCTGTGTTACCAAATTTGGAGTTGAATACATTTTTTTCTAATATATTAAGTTATTGGAATAATGTCTCAAAAGGGTCAAGTTCTCTTTTGACATCTACATTTTCTTCTAATATATTAAGTTATTGGAATAATGTCTCAAAAGGGTCAAGTTCTCTTTTGACATCTTTCAATCTCTTTTCAGTTGGTTTTGGATTTGCTCAGCTACTCTGCTGCTAGTTATTCAGCTTTAGCAAGATACCCTGTTTCCATTAACAAGGAATTGGTGGTCAGCCTAGAGAATTTCATTTCAGAACAGTTCA
Source organism: Jacaranda mimosifolia (assembly GCA_018894105.1). Classification (NCBI taxonomy): domain Eukaryota; kingdom Viridiplantae; phylum Streptophyta; class Magnoliopsida; order Lamiales; family Bignoniaceae; genus Jacaranda; species Jacaranda mimosifolia. The sequence goes on from CM032123.1 coordinate 33,330,335, forward strand.
CCCTATTGAAAGATTTGGTATCCAAATTAAAGGTAAAGCCACATGCATTGCACTTGGGCCTTCTTTTCAGAGAAATGTGTGAAATCTTTTTCTATCATTTATCTGGCATGCTTTTTGTGAAGTGTTACCTTTATATCAGAATATGAAATGTCATACTTGTTGCTCAAGAAACTTTACCGGAAGTCTGTCTTTGGTTTTTCTTCAAGGATTGACTTCTTGGTGGAGCAAAGAATTCGATATGGGGTTTCAGATGTTAACTGATGGAACCGTGCTGTCTGTCTGCCTAGTAACTCATTTTGAATTTTTGAGTCAATGTGAGACATTATGATCAGAGTTTTCAGTATTCTATTCGCTTTAGCCATTGAATTTTCTAGCTTATCATGGACTTGGTTACTGTGGGATTCTTTCGTATGTTTCCATCTGAGTTTAGGTGTCCAAAACACGTGTAGTTGGGACTCAATCAAGGTTCATTTGACATTGATGGAGCACTTTACTGCTTCCCCTTCTTCATTCATTCAAGTTATAAATTTTGCAACCAGCGCTTTCATACTATAGCCATGTGTTTTTGCATATTTTATTGTGTCAAACTGAGCCTTGATGGACATTCATATCTAAACCTTATTGCTCATCATCATTTATTCTATAATTGCTCTACAGATGATTCACATATTAAGTACGGAGTTATTGAAGGCAGCACAGGTAGCCCTTGATGCTGTGACTCGATTATGCAAGGTATATTGCAATGGTGTAAAGTGGGATATCTACCATTCAAAATCTGAAGATGAAAATATAAGAGATTACAATGAGATTGAAAATGGAGACCATGTCATTCAAGTAACCAACTGCATAATACAACAATTATGTGAATTGGGCACTATTGCAGCTAATGATGGTGGAAGTCTTGTAAGTCTGCTAAATATGTCCTGGAAAGGTGTAGTTTCCTTGCTTCAGTTTGGCAAGGGTGCTTTAGCATCAAAGGTGAATGTAACAGCTGTTATTGTGAACCTAATTTCATTGGCCAGTGAGTCGCTGAGATGTGCAGCTGAGACTTGGTCTTCTTCAATGGAAAAAGTCTCTGTGGCAGAAGCCAAAAGGATCTTCCTTCCTGTTAAGTTTTATCTGATCAATGCTGTAAGAATTATTTCACAATACCAAACCCAAGCCCTTTTTGTGTACAAAGAGATAGCACTCTGTGGTGTTATGATATTAACCTTCAGAATCTCGCTCGGTATGGTGGAACATTTGAAATCTGCAAGTGAAGTTCTGGCAGAAATTCTGGAGCCAACATCCTTGCACTTACTCAACTCTCTAGTAAATTCGGCTCAGGTGAAGCAAGAAAACAAGTTCCAGATTTTAGACTGGTTGTTCAGCAATGAAAGTGATATGAGTTGTGAGGCTGAGAGTAACCACAGCAGCCGCAATTCATTAGATGTGATATTATCAGTATGTTCCGATGTTATGAGCAAGGAAAAGAGGCTCTCTGTTGGTCGAGTTGCCTTATTTCTTAATGTTCTGTCATGTGCTCCTGATCTAGAAGATGACATCAAACTTGGTGTTGCCAGAAAGCTTGGGTGGCTTTTGGATATACTTGTACATGAAGATGTATATTGTTCTATTATTGTCCTGCAAACTCCTACACTTTATGGTTCTAGCCAAAACCATGGATTGACTTACCAACCCATGTTTTCTGCTGTACTTCATGCATTGAAGACATTCATGATCGTGGTCTCTTCAAGCTTGGCATGGAGTGAAGTAGAATCATTCCTATTAGAAAACCTTTTCCACCCTCACTATCTTTGTTTGGATATCATCACTGAACTTTGGTGTTTCATTCTACGACATGCTGAGCCTGATATGGTCAATGATATTGTTGATAAACTTTGCACAATATTGATGCTAACATCTCAAGAATCAGTGCTATTTCCTGAGAGTGCTTTGCGAAAAACTGCAAGACTGATCTGCACTCTTGTAACTTATGGGCCAGAATTCATGGCTGATCGAGTTTACAGTTCTACATTTGACAGTAGCAGATCTCAGCATGCATTAAATGTGCACTTAGCACTACTCATGGAAGGTTTTCCCCTAAATTTTCTATCAGAAAAAAAGAGAAGCATTGCCAAACAAAGAATCGTAACTCAATATTATGACTTCCTGGAGAGCTATGAAGACACCTCACCTGGCGGAAGTGATTCTGGTGTCTACGGTGCCCCTGTCTTTGCTCTCTGTGCTGCATTGCAGTCTCTGTAAGTTTGCAATACTGTTAATATAATTTAAGTTTTAGAATTCATTCACAACTTATGATTGAAGGAAAATCTACTAACAAAAATCATCCTCTTCTCCTCTAATACTACATTCTTTGTAGCATAGACTTTTAATCAATTTCCCTTTTTCTTTATTACAAATGATTTTTAAGGCCCCCTTTTATATATTTAGCCAGGTCAGCCTGTCTGGTACTGACATGAAGACTTTGAAGTTCCTAGTTGCTATTATTCATAAGTTCAAAGCCTCCTCAGACAATGCAATCAAAAATAATTGCCAAAGGCTTCTCGGTGAATTGCTAGGGATTATTTCCAACATGAAGCATTTGTATTCATTTGATGAAATGGAAGAAGTTATTTTGGAACTTCAGAACCTTTTCATCTCGAGGCCAGCACTATCAGATAGCCAACTATTTCTATGCAAGCCTAATCTTGCTTATTTCATGGCTGGTCTTGGTCATGTGGAATTGGCAGACAGTGATGAAAGTGCCAGGAGTTCAGCCGCATGGGAGCTATATCACATGTTATTAAGGGAGCGGCATTGGGCATTTGTTCACCTGGCAATCACAGCATTCGGATATTTTGCTGCTCATACTTCTTGCAATCAACTATGGAGATTTGTGCCACAAGATGCTGCACTGTCATTTGATGTGGAGTCGGGAAATGAAACAGATGAAGAAAGATTTATGTCAGAGTTAAAAGCAGTTTTGGAGAAGGAAATGGCATGTTCGACGATACAAGCTAGTCCTGATCTGCTTGCAATGCTTGTTAAAGAAGGTCAAGCGCTGAAAGAAAATATTCGAAAAAATGTGAAGCATGATTCAGAGGTTGCATCATATGATATGATGGATATTGATGACGAGAAACAACCCAATAAGAAAAGAAAAGTTCCAGATGGAATTTGCAGGGGAGTAGAATTACTGCAGAGTGGTTTGAAGATAATGGTTGATGGTCTTTCTCAGTGGCAACAGAATCAACAAGACTCGAGTGAAGTTCATGAAAAGTTTTTGACCCATTTTTCTCGTCTTGAAGACGTGATTGCACACTTGGTTAGCCTAGCTGACAGTGGCTGACTTAACGTTCAGACTTATACTGGAAAAGCGTCAATAATATAGCTTTGCAGCAGTTGAAGAACTGAGCAACACATTGTGGTGCCAAGAAGTAATCGAGATGTAAGCAGGTACCTGCATTTTCGTTCTTCAACAACTTAAACTTTAAATGTTAACAGTTATAATTGTATTCCTATGTTTCATGCCGATTTGTTATCATTTTGGCGCCACAAAGAATTATGAATAAAATTAGCATTGTTTAGATGCCTTGTGTACTGATACGACACCAACATAAAATACTATATAAACTTTAATGTTGGGATGTTACTGATCAATCAAGTTGAGTATTTATCTAAGTGCAATATCGAGCAATTCATGTTAGAAGGATATCAAATAAATACCAAACAACAACTAAGGTCTGTGTTAGGAAATGAAACGTTGATTTATTGAGGAATAGCCCATATCATCCCTTTTTTTATTTTTTTCCCCTTTGTAAAATAATAATGCAGTATTCGGTCATATTATTGGGTAAGTAGTGGCAATCACCTTCTTCACACCATGTCATGATTATTTCTTTCTGTGGATTTTTGTGCTGAATATCGCACGTGGTCTTGACTCTGTAATCTTCTACTTCTGTAATAATGACTTGAGTTAAATCATCTGGAAAAGTAGGGCAAAAGAATTATATGTAAGTACAGATTAAGAATGACATTGATTTGATTCCACTAATTGGCGGAGGCGGTTGAAAATCATTGCACAGGACCTGTTGGCATGCGTTCTTTTACCATTTGTTATCATATATATTTGTGCAAAAGGAAGTCATTGGTTAGACGCTACACATTAAACACACTAACAGGCTCAGGCCTTTAGTCCATGGGTATAAATTTTATATATAAGTCATAAAATGTGAGGTTAAAATTTTTGAACCTAACAAACTTTCAATATGTATGTATATAAATTAAAAAAAAGAAATGAATAACTTCATGTATATAAAGCAAACTTCCAACACGCTTTATATGTTTTCAGTTTTGTTTATTTATTTTTATTTTTTTGAAATAAAATTAGATATTTTACTTAAAATTTATTTTTTTCCTGAAAATATTTTAAAAGCATTTTAAATTATCACATCATTCAAAATAATGTATTTATATTTTTAATTGTTATACTACTATAAAAATAATAATAATAATATAAAAGTATAATGTGAGATCATTAATAGAACAAAAATTAACATGAAAAGATATTTATAATAAAATTTATTGTTTTAAGAAGATAAAATCAAATGTAACTCCTTCTGAATGCATTTTTCAATCCGCTATCAAAACTCATTATCCTAAAACATCCGGAACAATTTCAAACATTGCCAATTTATTATGATGTAATGTTTCAATCTTTGCATTTTCAGTGAGGAAATTATTGTTTTAATTTCTTATTTTTTTCCCTCATTAAAATCCAATACAAAATATAGTCTAAATATCTCTGTTCTATCTGGTTTTCATCAACTTACAGGGGATCCAAATACAAAAGATCTGTATTTCACATGAAAGATGATTTATTCTTGGAACTTGGAAGCATGACAATGACAATTATCCTATCCTGAATTCTTTTGGGTGATTGACACTACTGTGAGGTTGACAGCTAAACATTCCCAGTAGATATCCCAATCTCTTATCTCAACAGTGCCTCCATTCTCAAAAGTAACCTACTTACAGCATATAACACTGTCATCCAATTACATATTTTAAGCATGCAAATTGCAAACCCCACAGGCTGAAAACTGTAAATTATGGCAAGGAAATCCTATTGCAGAGTAGTTAACAGTATAGTCTCGCTTACATTTACCTATATATGATACCATTGATTTAGGTTTACATTTAGCAAAACATTACTCATACTCACGGTAAGTGTGGGCACTCAAAAAAATACGTGTAATGGGTCATATATTATCAATTCAATAAAATATAGATACTTTTATCTATGCTTAAATTACTCGTCGTTTTTTGGCCCAATTTGTGGGTACTCATGGGTTACCCGTATATATATTTATATTTTAAAATTTTTTAATCTAAACTTTAATATTTGAATTTTATAAATTAAAAAATTACAATAAACGTCTAAATTAACTTATACCCTAAAGTAATACTCTAAATACAAAATAGTGCACAACAAAAAACCATTCTCAAATAGCAATCACCTATTTAGTAAAGTGAAGAATAATTTGTTGTTCGTATTCCCATGAATGTAAAATATTCTTCTATAAGAACAATAATGTTTGAGTGATATTTAAACATTTAATTCAAAAAACTTTTGGCATGTAATGAAATTTAAATTTGAATTTGAATGTAATGTACCTTAAATTTGGTGGATTTTGAATACTTAAATTGTAAGTTTTAAAATACAATGTTATTAATATATTTTAAGTACTTATTCAATGTAATAAATTCATAGTTTTTTTTTTTTGTTTTATTTAGTTAATATTTAATAATATTATGTAAGTTGCAAGATGGATATTAATTTACTTCTAAATATTAAAAAAATAAAAATTTATTATGGGTACCCATGGGTTTTCTGTTACCCATCCTAATGGATAATGGGTCCACTATCTCATACCCAATAAAAAACGGGCATGAATAAATTTACCTAACTCGTTATTACTCGTCATTGAATTACCCACGGGTACCCAATTACCAAATCTATTCAGGTTGATTTCATGTGTTCCACTTTGCTAAAACCTGCATATAATATTTTAATACAAAAAGCAATTGGATGCTCGAAAGCGATAGATCCAGAAATAAATTGATCAATATAAATAGTTGAATAAAATATTTAAAGAAGTGAATTTACTGAATATTCAACATCTACCTAGCTAGTAATTTAACCAAGTGGATTCGCTGAGCTCAATTGTGCGGGTCTGTGATCTTAGCGGGGATGAGTGAGGCCGAAGTAACCTTGATTGCACCATATCCTAATCCTAAATCGAGAGTGGGTTCGAGAGCGTGGCGTTACTCAAATCAAATCGAGGATGATCCCCCATTCATAAACTAAAAAAATAAAAAAAAAATTAACCAGGTGGATTTTTACTCTTTAAACTATTATTATTTAACATTGTAGTTGCATTAGTTATTTGACATTGCCATTCAAGATATTCTCTTTTTATCTGTTTTCATAGAAATTTCTGCCCTTTTCTTTTAGAGCTACTTTCTTTTATTCCTTATTAAAAATTTCGTTGTTGACCTAACCGTTATTCAGAATTGTCACAAATTATCGTGGCAATTTTTATTATTATTAGGTTGTCATCATAGGAGTGTTACTAATTGTTAATGGTGACAACTTAAAACATTAATTTTTGTCATTAAAGAACCATATTATGATAAATAAAAATTATTGTCACTTAAAAAGTATCACTAGTGAGAAAACAAAAGCTCTTGTCACTTAATGTGTATCATTAATGGCAATTTTTATATTATTACACATTATGTTATCACTAATATAATATTTTTTTATAGTGATTCAAAAATATATATATATAAAATCTACTTTTCCATAGGCCGGTTATCTATGCTTCTCGTCCATCCCTCATGTGTGTCACCCCAACAAAAAAAATATAATGTACCATTTATCATTAGTACTAACCTGATAATGCATTATAACACAATACCTTTTAAACGTAAAATTATTCTAGTATCTGGAATCATGTTATAAATATCAACTTGATCCTTGAGTTTTCAAAAATATTTTAAATGATACTTGAATTTGGTCATAAATTTTAAAATCGATAAATTTTCTTCTAAATTTCTTGCAGTAACATATATACCCTTTCAATTCCAATATTTTATATGTTTATATTGAAAAATATCATATTGATAACATTTGAATTCTTTACAAAATATTCCTCATGCAAGTAAGAATAAAAAGATTATGATGAAATATTACATTGATATAGTTGAAAGAAGAGAGCAATAATTTTGAAACTAATATATATATATATATATATTTAAAATTTAATTTGTGAAAATTATATTGAATATTTATTCAAATTAAGGTTAAGATGATGTTTTGGATGCGACAAATTTTTTAGTGGTTCTATTGTTTTAATACTTTTTTTTTGGTAGAGATGATTGATGATTGATGATTGATGATTGGTGCAAGGAAGAGAAGCAAGGCGTTGGCCAGAGGTGTAGAACCTATCAATGTGTAGGTAGGGTAGCTAAGGACTACTTCCTGCAACTCAGCAATATATATATCTCAGCGTGGTGGAATTAGAGCAACTTATCAAGTGGATAGAAATCATTCTCCAATCTCCACTAGACAACACTCCAACTGAAACAAACACCTTCTCATCATCTCTGTTGCTGACAACATTTCAATTAAGTGGATTCTTGTTGATTGATGATGGAAAATACCCTTTTTTTTTAATGTATTTAAAATTATGTAGTATGAGTGTAAAGAGTAAATTCAACTTGTGAACTTTACGAGTTGAGATCGAAATAGGTCGATTCAAGCTCTAGTAATTTCGAGCTTAAGTCAAGTTAAATCGAGTTTGATTTCTATCTCAAGCCATTTATTTTTAGCCTTGAGACTTGTGAGTTGATGTATAATTAAATATTATTTTTTATAAATTATATTAATATTATTTTATTTTGAAATTGAGCTCAAGGTCGAATTTGCAGTTGTTTACAACTTACTTGGCAATTAGAGCTTAATCGAGCCAAATTTAAATTTTCATCAAAACAAGCTCGAATTCAAAATATTAAACTCATCTTTCATAAAATTTGACTCGATTCGATTGCACTCATACTCTAAAGTGGTGAGCAATTACTTCGCCATAACTTATTAGATACATAATATTTTATATGTGCTGCATGCATAATTTGTATATGGCAATAGGTCTTGCAGTGAGGTGTCTTAAACATATTGGTGAACAGATGTAGTGTCTTTGTTCGTCAATCTGGACATCATCCTTTTTTTTTTTTTTTGAAATTAAATTCTACTATTTGCCATTTTATGCATAGCACATGGGTGATGCTGACAAAATTCGTATGATCAGGGCAAAAGTGTTATATGCATCATATTTTGGATGTATAATATTTTGGGATGTTAAAATTGAAGAATTCGCCCTCAATATTGAGAATTAGAATATGTATTGCGTGAGTTCTCAATTCAATCACAATTATATATATATAATATTAAATTGGATGTTAATATTATATCTTTATGGTAAATTTAAATTATTTAGAAACTGGTATGACAACTACATAATTTTAAATTATTAATTTATTTCTATTTTTGACATTAATTGATTATTATACCAATTTTTTCTAATGTCTAAATATATTTTTAAGGGTAAAAATTGAATATAAAAATATTAAAATAATTTCATTTAAGAGAAAAAAGTCTTTCTTTTCTACAACAGTATGGATTTGCAATATGAACCACCTAACAAAGTAGGAGTATTTTGCCTTGCAAATTTTATTTTACTTACTTCATGCGAGGATTGTAAATATATTTTTAATTTGAGCCATTAGATTTCAAACATAGAATTTGGACATTTTTTTTGGCAGATGAGTTGGCAATAGGATAAAATAAAATTTTAACTTTAAAATGGATTCTAATAGTATGTTGATGGTGCATTGCACTAAAATAGTGGCTATCTATTTCTATTTATTATTACTACTTCAAATTATTTATAAATTCCATATATAATGTATTTTAATATCTTTTGATACGTTTTCATTTTTAAGACAATGAAAGAAAAATTAGATCTACAATTTAAAAATTTTAATTAATTATGTGTGATATATATATATATATATATATATTTATCAATATTTGGTAGTTTTAAATATCTTAAAAATGATTAATAAAAATAAACTTGCTATAATGCAAAATTATGTAGTAAACAAATCCTTAATAAATAAAAACTTATTATTTTTAAATTAATTAGCATACTTTTAACAATCTTAAATTAATCATTATAAATTTACATATATATTAAATATTAATAAATTTCACAAATATTAAATAATTGTGTTAAAATATTAAGAATACAATTCTAGCAATTTTACATAATCAATTTTAACATAATTCTTAAAAAATACAAATTTATTATTTATTAAATTAGTATAATTTTAATATTGTAAGCTACTCATAATAAATTTACATAGATATCAATATTGATAAAATTTTATAACTATTAAAATTATTTATAATAAAATCATTAATAATTTTAAGTACATAGTCAATTTTAAAATTACTTTAAAATTATTCAAATAGTTCTTTTCAATTTTTTTCTCTCAGCTTCCCTAAACCCATCCTCCATATCCTCCAACCCTACCCCATGGCAGCCAACTATGGCTACTGTCATGGCCGTCATGGTTGGCTGCCCATTTTGTGCAGGCCAGATCTGGTCCAAAAATGGGGGGCCGCACAGCCCCCAACCCCCACACTCAAAATAGCAATGCTGCCCGGAGGTAGAAGGTTCACGGGTCGTGAACTTCTTTTCTTGAAGAAGAAGCAATGACGGTATTTGGGAACTAAGTATTGGTTAACTCTGTGCTAGTAGCCGTGGTAAGACAGAGGATGCAAGCATTATTCAAAATGATTGAGCGTAAAGCATATGTAGGTGACTTTTTAAGTCCGCCGTAAAATCCCAGGGCTCAACATGGATAGGCGGTGTGTATATATATATAGTTATATATGATACATATATGTTTTATATTCATATATACACATGTGATTTTATATGTATATATGTGTATTATGTATAAATATATAAATATTTTTTAAATCAATATATAGGTGGGTATTTTCATTTTTTTATATTATTGTGATTTTTTTATATATATATTTAAAATTATTAAGGGTGATTTGGTCATTTAACACTTTTTGAGTTTTCGTTAGGGTTTTTGGATGTTCATTAAAAAGAAGGAAGGTAGAGATTAATTTTCAAAATTTGGGGGGGCCTAATACTTCAAATTTTAAGTGAGGTAGTTGTAATCATCCCTTGTATGAAGCAAAAATTTGTTGCAAAATTAAAGATAGCTTTTTGTAAAAGACATATGTCATTTATATAAGAAGTAACTTATGTAAGTAAAATACAATTAAACTTCACTATATATGCGCCCAACAGGCTAAGGGCAAACATATGTACTTCTTTCCTCCACATAGTAATGCATATTCAATTCTTATACTACATTCACTCTTTTCACTCAATTCAAAAATTTTATTTAAGTCGATCTTTTTTATTTCTCTCCTACAAACTGTACATTTCTAAATACTCGTTACATATCTTGTTTGAGTTCCTTTTATCTCAACCTAGTTAATATAGAAATATTTAAAAGTCCAACTAAAAGAAATTCATGGTATATTTGTAATTTCTAAAGTCATAATATTATCTTTGAGATAGTTAAAGTAAGCATGTGCTTAAACATTTAAATCACAATTTAAATAGCTATATTTTAAATTTATATGTAGTTAAAATATCATTTCTTTTTATTGAATGAAGCATCTCTTATTTTCTTAAGGGTATGAGTGCCATTTTATAATAAAAACAAACACCTATATATATATATACACACGACAAGTAAAACTGCATTTTAGAGGAATATAAATATAAAATTTATGGGATTGATATTTATGTGGGTTAGAAGGATCTGTTTTTTAAATATTTATTTAAAATTTTTTTGTAAAAGGTTTTGCAAATCTAATATTGTAAAAATGAAAATTTTATAATCAATATGTGCGCTTAAAGGTGACTATTTTTAATTCAAAAGAAATAAAATTATTATGAAAGAGGCTCGGAGTAACCAAAATAAACTTGCTATATATCAACTTACATAGTCTTATTATTCGTAAATAATCTAATGGAAAATTATATCTTTGAAGATAGGTTTAAGATAAATTATAATTAAATTAACTAATTTATATTAATCAATATTTCCAAAAAAATATTTCATGATCTATCAATTCAAATTTTCATTTATATATGATCAATTTTATGAATTATAAAAAAAAAATTCTAAAAACAAACTATATATTTCACATATGACATGTACTTAACTAAAAATTTCAATTGTAGTTCCTCTTTTTATAATCTTCAATTTTTTTTTAAGTAAAGTACCAAAAATAACTTTTCTTGGTCACTAGCTTCAACTTGATCGAGTAAGTAATTTCTGAAAAGAAGTGAGTAAATTAATTTATTGAAATAAATTAAAAGTAATATTAACTAATGTACACTAAGATACATTATTTATTCCATAATATACTAATTATTGAAATAAAATTAATTACTTGTACTGAATGTAAATATGTAATAAAATTACGTACCAAGTCAATAACTTACATATTGTTATCCTATAATGAATTTTTTTTAATGATAGTTGAAATACAACTTTTTAAGTCAACCGCTGTAATATAATCTAATATTTATTCAAAAAATATATACCTAAAATAATTTCAGAAGAGTTGGCAAATATTGAATTAATCCTAGTACGCATATCAAGTTAATTATTGGAAAAGACAAATGACTAAAACATAAAAATATACGAAGTAAGAATTATAAAATGTTTTACTAAAATTTGATTAAATAAAATTCTATAAATATATTACCGTGCATGCAGGTGTTATTTATTTTTATTTTTTATTTGTATGCTGCGCATCCGGGGAATCGAACCCCGGTCAGTACCGTGGGAGGGTACTATGATACCACTACACCAGATGCGCTTGCGCTTGCGTATTTGGATCCTCATATTGTCGATGGAGTAATTTGATATGTTAAGCATTGACATGCACTTTTTTTTCCCCCAACTACTTGTAGTCATATTTAATTTTTTATAATTAATAAAATATTCATAATTAATCAAGAGAATTTTTTTAAAAATAATCATAACAGTGTCAAAGTTGATTAATAAAAGAACCTCAAACAAACTAAATTATTTCTTTTACCCAAACCAAATGTATATTTATAATTATGATATAATTCATAAGTAATATTTATTACTTTAAAAATATATAAAGTTCAATATTTTCCATTCACTGATGACTGATCTATTTTCTTATACACATTATTTTATGTGTGTCACTTCTCCAACAAAATTATATAATGAATCATTTTGATATTTTTATCATTACTACTAACTTTATAATGCATTATAAATATAATAACTTTTCAAATTATAATTATTTTTTTGTATGATTCGTGAATTTTCGTTAATGTTTTAAATGCTACTTGATCAGTCCTGTCATAAATGTTAAAAAGATAATTTCTTTTTTCCATGTTTACTATAATGAATTATATTACCCTTTAATATATTTACTTCTAATTTCTCCTTTCAATTCCTCATATTATATTTCATTTGTTTATATTGAATACTATCATATTAATAATATTTATTGGAATTCTTTACTTACATACCTATATATAGCTAAGAATAAAAAGATTATGATGAAATAAAAGAGACTAAAATTAACATGTATATATGTTAGTGTCCCACATCGGTGAAATAAATAAATTGTGGTCTCTATATATGGTCTTGGGTAATCCTTACCTCACGAGCTAGCTTTTGGGGTTGAGTTAGACCCAAAGTCCATTCTTTAACATGGTATCAGAGCCACCCATTCCCGATGTTGGGTTACTCAGTATTGTTGAGCCACCCATTTCATGTCATTCCACGCACCAGATGTTTATTCCTGGGCGTGCGCGGGATGTGTTAGTGTCCCACATCGGTGAAATAAATATATTGTGGTTTCTATATATGGTCTTGGGCAATCCTCACCTCACGAGCTAGCATTTGGGGTTGAGTTAGGCCCAAAGTCCATTCTTTAACAATATACTTAAAAAAGAGAGAGAACTTTGTTCAAGTTATATTAAAAATTTATTCAAAGTCTAAACATAATTTTTTCATGAAACGAATATTTTAGTCCTTCTATGATTTTAAAACTTGCCTAATTAAAAAAGCTTGGAATATTCAATAAATACAAAGAAATAAATTCTCTTTTTTAATAACTGATCTATAAATGTCAATTATATTCTAGAGATTTTTCACGTGTTCTTCATTTTTCTAAAGATTTTAGATGCATTAGAATTACTGCACTCAATCTATTCAAGAATTTCTTTGTATTAAATAAAAAATATAAAATATATATTGGCATGAAGACCAGACACACAAATATAGAATCATTAATTCTTGAAGCCTTTTAAAATATAAAATTTACATACATGCAATGAATCCTAATGAAAGAAAATCCAAAGTATAATCGAGCTTCACTTACTCCGTGATAACTTAGCAAAATAAAAAAGAGATGTTCATAAAGGAATTGTTTTAAATGAGTTATAGTAACAAAAAGGGATCTTAAAATCCAATTGCATACTATGTATAAAACTCAATATCATGTGAAATTAAGATTTGGTAAATGTGTCATTCCAACAAATAAGACTTATTTTAAACCCGTGGCTGAACTTTTTAATACTAATTTAATTTTGAACAATTAATCTCTCACAACTTCATAGATAGTTTTATGAAAACATTACTCTTTTTGGCTTTTGGGTTTTCTATAGAAGTTGTGAAGTATTGATAATGTCAGGAATTATTCATACACATGTCACGCCTTGGTCTGTGAGCTCGTTGGACACGAGAATTGTCTCCAAATCTATTGAGTGTATCATGAAATTGGGCTATGATCAACTTGCCCAAAAAGGATATCCAATGGATGCGCATGAGTTCTTTGACCAAACTTTATATAATACTCATTCTTTCAGTATTTAGTCCATATGGGATGGGGCATTACAATACATTATTAATGACATACAACTAAAATTTGATCGACATTTGATTTTATCTAAGATTAGCTAAAGCTCATTTAATTAAGAAAGGATATTAAATTCCTACGAGTTAATTTGAAAATGCAGCGTTTTATATAGCCCATTATACAAGTTAGCTCTTCAACCTTTGCTAATAGCATGGTTGATGCAGGAGATTAGGGTGACGGATCGCGTCGAGATTGGATATGAGCTTGCACTATTGATCCGATTAGCGCCAATTGTCATCTTTAGTTGGGGCAAAAATTATACTCTCATCATGTGGATTAAAAAAAGGATGGAACTGTCCCTTTTCTTGACACACAAAAAATAAACATTTCAGGGCAATCACATAATTTGAAAAAAATAATATTGAACAATCTATTGAATCAAATAATGATGTAAGATTAAGGTTATTATAATCAAAATCTCATCCTCTACAATCAAAAATTCAGAAAGTGTCTAATTTTATTGGGCCAAAATTAAGTCAAATTAATTGAAAAATTCATATGTACCATAGATTATAATTGAATTGTAATTGACTCAATTATGTTCAAATACCTTATTTTTATGTAAGAGCATAGATTATAGATGGAACAATAATTTTTCAATTACGATTACAAAATTCAAAGTTACCATAAGTGAGAATTGAATCAAAATCCAATCTATCCCTTTTTATATATAATAGTATAAATTATAAATAATCGATAGCATAACAATTTTTGAAGCAACTAAAACAATTCAAAGTTACCATAATTAAATTATAATTGAGTCAAAGTTCAGTTAATTGTGGTCAAATTAATTAATACTACCTTCCATATATAATACTATAGTTTTACTTTTAATTCCTATCATTTAATGAAATGGTTGAATTGATATATATATATATATATAATCATGGAGAAATTCTAAGAGAGATATATACAATTGTGGAGGGATTTTCAGAAGACATATATATATATATATATGCGTGTGTGTGTATATATATCACTTACCAAGATTGCCTCTATAATTATATAGATATAATTAAGGAAACCTATATAATCCTACATATAATTATGAAAATACATATCAATCACTATACTAATATCTCAAATTCAATAAATATATATAATTAAGTACATGATTTATAATATCAAGATATTAAATATATATATACTAATAAAAAATCTACCCTACATACATATATACATATTATATATATATATATATATTATTGACTCTCACCCAAAATTTAACCAACCATATGACAAATTATAGCCAAGAATGCATCATGGACTATGACCAGCACTACCAAGGATTATAACCTCAATAGAACACCACCTTGGACTACCATATTCCTCTCAGAACATCATAAATCTTTCCCATGTACGTAATAATTACCAGTATTGCATAAAATGAAAACCAAAAGTGCTTTCGTACTCCTCATTTTGTGCCTTGCATTATACACATCATTCATTTCACTCAAACAGCATTTCTACTTTGGCTACAAAACCTATGATGTCCGAATAATCAATGGCTTCTCCAACAACTCATCCTTGCCTTTGATCGTGTGGTGTGTCTCCCAGGACTGGGGGGACATCGGCGGAAGGGCACTCCAAGAGCGAGACGACTATAGCTGGACCGTTACAACCGACCTCTTCTGGAGCTCGTATCAATTCGTTTGCACCATGAAATGGGATGGAAAGAGGAAGAAATTTGAAGCGTTTCAGGCAAGTAGGGACAGGTATAGGTGTGGTGCTAGCAGACAATGCTTTTGGCTGGTAAGAGAAGATGGCTTTTATTTCAGTAATAATGGGGTAAATTGGACCAAAGATTTTCTATGGATCTGACAAGTAATGTCTTAATTTGTTCTAGAAATCTGTTAATGTCTGAATGTTAAAGTTTTTTAAGTCTTTTTTGCAATCATGGGGACGGTTGTTTTTGATCTGTGCATCAAGAAGATTAATGGGAACTGATGATATACAAAATATTTATAGTACCATTAATATCAAATTAACCATTTATTCTTCTTCATTTATATGCATCTATAAATTTCATTTTTTTTTTTTTTGCTGGAATTTAATTAGTTCATATATAGAATTTCAATTTTTTCATGTTAAGGATTATTTACAAATTAATTTCGTGGAAGATTAAGGCAACGAAAGGATTGCCTTGGAGCCATATATACAGACAAGCAACTTTTAGAGACAATTTATTAATTAATTAATTATTATTATTATTATTATTATTATTATTATTATTATTATTATTATTATTTTTTTTTTTTTTTTTTTTTGTTTTTGTGAAAGGACAAATTCTAATGTTGAGACCACCCTTCAATATTTGCAATGGATTTGTGGGGCGTCGTCCGACACTATTTGTATTGATCGTGCTTGCCCTGCAACATTTGCAATAATTGGTGTGGCGTTATATATCCGACACCATTTATATTTATGGTATGATCGTGACCTATTTGTAATAATATTAAGATTGTGACACTACCAAAGAATGTAATATTAGTGACAAAAAAATAAGCAATAAAGTAAAATTTGCCACTAATGATATATTTTAAGTGACAATAACTTTCATCTTGTCACTAATAATATTTTTAAGTGACAATAATTTTTATTTTATCATAATATAACCCAATAGTGATAAAAATTAATGTTTAAGTTGTCACCATTAACAATTAATAACACTAGTGACAATGAAAATCTTATCATGTATTATAATGACAATTTTTATTATCACTAAGTTGTGATTATAGGAGTGTTGTCAATAGTGACAACTTAAATACTATTGTTGTCACTATTTAGTTTGTAAAGATTATTAAGGTGAAAAAAAAATCTTTTGTCATCTAATATATGTAATTAGTGACAATTTTTGCATCGTTACATGCTATTCCGTCACGAATTTATCTTTTGCTTGTGGTATGAATAAACTAGCCATTAAATAATCATAAAATAAACAAGTATAGTCAGTATAAAAAAAATTAGATATTCGTTACGAAAAAATTATTATGAAATTAATCTCGTAACTATAAAAATTATTAGTTATTAATCCTTAGTCTTGTTTGTTGGAAGTGCAAAAAATTAAATTAACTATGGATATTCTGTAAGAAAATTAATATATATAAGAATAATAATATGATTGTAGTGAGAGGGTTAACTATGAGAATATATATTTTAAATTTGACTAGATCAGTTTTGTAGTTAAAACAACGAATGTTTAGCATTGATCACAAACTGATCGTAATTAATACATGAATTTTTATTTTTGTAATGAGTTGTTGTATGTTTAGATGAATAGTATTTTTCATAAAAAGACAAACAAACTTAGACTACTGTTTTACGAAAGATCCCTCCAAGCACTTGAAAATAGTGGCCACTACTTTTCTAGGAATTATTTCAATGTCAAATGATTGTTATCATGTTCTGGCCGTTTTGCAACTTCCCAACAAAAGAAAATCTTAAGCTTTTGCAAGTTGCTCAACATGATATGGGGATAAGTTGCCTTGTTCCATATCTTTCGGCCGTACACTTTCGCTTTATGTCTTTTTTAACTTCTCTCGGGTCCCAACATTAGAAAGATTTTAGCGCCGCTTGTTTGGTTTATTTTTATTATTTTTTAAATAAATTTTCAATTTTTAAAAAAAAGATGTATTTGTTTTACTCAGTTATTTGGATTCCGTTTTTTATTTTATATTTTCTAACTCAGTAATAAAATTTGAGAATAGGCATTTGCAATGCTGCGATGCCCATTTTGTTAAAGCATGACACAGATAATTAAAGTTTGATATGATTTTTCACTAATTTAATTAAATTAAATAATTAGCAAATATTTTTCACATGACTAATGCTTCTTTCTGAAGTAAATCATAAATCAATAAAATAAAATTCTATCTTTTTTATTTTTTTTATTTTTTGCTTTATCGATTTGTCAATAAATACTTTATTCTCCTGACGAATTTCTATGTTGGGACATAAAAAAAAAAAAAATTCTACAAATATATAATATTTAAATATTATTATCTATGTATTTCATTTCTTGCGAAAGATAAAAACGAAGCATGTTTTCAATTTTCTATGCCCTTTTATCATGAAAACAAAAACCACACATTTTGTAATTCTACACTCTACAGAATATAAGTCGGTCAACTCCACTGTAGTATAATCCAAACAATTTCTATTTTCTTCCCAACGCTATGCACTCCGTACGCCCTTCCCTTCTTTCTTCTCTACATATTGGTGTCTGTCTCTCTTTCTTTCTTTCTTTTCCCATCATGCTCTCCTTCGCGCACCCTTCCTCTTTCCCATCATTCTGATTTAATTAATTTTATAAAAAAATATTTAATACACATATCATATATTCATAAAATGAAATAAGAGATGAAATATAAAATGAAATAAAAGATTTAAATCGTCTTTGCTCAACTATTTTTTCTTCCTTCTTTTCTATTCATTTTTTCCCTCTACTGTTGTCGTGCTCCAAATTTGGGGCATGATACGGCAATGCTTGCAAGCTACAACATATAGAAATATTGAGTCATCGAATCGAAATTGAACATACTAAAGTCCTCAAAATATTATTGATAGTCCTAAAATTGTTGCAATAGAAAATAATTCAAATGCTTACTCTTTCATTACCATCCCAAAATTGCTCATCTTCCTCCTTCTAAGTTCTTTGCAAAAAGATTAATAAAATAAAGTATGAGCTACACTTTGTCCAGTAAATGAATTTCTTTTCCCACTATCGGACTTGAGTATGTAAATAACATGTGAAAATAAAATTTTTAAAGAGAGAAATTAAATTTCTTTCATTTTTACAAATAAAAAGAGAATTAGATAAGCAATCATAAAATCTCATTATCAGAATAATTTAAGACGCATGCTATTAGAATAATTCCGGACAAAAGAAATGCATTATTTATCATAAATTTTCAATTTCTTAATTAACCTTGCTCATAGCCTTTTAAAAACTCTAATCAATTAACTAGTCCAAGATCTTAATTCAGACACTACTGTTATTGCCCGTAGGAGGGTCTTAATTACAACCTCATTAAGTGGATTTAGAGAACTTTTTCTACTGTAATCCCATAACACGATTCCAAAACTTGTTCCTATCGACAATGTCTGAATAATTCAGAGCATAACCTTTTCATTAGTTTATTTTAACGAGAAACACAAAAAAATATTAAATCACATACAAGATTTAGAAAATCCAATGTTGACATGCTCAAGATCCTATTTTACACATGTTAAATCCTTTGAACAATTAACTGGTTTGCAAACAAAATATTCTTTAATGAATAAACAAACAGAAGTTAGAAGTCAATTACATAGCATGCAAATCCTTTTTTTATAAAAACATTATTCGCACGAAGAGAATATTCTTCAAAACAGTTCTCCTCTCTCTTTTTATTAAAAAAATAGAGAGAAAAAGAGTTCACTTGGTTTCTGATTCTAAAGCTCGAGGTATCCTTATATCCAAATCTATCAACTAAGCGCTCTCCATCGAATCCACGATAAAAACATTAGTATACGCCAGGCCAGTATCAGATGAATAGGACTAATTTACCTGTATAGTATTGACCTACGAATTTCTAAAGCAAAAAAAAGGAAAATATGCCAATTTCCGACCTCTACGTGCTAAACTTCTATTCTTGAAGTATATTTCCTAAAAGTGTATGTCTATATATAATTCTAAGTTGTTTAGTCTATGTGGACTGGACTCCAACTCTTATGCTCGTCAAGATTAGTAGATATCCAAAATCCTAACTTCTCAAATTAATTATTGTAATTCCAGTAGGTTATAAATTAAATAATATTGAATATTCATGAAGAATTTTTGCATGGAAAGACAGCAACACAATAAATGAGATTTTAGGATTTCATATCATCCATATTTATATGGTTTTTATATTATGATCAGATACCTTGTGGGGATCAAAATGTATGTAGATAGAGTTTTAAAGTGATAGAAAAGCCTCAAAAATTTTTCCTAACCCAAAAATTAAAAAAAGAAAAAAAAATTAATATTCATCATCTTTAATTGATCAACATGGACTTAATAAACATAATTATGATTTATTGACTTATTTTATACTTGTGGGTATAATCATAACTTAAAATAAAGTAAATAGATCGGACAAGGTATTATATCTTTGCAACTTAATTGTGCCTATGTTTAAGCAATCTCAGCCAAATCTAAAATTGTTGTAACGATATATGATATAATAAGTCAAATTTAAGGCTAGAAGATGTATCAAACAAAAATCTCAATCAGTAGATGCAGTCCTCTTTCTTGCCCAATATTAAACTACTATATAAACTAACAAGGGACTAGTTATAATTATATTATCCAATCAATTTTCATCACTAACATATATATATATATATATATATTTTTGTCAAGAATATTGAACCTAAAATATGTATCATAAACTCCCCTCGAGAACCATGATGCTGACCGAGTTATGAACTAATCATTATTCAAGAGTATGTAAGAACCAAAAAAAATAAAAAATAAAAAATAAAAAAATAAAAATACTGAACAAACTTGAACCCGTCATATCAGCGTCTTTTTTTTTTCCTTGTTATTTCTTTCTTTCTTTCTTTCTTTTTTGGGTGATTGATGAAAATAGCAAAAACTAACAGCCCTTTTGGTTTTATTTCCAGAGCCATTTTCAGTTTTTAGGCATTTCTAAAGTTTGAAAAGTTAGTTATAAATTTGATTATGAAAATAAAAATGTGTTTGGATGATTTGTTGGAAAGTAATGATGAATATGTTTAGAATTGAAAAGATGATTGATTTATATATTTTTTTATATTTAAAAATATTTATTTTTTAAAAATATATGTATATTTTATTAATTTTAAAATAATTGTTGATACTTTATGTCAAATTAAAATTAAATTTAATTGATGTGATAATAGGATGGTAGGGTAAGTTTAGAAAGAGTTTAAAAATAAAAATAAGAATAATTTGAGTGAAAATATAGAGAAAGCAATAATTTTTAATTTTCATTTGCGAATGAAAATGAAAAGGAATTGTGGAAATAAAACCAAACAGGCAGGCCGTAACATAATATTACCCAAGTTGAGCCCATGGTCGTAGGATATTAAGCTCAAAAATACTTCAAACTTCTTATTCATTTTTGGTTAGGTTGTCTTCCATTATTAGCTCTATAAAGTCCTAATGGTCCAATAATTTTTATTATTCAGATATTCATAAAGGGGATACTGTTATAAGCCTAAATGAGATAATATCTATGCATTATAGATTTTTATTATATTGATATTATTTTAACGAATATTATATTTAAAAAAAAAAAAAAGAGTTATTACAACTGCTCAACCTTTTCTTCTATTACACCTTTCTTCCCCACTCTCTCGCCCTATCCCTTACTCTCTCATTTATATTATCCATCTCATCATATAAACACTATCGAATACCCTCTCCTTTGAAAAATTTCCAATATATTGACACTTAAAAAGTCATACAAAGAAAAAGAAGAGAATTAAGAGAAAGGAATAGGGAAAAAAAAGATGAGAAAAGAAATAAAAGGAAATGAAATGTAAATATTTTTATATGTAGTATGAAATGTAATTTTTTAAAAATATTTCTCTTTTTAATATTTTAATCTAAAACATTAGAAAAAAGTGGTTGAGAAAATTATTTTCCTTTTTTAATAAACTAGCAGTTGTTTGTACGCAGTTTCTGAGTGCCTAAAATATTTTTGAGTAAAAATATTCTCACATTCACTATATTAAAATCGATATGCATCACAAAAACATATTTATAATTTGCATAATTACAAAGATAGCACTTACTTAAAGTAATCTTTTTATAATTCATTACCAAATTAAAGAAAAAATATAAAACTAATTAAAATAGGTACATAGTGGACGTTTTTGAATAAATGGTGGTTATTTGTACATATAATTTTTTATTGAATATTGAATAAGCAAAAGTGCACATTTGGTAGATTGAAATTTGGTTTCATAACTTCCATTTTAGACACAAAAATGCCTTCCTTTTTATAATAGTATCGATGTGAGAATGCTAGTCAGCGTAAGTGCCAAAAAGTATACGACGGTTAAATTTCCATCTAATGCTTCAAATTTAAAATAGTATTATGTTGTTTATTCTTTTATTACTACTAAAAATAGTTTTCTGCGATGAAATTTGCGACATATTTTGCGATAGAAAAAATTTGTGGCAAAAATATTGGTTGCAAAAGTTTGCAACGGATTTTATTTGCAATAGATAAATTTGCAATGGAAATATCCGTCGCAAATTTGTGACGAAAAATCCGTTGCCAAATTGGAGTTTTTGCGATGGATATTTCCGTCTCAAAATCCATCATAAAAGAATAATTTTGCAATGGATTTTTGGCCCATTGCAAATTTTCAGTTTTTATAATGATTTTTTGCAATGAATCTTTTCGTTGCAAAATGTAGTTTGTGAAGAATTTTCTCATCACAAAATATTTCTAATTTTTTTTTATTTTACTGCATTTTTTTCAATATTAAAAATCAGTAATCAACAAATAGTATATTCATAAATTCAACAACACCATATTTAACTTTATTTATAACCACCAAATGATAAAATAACAATATTCTCTATAAAATTCAAAATAACATCAAATAAGCAAAATATTCATAAATTCAACAACGTAAAAGTATTCAAATGTAATTATCAAAGTGTAACCATTTTCACATAGTATATAACTAGCCACTCATACACATAAGACAATCAAGCATTATTCTCATCATCTATTTTTTTTTCGTGGCTGTTCATTAGGGGATATAGATGAGGATGGTGTAGGAGATACCTCTAGTCGGGGAATATGTGAGCTCAGTGCTATGAATGGGAGATTTGTAGGCGGATAATATGGCGATGTATGAGGATGAACTGATGGTGATGGGGTATGCATACTCTGTTGCATCAACATCTATCGTATCATCATCTCCATATCCATGAATTTTACTTAAACATCATATTTTCTTCTGTTAACATCGCCATTTCTTCTTCCAACTTCTTAATCCTTTCACTTTCATAGAACTGATCATTTGGAGGTCCTCTAGTTGAGTGACCCAAGATAAAAGAAGCCTCACTTCCAAGTCCATAAATCTGCCCACTGTATCTTTCCACACCTACATAAATAATATTACCACAAATTAATAAAAATCAAATAATTCAATTTGAAAATAAGACAAAATATAAATTAATAACTTAGAATTTTTATCTGAAGTTTAGATGACATGAGAAATGAAGAACTTTCAACACCATCGCTTGAACTTTGACTAGAGAACTCTTCCAGTCGACTGTTGAACGTATTCTATACATGAAGTATATATGATGATCAACATACATAAAAATTTGAACTTTCTAACATAAACATTAACATATATATATATATATAACATTTAAACTTTCTAAATTAGTTATTTTTTATATATAACATACTGCTTACATCAGTATTCTGTTCACGCTCATTGACCCATATACGATCATCTTTTTCATTTAATGCAGAATGTGTATGCATAAATGATTTTGCAAATCCAGGTGGGTGTCCAAATTCTTTCTCCTACATCCAAACACATTTATTAGTAACCAATTATAACTAAAATGAAATGTTAATACTTTTATAAAAATTACCAATTTATCTCTGTGTGATAGGTGTGAGATACAACCACCCTTATGAAGTGGAAATCCCACACCACCACAGTCTGATGCCCGATTCGCTTTATTTTGAGAACTTATATTCTGGAATCCATCCTTACCCCATTCTTTAAGCAATCTACCCCAAACTTCATCTCCCATCTAAATAGGCTTCTTTTTGGATTGACGCGCTTGGTAATCTTATATTGAAGGTAATCTTATTTTTCAATATCTCTGAGCCTTGATGCTGAAATATTTTGCAAATTTGTGCTCTCTCATGTTCATACCAAGCAATTTTTTTTTTGAGGTACATAAAAGAATTTAAAACACTTAGAGAACTCTTCCATTTTGAAATCTAATTAAGAAAAGCATATATTTACTTAAAATAATTCTTACATCAAACTCCCCAAACCACATCATCCTAACTACCTCTGGAATCTTTTTTTATGATCTCCATGCTTCTCATAAGTATCTTTTAATAATAGTACTTATCTCCTGAGCACATAATAACTCCTTGGAGAACTAGTTTCACAAAGATATTTTACACAATATATTATAAAGATAAAATATAATTTAGTAGTAAACATAACATTATAAATTACTATAATTAAAAAGATTAAAAAAATATTACTCTTTTCCTCGAGGCCAAATAAAGGTCTTCTGAGTGACATATGTACTACCGATATCTATAGATGTTATTGTAGATGCGATAGATGAGGGAGTAGGTGATGCATATAATGGAGAACTACCTGTTATAACATCTGGATGAGTGTGTGGACATATACGAATCCGATCCAATTTTAGAAGGAATAGTCTTATTTTTTCCCTTCATATTACTTGACATCTATAACAAACACTAATTATATAAATTATAATAGATAAATGGAGTTAAATAAATAACCATCATAATTCATAATATAGAAACAATCATAAAGATTGCAATCAATATATTACATAAACAATGAGTTTTTACATAAATACACATTACATTACATTAAATTAAAATAACTAATCATCATCATCATCATGTACACCACCGTTGTCGTCGTTGTCATCCTCAACCTCCAACCCTTCGTCATCGCCTATCACTTGATTGTTTTCTAGATTTATTTCTTCACAAGGTCCCTCAATATCAAGCAAGTCACCAGTTGGATCGGTATCAACAAACGCATTGATTGTGGTAGGTAGTTCTCGTAAAGCTACCTCCCTAATATAACGTTTATCCATTCTACTTCTTAGTCTTATTTTGATCACAAATTGCCAATGGACTTTATCTCTTTTAGTACCAGGATAAGGAATATAATACACTTGAGATGCATGTTGAGCAATGATAAAATGATCAAACTTTGGATATTTTTCATTTTCTTTGATCTCAATAATATCATACTCATTGTTTATCTTGATACCATGGTTGGACACTGAAACGAACCAATGACAATTAAATAGGAAAACTTTCTTTTTAGGTACACCTAGATAATCTACTAGGATTACCTCATTTAGTTTTCTATAAAATTCTGATGATCCTTCACCTTTGAGAGACACTTCAAAATTAAATGTCTTTTTATAATTTTCCAATGAATATGTATAAAATACATATCCATTAACAAAAAATTGATGCCATGTCTTGACTTGTCTTATAGGAACCCATGCTATATACTTCAAATATTGATTTTGTACCATGTTTTCTGAAGTGTGTACCTATAAATAATAGCAAAGAAGTGAATAATTAATGTAATTTTTATTGGTTAACAAAGAGAATTATTTATTTTAAAATTTTCTATACTTACATAGTTTTGGAACGAATTTACAAAGTGATCCTCAACAGATTGCTTCACTTGAAGGTTGCTGAGGAAAGGCCAATAATATAACACCCATAAAATTCAGTATTTTGAAAAATAAGAGTTGACGAATCAAGAAATGGGTTGGTCAGATCTTAGCGCTCGGAAAAAAAAAGACTTAATTACAAGAAAACTAGAAATTTTGGGGTCAATCCATAATTTAAGAAAACCTAATTGGACTAAACTTGAAAGTTTTGGGGTTGCATGGCTAATATTTTGGGTCAAATAGGTCAATGTGAGGCACTAATAAGTGTAGAGGCTGAATTGAATATGTTCAACTTTTGGGAGGACCTAATTGAAGGCTGGAGTAAAGTATTGGGGGGGTCAAAATCCAATTACCGAAAGATGAATATATATGTACCTCCCTCTAGAATTTTCATTTTTCCCCCTAGCTACCATGTCTTCCTTCTCTAGCCACCTCCTTCGATGAACAGTGATACCTTACAAGTTATATACGTGAACACAATGGTGCTATTTTCTCCCTAAACCAACTAGCGTAGCGGTAGAAAAACACTTCGAAAATTATGGCCACAACGAAGCTCGATGACGCAATGTCACTGGTGATGGAATCTAACATCTGGGCAATAGGTTTGAAAGGTCTTAGCTCAAGGATGAAAATGGTGGGCTTTGATTGATGTTTTAGGCGACGGCGACGGTGGAATTAGGCTAAAATGCAACAATGGAGCTCGGCGGTGTTGGACCTTCAAGGCAAAAATTGAAGGCTTTCTTGGCGACCATTGCTGAAATAGACCCGAGCATTTAGTTCAGTAAGCTAAAACGCAGCTCTTGCTGGTGGTTTTGAGCTTCTCCAGCGACGGTGGCGGTGGCGATGGCCTCAAAACAGTTTCTTCTCCTCATTGCGGTGATAATGGTGGTGTTTGTAGTTCGTGATTTTGGGGTCTCGATTGAATGTTTTGGGTAATGATCGGTATTGGGTTTAGGATTTCTTGTACCATTGTAATCCATTTATAATTATTGTATCTTTGGATGAATGATTCTACAGTGTATCTAACAACGAAAATATTAAATGCATGGATGATGTTCGGATTCTTGGACCCAGATTTGTATCAATTATGATATTTTGGGATTTATTAAGTTGTTTGAGTAAGAAATCCTAAATTTACAAATTTGAGACCTAAATGAAAATAATCGAGATAATTAACATATATAGATTGTTTATTTTGATTTGGGATACTGACATAAGACTAAATATGTAATTGAGGACTAGTTTATGTTCCGTTATTAAACTTGATATGAAAACTGGGATTATTTTGGCAATAACGACTTTATTAGCCATTTTGGGCCAATAGTATCATTTAAGCTTTAAAATTATTGTATTAATATAGTAATTTGTGATTTTAGGCTAATAATGGTAAGATTGTAATTATTGGAGATCAATAAGGATTTTAATCATGGAATTATTCTTATGATTAGGTGACAAAGAAGTAGGTCCATCGGACCAATAGACTGTTGATCGTGACTTGTATTTTTGAGATTATAAGGTGAGGGTCTACCAATTGGTACTTGTTTTGTACAAGCTTATGTTGCGCCTTGTGAGGGTCTACCATTCTGGCCTTGATTTTATCTATTGGTTCTCATGGAAAAACCCCTGTGAGACTTAAAAATACTTGAACTGTACTTGCTCATTTTTGTTAAATTTTGTAATTGGTTGCGTTCTTGCTCGTTATCTATTGTTCATTTCGTAAACCCCAGTGAGGACTCCTGTTCCTATAGTGTAAATTGATTTGTTGAAATATGATGATTACTTGAAATCTCGATTGTTATATGTTCTGACGTGCACACCCCTGTGAGGGTTATTGCTTGTTTCTGTTCTGGTGCCCAAAACTCTTATTATATTATTTGTTTCATGTCCCTTGTACCCTACAGCCTTGCCGGCTGACCCTATAATATCTGTTGATTCATTTTGTAACCTTGAAATGGCTTTGCCAGCCAGTATGTCAAATGTTCAAATTGTACCTTGTTATACTTATGTTATTATATAAAGGTTAAAATTTTCTCTGTCGGCATCATATCTTTTCAACCCATGGGACGCCATAGGCGGTTTTCAACTCATGGGATGCCATGGGCGATTTTCAGCCCATAGGACGCTATAGGCGGTTTTCACCTGGAGAGATGCCACGAGGGGTTTGGGGCCGGGGCTCGGTCTGAAAGACGGCCTGGCGAAATGTACTGACGGAGACATATCTTCCGGCTAGTACCCACCATTGGGTTCTGGGTTAAAAAAAAAGGCTTCTTCGTTGGGGAAATGAAAGAAGCTCGACCAAGGTGGCATTGAATTGGAAAAGATAATGGCGACATTGATTGAGGATACAAAAAGCACCATAGGGAGTATCGCTGAAAAGCTCCTACAGCCACATGTACATACGTCAAACCTCGACTCCTCATTAAGACCTTCATTGTTTGAGGCTCTACGAGGCATTCCACATCTCAGTCTTGATGATTAGATAAAAGCAATGCATCATTTGGCGCATAATAAGATAGATATGAATGCTTTTTTGGGGATGAATAAAGATGCCTAGGATCGTTTTGTCTCCTTGTTGCTTTTTGGTACACTGCATTCTCAATGAGGCTCGCATTAGCCTAAACTAGCACTGCTTTTTGCATGACACTAGCTTGCTTTTTTTGCTACTTATATATAGATACGCTTTGTTTGTTCATGTCATAGGACTTGTGCTAAAGACTAAGTGCTGAATGGTGACATTATGTCATCCCTTTTTGCTACTTGTTGGAAGTACGCAAATGTCGGTATTGGAATGTCACTAATCCTATGAATGTTATCTTGTATGATGAGCAAGCTTATCCATGGTTAGTCTTTGTTTTTGTTTTTGTGAAACTTTGCAGTTTTGGTTTTAAACAGGCTCGTGGTAAGCAAAATAAGCTGCAGTTCACAGTAGCTACTTGTTATTATTTTTCTTGTTATAATTAATGCAACAACCAACAACCAATTTGGTTTCTATCATTTATATAGTCTTTAATGGTCTAACATTATGGAGGTAGGAATAATGCACACACAATTACAAATTATATTGCTTTCATATGAACTCATAGTGGCCCTATACATTACTGGTTGAATATCAGAACATGGCCATCCTTGCACCAATTGGCCATGACCTATATAAAGCTTACCAAGTGATTTTATTTATATACTATCAAATGCCTAGTTTGTATATACAGATGGTTAAGAGTAGAATGTTATTTTTAAACGTTAACGGGTTACAGTTTTTACCAGCTTAATTGTGCATTAATGGATCATAACAACTAATAATATTATGTGTGGTTAATTAAGATAGTTAATACTAACTTGGTTCCAGGCTTTATCTTTGTAAATAAGTTCAATTCCATCTGACTGATAGTTAATTAAAATAAGGGGACTATCCTGTATCAACTATAACTTTTACTAAGTTTTAAATTATGTTATGATTGGTATATTGGTCAATGTTGTTATCATTATAATTAAAATAATTATTAAAAATTGTTAATGCATGTGAATGTCATATAAATCTGCTATGCTGCCAATTTTTTGGTCTAACTTCGCTATCATTATATTGTCACCTTTTGGATACTTTCAAACTAGAAAATTGGAAAATTTTGATATCAATCTCTTGTTTCTTGTTTACGCCTGTGTGGACAGTTTCATATCCTATTAAAATACTGCATACGCTTTTGTTTAAAACATGAATACAAACATACATACTGAACAATATAAATTTTCTCTATTACCTAGTAACGAGTACAGAATCGATTTTGCTATGCACATATGCACTAAACACAAACAAAAAAGAGGATCACACTACACTTTATAAGAGGACAACAAAACTTATTATAACACAACTGCTATGGAACCATAATAAGACATTAAAGTGGACCAATAGATACTCATTTCTTATTGCACATCTTAGGAGTGGTACTAGAACTCGCATGGGAGCTCGTTGGGCCTCTAGTTGGGGATGGTTGGAAAATTCCAAATCATTCTTGGTTATCCTGCTCTTTCCATAGCTTATCATATAGATATGAGACGGGATCGGCACGTGGGGCTGGAAATGTATTCTGGTTTGGTAACTTGACTGACTCCTGACTTGCAGTATCATTAACATCAATAGGGTACAAAATATTCCAGAATGATGAATCTAAACTGCTAGCTACAGGCGGTGTATGTGCAACAACAATCATAATTGGATTGGTTACCACATGCTCACCTGGGTCATATGCACTATCATCTGAATTAAAGTTTGCTAAATAAATTAAGTAAGACTAAATTAAGAAAATATAGCAGGAACATTTAGTACTGGTAGTGAACTAAGCTAAGCTATATATTGTATAATATATATATATATATATATATTCAAGATCACATCAAAAGAAAGGCCTCTATCCAGTGATCATCCTTGTCACCTGCTTCTCTATGTTTTTCGATGCATCCTTCAGCTACCTCTTTCCCTCTATGTTTTACAGCTGAAACAAAAGGTCCAAGCTCCAATTCCTCCTTTGTCATCACAATTGCTATTTTCATGTTCCCATTTTCTCTTTTAGATCTTGCATCTTCTTATTAATCTATTAACATCTCTATTCACTATACACAAGCAGTCTTGCATTCCAACGTAGATGCTTGAACATCACCTATTCCTGCCTGTTTTGTAGATGCTTGAACATCACCTATTCCTGCCTGTTTTGTGTACACGAAACAATTGAGCATGGCATAATACAAAACCAACATAACTCACATATTGTACATGCTAACTTTTTGAATAATGCATTAGTCATATAAAATACAAACTAGGATCTGGATAGCCATGGAATGCATTAGCAGATAATCCATGACAAAATGGCTTGGTTCTATGCACATACAAAATACAAATAAGCTTACAGCATTATAAGCTATTCTTAAACTATGTAAACTAAAGTAATTAGAAGATAAGCTTCCCAATAGCCAAACCTATTAACTTGGGGGCTTAAAAGGATCATTCCTCACTTGATGAGGGGTATGCTTCGAAAGAGTGGTATTCAAACTTTCCATACGTTCTCCATCGTCTAAACACCCACCATTTGGGAAGTTGGTGCTGCCCTTATAAGCCGATGGATAATGAATCGAACCACTTGAACTGAAAGTATCGATCGGGGGTTTGTGTGAACCATGCAAGATAGATGATGTTGGTGAGGTTATCATCCCATGATAGACATCCCGCCACGTGAAGTGTCCAACGTGATTAGCTCCCTTTGGACACTTGTAGAAGCATCTTCTGGGATTCTGTGAAGTATGCAATTGATGCAGCACCATCATACCCTCACCACATGGGTGTTGTGGCAAAGACTTTAGTTCCATTGCATCCTGAAAAAATAAATAAGTAATATCGTGAGTAACTCAATCTACAACCAAACTTACATACCAAAACATAAAAGAACAATATAACATGATGTATGCAAAGAACACCATTGAACCTTACATGTTCAAACTAAAAACTCATATCACAAGCTAAAATAATGCTACGGGAAAAAAGGTGGGTGAATGCATGGTGTGGAAACTACACATTAGTTTTGATAACTCAATTGGCCCACACATTTTCTCCACATTGATATATTATCATGCGGCTAGGCGCATGTCTCATGCTTCAACTAATATGCTCATAATGAGCAACATGATGTTAGACATATTTCCACATAGGTTCAAGTTCAAATTAGCATTCATACAAATGAGTTGCAAATATGTACCTCCCAACCATATGAAGTAAGAAAATGCAATCTGTGCACATAGCAAATTTCTCAAACAATCAAGTTAGTAGAATGGCAATGGAGGACTTATAAAACTAAGGGAATTGAGTAGGCTAGTATTGAATCTTGTAGAACTTTTTCTCACAGGGATCCACAGGTTGCAGGGCAGTCTAGATTCTTATCAGTCGAAGAAACCCTCAAGCCGAGTTTACCAAAATGTGGGAATTCACCTAAACTTACCTAAAACCAAAATCTCATCAGTGAAACCAAAATCTCTTACCGAATTATCCAAAAGGTGGGAACTCATCTTTCTCTAACATTTATTTTTGGTAAAATAAGCACGACTAAATTAACGACAGAAAAAGAAGCATGCATAACATGCAATCAATTGAAACAACACCCACAAATAAATTCAAAAATACCTATCAATAAAGATGTAGATTGCAAGGCATTTAATTGAACATTCCAAACTACTGTTTTCAATTCAGTTTAATCCAGTACTAGTAAGGCAGTAACATAGGCAGAAAATAACCATTTGGCCCTAAATTGATTCATTTTAAAAAAAGCAAAATTCATTGTATCAGATACATGTTAAAAGGTATTTGAAGCAGGGATATGAACAACCCTTTAAATTGGGACCGCTACCAAACTCGACACAAAGGCGAAGCCTACCACTTTGATGGGAAACAAACCTAGTATCACCTATTTAAAACTAAAGCTAGAAAGCGAAAATTGTAAGCAAAAGAGAAAAAAATATGGCAGGAGTTTTGAGCTTAAATACTATCAGGATTGGTGTCAGAAGTTGAAAATGTACGTTGAGCAAGCTTATCCAATTTAAATTCTGATGAGCGACGGTGAGTTTAGGTGTTTCTCTTAGTGACGTGATTTGAGTTTGCAGAGAAGTAGACAAATGTGAATTTGGGGACTCTTTGAATTTACGCTGGTAGTGGAGCATAGGTAAAAGGAAGAAATATGTTCACCAAAGGGCATTGCAATCAGTTTAAAAATGGAAGACATCATTAAACGCAAGCCTTCACATTAGGTGAGATTGGTGTGTTGTGTAATCTTCATGGCCAATCTCACACCTCAAACAAAGAATTAAAAATATAATTTAACTTATATAAATCACTAATGTAATCGCACGTATTGACTAAATACCAGATCAAACGCGACCAAGAAACAAAACTACATTGCATATGTTGAAATGAAGTATTCATCATTGGATAGGCTTTCCACTCCGGTCTTTCATTGCTACCGAAATGATTACCTTTTACTTGTGT
This sequence comes from Jacaranda mimosifolia, assembly GCA_018894105.1. Classification (NCBI taxonomy): domain Eukaryota; kingdom Viridiplantae; phylum Streptophyta; class Magnoliopsida; order Lamiales; family Bignoniaceae; genus Jacaranda; species Jacaranda mimosifolia. Next base: position 33,362,933 of record CM032123.1, read on the forward strand.
TTTATAAAGTATAGTTTATTTTTTTGGTTTAATTTAATTTTTATTTGTAATAATGTTAATAAAATGTATAATAGATTGTTAATAATTTATAGGCTTGAAACATAATATTTGTGGAGAGATTATTAATTTGTGAGTTTGAATATTAACTGACTAAAAATTAGTTATACTTTGAAAATAGTTTCAATATTTTATTTTATCTTTTTTATATTTGAAAGTATCTACCCAAATTTTACTGTTAATATTTTTTCTAGGTTCCGAGAAAGTGTTTAATTTTTTTTATATTCCTTAAAAAATTATTCTAAGAATAAAATTGAGGCGTGTTGGTGTGGGAAAGGAAGAAGACAAAAATAAAATAATAAAATAATGAAAGAGAAATAAAATCTGGTAAAAAATAAAGTAAAGTTAATCCCATTAAAGAGTATTAATGAGATTTCATTGAATATTAAAAATGGTAAGCCTTACATGATATACTTTAGAGAATAAGTGGTACAAAATTTTATTGAAAAGTATTTAATACAAGGTATATAATTCCAAGGCCAAGAATGTTTTGGTCCGGAAAAAGTGTAGACACCTGTCACTATATGTATAGACTCTCGCCCCAACTGTCCCAATCAAAACATGAATTTAAATTTAAAATTTTATTTTCTCCTCTCTTTCTCTCACTAGTTTCCTAACTAGGCTGTCAAAGTTGATCATTTTGAATAAACATATGACGAAAAGACAAGATTGGAGGTTTGACCCTCTGCCGCCAAAGAGGAGGAGAAAGTTAGTCTAGATATCCACTCCGCCCGAATATTGCATTTTTTTCATTAAAAAAAAGCAAACAATAGTGATGACTTTATATGTTAAATGTTACTTCAACTATATATATATATAATATTGAACGATATAAGAATCAATTCTGTTCAAAGTTATATGTTCAGCTGGCCTTATTAATCAATCAATTTAATTTTAATGTATAAATATAATATCAGTCGATTTATTTTGATATTGTTTATAAAAAACACATGATTTGAAAATTTTAAAAATATTGAGAATTGTCAAAAAATGTGATATTATAATAAATTAGTCAAATAAATTATGTATTTAATTGTATAACGTAATTAATAGAATAAGCAGTAAAATACAAAATCCTCTTTTCTGGATTTTCTTTTTTTTTTCCCCCTCTTTATCTTTTCGGTTAATTAGAAAAAAAATTCCTAATCCTACTTTCATTTTAGTGATCAGTCCCCATTTGAATTTTTACACACTAAACTCCCTACTTTTTCACAAAACTTAGAAATCACTCCCCATATCTTTTAGAAAGACACATATATCCTTGTAGTTAGAGAAAACAACAAAAATACCTGAGAAATGCGTTTTTCTCTTCAAGAAGAATGCTTTCATTTATTTTTTTTCTAAAATCGACGACTTCTCCAAGCGGCCAAACAAAAGGGCGCGAAATCGTTCCTCTGCCATTGATGCGAGAAAGAAAAAAAAAAAAGACACCAAAATTTTTGCCATTTTTTTTGTGACAATGGAAGGAGAAACAATGGCAACAAGAAGCGAAATACAAAAAGAAGTGAAAAAAAGAAACAAATGTATGTTTTCTGCATTTACAGTTTTAAATGTCTGTGATTTTTCAGTGTTATACTTATTTCTTGTCTATTTTCTCATGTTTAGGGTTTTTATTTCCTATTTAGTTGTTAAACACTTGAACCCAATTGATATATATAATTTTATTTGTGAGATGGGAAGTTTTTGATTTGTACTTGAAAGGCATAAAAGTTGTACTTCACTTTTTTGAGGTTTATACTTCTTTTTACCTGAAATTATACGATGAAATTATCTGAAAGTGGTAGTATATTATTTGTGGTACAAAACATCTAAGCTTGCAGTACACATTAAGCAAAAGTGTAGTATATAATTTGTATAACTGTAGTATATTTTAGAAGCAAATGTAGTATAAATATTCAAGCTTGCAGTACACATTAAGCAAAAGTGTAGTATATAATCTATGTAACTGCAGTACATTTTAAAAGTATTTGTAGTACAAAATATTCAAAGCTGCAGATTAAATGAAATTATAGTATATAATTTGTGTGCATGCAGTACATTTTAGAAGCATCTATAGTACAAAAGCATTCAAGCATGCAGTATACGTTAACTGAAAATGTAGTATATAATTTGTGTATTTGTAGTACATTTTAGAAGCAACTGTAGTACAAAATATTTAAGCCTGTAGTATACATTAAATGAAAGTATAGTATATAATCTGTGTAAAGAGGAGCTAAATTCATCCGGTGCAAAAAGAGATCAGAGTTGAGTTGGGGCACCGCATACACTTCGAGTCCTTATGTATATGTTGACGAGGATGTCAACGGATCAAGTGGGGGAGAATGTCATGGGTCGCTCATTAGAGAAGAATGGCAACCTTGACTTCAAGGGGCATTAGGAGCGACAAGGCGTTGTTGGCTCACTCGGTAAGGCGAAAAAAGCCCATGAGCAGAGACTCTTACGAGGTGCGGTTTGAAAAACTATTTCAATGGCATATTCCTTAAGTTATGAGGATGCTTCCCACCAAGTTTGAAGTCATTCCGTGTCCGTTTGGGCACCGAACATTGAGGGCGACCTGGAGCGGTCTTACTGCACGCAGGTAGTGCAAAGATGCATTGAGTAGAGTGGCTTGGAAAAGGAATTTTGTGAAACTATTTCAGTGGGGTGTTCCTTGAGGTGTTGGCAACGTTCCCACCAAGTTTCACCAGTAGACGGTTCCGTTTGGATAGGAAACGGCGAAGATCTTTAGAATGCGGCAGTGCAGTGGCAATGCTGTAATTCCAGCTTATTGCGAGGGAAATTACTGTTCCATGGAGAATCGGACAAAGCTGGAACTTTGTGGAGTTAATGTATAAGCCGAGAGCTATCCAACGGTTCAAGCGGCAAGTGATTTGGACACCAGGAGAGGAAGTTGCGAAAATGTAGTACAAAACATTCAAGCCTATAGATTAAATGAAATTATAGTATATAATCTGTGTATATGCAGTATATTTTATAAGCATCTGTAGTACAAAAACATTCAAGCGTGCAGTATACATTACTGAAAATATAGTATATAATCTGTGTATCTGTAGTATAGTTTAGATGCAACTGTAGTACAAAATATTTAAGCCTGCAGTATACATTAAATGAAAGTGTAGTATATAATATGTGTAACTGCAGTATATTTTAGAAGCAAATATAGTATGAACATTTATACTTGCAGTACACATCAGGCAAAAGTGTAGCATATAATCTATGTAACTGCAGTACATTTTAGAAGAATCTGTAGTACAAAACATTCAAGCCTGTAGATTAAATTAAATTATAATTTAATATTTGCATCTATGCAGTATATTTTAGAAGCATCTGTAGTACAAAAATATTCAGGCATGTAGTATACATTAACTGAAAATGTAGTATATAACTTGTGTATCTATAGTACATTTTAGAAGCAATTGTAGTACAAAACATTTAAGCGTGTAGGGTTTGAATCATACTTTGTATGTACATACATATGTAAATTGAAGCATACTTTGTTTATAATATTATTTTGTATGTAAGTATAATTTTCCATCAAGCATTTATAATATTTTGATTTCAATACAATATGAGGGAAATGAAATACAAATGTAGAACGAACAAAGTAAAAATTGTGTTATGTTGAAGTACACTTCAATTCAATTGAAATCGAGCAGTGAATTTGAGTACAATATGATGGAAATGAAGTACAAATATAGAAAAAATAAAGTATAAATGGTGTTATGTTGAAGTACACTTCAATTAAATTGAAATTAGGTAGTGAATTTAAGTACAATATGATGGAAATGAAGTATAAATATAGAACAAATACAGTATAAATTGTGTTATATTGAAATACAGTTCAATTAAATTGAAATCGAGCAGTGAATTTGAGTATAATATGAGGAAGATGAAGTACAAACGTAGAACAAATAAAGTATAAATGTTGTTATGTTAAAGTACAGTTCAATTAAATTGAAATCGGACAGTGAATTTGAGTATAATATGATGGAAATGAAGTACAAACAAAGTATAAATGATGTTATGTTGAAGTACACTTCAATTAAATTGAAGTTGGACAGTGAATTTGAGTACAATATGATGTAAATGAAGTACAAACGTAGAACAAATAAAATATAAATGGTGTTATGTTGAAGTACACTTCAACTAAATTGAAATTGAACAGTGAATTTGAGTATAATATGATAGAAATGAAGTACAAATATGGAACAAACAAAGTATAAATGGTGTTATGTTGAAGTACACCTCAATTAAATTGAAATCGGGCAGTGAATTTGAGTACAATATGATGAAGATAAAGTACAAATATAGAACAAACAAAGTATAAATGGTGTTATGTTAAAGTACACTTCAATTCAATTGAAACCGGATAGTGAATTTGAGTACAATATGATGAAAATATAGTACAAACGTAGAACAAACAAAGTATAAATAGTGTTATGTTGAAGTACACTTATTGCAATTGAATAATTAGTCTCCAATAATTGTAGTGATAGTCAAATATAATATTTTGAGATTATCGGATCAGATGAAGTACGTATTTGTACAGGTTATAGGGTGAATATTATTGTCAAATGCTCATTTGTTTATATCTTTGAAAGCATAAGTATTCTTTATATTACTGCGATTGATAACATTCATTCGTTGAACATTAGTGGTTAATACTTTAAAACTTTAATATTATTTTATTCATATAATAAATATTACACACATTTTTAGAGTTTGGTTATTAATTACTGAGACTTAAAAAGCAAATCATGGAACAAATTTTAATTCAACAATATTAGTAAAAATATTAAGAAATGGAGTACATAATGGCCGAAATGAAATACAAATGTCGTGAAATCAAATATAAATCTTTCAGATTAAGGTACGAAAGCACTATATCTTGGACAACATCCATTTGCTAACTTCCACGCTAAACAAGTACATTATTGCCAAAAAGAAGTACAAATGTCATGAAATCAAGTATAATTCTCCCAGATTAGGGTGCAAAATAACTGATATCTCCGAAAACATATAAAAATGCCAATTTCACGCTAAATCAAATACATAGTTGTCGAAATAAAGTATAATCGTCATGACACCAAGTATAGTTCTCCCAGATTGGGGTACAAAATAATTGATATCTCGGACAATATACAAAAATACCAATTTCACGCTAAATCAAGTACATGATTACCGAAATAAAGTACAAATGTCATGAAATCAAGTATAAATCTCCTAGATTAAGGTACAAAATTTAGCTAGATTACTGATTCTTTGCAGATTCGATGATTATGCCCTGTTCTACCACATCTTTTACACTTAATTACACGTTTATCAATTTGTGATGGAATCCTCTGTGTCCTACTATGCCCAGGTTGAGATCGGCAATCAGGTGCATTAATGACGCAATCATCATCTAGAGGGAACATGTGCATATCATACGTAGGAATAGTGTTTATCACTGATTGGTATGCTTGTTGATACATCTCAACTCGGTAATATTGATCGGTAAAGTCATACGATGAAAGTGACTTTGACTCGAGAGTACAAATTTTGATAAAATAAAGTAAAATTTATGAACACTTGAAGTATAGAAATTCAATGAATATAGTATAAGTTTAGATAAAATGATGTATAAAATGAAGTATAATTTCAAAAAATAGAAATATAATTTTTGATAAAGTGAAGTACAATTTCAGAACACCTGAAGTATAAAACCTTAGCAATTGCAACACAATTTTTGAATAATCCATTAGTAGAATACTTGAAACTTAAATAATAGATTTAGATAACTGAAGTATAAGTTTAGAACACTTGAAGTATAGAACTTCAATGAATAGAGTACAAGTTTAGGTAAAATGATGTATAAAATGAAGTATAATTTTAAAAAATAAAAGTACAATTTTAGATAAAGTGAAGTATAATTTCAGAACACCTGAAGTATAAAATCTTAATAATTGCGGTACAATTTTTGGATAATTCATTAGTAGAACACTTAAAACTTAAATAATAGATTCAAATAACTGAAGTATAAGTTTAGATAAAATAAAGTACAATTTCAAAACACTTGAAGTATAGAACTTCAATGAATAGAGTACATGCTTATGTAAAATGAAGTATAATTTCAGAAAATAGAAGTACAATTTTATATAAAAAGAAGTACAATTTTAGAACACTTGAAGTAAAAATCCTTAGCAATTGCAATACGATTTTGGATAATCCATTAGTAGAACACTTGAAGTATAAAACTTAAATAATAGATTCAGATAATTAAAGTACAAGTTTAGATAAAATGAAGTACAATTTCAGAACACTTGAAGTATAGAACTTCAATGAATAGAGTACATGTTTAGGTAAAATAATGTATGAAATGGAGTATAATTTCAAAAAATAGAAGTACAATTTTAGATAAAGTGAAGTACAATTTCAAAACACTTGAAGTATAAAACTTTAGCAATTGCAGTACAATTTTTGAATAATCCATTAGTAAAACACTTTAAACTTAAATAATAGATTCAAATAACTAAAGTATAAGTTTAGGTAAAATGAAGTACAATTTCAAAACACTTGAAGTATAGAACTTCAATGAATAAAATACATGTTTAGATAAAATGAAGTACAAAAGAAAGTATAATTTCATAAAATAAAAGTACAATTTTAGATAAAGTGAAGTACAATTTCAGAACTCTTGAAGTATAAAGCCCTAGCAACTACAATATATTTTGGTTAATTGATAAATATAACACTTAAAGTATATAACTTCAATAAATATAGTACAATCTTTGATAAAATGAAGTATAATTTCAGAAAATCAAAAGAATAATTTTATATAGAAGACGTATAGTTTAGGAACACTTCAAGTATAAACTGCTAGAAGTTGCAGTATAATTTTGGATAATCCATTAATAGAACACTTGAAGTATAAAACTTACATAATAGAGTACAATTTTAGAACACTTCAAGTACAAAACTTTACAAACTGCAGTACAATTTAGATTCTGTAGAAGTATTACCTTAAATCATCACTGCTTTTCTTTGCACTGCTGCTCAATTCATCCTTTCGGTTTACCAGGATGTCAACAACGTTCATCTTCAATGTCAAATGCAGAAAGGCCATATTCATGACACCGTCATCATCAGTCAAACTCATGTATAATCTTTGATATTGAGCTATGTATTGCAAACTGAAGTGTTCGGCGTTGATTTCACTCCATTTTCTTGCGAGATTAATGTATATGTCCATTAACTTGATTGAACACTCCTACTTCACTACTGGTTGACATTGTCAGAAAATATAAGAAACTCAGAAGCAACTAAGAAGAAACTGAGAAGAAGAAGAAACCCGAAAATGATGAAAATAAAAAGAGAAGAAGACAATGCAGCTATCGGGTTTGTGGTTTTTGGCTCTAACGTTATTCTTGTTCCCGCCGTGGAGCTTGTTGCGTTTTTTCTGTTCTTTCTATTTCTGGTATGATAGTGTTTACTGTTTGCTTGTCTGGATGAAGAAGAAGAAGAAGAAGTGAGAAAAAATTAATGAAAAATATTATATTTAAGGGCATTTTTGTCAAATCAAGTTAGTGGGGAGTGATCTCTAAACTTTTAACAAAATTAGGGAGTTTTTTCTAATAAAAATTAAGTAAAAACTGATCACAAAAGTGGAAAGTGTATTTGGTACTTTTAAATAAGTGTTCCTTATCTTTTCTGTATATTAGTATGCTTCGGTACTGTAATTATATGATTGCAGTAGCCATCTATTTTCTTGGCAAGCGTTATTTCCAGGAAAATGTAATTTGATGGGTAATTTGGATAGCACCTTCCGCCTCCAACTTTGATGTGACACAATTTAATTATATTATTTAATAGTATTTTAATATAATTTAATCCATCCTTCTTTTGACCACACATATGCGTCCATCAGTTGCAAACTTATTGGCAGAAATAATGATTATTCAATAACTATATTTTATGCATGTCTTTAGCATCCACATAATATAAAGTAGATTCTATGTGATAATTGAAATAGGTAAAATATTTTTTTGTGATAAAAAAACCACCATGTATTTACAGGAATAGACAAAACAACCCTGTCATGGAGGAGACAGTGTATATGTTTTTCAAGACACATGGTGGTGTTTAGATGTTCATTTATTGCGGAAGGATATTTTGTCTATTTCGATTATCACATGGACATCAATTTAGAATTAGCCGCTTAGGGTCCATGCATGTGTTGATGGACTAAATTGCTACCCATTGTTTTTGAAAAAAAAAAAAAAAAAGAAGAAGAAGAAGAAGAAGAAAGAAAGAAAGAAAGAAATTAGCGCAACAATCTAATACACGTAATTCAATAATTATATTTAAATTCATTAAGTATCTTATGATTTTTCAAAAATAAGGGGCTTATTCTCACAGTTTTCCGCAACTCCCATGATTTTTCTACAACTTATCTATATTTTTGCATATCTAAGGGTATTTTTTGTTATTTAAGGTTATTTTGATAATGCATTTTCAACAATTTAAAACATTTTTTTAACATATTTCTACATTCTCTACTTTGAAGCATTCATCAAGAGTTTTTCTGTATTAGCCAGTGAGTACTTTGAGGCATTTTGAACCCAATCAAGACATTAATTAATGGCCACAATTAAGAGATGTATTTTTCTCCCTACAAAGATCAGCATCATAATGCATGTTAATTACTCCAATAAAGATATATATTCATAAAATAAAATATGAAATGGAATAAAAAATTTAAATTGACATTGATTTACTAGCTAGGACTGGAATGACTTATTATAGGAGTCTCCTTAAGTAGTTTATTTTAGGTAGAAGACATTTTCTTTTCTTTTCTTTTTTTTTTTCTTTTAAAGAAATTCAGCACTTTTTTGCGTTTGTGTATAACCCAATTATAACCAATTTCTTTTTTTTTTCTTTTTAAAGTTAAACAGTTACATGATATATTATTATTTCAGAAACATTATTAATATTAACAACTAACAATTCATCTCTTATAAGATACTTTTTGTTCTAATAATTTATAAAATGTAACTGCTTATAGTTAATACTTTTTCTTGTTTGGTAATATATAAAAATGCACTTCGATAAAGTAAACAAAATAGTAATATTTGTAATATAACAATGTGTTCAAACTCAATTTCTGTTCTTCTTCGAAATTAAAATTTATTTCTTCTCAATTCAATTTCTTTTATCAATCATATGATCAAATTAAGAAAAATTAAATTTTATAGAAAATTCAAATCAATCTTATGTAAAAAAAAATATTGCCGGCTTCCATTAAATTAATTTTTACTCGTACTTATAAAAAGAGCTTTGAGGAAGAAGAGTCAAAACATGATATGCCAAATTCAATGTACTGCAGCTCCAATTGAATTTGTACAACTTGTGACCTGTAAGATTATTCGTATCTGGTAATGTTTATATTATTATTCAAACAAATAGAATTTGTACAACTTATGACCTCCAACTTCTTCCACACGTGCTTCTTTATTTTAATGACTATTGACTAAATGTAACACCTACTACTACTAATATTCCTACGCTGCTAGCTAGACTTTTCCTTAATTTTTTAGTGTCTTTAAAAAGAAATTGAATCTTCTTTATATTAATTAATGACTATTGACTAAATGTAACACCTACTACTACTAATATTCCTACTTTGCTAGCTAGACTTTTCCTCAATTTTTTAGTGTCTTTAAAAAGAAATTGAATCTACGTTGCTAGCTAGACTTTTCCTTAATTTTTCAGTGTCTTTAAAAAGAAATTGGACAGACTCCCCTTAAATTTTAGGGGCATCTAAGTATTTTTTTTGTTGATAAAACAGGGGCATCTAAGTATATTACAACAAAAGACAAGCATAATCTTAATTTTCAATATTTTTACAAAGAAATTTGATATACTTTTCTTATATTCTATGGGCGTACATCTAAGTAAATTAAAATAAAAGACAAGCATAGCTTATCAGACAAAATGTACCACCAAAATAAAACTGACTACTCTTCAAAAATAAAAAAAAAGAATTGTACAGGTAATCACATTTCTTCAAGAATGACAGAACTAGTAATTTTTTGGCTTTTCTATCTCTTTAATAAATATAAATATTAAGGGGACATAAAACTACCACCAAGCTCTACTTATTTATGTTTTAAAAATCAAACGTGACATTCAATATATTTTAGACATACCATGTCAGTCTTGAAAATAGTTGCAAAACACAACTAACTAGGTATATATTTAATAAATATCAGCCAAATAAATGTTTTAGTCAAAAAATTTGAGCACATGTTCAAGAAAGGCATTGTAAGATTTGGCTAAGCTTATTTTAAGCATCTTATAAGCTCCTACATCTTATAAGATGTTTTTGGAGCTTATAAGATGTTAGATCTTATCTTTAAAATAAGTTATTGAAGTGTTTGGATAAAATAAGATTTTTGAGCTTATAAGATGTTAATAATGGTAATTTTGGAATAAAAATGGTTAAAAATGAAGGAGCTTGTTAAGATTTCAAAAATAAGTTGGGGTCTCCTTACTTTTTTTAAAAGAGCTTATAAGCTCCTAACATCTTATTTTAGGATCTTATAAGCTCTTTTTTAAAAAAAATTACCAAACAAATTTCATCAACTTATAAGCTCTTAAATATCTTATAAGATGTTTTGAGGAGCTTATAAGAGGGTGTTTGACTAATCTTATTTAAAATGCCTTATAAGCTCCTACATCTTATAAAATATTTTTAGAACTTATAAGATGTTAGATCTTTTTTTAAAATAAGTTCTTAAAGTGTTTGGATAAAATAATATCTTGGAGCTTATAAGATATTAATAATGATATTTTTGTAATTAATATGATTAAAATTAAGCTAGCATGTTAAGTTCTTCATAATAAGTTAGACACTCCTTACTTTTTTAAAAAGAGCTTATAAACTCCTAACATCTTTTTTCAAAAAATTTACCAAACACTTTTTCACATCTTTATAAGCTCTTAAATATTTTCTAAGATGTTTTGAAGAACTTATAAGTTCATCCAAACTCCCTCTAAATATGATATTCAATATGAGATGCATGTATCTTTTCATTTTAAGATTACGCACTCTACAAAAAGAATAATATTATTACTAAAAAAGTGATAATATCAAGTCTGATACTAAAATATGTATTAATTATAAATAACAATAGCTTGATATAGTTGTCATTAATGTTTTGTATTAATAGACAATAATTTTTTTTATTATAATTGTAATGAAAAAATTAAAGTAAAATTCTAAATTATTATCATTAACAATTAGTGATACATGTACATATAGTATTAACTTAGTAATAAATAAATTGTCACTATAATTTGAGCAATATATATTTTTATTACATCATCACTATATTATCACTAACTATTGATATATAGTAACAACTAAATACATGTGCAAAAATCATTAAACTTTTTATTGCTTAACATATATATAGTTAATTAGTGATAATTTTTATGTTATTGCTTAAGTTTTGTCTAAAAAAATTGCTAAATTTTCTTTTCCTCTTGTAGTTTAAAATCATATCTAATTCTAGGTGGTACCCAAGAATGTTCGTCAAATAAGTATCCTAGTCAAAAAATTTCAGCACATGGACTTCAAGAAATGCCGCCATGAAAATTCTTTGGCCATCTGATATTCTTCACTATAAATAGGGGCATCCTTTCCACTTGGTTACTCAACACCAGCACTTGTCATTGTAATCAAATAACTCTTCTAATACCATAGAACTGATATTTAGATACAATGGCTCCAGCACTTGTCGAAAATTCTGTAAACTGCGAAAAGGAAATTGTTCGCCCTGCTGCCAACTTCTCTCCCAGCATATGGGGTGACCAGTTCATCAAATACAATTCTGATACTCAGGTTTTTCTTTCTCTCTTCTTATTTCAGCTTTTTGATGGATTTTGCCTGCTTACTTTTCCACTAGTACCGTAGTTTGTTTTTACAATGGTTTTGCAATTGGAAGATTTAATTACTAGTACGTAATTCATCTACAGATATGTTACGTACTAAGAATATAAGATTGGAATCATCTTTGCAAATAGGGATAGAGCCAACAAGCAGTCGTTCCCTTTAAGTTTATATAGCCTTATATGAAATATATAATATATATTTCATTAAAATTTGAAATTTTGTCTTTCTAAAAATAATACCATTGCTACTTTATATTTATAAAAAATTCAATTTTGTCTTCAAATTTAAAATTTCCAACTCAAGATTTATGTTATTATGGTAAAAAAAAAATGTCGCTTAATCATCCCAGGCCTAGAACTTTGGTATATGTCATAACACCATCACACGATGCTTTAGAAACTCACTGCACTACAAACAATTATATTTATCCTTTTCTCATCTCATGCATGCAACATTATTCCAAAAGTTCCTAAGAATTACAAATGAGCAAAAGGACAACCAATATTTATATCTACTGAAGTTACAAGTAGACATATATATAACTGGAGAATTTTACTTTTTTGAACAGGTCACAGAAGAATATTCCAGGGCTATTGAAGTGTTGAAGAATGAAGTTAGGAGTATGCTGACAGCTTGCGGGAGTAAAATCGTGGATGCTCTTAATCTCATTGACACACTCGAACGCCTGGGTGTATCGTATCACTTTGAAACGGAGATTGAAGACAAGTTGGAAAATTTTTTCAACCTCAGTACAAATTATGAGGATGAAGCCTATGATTTGTACACTGTTGCACTTCATTTTCGAGTATTCAGACAGCACGGCTACCGTATATCTTCCGGTATGTACTCAACATATAGCTGAGAAATTAATTTTATAGCTGTGGCTACAAATTATAGATACAAATTTTCATAGCAAATATAGTTTTTTTAAATAATAAGCTACAAAAATTGTTGGCAATCAATCTGTAGCCCTATTCGTTGGACGGTTAATTAACATATTAATTAGTTGTGTATTATTTGTAGAAAAATTAATATATATATAATAATAAGAATAATATGAGCTGCGGATTATATTAGTCATAGCGAGGGTTAACTATGAAAACATTTACTTCAAATTTGACTAGGTCAACTTCGTATTTAAAGTTACGAATTTTTAACATCACATATAAATTGAAAAGATACATGATGTTTTTGTAGTGTTTAACATGCTAGTAAAATGAAGAAAAGGACACCAAGAATATTCATTTTTATTCTTTCAAAATAGTTAGCTAATCTACTAAGTAACTTTATTTTTTAATTTTTTTTATCAGATATTTTTAAGAAATTCAAGGATAACGAAGGAAAATTCCAAGAAGGCCTTAAGAGTGACGCAAGGGGTTTGTTGAGTTTGTATGAAGCAGCACATCTAAGAATACATGGAGAAGACATACTTGAAGATGCTCTTGCTTTTGCAACAGCCAATCTCAAGTCCATGGCACCAAATCTTGATTCACCCCTCAGAAGACAAGTTGCGCATGCTCTAGTGCAACCTTTGCATTTGGGCAATCCAAGAATCGAAGCACATAATTTCATCTCCACTTATGAAGAAGATGAATCCAAAAACGAAACCCTTCTTAGGTTTGCCAAATTAGACTACAATTTACTTCAGATGCTTCACAAAGAAGAGCTTCATGAGATCTCAAGGTAATGTTGTTAAGATGTGTCAATGGTATATAACATTTTATAAAACGAGTTTGAATCTATTTTTAATTGTGGATGAATAAATTAATGTAGGTGGTGGAAAGAATTGGACCTTGTGTCTAAGCTTCCATATGCCAGAGATAGAGTGGTTGAGTGCTTCTTTTGGGCAATGGGAGTTTATCATGAACCTCAGTATTCTCGTGCTCGAATCATGCTGACTAAAACTATTGCTATGACTTCCATAATAGATGATACATATGATGCTTATGGTACAATAGAGGAGCTCAATATTTTCACAGAGGCCATTGAGAGGTATGTAGATCATTGTCTATATATTTCCTACCTCATTTATTTGTTGTTGATTGGTTACTTAATCAATTGTTTGGTTTTGTTTAGATGGGATATTAGCCAAATTGATCAACTCCCAGATTACATTAAACCATTTTATAAAGCTCTTTTGGAACTCTATGACCAATTTGAAGAAGAATTAGCACAAGAAGGAAGATCCTACGCCGTGTACTATGCAAAAGAAGCAGTATGTGATTTTAAGCCTTGATACAAATCAAAGATTATTTTATGATGATCATAAGGTGTCTAGAAATTAATCTCTGTTTATGTCTATCATGTGATATAGCTTAAAGAATTGGCGAGGAGCTACCATGTTGAGGCCAAGTGGTTCATTGAAGGATACTTGCCACCATTTAATGAGTACCTCAACAATGCTCTTATCACTTGCACTTATTGTTACCATACAACAACGTCATTGTTGGGAACAAAATCCACAACAAAGGTAGACTTCGAATGGCTAAGTAAGAAACCTAAGATGCTTGTAGCTGGCTTGACAATTTGCCGAGTTATTGATGACATAGCTACTTATGAGGTAAGGATATATAATTTTTCACATAAAAAGACACTTATCTATGCATATAAGTAAATATAAATTAATAGATGACATGTACTATACTTTTGAGTGAATTTTGAAAATGGGATTATTACATTTCAGGTTGAGAAAGAAAGGGGACAAATAGCTACCGGAATTGAAAGCTACATGAAGGACAATGGGGTGAGTAAGGAAGAGGCTGTGAATAAGTTTTTTGAGATAGCAACAAATTCATGGAAGGATATCAATGAGGAGTGCCTTAGGCCATCCACATACTCAAGGGATGTTCTAATGCGGATCTTGAATCTTGAACGCATAATAGATGTCACGTACAAGAATAATGAAGATGGATATACTCAACCGGAAAAAGTTTTGAAACCCCATATCATCGTCTTGTTTGTGGATCCCTTCAAAATTTAGATATTTGAAGGTCATGTTTTACTTTCTTATATAGATGGAGAATAAGATATTTTTTATGGGATGTGTATTGAAAGTTGAATTTGAAATGTCTATTTTTTTAAAAGAAAAATTATTTAGTTGGATTATTGTGTAGGATATTAATGATAAACAAAATTGTCCTTTAATTTGACGTCGAAGACAACAAAATTGAACAAGAACTGATAAAAAAAAGATGATCATAATAATATAATATATCATACTACAAATAGCAATTACATGTAATCATGTACATTAGAAATAGTAAAAATAATAAACCCAACATAATTTTAGGCTTTATCAGAATATAATATTGCAACAATAGCAGTACTATATCACATTAATAATATAATAGTTACACGTAACACAGAGACAAATAAAGAAATGAGACTTGATCAAGCTTCCTTTTTTTTTTTTCTTTTTTTTTTTTAAATAGGAACCTCTAATTTTCATTCTCTTATTTTACACCATCGACATCACATTATAGAAGAATAATAATTCACACTTTGTCTGGATGTTCGTGCTGATATGTTATTTTTAAATGGAATTTTCAAATAATTGGTGGGTCAACATTCGAATAGGACCGGAGCCTATAAGATTTAAGTGACTTAGATCAAACTTGGTGGCAAGATATATATAAGCTTTTTCTTGAATCTTTTGTTATAATTCTCACATAAGGCATCAATAATGGTAAAATACATTTTGTCCCATTGAACTATATTTCTTCTATTACTCTGCTAAAAGATTTTGCACCACTTACCGTTTTAAATTATATCACGTAACTCTCACCACTTTTATATTTCTTTTTCATCAATTTTTTTCTTTTTCCTTCTTCTTCATAATTTAAATATTATTAGTTTGTGTTCCGATGTTTATGAATATTTGTTGTTTCAAAACGATATTTGGGTTTGATTACTTTAAAATTTTAAAACTATTGTTTTTTTGTGGATTTAATTAATGAATGAGGGTTATTAATGTAATTTTATTTGAAAACTATGCATATGTATCTGGGCTTTATATATAATGATTAGTATTTAATTAGGTTTCGTAAAACATTCTAGTTAGTTTTCTGGTTTACACATTAATTCTTAATTGAAATTTTATTTCTAATAATATCAATAACTTTTAAAGTTAACTGTCAATTTAATTTGTGGAATAGAAACATAATATTTATGTATTGATTTATTAATTTGTAGACACTATTTAAAAATATTATATAGTGACAAAATAATAAATTGCAATGTAAAAATTATCTCTAATGTTATGTATTAAGTGAAAATAATTTTTATTTTGTCACTAGTGATAACTTTTTAGGTGACAATAATTTTTGTTTTATCATAATATAGCTTTTTAGTGACAAAACTAAGGCTATGTTTGGTTATATTTCAGCAAAACAATTTTATTTTGCCAAAATATAACCAAACATACATAATTTTTCCCTCTAAAATACCAAATTAAGTTTTCCCAAAATATCCCTTCTATCTTTATTATCCCCAAAACTTCTTCATTTTTCAATATATATATATATAAATATATATCATATACATATAATATATATTTTATTATTATTCTTACTATAAAAAAATTACTCAATTTCATTTTCATCCCAAAGGTCTAACTAAAAACATTGATTTGACTGCTACAGTAAAAATTGTCTTCTCCTAGAAGATAAACAAATATATCAAAACTTCTCAAAACAAATTTCTGGCTATTCTCCAAAATATAAACGAGCATTTATCACATTCTCCAATACAACTTTACATTCCCCAACCCCACTTCCAAAACTCATTCTTCCAAAACATATAATACAAAACATACAATAACCAAATATTACCTAATGTTTTAAGTTGTTACGATTAACAATTAATGATACCCCTATAGTGACAACTAGTGACAATAAAAATTGCCAATATAATTTGTAAAGATTTTTATTGTCATCTATTTAATTTATAAAAATTATTAAATAATATATATAGATATATAATAAGTAACAACTTTTATATTATCATTCATTAATTTGTCGCTAACTTGTTTTTTTTTTTTCTGTAGTGAAGCTTGAACTTCTACTTAGGATATGCTGATTTAAAAATTTTGCAATAGTTTAAATATTGTATTCTAGGCTTTCAATTATCATTTTTTCTATATTTGAAAGTGTCATTTCAAATTTTGCAGCTAGGATATTGAGAAATAATTGTGAAATTTTACCTCTCTGGGGAACAGGCAGCCGTACGTCATGTATAATCCTTCCATCCTATTATTGGTTTGGGCACATAATTTAGAATTCCCACATCCTTAAAACATTTGTACTTTTTGCTCTAATTAACCTTGTATGAAGAGACATTAATAACCATCGCTTTTAAAATTTTTGACTTTTTCACTATAAGAAAAAAATAAATTAGTTAAATTAGTGACAAAATAGTAAGTGGTAATACAAAAGTTGTTACTAATTATGTATATTAAGTGATAAAAAATTTAATTTTGTCACCTTAATGATTTTTACAAACTTAATGGTGACAAGAATAATATTAAAGTTGTCACTATAAACAATTAATGACACACTTATGGTGACAATAAAAATCTTGTTACAAATTATAGTGATAATTTTTATTGTCACTATAGGGGTGTCACTAATTGTTAATGTTGGCAACTTAAAACATTAACTTTTGTCACCATTAGGTCATGTTGTGACAAGATAAAAATTCTTGTCACTTAAAAACTGATCATCAGTGACAAGATAAAAGCTATTGTTACTCAATGCATGTTATTAGTGACAAATTTTATTTTGTCACTTATTATTTTGTTACTAATATTATATTTTTTCGTAGTTGTATTATTAGTTGTCGTGGCATGTTGTTTCTGCATGAATAAATTTAACTTATCATATATTTTATATTAATTATATTAATAAATGTGAATGATTATATGCCAGGTGGGGGGGGGGGGGAGGTGAATTAGGTCTAAGGGACTTTAATGCAGTGGAAGATTGTCACTCAAAATACTTTTTAGTCTTTCAAAATAGTTTAAATCTTTTGCAATCTGACAGAAAATAAGGTCCCAAAAGGGTAAAGGACTCAAAAGAGTCAAGCAGTGAAACATAGAATAAACTAAAAGTTCCAGAGGTAAACGAAATTCCAGTTAAAGCAGAAGTATAAATAAATGAGACAAGGTGTTTATAGTGGTTCGGCAAGCCTACTCCACTACCTAAGCCAGAAGACTTAGGATTTTGAGCTTGCAAATATTATTAGCAAAGAAACAAGAACAAGTACAACGAGCAACGCTAATTTCCAAAACCTCACAGAAGTGAACTAGAATATTCTACGGGTAATACTGGGGTTTTGTGAAGAAAAGAGTAATGGAATAATCATAACAACTCTCAATAGCACTAACTACTTTTACATTAGAGATACTACTTGTTTAGATAGTAGAAATTGAGATCTCCCAAAGTCGATGCCTCAATTTGCTCCTTGAATACTGTAACAACAATATACCATTTGTGCAGCTGCAATGGAACATACCAAAAATGCTTTTGGTTCTTAATATGGGAAATTCCAGATTTGCTGCACAAATTGACTACGTAACTTAATCGCATCTGTCAAGATTGAAAGCTACCATATAAGTTTGAATTTACTTGGTATAATCAAAATATTATTTTGGGAAGCAATCCTAACAAAATCGATTTAAGTTATAATTGAAATTTGTAAGTATCAGTTAAACTATCAGTCAGAGTGATAAATAAAGTAATAAAAATATAGTAAATAGACATTGGTGTTTACAATTAAATATAGTAATTTGACATAAAAAAGGTGAAGGATTAAAAACACCCTAGCAGGGTGAAAAATCAACTATTCGCAAAAAGCTAAATCGGAATCCCCAGGATAAGGCAGATTTCAGAATACTGTGAAAACGACAGCTTTGTGAATAGGCTCAAAGAAACTTCTACTAGAATTACTTGCACAACCTCTGTGGACTGATGCATGAGTTGCTGCCACTATGTACGGTAAGCTTTGGACTCTTCTGCTAGACTGAACCTAGAACGCTGCTGAAGATTCCAGACATCACCACTCTACTGGTTTCTTCACCTAGCGAGGTCCTTAGAGCAACCAAGCGTTGATTTTTTCTCTTCACGGGGTCCCTCAAGAGTATGTACAACTCCCGTCCCTCTTCACCACTAGGTCCTTTGAAACACAATTTGTCTTATCCTCGTCTCGTCAAGGTCAGTAGAAGACAAGCACCCCTTGATGTTCTTCACAACAAAGTCTCTCAAAAATACACGTAGAGCAAGGAATTAGCAACACTTGAGCATAAAACGTGTATGAGAGTATCACATAGCTTCTTAAGGCACTTAATAAAGTTATTTCCCGACTAAGTGATTCACACTTAGAATGCTGCATATTTTTCAATCTATAGATGTACTACCAAGAGCTATAAGTTCTAGTTTGGTAAAGAATCGTTAGATACAAATAACGAAACGACCCATAAGGTAAGAAGCATTTAGAGTCATGAGTAAAACATAATTGAGGACTCAACTAATGATGTAGCAAAGCTGGTCTTCTTTCCTATTCTTTCCTATTTAATGAAGATATGAATTTTAAGCTAGAATCCTTAAGTGATCATATTAAATAAGGAAAGTTAATTCCAGTATTGATATGGGATGACCCAAATGCTTGGGCCCAAACCAGCAAGGCCCAGTAGGAGACAACGGCCCAACTGAGACTCAGGGCCATTCATCTCATCGACTTCACTCGATCGGATCCAGGGCCCATTTGTCTCATTGACTTAACTCGACCGGATCTGTCCAGACCCAGTCAAGTTCCTTCGGCCTGCTGAAGTCTTCCACCTCAGTCGACTTGGTCGAGGGCGAGGTTGAGGTCGAGACCAGTACGGTACTGCCACCGTGTTTAATGCACAGGCAGGCGCCACGCCTCCGCATTAATGGCACATGCCGTCCCCCTCACCGTCTGACACAGCAGGCGCCGCTACAGTGTACTATCTTGTCCTTGAAACCTGGAAGGGCAGTTGGCTGGAGATATTCAAATAGGGGAAATGACTAAATACCCCAGGCCCAAGGTTAGTGGCCCGGGGAGATACCTAAGGGCTTTCCAGACATTTCCTAGCGGAAGAAGGATATATATACCCTCAACCCTGCTTTTCAGAGGTAAGCATTCATAAACATAAAAAAGCCCATACCCCTCTAATCAATTATTGAGGTCGAATCCTATTGACTTGATCGTCGGAGGGCCTAAGCCGAGGGCCACTCGGCTAGCCTAACGTTTATTATGACTGCAGGATTCTTTCCCTACAAAACAAGAACATGAACCGTTCGGGTCAAGTTCTACCATCGTTCTAACCTAGCAAAATAAACCCTCATCATTTGGTGCTGTATGTGGGAAACTGAATCCTCTGTCGAAAAATGGTAAACACTAGGTGAGCCCCCTTTGGAAGAGATGAAAGTAGGAGGTCCAACTCTCATCCATATCGTCAGGACCTAGAGCCGAATGCACAAGGACCAAGCACTCAGCCTGAGCCTATGGTCACCCTCACAATGCCGCAGCTAATGCAGCTCATTAGTGAGTAGATTTCTGCACAGATTTCAGCACAATTCTCCGCTGCCCTAAACAGGCATGCAGTGCAGCCGGAGCCGGCAGTCAGCGCCACACCGCAGCCTGCGGTTCCAGAAAGAGCATGGCCAAAATTGGGACCGAAATGGGAGATCGACTTGAATGCCTTATGGTCGATTTCCTCCAACGAAACATTGATGTTTTTGCATGGAAGGTGGCGGATCTTCAGGGCATTGACCCCAAGAATGAGGAAAAGTGGAGAATGTGTAATGATTTACAGATTTGAATAAAGCTTGCCCTAAGGATCCCCCTTGCCTCATATTGATTTACTTGTTGACTCTATTGCTGGCTGCGAATTGCTTATTATGATGGATGCATTTCAAGGCTATTATCAAATATTCATGGCACTCAAGGATAGGGACAAAACAGCATTTGTTGTCCCCAATGGAGTGTACTGCTTCCTGGTTGTGCCATTCGGACTTAAAAATGCAGGTGCAACCTACCAAAGATTGGTTAGTTATATGTTCAAGAATGAAATTGGGAGATCGATGGAGGTCTATGTGGATGATATAATTGTAAATACATAAAAGGCTGAAGACCACTTGATCGACCTCAGCCACACCTTTTCTATTTTGAGAGCTTTCGGGATGAAGCTCAATCCTACCAAGTGTACCTTCGGGATCCGAGAAGGCAAATTCCTCGACTACATGGTTAGCCAGAGAGGCATCGAGGCCAACCCGCAGAAGATTTAAGCAATTTTGGACATCGCCCTACCTTGCACGGTTCGGGATGTCCAGCGCCTGGTCGGCAGGATCATAGCCTTGGGCAGATTCATATCTCGATTAGCAAATAAAAGCCTACCCTTCTTCAAAATCCTGCGAAACGCGAAGAAATTCGGATTCAAGTGGGACCCATAGTGTAATCAGGCCCTACTCAACCTCAAGCAATAACTTTCTTCGCCACCTATGCTAGCCAAGCCCGAGCTAGGAGAAGTACTACAGATATACTTGGCAGTCTCTTCGGCCTCTATCAGTTCAGTATTGACGACGATGAGAGCGGGAAATCCCCGCCCAGTATATTATTGCAGCAAAGCTCTCCAGGGGCCCGAGCATAATTACTTAGAGATCGAGAAGTTCGCTCTGGCCCTAGTCACGTCGGCCAGGAAACTGCGGCCTTATTTTCAATCCCACACAATTTTGGTGATGACGAATCAGCCGCTAAAGCAGGTGTTGTCGAAGCCAGACATTCAGGACGGCTCACCAAGTGGGCCATTGAGCTCGGGGAATTCGACATCCAATTTCAACTGTGGACTGCCATTAAAGAGTAGGTGTTGGCCGACTTCGTCGTTGAAAGGCTTGACCTCCATTCGCAGGAGGTCGAGAGCACCATCTGGTGGACTTTGCACGTCGATGGGTCTGCAACCGCATCTAGAAGAGGAATAGGCATATCTCTCTGATCCCCACTGGCCGAGGAATATGATTTCGCGGTGAAACTCGACTTCCCGATCACTAATAACGAAGCAGAATATGAGGCCCTTATTGCAGGAATGCGCATGGCCATAGACCGCGGGGTCGAGCAACTAGCGGCTTTCACCGACTCTCAGCTCGTGGCAAAACAGGTCGAAGGCAACTTTGAGGCGAAGGAACACAAAATGTCCCAATACTTGGCGGAAGTGCGCCAATTGAGGCAAATGTTCAGAAACTTCTCGCCGAGCCAAATACCTCGATCAGAAAATGAACGAGCAGATGCGCTCTCTAAGCTGGCCAGCTCGACGAAGGGCACCAGAGAAAAAATAATAACATTCCTTCTTACCGCCCAGCCTTGCGTCTCTGCCCCCGACCAGGTTTTTGTCGGGTGCCTCGACGAAACAACCCTTTCTTGGCAGCACCTGATTAAACTTTATCTAAGTCGAGGCACCTTGCCTGACAACAATAAGAAGGCCCGCAGATTGAAGGGTTTAGCACCTAAATACACACTGGATGAGCACGGACAACTATACAAGCGGTCAATAACAGGGCCGCCACTCAGATGTCTGGATCCCGACCAAGCTAATGAAGTATTACAGAAAGTGCATGCCGGTATTTGCGGCAACCACTCTGGCGGCCGATCCCTGGCATATAACGTCATTCGCTACGGATATTTTTGGCCAACTTTGTTGAGAGATTTTGTCGATTTTGCTAAAAAATGTCCATCATGTCAAATTCATTCGAACATCCCTCACCACCCAGCCACACCGATGACCAATGTTAACATCACCTGGCCATTCGACCAGTGGGGGATCGACATAGTAGGATCGCTCCCAAAAACATTCGGCCAGCGAAAATTCATCATAGTGGCCATTGAATACTTTACAAAATGGGTGGAAGCTGAGGCAGTCCCGAAGATCACCGACGCCGCCATTAGAAGTTTCATTTGGAAGAATATTGTATGCCGATTTGGGTTACCTAAAGTCCTAATATCAGATAACGACACCCAATTTTAGAGCAAAACACGAGGAGATGGTGCAAAACCTTAGGGATCGCCCAGCACTTTACTTCGGTGGGAAATCCGCAAGCCAATGGACAGACTGATGTTACCAACAGGACTGTTCTCGACCACATCAAGAGTAGAATAGCGGGGACAGGGACCATCTGGGCAGACGATCTCCCTGGTGTCCTTTGGGCTTACAGAACGACTCCTCGAACAGCCACAGGACACAGCCCGTACAACCTAGTCTACGGATTCGAGGCAGTGATCCCATCAGAATTAATCCAGCATACAGCGAGGGTGATCCACTATAACCCGATAACTAATGCATCGGAGAGGACGTTAGATCTAATCACTGTCGACGAACAACGCCATGCAGCTTACAACACAATGCAGTGATATCATTCAAAAATGGCGGATCGCTATAACAGGTCGGTACGACCGCGGAGCTTCAAGGTGGGAGACCTCGTTCTCAAGAAAGTGGAAGTATCCAAGCCTGTCGAGAAACTCAACCCAAAATGGGAGGGATCATACTCGGTGATCAAGGTGTCTAAGAATAATGCCTACCGACTAGCTGATACATCAGGCCGCGAGCTACCTCGACCTTGGAATGCCATAAACTTGAAAAAGTTTTTTGTATAATAGGTCACCGATGACATTTGTATTACTAGTCACCGATGACATTTGTATTACTGAAGGAAATGAAATCACAACATGTCCAACGTGCGCAGTAGAGCGAACCTTCTTTAACAAAGTCGACCCCGCAGTCGACCAACAAGGCTTCACGCCACCAAGTCGATGCCTATGCGCCAAGACCAAACAGTAGACCCCACAGTTGACTAATAAAGCTTTACGCCACCAAGTCGAGGCCTATGCGCCAAGACCAAACGGTCGACCCCGCAGTCGACCAATAAGGCTTCATGCCACCAAGTCGAGGCCTATGTGCCGAGACCAACGGTCGACCCGCAGTCGATCAATAAGGCTTCTCGCCACCAAGTCGAGGCCTATGTGCCGAGACCACACAGTCGACCCCGCAGTCAACCAATTAGGCTTCACGCCACCAAGTCGAGGCCTATGCGCCGAGACCACACAGTTGACCCCGTAGTCGACCAATTAGGCTTCACGCCACCAAGTCGAGGCCTATGCGCCGAGACCACACAGTCGACCCCGCAGTCGACCAATTAGGCTTCACGCCACCAAGTCGAGGCCTATGTGCCAAGACCACACAGTCGACCAATAAGGCTTCACGCCACCAAGTCGAGGCCTATGCGCTGAGACCACACAGTCGACCTCGCAGTCGACCAATTAGGCTTCACGCCATCAAGTCGAGGCCTATGTGCCAAGACCAAACAGTCGACCAAGTCGAGGCCACTGCGCCGAGACCAGGCTATCGATGATAAACTTGTCCTACAATCATGAAAGCTGTTCTAAGCTCAAACATTAATTATTATCTTATGGGATTTAGGGCAACTTATCCTACAAGAGCTAAAAATCAAGACAGAAAAGCAAATCATCATCAAATGAAACGTGAGAAGAGAAGCTACTCGCCACATTCGTGGCCATCCCTTAAAATAATTCAACACGAATGCAAAGACAGTAATGATTGAAATTGCAGTTGTAATTTCATAACAATTAACTAAAAGCCTCATCGAGGCAACAATTCAATAAATGTTAAAGGCCTCAGCAGGGCCTATACATCAAAACAAAACAAATAACTGGGCCTACCTCGAGCTGCTCATTTCTTTGATGCTAAGAGCGGCGGCAAGGGCAGGTGCACCAGAGGGAACAGAGGCTCGTTGAGACTCGGATGGCGCTATGGCGATGGGGACGGTGGCGGTCACGGGCCGAGAGGGGCCAGCTGCAGTTTCAAGGAACAGCCGCTCAGTAGCCGGGAAGAAGGAAGCCACATCGGCTTTTCCCTCTGACACGTTGAAAGCCAGGTCCCCGGTAAACTCAAACTCTTGGGCTACTGCCCTTAGTTTTTCATCAAGTTCCATTGGCCCTTCCTTGACGGGCGCTTCCCCAGCATCGACCTCCTCCTCGGGGTATGGTCGAAGCTGCTCGTCGAGAGCGTGACTCATTTTGGAGCAGTCCTCAGGCCGGAGAACATAGTCCAAAAACTGCACTTGTTGGATCGCCTTCTGGAAGGCGTTCCGCACATCGTCTAGAGCCAGCGCAATGCTTGCATCTTGGAAAGCCGAGCTAACTACGAATTGCTGCACAGCCTCCTGGTGGACCTCGGGCAATATCCGAGCGAACTCAATCCTGGCCTCGACCAGACGCTCACTCCGACCAGCGGCCCGACCAGATTCATAGGCAACTTGCACGTCCAGCTCCAGTTTTTTCAATTTTCCATCCATCTTGGTCCGCTCTGTCACCGCAAGAAGGACCTGTTCATCATTTTCCTCCATCTCTTGGGCATGCTGGCTAACTTGCTTCTCCAGCTCCTCGATTCGCAGTTGGGAAGACTCCAGCTGAGCCTTCAAAGTTTTAGCATCATCACCGGCATCCAACTGCTCTCGATCAGCAAGGGCCAGCTCGGAGCGGCGGTAAAAATTGTAGCCCAGTTGCCCGACCTGAGACATAAAGTTCACAACTGTCAAATCAAGAAAAGTATAAATATGGAGAGACGCAGAAAATGAAATCTTACCATGATCGTGTGATATGCTAACTCACAGAGGGCAGCAGCCTGGCTCATGCCCATTATCTTCTTTTGGTCAGGCAAGAACTGACCAGCCATCAGCACCTTCAAAGCTTCCACCCCGGTGGGCCCCGACGCAAGCATGCTCGAGGAGTCGTTTAGGGCGAGGCTCGGGTCCGACCCAAATCGAGGAGACGGGAACTTTCGCAAGTTAAACAACGCATCGGCTCCTCGATCTCCAAAGAGATCGTTCCCTGTCGGCATCCCCGACCCGGTGCTTTTTCCTTTGCCCTTCCCCGCGGTAATTTTCTTGGGCGGAGGACCACTCTGCTCGCCCATCGGTCTTTTGCCCCGACAGCATGGCCCCCGCTCAGGGCTGTTACTGCTCGACCCGGCGAGGGGGTTAGCGATGGGGTGGGAGCTCCCTCCAGTCGACGCGGCTCATCGTTCGTCGAGGGCTCTCGACGAGAAGCAGCGCCTTACCGGTACTGTTTGTTCTTTTCTGCTTGGGCCAGCGCCTCGGCTCTTGACCTGTTCATGATCTCTTCTCGATCTGCGCACATCAAATTTAATAGAAGTTAAAGCCAAAGAACTACGTAGATCATCAAAGATAGACAAATAATAAAGCACACTCTATCTACCTATCTCATAACCAGCAGAAAAATCTATCGGGGCCGGCGACAGCCCGGCCAACACTAACTGCCTCTCCTCGATGAAGACAGAGGCCTCGATGGGTCCAAACTGGACAAGATCCCGCACGAATGTGTTCGGCCAGGTCGGAGTCATGTTCCCGGGCACCTCGACATGCGCCCTTCACCAACTTCGAGGAATATCAAACCCCCCTTCACTCGAACGAAAAGGTATCATTTTTTCCACTCCTGACCGTACGAAGAGGAGGGGTACACTAGAAATCTCTGACGAGGTCGAGCAGTGAGGTAATAGAACCCTGACTCATCGGTACTGCCAGACTTACGAGACATGGGAAGATGAAACAGGTTGGAAAAATTTTCGAAGCTGGCTGGTTGGTTGAGCAGGCGCATTAAAACTATGAAGTTACAGAGAGTAGAAAAACAGTTGGGCAGAAGCTGTGTTATGCATACTTGAAGGCCCCTAAGCAGACCTACTAGGCTGTCACTTAGAGGGAACCTAAGCCCACACCTAAAGACATCCTCGAACACAGTTATGCAGCCCGTAGGGGCACGATGTATTCGACCAGGTGGCCCAGGGTTAAAAGCTGGTATTCAAGGGGAATATGATAGAGCTCCCTGAGACGTCTCACGTCCCCAAGGTTCATGGTAGACACTATTTCGCTATAATGACTGGGGGTAAATAATCGACCTCTTGATGAGGGTACTTGGCTAGGCCCAGCTTCATCCCTACTGCATTTGCTGCTCTAACTGCTGGAACTAGAATCATCAGATGCCGCAGAGGGATACCTACGCCGTTTGGACAGAGTAGCCTCACTATCCCCCCCTGACTACCCTCGAAACTATATAATCCCAGCATGATGTTTCAAAAGAAAAGCAGACGATAAGAAGTAAAAACAGCGGAACACTTACTGGAAATGGAAGTTAAATCCAGGAAACCGGGGGAGTGAACGCGAAGGTTAGATTCAGAAACCCTGGGCACCCAACAGTTTTTTCTACAAGCTCTCGCGCAGATTCTAAAGCAGTAAAAGTAAAAATAGCCAGAATTACAGTGGATATTTATAGGGAAAAGGGCGCGGTAAGCCAAACATCTGCCATAATGACTGTAACCGCCACGTCGTCCCACGCGTGCCACGATGTAACCACTCAATAAATGCACCAAGCCCTGGTCGACTTTCAAAAACCCTGATCGATTGTTCAAAAACCCTGGTCGACTGTTAGTAATACCATTTTTGCTACTTCCCAACGCTTCTCATCGGTACCTCGTTCAGCCTTGCGAAGTGGGGGGACTCATGATATGGGATGGCCCAAATGCTTGGGCCCAAACCAGCAAGGCCCAGCGGGAGACAGCGACCCAACTGAGACTCAGGGCCCATTCGTCTCATCGACATTACTCGACCGGATCCAGGGCCCATTCATCTCATCGACTTAACTCGATCGGATCTGTCCAGACCTAGTCAGGCTCCCTCGGCCTGCTGACGTCTTCGACCTCAATCGACCTGGTCGAGGGCAAGGTTGAGGTCGAGACCAATACGGTACTGCCACCGCATTTAATGCACTAGCAGGCGCCATGCCTCCGCATTAATGGCGCATGCCGTCCCCCTCACCGTCTGACACAGCAGGCGCTGCTACAGTGTACTATCTTGTCCTTGAAACTTGGAAGGGCAGTTGGCTGGAGATATTCAAATAGGGGAAATGACTAATTACCCCACGCCCAAGGTTAGTGGCCCGGGGAGATACCTAAGGGCTTTTTAGACATTTCCTAGCGGAAGAAGGATATATATACCCTCAACCCTGCTTTTCAGAGGTACGCATTCATAAACATAAAAAAGCCCATACCCCTCTGATCGATTATTGAGGTCGAATCCTATTGACTTGATCGTCGGAGGGCCTAAGCCGAGGGTCACTCGGCTAGCCTAACGTTTATTGTGACTGCAGGATTCTTTCCCTACAAAACAGGAACACGAACCGTCCGGGTCAAGTTCTACCATCGTTCTAACTGGGATTCTAACCCAGCAAAACGAA
This sequence comes from Jacaranda mimosifolia, assembly GCA_018894105.1. Classification (NCBI taxonomy): domain Eukaryota; kingdom Viridiplantae; phylum Streptophyta; class Magnoliopsida; order Lamiales; family Bignoniaceae; genus Jacaranda; species Jacaranda mimosifolia. The sequence goes on from CM032123.1 coordinate 33,391,257, forward strand.
CCCTCATCAAGTACATTCTGACATATTCCAGCAGATAAAGAAGGAAAGAATAGTTTTAAATAATTATGACATCTAAATAAGATAGATATATACAGTAAGTTAGAGATGCAAGATTTAGAACCAAGAATGATAGACTTTCCTAGTATTAAAGATATGAGAATCAATTTAGATGATCTCCATGAAAAAGGTAAGTCATGGTTCAGTTATTTATGGAGGGCAGATTCCAAATGAGAATTTTAAATTCTCAGCAAATTATTTGAAGATAATTTAATATGTCCATGCAGAAAAAATGCTTTTTCCTTAAATTATTGAATGGTTATCAATTTGAAAGAAGATAATAGAAAAAGGAAAGAAGTCATTAGTCAATCATTCCATATATTATGTTCATTGAATCTAGCTATAATGAACACATATTTAAATTTAAGATCAGTTGCATGATTTTCTTTTCATAAATAAAAGATATGATGTGCTAAATCAAATATAAAGATATGCTTTCAAGATCAATATAAGGAAAGATAAGTCCTAGATAGTACAATATAATTTTCAGACAACATAAGGCAAGTTCAAATAGATTTCTGGGAATAATTCACATCAATCATGCAACAAATATTGTCATAATCAAAACTCTAAAACTTTTGCAAAATTATTAAAGGGTTAACAATAAATAAAAAAGCACTCAGTATTTATTAAAAAAGTGATGAGGTGTTTTTTGGAATTAATTTTAAGAAGAATATATAGTTCCTTTGTGAATTATACAGAAAAAGAAAAAAAAAGTAAGAGAAGGAAAAGAGAAACAGATAAGTAAGTAGTTCGTTTTTAGTAATAAGTAGTAGTAATTTTAAACTAATAAATGGCTTCTGATTTGGTCATGCGCTAATAACAATGATAAGATAGGTGGCATTTAGAAAAATATTGCAGATTTTTAGGGTAAATGTCACTAATAGTCCCTGATATTTCAATTTAGTATCACTTTAGTCCTCAATCTTTAAAACTTCATCTTTTAGTCCCTAACATTAATATATCTTTTCACTTTAGTCCGCAAAATCATTTTCCAGTAGTTTTTGGCCGGAAAATTGACCAAGTTTGACATTTGTCAATTCATAGTTTTAAGTTCCACTTTAGTCCATATATAAAGTTTTATGTTCCACTTTAGTCCCCTATATAACGTTTTATGTTCCAATTTAGTCCCTATGTTACTTTTTTTCTTTTTTTTTTCTTTTTATAAATATATGTCCATGTGTGTATATATAATTGATACTAATATTAGTCACATGCTTATATATTGTTATTATTAATATTTAATAATATATTATTGATATATTAATATCATTTGTGATACTACTGTAATTAATAATATTAGTAATATTATTATTATTGATATGGGATAGCCCAATAGGCCCAGCACAATAACACTCAACTAGGACAGGAGCTGGTCTGATGCTCCCTAAGCAACTCAACTGCCCTTAAACCCAACTCATTTTGGACCACACAAGCATTCGATTGCCACTCGACCTCTGGATCCCTATCTGTCGTGGTGGATATTAGCGTTCTTGATCGACCAGGTTATAGCCGATAGCCTCCGTTAGGTGGCCTCAATCCTTCAACCAAAATGATGTAGCTTCGACCAGAATGAGCCTGGTGACCAAGATCCTAGTAGATATTTCTGTTGGAGTGCTCGTCTTGACCAGAGAGGTCGAGGAGTGATGAAAGCCCTTTGTTCATATTGAATGCCTTGCCATGCACCGTGCTGCTAGCGTGCCACCAACAGTACCACATTTTGCAGTCGTGTCAAGCTAGGGAGCACCTCTAGTATACCACACTCTCTTAGGTAGCTGCCTCTTGAAACAGTACACAAGCTGGATAAGATTGATATGTCTTTGATGCCCCTGTTGTGTAAGAAGGGTCATTGTCCTTGCTTGAGGACTTTCCAATTTGAAGAGGGCCATTATCCAGCTTGTGTAAGAAGGGCCATTGTCCAGCTTGTGTACTATTTCAGGAGGCAGCTATCTAGGAAAATGTGGTACACTAGAGGTGATCCCAAGCCTGACACGGCTGCAAAAGGTGGTACTGTTGGTGGCACGTGCTATTAATGCGGCAGCACGGCACCTGGCAAGGCATTCAATGTGGCCAAAGGGCTTTCGTCACTCCTCGACCTCTCTGGTCAAGACGAGCACTCCAACAGGAATATCTACTAGGATCTTGGTCACCAGGCTCATTCTGGTCGAAGCTACATCATTCTGGTTGAAGGATTGAGGCCACCTAACGGAGGCTATCGGCTATAACCTGGTCAATCAAGAATGCTAATATCCACCACGACAGATAGGGATCCAGAAGTCGAGTGGCAGTCGAATATATGCATGGTCCAAAACGAGTTGGTTTTAAGGGTAGTCAAGCTGCTTAGGGAGCGTCAGACCAGCTCCTATCCTAGTTGAGTGTTATTGGGCTGGGCCTATTAGGCTATCTCATATCAATAATAATATTACTAATATTATTAATTACAATAGTATCACAAATGATATTAATATATCAATAATATATTATTAAATATTAATAATAATATATGAGCATGTGACTAATATTAGTATCAATTATATGTACACATATATTATACACAAATATATATACACACATGGACATATATTTATAAAAAGAGAAAAAAAAGAAAAAAAGTAACATAGGGACTAAAGTGGAACATAAAACTTTATATAGGGACTAAAATGGAACATAAAACTATGAATTGACAAATTTGCCCTTAAAAATGTCAAACTTGGTCAATTTTCCGGCCAAAAACTATCGGAAAATGATTTGGGGACTAAAGTGAAACGATATATTAACGTTAGGGACTAAAAAATGAAGTTTTAAAGATTGAGGACTAAAATGATACTAAATTGAAACATTAGGGACTATTAGTAACATTTACCCAGATTTTTATCAATTAAAAAATCTTTGAATTTGTTAAATGTTGGCCTTTTTTGAAATGTGCCAATTACGTACATTATATGCCACTCACATAAGTTTGGACCTTAATTAACCAACAATTTTCTGCTTGTTTAAATTAAAACACGAATTTAAAACTCTGATGTGGATCATGCTTGTTGAGACACTTAAACATGTCTTTAGATTATGCATATAGTGACACATAAAATTATCCTCATATTTGTATAAGGGGACACATTTAGCTGTCTTCATATAATTTATACGGAGACATTTAGAGTGTCTCCATATCATTTATATGGAGACAGTTTTAGTGTCACATAATAAGCAAATATGATATGTAAAAATCAATTAAACGACACAATAAAGTGTCATTATACCATTGTTTTGGATATGCTTTCAACTGTCTTCAAATGAGTTGTTTTGGAGATGCTTTCGAGTGTCAAGATAAGGTATTAGGACCCTTCCTATGAGACACTTTCGTAAAGCGTCTCAAGTATAAAAGCGTCTCAATATGCCACCTATTGGGACACTTTCCAATGTCTTTATAAATACTTTTTCTAGTAGTGCAACTCTAAACATTTCTAATGTATTCTACTAAAAAAATTATATAAAATTAAAAGAATGTATGCAAACTTATCTCTAAATGCTCTACAAAACTCAACACTCACAAAAGTATCCACCACAGTTGAGATAACCTATGTCAATGGCACATGTTACAAGTGCATATATTTATTCATAAATCATAATTTCATAAACTAAATTAAAACTTATAAATTTAATATAATTCAATATATACTAACATAAAGTTCAAGTCAATCAAAATTCTAATAAATTTTTTAATTCACATAAAAACATAACTATAACAAAATATAACAACATTTAATAGGAATATAAAATTTAACTCAAAATTTAACTAATACATAAATCATTATTTGTTTTAAGTCAAAATATATTACTAATAAATAAATCATTATTTGAGTTTAGCTAATACATAAATTATATTTCTTAACTAAATACATAAATCAAATTTTAACTAACTAATAAATTATAATTAAAAAAATTACCTTAATTAGTGGGGATAACACAAAATATTAGTTCTCCAAACCTGAAACAATAAATAAATAGAAACCATTATCATTAGTTAAAATTAAAATATTTTTAAAAAAAAAATTAAAAAATTAAAAAAAAGGCTAGACACTACAAGAAAAAGATAAATTAGTGACAAAATAGTAAGTGGCAATGCAAAAGTTGTCACTAATTATGTATATTAAGTGACAAAAAATTCAATTTTGTCACTTTAATGATTTTTACAAACTTAATAGTGACAAGTATAGTGTTAAAGTTGTCACCATAAATAATTAGTGACACACCTATTGTGACAATAAAAATTTTGTCACAAATTATAGTGATAATTTTTATTGTCACTAAGTTGTTACTATAGGGATGTCACTAATTGTTAATAGTGACAACTTAAAACATTAATTTTTGTCACTATTGAGTCATGTTGTGACAAGATAAAAATTCTTGTCACTTAAAAATTGGTCATTAATAACAAGATAAAAGTTATTGTCACTCAATACATGTTATTAGTGGCAACTTTCACTTTGCCACTTATTATTTTGTTACTAATATTATATTTTTTTGTAGTGAGATTTGGCTGGTCACTGGCCGTGGCCTCGGCTAGCACCTGCTAGGCGTTGGTTGCTTGTCCGGCTCGATCGGCCGGCCACTATAACAAAGGAGAGGAAAAAAAAGAAAAAAATAAAAGAAGGGAGAAGACATACCTTTGAAGGAAAATGGATAGGGTGTGTAAATGGGGGTGGGGGAGTTAGGGTTTAATTTTCCCCTCCTGACACTTTGCAACGGATTTTAATTCATTGCATTTTTTTAATTTTTTTTCTATTTTTTAGCTTATGCGACAGTTTTTTTCCCTCACAAAATATGCTGACCCAATTCAAAAATTGGTGACAGATTTGAATCTGTGACTAGTACACATATTTGTGATGAATTTTTTTGTCGCAAAAGGCCAAACTTAATTTGTTCAAAATTTATCATTTTGCGACGGATTTTTTTGCACGGATTTTTTGTTGCAAAATCAGTTGCAATTTGCAACGAATTTTTTCCGTCGCAAATAATATTTTTTTAGTAGTGCGTATCTTAATATTATTTACACCCCCTTCAAATTTCATATGGTATTTTAATATTCCATAGTATTCCAGTCAACTAAATATGAAGAATTGTGGCTTGGGGCGACAAAAAGGACTCGGTCTTCAACAACCAGTAATTTATGAGATGAATTTCTTAATGTGAATACCATCGAATTACTAATGGTACTTGTTCACTAACAATAAGAGAAAAGAAAAAAGATGGGCTCTTCTTAATTCTCTCTGCATATTCATCTATCGTTGCTTTGATCAATCCAGACTTAACAAATTTAATCATATTGACTTATGTCGATAATTAGCTGTTGAATGACCCATGGTGGGAGATCTTTATTCCTCATATATTTTAGTCAACAAAATATAAGAATGATTGTATGAAGGGCAAAATAGAAAGTTTATTACTTCTTTCGTTTTTTTTTTTAATTAATTATAATGACCTCCCCTGAGGTTTGACTTAATTACAAAAACTTCACTCGTGGTTTGAAAAATTACATGTGCCTCCTTTGTCATTGATGAAAATCGAAAAGCCCTAACAAAGTATGTAAAAACCATATCACCCTTAATAAGTTTAAAAGAAAAACACCTTAAAAAAGTCAAAAATGTGAAAGACCTAAATACCCTTTTATCTATCAAAATAAAAAAAATATTTATATATGTACACAATATATATGTAAATATTATATATATATATTTTTTTATGTGTATATATATTATTTTACACATAATATAAAAATATATAAAAATATATAATATATATTTACATATATATATATATACACATGTGGGCAGGGGAGGAGGTTGGTGCGGCCACCATGACCGGCGGCTATGGTAGCCTCTCGCTGGATTTGGCCATGTCCTTGCCAAACTTGCCATGGACATGTTTGGCCGCCATGTTATTTGTTGCCACATGGCCGCCCACTGATGCAGTTAGCTGCCATGGCTATGGTAGCCATGGCAACCATATGCATATAGGTGGGTGGAAGTTGGAACTAGGAGTGAAGGTGGGGAGGATGGAGTGGAAAAAAAAATTTGAGAAAATTATTTAAAATAATTTAAAAAACATAAAAAAATATTTTAAAATTAATAACGTTTAATATTATTAAAGTTATATTATTAAAAATATTTAAAATTTAATATTCATTAATATTTTAATATATGTAAATTAATATCGAGTAATTTAAATTATTAAAATTATACTAATCTAAGAAATAGTATATTTCTGGTGTTTTAAGAACTTTATAATAAATAATTTTAAATTATAGTAAGTTTATTCTAATCAATTATTTTTAGGATACTCAAAAATATCAAATATTATGTATATAAATAATATTAAAATAATCTTTAATATAGGTATGTATAAATACAGTACAAGGATTAACTTGTAGGATTAGGTTTTTAATTAATTAGATTGATTAAATAAATAATAAAATTAGACTTTGATTTGGTACAACTAAACCCTCTTTGAGTTTCATAAATTACAACTACATGATACATGCATAAGGGTATTTTGGATCAATAATATAGTCAACATTTAGGTGTAATCAAATGAGGGACAAAATTGAATTAAATTTTTTTTTCAAATGTTGACATCAACAAATTTCAGTAGTTTGACTAACAGCAGGACCTAATTGTTAGACGACGACAAACCGCGAGGGAGGTACATATAATTTCCTAAATCATAGGAAAAGTTTCTGTATTTATGATAAACTTCAGGGGAGGTCATGGTAATTAACCCTTTCTTTTTCTGTTTTTTGTTTTTTGCTATCATCACTAGTTTTTATCCAAATCCCAATGACACAAAAAATTTGATGAACGTGGTAAATTTAAAGCAAAGGGATAATTATCTAATTACTGTAATCAAAATTATATTACCTAAACTTCGTGGATTACTACAATCTCAACTTGATCAATTTGCCATTATAAAAAGGATCAAAAAGCAACTTGATATCACAAGCACCAAGCAAACTCAACATAAGCCAAAAGGAAAAAGAAAAAAAAAATATAGAAAATGATATCCCAGCCTTCAAACACCTTGCTACTTCTCATCTTTTTTATGAATGCATTTATTACCCCTTTTGTTTTTTCAATATCCTTATTTGACGCCACAATTGTCCGCATCAACGTTTCGACAAAACAAACACTTATTGCTTACTGCCAATCCAACGGTTAAGATGTTGGCACGTATACCATAGCCCCTTCCCGTAGAGACTCTTTCATATCTCATATACTTGTAAAACAAAAAACCATTGCTTCATGTTCGATGACATTGGGAAATAAGCGTGGGAATTTTGTTGTGTTTGATTGGGATAGAGATCAGCTTAGATGTGCACATAAGGTGTGTAATTGGAAGATAAATGAGGATGGGTTGTTCTTGTTGATGAATAATTGTTGGCCATGGAAAAGTTTGAGAATGTTGGCATTTGGGCTTATGGTGGAAGATGTTGATTGTAAGACCACAAAAATCAATAAATGCATAAGATAATTAATCTACAAAGTATCTCTTTTCGGTTTTTGTGATTTTCTTTTATCAACTTATTAAGGGTGCTATTTCTTTTAATTGATTTCATTGTTGTTTTGCTCAATAGCACGGCTATTTTGTATTCTTTTATGGAACACATATTCAAGTACTGGAATGATGCCTATGCATTATTTATAATTAAACTGAATAGGTACCTTAAAACCTAATTTGATTAATTGAAGGTCATTCAGTAGGTCCAATTCGTATAAGGTTTATTCATTGATCGATCCGACAAGTTAAGTGATCTTGGTCAATGGGATTGGAACAAACTTTGCATCTAACTCTGAAATTAAATCGATAGTGATTGTTAGGAGACTTTAGCGAAATCCACAAATGCCTAATTAAGTTAGAAAACAAATTGCTAATGAGCAATAACAATGCATGCCATTACACCAAGTGATCGTGAGTATTAGCATGGATATGTTCAGGTGGACTATCTTCGCTGGGCGAGTAAGAAAAACATCGCACGTTTCATCTAACGATCCATGTTGTGAATCGTATGTACTCTTAGATGAGATCGACTAAACTTGACTTAAAAAAAATGCATATTCTAAGTGTTTAAGCATTGTACCCTTGATAACATGGGAAATATATATGACTTTTAACCCTAATCATATTATCAAAGCATGTTCTTCATGATACGAAATGATTCCTTGATCATTCAGGGGTGGAACTTTGGTTGGTCGAAGCACACCCAATAAAGAAGTTGACTAGGTTGCTAATACAACATGTTGTTTTGACCATTTTAGATTCCATGTTCCATTAATTTTTTATTTAATCTCTTATTTTATTTCATGAATATATGTCATTTGTATTAAATAGTTTTTTGCGAAAATAATTGATTGAGAATCAGATACACTTGGTGTGTGTGTGTATATTACTATATTATATAAGTACCAATGCGCGTGCCAATAGTGGCGCCTTGTGTGGTGTTTTGGTTTATATATATATATATATTTGTTTTATTTAATCGAAGCGGCGCCATATGGGTCCCACAAATAATTTATAGAAGAAAGTGGGATGTTTTCCATTTTTTTAAAATTTGGGTCAAAACAAATCGATTTGCTTCAAGCAGCGTTGCGTTTTGCTCTTATGTTTTACATGTGTTTTAGCATTTTTATTATTCTCTTTAGATTTTTTCTTTGAGGTCTCTACATTGTGGTCTGGTAATAAGAAGAACGTATTTTTCTCTTGCACAGTGAGATGGCTTCTCTCTAAAAAAATAGGGTTTCTATCTTTCTGACAGATGCTACAGTTTATCATGATTTTCCAGCCACAAAAGATAAATTTTTTTATTTATTTCTTATTTTTTATTGTTTGGTTAATTAAATTGTAATTTTACCGTGGTTTAGTGGATTATGTGTTTGTTGTACTCTGGTTTGTTCTAAAAAAATCTTTCTTTCTTTTTTTGTGTTGGGTTAGTCATTTTAGTGTGTGGTTTAGAACTTTTTGCTTTCTTTCTTTCTTTCTTTCTTTCTTTCTTTCTTTTTTTTTTTTTTTTGTGTATGTTGGGTTAGTCATTTTAGCATGTGGTTTAGAACTTTCTGCTGTCTTTCTTTCTTGCAAACCCTAGCTTTTCTCATTCTATTGCAATTGTGAGGTTTGATCATTTTTAGGGTTTTTCTTAAATTGATGTCTGGCTTTCATTTCTCCTTTTGCTATATTTGTTGTTTGGGCTTATTATATTTTTGGGTATTGGGGTTATTCATATTGTTCACGCATGATGGGTGTTTGTCATTTTTTCAGATAATCAGTTTGCAAATTTTTTTATCTTTACTTAAGAAATAGCATATAGGTTAGTTCTTAGAAAAAAAAAAAAAAAAAAAAGGGCTTCATTTCTGTTTGCTTGTTGTGTTTAGTGGGGTTTTTATCTCTTATTTGTATTTGTGAAGGTTCCGATTTTTTCATTTATTCTGTTAGTAGTGCAATTTTTTTCTTTTGTGAAGGTTTTGTTAACATCCCATCATTTCTCCTAAATAATTTTCTCTTAAAATTAAATTATTAAATCTATTTAATAACTATAGAAAATCAAAGTTTAAAATATGGTGTGTAGGAAATAGACTATGTTATAAAAAATTGTCATTTTGCTAGGATCAATATCATTTTAGATTTTATGAATTAATGAAAATTCAACTTTACAAGTTCACTAAATATATCTACCGAATTTAGACATATATAGGTATACCTAGATAACAAAACATAAAGACATACCTCCTAAGTTATAGATAAAAAATTAAATATGTTAAATACATAATAATATAAAGATTAGGGAGTTTTCTTTACTTATTTAATATCTTAGGACCAATTCAAAATAAGATGAAAAGATAAGGGTCAATTCAAAATAAAAGATTAAGGGCCAATTTCAAATAAGATAGAAAAATAAAGAGCCTCTAAGCAAATAAGTAAACTCCCACCTTCTATAAATAGAGGCCAAGCCTCACCACCATCTCTACACAACCAAGCCTTTTTCCATCATTGCAGGCTACCAAGATCAAGCTTCCAACACCTTTTTCCCATCATCAACCATCAAAGATATCATAGCCAAATTCCCCCCAACTCACCAAAGATCAAATTCTCAAAGCATACCCTCAGAAAATTGCAGCCTCAAACCTTTCAAAGTTCCATCTAAATAAGAAGAAAAGTCTATTAGCTAGAAGAAATCCAATTCAACATAAACTTAAAAAAAATAGAAACCACTATTCTAGCTATCTGATCATATATGCAAACATACCATATGAAAGCCCTTTGTGTGTAGATTACTATGGTAGGATAGAATTCTAGAAATTCCACCTGGATTAACATGAAATTCTACTGAAATTAACACTGCCACACAAAGGCAGAAGCTGACCAGATGAAAGGTGATATTTTTTCGCCTATATCTAGAGCATTAGCCATCCAAATGATGAAAGGGAACCAATGGTAGAAAGTCCTCTGAGTGTCGATAAGGTTAGAGGTAAGAATCGTTGGAGTTGACACTAGATTCTAGCCAAAATAGTATAAAGACTGCAACCTACTACTAGGACGCGACTAGAATCAGAACTCAAGTTTAAACGGGCTTAAAAAAAGATCGGCCCATTGGATCATCGAATTAAAGCCACCATTAGAAAATTCATTGAGTTGTAATATATTTTGTGGTAAAGATCATTGTAATTGTCTTAAATTTAGCTAAAATTTAGTTTTATAAGAATTGTTGAAGCTGCCTGAGTAAGGAAGTAGGTTCTGGAATGATCAGGTTGTGCTAAAGTGATTGTGGATGCTTTGTGATGATAATAACTTGAATTTTTTTTTATTTTGATAAATGAGGATGGATTGTGAATGGTTAGATTTTGAAGTTACTTTGAATAATTAAGATTTTAATTTGATTGAATTTGGTGGAAAATAGGAAACATGAGTTAGATACAAGTAACTTGATAATATTGTTGTTGAATATGATTCTTGGAATAATGTGATAAGTTAAGTATATTAGAAATTAAAAAAATTAGAACATATTTGATTTATTTAGGAATTGATCAGTAAAGTAAATAGAAAAGGCTACAAGAGAACAGACTTTAAGAGACGGAAATAAATTCGTCTCTAATTTGCACTAATTAGAGATGGAATATGAGATAGAATCAAATTCTGTCTAAATTTAATAAAATAAAATTAGAAAAGAAAAGGTGTTATAAAATAGAGACAGGTCTGGAGATGGATTTAGAGAGGGAAATCTTTTTCATCTCAAATCTGTCAAAAATTTATTAATGGAAAAAAAGTCCATCTCTCAATTTCATTTGAGATGATTATTGAGTTAAATTTTACTTCTTAAAATCTGTTGTTCTTTGCATTCTAAAAGATTATATAATCAAAACAAGATTTGAGACTAAAATATTTTTACTTTATATAATTAAAAGTGGTATTTTAAAATTTTCTCCATTAGAAAAATTCATTTCTTGGAAACTCATCGGCCTCTTTCCGACTTTTCCTCAAAATGAAGCCCTAACATCGTGCAACTGCATTTCCAAATTTGTTCACATAAATTTCGTTGTCTGCAAAATTAAATCACAAGACAAAGAAAAGTAATGGACAAATTGAATTTATATTAAAGAATATATGAGAATTACAATTTATCAAAGAAAAAATATAAATTCTCTAACAAAACTAATTCCCTGATTCTTCTCCCAATATATATGATCCAAGGGCTTGATGCTTGTTCTTGGATATATGGTGTAGTATCCTTTAACTTGATAAAAAAACACTACGGGATTTCTTTGAACTCGAACCTTGACTCCGAGATCAAAGGACTTGATGACTTGATGCTTTGAAGAGGTATAGGACCTTCGCGGTAACAATACGTCGTCGCAGCAGAAATTTGAAGACTTGAGTCTTGGACTTGAGAATATGAGAATATGTACATGTGAATATGATGATGTGAGAGTATGAGAATGTCTCCAATCACCCCCTTTATATAGGTGCTCAGCAGGAGACTTCGAAATGACTTCAACTCATTTGATAATTATCTCTTTGATGCATATATTAAAAGATAATATCAAACATTCTTAACTTGATTGGTCCACGTACATGGATGCGCCATGTGTCCCAACCTAATTAGCTTGAGAGTGCTGGGCCACCGGACTTGATTTGATTGACATGATACATCTCCATCTTGACACTTGCCAGGGAACTAAATTTATTTTGTTTATGCTAATATTAATTTTAAGCGCAAAGTTTTAGTTCAAATTTTTTTACTTATTTATTTATTTTGTTTTATTTAATTATTTATTTATTTATTTATTTTTTTTAGCAAATGAGGACATTGCATAAATGGCAGAGGAAGATGAATATTTGGGGGATTATGTTATCCCACAAATTCAGGGTTTTTAGACAAGAATCGCTAGACCATCTGTTCAGGCTAATAATCTTGAAATCAAGCCCGCTACATTCAGATGATACAGAGTTCAGTTTAGTTTGGGGGGTTTCCTACAGAAGATCCAAATGCTCATCTAGCTAATTTTTTGGAGATTTGTGATACCTTCAAATATAATGGAGTTTCTAATGATACAATCCGATTGAGGCTATTTCCATTTTTATTAAAGGACAATGCAAAGAGTTGGCTATCATCTTTACCATCGGGATCCATTGCCACTTGAAGGATTTAGCCAAGAGATTCTTGGCAAAGTTTTTCCCACCATCACGAATAGTCAAGTTGACGAATGAAATTACATCCTTTGTCCAATTTGACCAGGAAACATTTTATGAGGCATGGGAAAGATATAAGGAGATGCTCAGAAAATGCCCTCATCATGGATTGAAAAAATGGCTTCAAGTGCAAACATTCTACAATGGATTGACCGCACAAACAAGAGGAATAGTTGATGCTGCTGCAGGAGGTACACTTATGAGGAAAAATATTGGGGAAATATTTAAGTTATTTGAAGAGATGGCAGCAAATAGTTATTAGTGGCCAATTGATATATTAACTCAACTAAAGAAAACTGCAGGAATCTATGAGATAAATGCTACTACATTTTTGACTGCACTGTTAAAAGCTTTAACAAAGAAGATGGACATGCTTGCAAGTATCATGACCCAGCCAATACAGCAAGAGAGCCAATTTGTTACTTGCGATATTTGTGGGGATGGACATTCGAGTGATCAGTGTCAACATACTTTGGAATCAGTGCAATTTGTTGGGAACTTCAACATGAATCAAAATAATCCATACTCAAATACTTATAATCACGGATGGAGACAACATCCCAATTTTGCATGGAGCAACAACCAAGGACAATTTTCAGCTCCTAAACTTCCACCATGCTGCTTCCAGCAACAAATAAATCCACCAACTCAAGAAAAGAAGCCATCATTAGAGGAGATGTTTATACAATTCATGACAAAAACTTAAGCAGCAATTCAGAGTCAATCAGTTTCAATCAGAACATTAGAAACACAAATGGGCCAGCTAGCCACTGCATTGAGTATGAGACAACAAGGAACTTTGCCAAGTGATATTGAGATAAATCCTAAACGAGAAGGCAATGAACATTGCAATGCTGTTTCTTTGAGGAATGGTAGAGAATTGCAAGAATTTCAGAAGGTCCCTCCATCTTCAGAGGAATTGGAAGAAGAATCACCAGTTGATAAGAGAAAGGATGAGAAGTAGAAAATTGAAGAAGTTGATCCTATCAGACCACCTCCACTCTTTCCTCAAAGGCTTAAGAAGCAAAAGTTAGACAAGCAATTTCAACAATTTTTAGAGGTTTTCAAGAAACTCCACATAAATATTCCATTTGCTGAAGCCTTAGAACAAATGCCTAGTTATGTAAAATTCATGAAAGCAATTTTATCTAAGAAAAGAGTTTGAGTGAATTTGAAATAGTGGCTCTCGCAGAGGAATGCAGTGCAATCATCCAAAAGAAGTTACCTCCAAAGCTTAAGGATCCTGGGAGTTTCACCATACCATGCAAAATTGGTAGTAAATTTTCTAGACGGGCACTTTGCGATTTAGGAGCAAGCATAAATCTAATGCCACATTCCATCTATCAACGACTTGGATTAGGAGAGATCAAGCCAACTAGTGTAACATTACAACTTGCGAATAGAACATCCAAGTATCCTAAGGGAATAATTGAAGATGTATTCGTGAAAGTTGATAAATTTATTTTCCCTGCAGATTTTATTATGTTAGACATGGAAGAGGATACTGAAGTTCCAATCATCCTTGGGAGACCATTCTTGGCCACAGGTAGGACTATCATAGATGTGCAAAAAGGTGAGCTAACCATGAGTGTCCAAGATGAAAAGGTAACTTTTAATGTGTTTAAAACATTTGATTTTCCTAAGGACCTTGACAAGTGTTTTGCAGTTAGTGTGGTTAATAAAAAAGCCAAGTCACATAAAGGAGAGACTGAATATAGGAGTGATCGCAAAATTTTGAAAGACCTATCAGAGCCAGGTGAACAGGTACTATTCTATGGCTCCCGTTTTAAGTGGTTATCAAGAAAACTAAGATCACGATGGTTGGGGCTATTTCGCATAATTGAAATCTTTCCACATGGAATGATGGAGTTGGAAAAAATTGGTTCAAGAAGGCGGTTTAAGGCGAATAGGAAAATAATCAAACACTGTTGGGAAAGTGATTTGATCATCAACAATCTACAACTACCTTAACCAACATCAAATAAAACCCGAAAGTCAAGCCAAAGACTATAAATCAAGCGCTTATTGGGAGGCAACCTAAGTTTTGAATTATTTTAATTATTTATTTATTTTAGTATTTTATTCGTGGCTTCTAAGTGTAAGTGACTTCTATATAATATTTATATATATATATATCTATTAGAAGACCCTATGTTCTATATATATGTATATATTTTAAAGTTCATATGTTTTATATACATATATATATATATGTATTATAAAGGTTCATATGTGTGTATGTATATATGTATTTTAAAGGCCCATATGTTATGTATATATATATAATAATTATCGTGACTTATTCACTCAAGAATGTATTGGAAGACATCATTCGTGAACAAGTCTCGAGGGAGCATTTGTAGACGGCTTAATTTTTGGGCCAATTGAAAATTGACATGTGTAAATAATATATTAATTATTAATTTAAAATTTTCTATTTATGTATTGGAATTTATTAAATTTGATTCCAAATGATAAATAGTTAATTTTTAATTAATATTTTTATATTTATTTTATACAAATCAACTGTTGACAAGTGTTAAGATGGAGATGTATCATGTCAATCAAATCAAGTCTGGTGGCATAGCACTCTCAAGCTAATCAAGGTGGGACACGTGGCACATCCATGTAAGTGGACCAATCAAGTCAAGAATGTTTGATATTATCTTTTAAATGTACAAAAAAGAGATAATTATCAAATGAGTTCAAGTCATTTCGGAGTCTCCTACCGAGCACCTATACAAAGGGAATGATTGGGGACATATTCTCATATTCTGATATTCATATGCTCTCATATTCTCATATTTTCATATTTTCATATTTATATTCTCATATTCATATTCTCATATCCACATATTCTCAAGTCCAAGACTCAAGTCTTCAAGTTTCTGCTGCGACGATGTATTATTATCTCGAAGGTCCTATACCTCTTCAAAGTATCAAGTCATCAAGTCCTTTGATCTCGGCGTCAAGGCTCAAGTTCAAAGAAATCTCATAGTGTTCTTTTATCAAGTTAAAGGATACTACACCATATATCCAAGAATAAGCTTTAAGCCCTTGGATCATATATATTGGGAGAAGAATCAAGGGATTAGTTTTGTTAGAGAATTTATATTTTTTTCTTTGATAAATTGTAATTCTCATATATTCTTTAATATAAATCCAATTTATCCATTACTTTTCTTTGTCTTGTGATTTAATTTTGCAGACAACGAAATTTGTGTGAACAAATTTCTGGCCAGTTATCTGACTATTCTCTCTACTTCATTTTTATGCTCATCTTCCACCTTCACCATGAATAGCGGCAATTCAATCGCGTTCAATCCATGTTGTTCACCTCAACCTCGTAGCCTCTGGAAATTGTGGATGTGTGTAGGTTGGAATGGGTTGGAGTGGATTGCGAATATAGAAAATGGTAACTTTTTACTCGATTTGATGTTTATTTTTTGAATTTCTTGCATCAATTATTGATGTTCTGCTATTTCTTTTTCGATCTCAGATCAAATTCATCATGTTCTTATAATATTATGAAAGTTATGTGCTTTTCTATTTCCTCGACTTGTGTTCTGCTTGTTTTATTATGGATTCATGAATATTTGATTATCAATTTTAAGTTATTCTAGTCATTTTCTTGTTTCGGATAAATTGCTTCCTAAGAAATGCAGAAACATATTATACTTGGGCTTTTTTTTTTCAATACGATGATGATTCTCCTCACTGTGTATGCATTTTTATGGGGCTGGCTTTATCTGGCATTGAGTAGGGTGGTAGACTCTTCCGTGGGAATTCCACAAATAAGAGAGCACTTGGTACAATCTTGAAATAATATTTCATCATCTAACTTGTAAATAATTTAATTTGGCATCAGTGTATGCAGTTTTTTGTAATAAAAACTATAGTGAGCCAATGGATGACCCTATAATACTCGGATATTTGAGTTGGCAATTGTATATATAATTAAGCTAGCATTGTTTCCACCTCTTGTTGCTACCAGCAAAAGCATGATTTTGGACATAAGTCCTAAAGAAATGTGATTTAATAAGAGCTAATGAAGCAATGTTGGTGTTCTCATTTGTATCTTTTTGTTGTATTCTTCATCTTGCAATATAGCCACGAACTTAAGGGCTCACATCCTTATCAACTTTGATCATTATGAAGAAGATGATGTAGTAGATGATAATCATGCTGAATAAAACACTTAGATCGACACATCAATCTGAAAAACATTTCTAAGATATATTCTCCTACATATGAATCCCTCTGGCCCTTCTATCATGGCTGCCTGGGTTCAAAACATGCAATTGAGGATTCGTTTAAATCAAACCTTTGGTAGGGGCCTACATATATCTCCAAATGTGGCGGAAAAAATAAACCTAAGGTTGAATTGTGGGATTAGGTAACATAACATCTATTATTTCACTTTGATCATATTCATGTCTATAACACTCAGTTACCTCTAGTGAATGCTTCCATGTTTTTTAGTTGTTCAGTTCAGGCAGTGTAATTTTGTGTACATGTTTGTGGTTGATTCTGCTTTAGTTGACTCTAAGGAAAACATGATGCTTTAGTCTTTAGGGACTTTGTTATCTTGTGGGTTAGTGAATGGTGGTATAATCCTCTCTCTCTCTCTCTCTCTCTCTACACCAAATGGTCTATAGGAGTTTTATTTTGTAATAGCATAGACCTAACATGCTGGATTTAATGGCTGATGAAATCCAAAACGAATAGTAATAAATCTTTTTTTTTTTCTTTAAACTGAATTTGGTTTATTATTTATCTTTTCCTAAATTAGATGAACAAAGTGAACAATTTTTATTGATCAAGCCCTTGAAATAATATGATCTACCAGAACTAAATTTATAAATGTAAATTTGCAGCAAGATCATCAATCATATATCTTAGGATGTTTTATTTGTTTCTTGTTTTGTGTGGAAAATTAACATTTGTCATTTCAATTATTTGTCTAGGCTATGCAGGATGGATTTTAAAAAAACAAAAAAAGAAATTGCAGGTCACACAAAAACATGTTCTAAAGTGCTTGCTCCATTTTTGCCAAATATTAGTCAAACCAGATTCTTGCAAAGTAAACCTATCAAAGGAGAGCATCAAAGAATTGAATTTTTCTAATTGAAGTTACCCATTCATATGATATTCTAAAACCTTTTGCTGCTGAATGGTTTGGCTCCCAGGTACTCTAAATGAACATTAAATATATTATGTTTGTTGTTATACTTTAGAATGTCATAATAATGTAAATTTATAAATCTTGTCATTATTATTATTATTATTATTGAGAATGATAATAATCTTACTACTACCACTACTATCATCAATAAAGTTGTTCTAAACAAATAGGTGAGGACTTTTCAGACACTTACTGATGTTTGTCGTCAACGTTATATTTATTGTCTTATAGTAAAATTATCTGTGAAGCACTTTTAATGGGAACTCTAATTTCAATATGAA
This sequence comes from Jacaranda mimosifolia, assembly GCA_018894105.1. NCBI lineage: Eukaryota > Viridiplantae > Streptophyta > Magnoliopsida > Lamiales > Bignoniaceae > Jacaranda > Jacaranda mimosifolia. The sequence goes on from CM032123.1 coordinate 33,409,512, forward strand.
TTGGAGTGGATTCGAGCAAAGTAAAGCTTCGAAGTTGAAAAACTTTGAGATTTTAAGTTTTTCAAAAAATCGATATTGTGAGTTTTATTTATGATACCATTGGAGGTGCCTTGCTATGATAGGCTATTTTGATTTTTGCAAGACAAGCGGAAAAGTGTATCTTGCTCCATTTCTATATGGCATGCACTGTGCATCTTTTGGCTGCCATTTAATCAAAATTGATAAAATAAAAGAGGTCAGTTTGATGCTCAACCTTATTGTTATTTTATTATTACTTTGTACCACTTCCATTTAAAATTTACTCTTTCATTAAATACCACAACATTCTTGTCTTCTTTAGGTGTTTATGTCATGATCATGACCTTAGAATTATTTAGGGAGCTAGCACTAGACAGTGAACAATTTCTTGACATAGGTTAGCATGGCAGTGAATAACATACAAGTCTCATCCCCATTGGCTCATATCTTTCTTAATGTTCTTCCTGAAAATATATCTTATTTTTATTTCTTCTACTAGTTTGGTAATTAAATAATAACTGAGTAGCAAACCTGTGAATTTAAAGATAAATCTAGAAATATGTGATTATTTTATTTTGTTAATTTATGAAAGACTCTAAATAGACTCAGATATGCTTTACTCATGCTTGCAATTGAAGAATTGGTACAGTGTGCATAGGGTTGGCCTTTCTCTAATTAAGAAAATCTTTTATAATGGTTGGAGATGTTTGAGACTTTTTGATGTGTGAAATAATCTAACTTTAAGGTAAGGTATCTGACTTTCTTATTCTATGTTCAAGTCTCAATCACTCTTCTGGAAACTTATATGCCTGCCTTTGAGATACTTTTAAACTGAAAATTGCTCTATGAAGCCCTGATGTAGTTCCATCTGCCATATGAGTTGTGCTATGAAACGTTTGTTGCTTGACTTTGCATTGAGATGATTGAGTCACTGTTTTGTGCAGGATGTTGTGAAACGGATAATATTATTTTTTTTCAAAGTATTTGGCTTTTAATTTTAATTCTTTTATTCTTTTCTATAGACATTGACATTCATCACGGAATGAAGTTGAGGAAACTTTTTACTATAAGAGATATGGTAACCCAAGACATGGAAGTATTTAGAGACAATAATAGGACAACTATTACAAATGTGTATGGAGTTTCAAACACAAATAGAACTTCAAAAAAATTTGTTTGGTTGTTATTTAATTTCTAAGATAATGTTGTACCAATTTGTTAGTTTACGTTGTTGTAAATGGTTAAATGACTTGTTCTGATAACTTATATGTATACTTTTTAATGTTTAATAAGTTATATTATTTGTAATAATTAGTGAGATCTTTTTACAAGCCAATGCTATTTGGTTGTTTAAAAGTTAAATGAGCAACTTATTAATTTAAAATTTTGAATATTAATTAGTGATTTGTTTGGAAACAAAATTAGAAAAGTAAATAGAGATAAAAGCTAGAGATGGAATTAAAGATGGATTATTATTGAACAAGTCAAAATTAGAGATGGATAATTTTGAAATATTTGCAAATTTAGACGAAATTAAAGATGGAAAAGTTACGGAATTAGAGACAGATGTTGATAATATATTAGAAATTACAGACAAATTCAAAGATAGATTTAATCCGTCTCTAAAATTCAGAGATGGAGATTATTCCGTCTCCTTAAAATTTAAGATGTAAATAATATCCGTCTCTATTTTATTTAAGAGGTGGAAAATAGTGTTTCAGAGACAAAAAAATCTATCTCTGAAACCCTATTTTCTTGTAGTGTTATTCTTATATGTATATATAAATACTCAAGGTTTTAATGAAATTAATCACTTGGATTGTTAGATAATAATTTCTATGTCTTAAGTATTTGAAATAACAAAACCAATTAAATCAAAATTTAAAATGATATGTAGTATTCCAAACTAAATTAATTTTTCATAATACACTTGTTACCAAAAGAACAATCAATAATGATTAAATCTTGAATTTAAGTAATTGAGTTTACAAGTTTGTTGGAGAATCCCGATTACAAGAATTGGTGAGGCCTTTTGTTCTTTTTTAATTTTTGTTTTGTTACCTGTAATTCTTTTTCCTAAAATCATGTATCTATCTTGTGTTCCCTTGAGCACTCGATTATTGATATGTGAGATCTTCTGTTCCTTCTCCATTTTCATTCTAGTACTGATAATATTTTTCATGAAACCATGTGCCTATCTTTTGTATACTTGAACACTTTGATTATTGGTATAGTAAGGTCCTCATTCCTTGTTTACTCCCATTTTGTTAACTAACAATTATTCCTTGAAATCATATATGCTCTTCGAATTTCTTGTAACGCCTCGCTTATTATTATGGTAAGATTCTCTATTTTTGACACCCATAATTGTGAAGATCTCTACTTCTAGTACCTATCATTGTAAGGTCTTTCTCTTTGTACTCTTATTCATCTCTTATCTTTTGACTAATGATAACTATTGTATTCTTGGTAAATTTAAACCTAATTGAAATTCTGAATCTTGGTAAAGCTTATCCTACCTTTCTTTAATCAAGAGATCGTATCATTAATAATATCTATTTCATTTAATTTCTTCTAGTCATAACTATGCTACTCATATAAGTAAGAACCCCTCATGCAGGATATTCTCAGAAACAACAACCCAAAGACTTTGTTAAAAACAACAAGAAGAAGAATTTTTATATTAAAGAGCCCTTTTACACAAAATATTTATACAGTTGAAAAGGTTCTTGTTTTCTAAAATTTTATGGATCTTCTCATCCTACTCATTGAATCGGGAGCTAAATGCCACACTTGCTGACAAGGGGTGTGCGATTGGGGCCACCTCTAGAATCTTGAGGTTGACATTTTCTACTATACTTATTTCATTCTTCACCCCTTTTGAATATCTTATTCGGTCAGAACTGTAAAGTACGTGCCAGGTAGAGCAAAATGCCACACTAGTTGACAAGGGATGTGCAGTGGGAGCCACCTCTTGAATCTATTATCGTTAGCACCTCTGACTTTTAGTACTAGACATCTTTCAGCTGTATTTTATACATCAAATGATAAAATCCTATTTATGAAACAAAGTGTGAGGATTTAAGTGCCACGTGCGTTGACAAGGGGTGTGCGGCAGGGGCCACCTCTAGAATCATGTACACTTGAGTTCCAAAATGAAAAAGGCAATAAGTTTTTATGAGTTCTCCTCATTGGTATGGGACAATGATGGAGTTACATGAAAGGTTGGATATGATTATGATTTCTCTGATCCGGTAAGGTTCTTATAAGTAATTTAATTCAAATACCTCATGATTTATGTGAAACCTTAATATATTTAGAATATAGGTGCATACGACTTGTAAAGTGTTTATTATAAAAATTATTATACGAAACGAGTTATCCTAGCATGTTCATATCCTACTCATTATATATTTCTCACTCTATCATCTTCCATTGCAGAATAAGCTCTATATAGGTAACTCCCTCCAACTTTCCTCACTGAGTCATTCGGACTCACCCTCATACTTCTCTTTATACAGATGAAGCTGAAATGGTCGAACTAAAAGAGGGAAGTTGGGAATAAATAAAGAAGAAATTGCCTATAGTTTGAATCCAAATGTACCCAGAGCGATAAGTTTATGTATATACATAATAAGACTTATAACCATGGCGACATTAGTGTTATACCTCGGTACTAATATATATACTCATCAATAACTATAGACAAATTTAGACTAATGTACAAAGAATAATATATAAGTTGTCTCTTTTAATATGATTTGTCATTTTATTTTGTTGATCTGCACTTGGCATTGGCTCTTGAAGGGAAAATCTCCTGAAAAAGGTTAGTTTAGCTGTGTGGTGGCTTCGGGGCTTCCGCAGTGCCACAGTTTTCTCAAATTTGTGAAGTAATTGTTTGAGTTTTAGGTGTTTTCGGTTGGTCTATACATGATTTGTGTTTTTGAAGTTTTTTTATTTGTTTATTTGGTTCTTGTCTTGCTTGCATATTTTATTTTATATGTCTTGTCATAGTGGAGCTAATAATTTCATATCAAAATATGCTTAAGCGAAAAAAATGAAAATTTTAGTTGCATTTGTTGAGCTTAATTGTGTGTATGAAGATATTAGTTTTTAGTTGCTTATTCCAAAATTATTATTTGACCTTATATGTTTGTCGTTGGCCTTTCATGATATCATTAGTATTTGTAATATTATTGCTATAGTGTTATTCTTATAGTTTCTAATTATTAGTGTTAACTTATCTATACTCAAAAAATGTGAAGTTACTAGATGTCTTTGAAGATATGTTTAATAACATTATGTATAAATCATAAAATGAAGATATGACAAAGTTTTTTAGCTTAAAAATGTTTACTTGCTGCTTGACCTTTTTTTGTTTTATTTGGTTTATAGTTGAGCTATGTATAATCTGTTTTTCAAATTTTGATTAGCTTTCTATCTTCTTCTTCTCTCTCTTTTTTTTTTTAATTTAGTATAGATTCTTAATCTATTTTTGTGGTATTTTCTCTAGATTATTATTTTGCTGGGCTTTTGCTGTTCAATTTTTTTTCAAAGGTTGGGTTATCTTCTTTTTTCTTCTTTTTTGTATAAAGGCAAGTTGGTCATTGGATGTCCTTTATAAGATTGAAGAAGGTGAGTTATTCAGTTAATGGTTTTAGTATAAAAATTTTATGTTGTTTCTTAATTAATATAGTTTATATTGCTGAATTATATTAGTTGACAAGTGACATGGTTGTTGAAGAGAGCAAATAATGCTGTTATTTTGGATAATTGGAAGTTGAATTTGGTTATTTGTTTTATTTAGTATGTTGTTGCTTTTTGTTTTCTCTGGAAAGTACTAATGAGATGTTTGTGTTTATGTAATTGTATTGATAGTTATTTGACTTTTGTGTTATTGTTTTAGTTATTGACTTTGGAAATAGTGTATAAATATGCATTTTGTACTCATACCTGTTAAGTATATAATCTTTTTTTCTGATTTTTTTCAGCTTCTGTATAAATATTTTTTTCGCATTATTCTTTATTTAATCATCCTATTCCATTAGGTATTGCTATTTGGCTGTTGGTTTTTCATATTGAACTTGAATCGAATTGGAGGTTAGTATGTGTATTTTTGTTATACTTTATGAAGTTTATTATTAGTTAAAATAATGTAATTCTTGATTTTGGGTTGTGAGTTGCTACTTAATTAATTTTAGTGATATTGGTTGGATTACATTAGTACTTTTTGTAGTCTAATTGTATCTTTGGTGTGTAAGTTAGTGGTTGAGAAATATGTATATATTGGAAAAAGTGTTGGGTATTTGGCAAGGTTATTTTAAAATTTATGTAATCATATCTATTTTAGTCTGATTTTGTTCAAAGGGATGTAGATAATTATCCTGACTGATTGGAGTTGCTTGACTTGCATCAAATACATTTTTATTGCAAATAAATAAGAATTTAGTTTTAATGTTAGGATATCTTGTTGTGATAATATATTTATGTTTAAGATACTTGGAAGAAGTAGATAAAATATACTTTTATTTTAAAAGATGTTTGTGTGAAAAAATGAGTATTGACAATTTGTAATTTTCTAAAACTTTTGTTGATTTTATACTTTGTAAACAGCTAGTTTTTCCCTCTTTATTATAGGGCAGGTTTTATTTATTGTTTGTTTTGGTGAAAAAAAATTTGGTTGATTATTTATTTTGCTTATTGCTTTATTTTAGGTGTTAAGAATTTGAGTGGAATATAATCGTATGTGTTTGTTTTCTAGAAAATTTTTAAAATTTAATTATATTCTTTAACTTCTATTTATTGTTAAGTTGATTTATTGCATATGCTATTTTTTAGTCTGCTTGTCTATGTTCAAATAAATAAATGTTTGTATTTTTTTTTTATTTTTTCTGTGAATATTTTAGCTTTTTATTTATATAAACAATCTTCTTTTGTGTATTAGGGTGTTAAATTGGGGATTTTAAAAATATGTTTTGATTTTTTTTATTTAAAATGCTATTTTTTTTGTTTGTTTAAAGTTGTTGTTGTATTTGGAGTTGCAAAGGACCTTTTTAGTATTCACTTTGGCTGTCAAGAAAGTAAGTGTTTTTTTGGGATTCTTTTGCATTATTTAATTGACTGTCTAGTTTATTTTAGTTTTTGTTACGATTTTCTGTATTTGTGGTATGCAATTGAGTTTATTTAACTTTACTATTATTCCTTTTTGTTATGGATTTTGCATTACATATGTTTTTGTCTAAAATATTTTTGCTACTTATTAATGTTTTATTTATGGGGTTTTTGTAATGTTTTTTCATTTTATGTGTGAAAGTAGTTTTATGTGATTCAATGTGTTCTAATATTTAGTATGCTAAATAGTTATTTGTTTTATGCTAGATCTACTTCATTGAGTTTGAATATTGTAATTGCTTTCTAAGAATCAAACTATATTATTTTATCCTTCTTATGCTTATTTGGCTTTTAAATTTATGTTCTTCATTTAAGTGGTTATCTTATTATGTTTTATATAATTGAATATAAAATGTGATAATCACTAAATGGATGAAAGTGAAGAGAGGAAAAGGAAACATAGAGAAAAAGCAAAGGAAGCTTATCAAAACGTGCTTCCTAAAAAGAAAGCAAGGTTACTTGAACCATCAACTGAATAACGAACGTATTAATCCACTCTTTATTATATCGACAAATATATTTCCTTTTTTTCAAATGTACTCAAAACAAAAGTGAAATTTTAGGTGCCTACTTAAGTGAAAAAATAGTTCCTAGATGAACCATCAGGTGAATTAGAAATCAATTATTGTTCAAAAAAGGAGACTATATCTGTGGACACTTGATGATAAAGTTTGGCAATCAAAGCTTGATTACATTTTTGATGAAGTTCACAAGAAAACAACAAAGAGAGTGCTATGGGCAGAAATTGGTTTCTGAACATTCACTATTCATTTGTTCGGTCCGAGTGGAATGGAAATGAAGCATATCTTTTTTGTTGCTGTTCCTTGGAACATGTCACAAGACTTAGATTCGCAATTTTGTCCTTCTTTGTTAGGCTGTTGCAATTATTCTACTTTATTTTGGAAAATGGGATTTTATGTGACGATTTCTAAAATTTTCAGTAGTTAGGAAAACATATTTTGGTTATGTGTATTTTGAAGCTTTTGATAATAGTCTATGGATAGAAGATGTTTTGGGTTGCCACAAATATAATTTGCATGTTCTGTTATTTACCAATATATATCTACAGGAGTTGAAATTTCTAAAGCTGCATTCCTTGTTTTCTGTACTCATTTATTTGTGTTTTGTAGCCCTTTTCTTTTAACCGATTTCTTTCATGTTGGAAGTTTTGCAAAAATTACTTTTTTAAAAAGTAACTTATGTGATTCATTGATATTTAGGAATCAAAGTTTGGAGCATATATTTTATGCTGCTATTGTATAAAAAAATAGGGTTAATTACCCAAATATCTGAGATTTGACCTATTTACCCAAAAACCCAAAGATTTGATGAAATTACCAATATCCCCCTAAAGTTTTGCTTTGTGTTACATTTTTAAAAGTTCATTAGCCTCTGTCTAAAAAATGTTGATGTCATAGAAAAATTTACATGAAAATCCATAAATACCCTTAAGGTAATGTGACGGTTATTTTTGAGATAAAAATACCCTTGGATTTATTTGTAATATTTCTAAGACTATAAAGTTTTATTTGTTGATTTTTTGTAAGCCATTGCAATTGGCAGTTTGATAAAATTTCTAATAATTTTGATTTTTTTAATGTTTGATTTTACATTTTAAAATATAATTTTTTATCCCCTTAAGTTGCACTATACAACATTACTTTTACCCCCCTAACAAACTAAAAAGCTTATATATGTTGAATAACCCAATCCGTTTATAAATAAAAATTAAGGAACATTGCAAACAACCCCCTGAACTTTGAATAAAACTACATAACATGTTAGAAAGAAATACTAAAATTTCTGCACCAACTATAAATGCTACAAGTGCTTTACATTTCAATCCTTCAAATATTCAAAGTTTGATAGATTCATCATCCAAATACTTTATATTCAGAAAATTATCCACCAAGACAACGAAAACAACCATTCTAGGCAACCAATGCAGCCACAAAACAACAAACCCTAACATAGAGTTCTTCAGAAATTCATATTAACAAAAGAAACACAAGGACGGATTTAAGCAGTATCCCCAGACTATCCTCCGCCCCCCATGTGCACATGTTCCTCAGCGAATGTAGAGCTAGTTTTAGCCTTCTTTTTCTTCTTCATTTCTCTTAGAATTTTGGCCAAATGAGTGTTAGCATCAAACTGGACAGATTTGTCACTTTTTCTCCGCAAAAAGAAAAGAAAACATTAATCAACAAGTTTTAAAAATTCAATTATGCCTCAGTATCATCAATTAGAGACTTCAAACCTTCTTTCTATTATCAGAGATGGACTGAGATGCCTATTTGCAGGTCCTTTTATTGTGCCCAATTGACTGGCAGGTGCTGCATCGAAGAACACATGACCTCTTACTTTCTATGACATTTGGTGCCTCACCTAGCTCTCTTCTTCTACTCTTTTTGGGCTTACCTAGCAACCTCTTCATCTTAGGAGGAAGAACTTTTTGTCATTGTGGATTCAAGTCTAAAGGCCAAAAGGCAATGTCCGAAATTGGATGCATCACCTTCGAGTAGGCCTCCAAGTAAATAGTCCTACAGAACCTAATATTTGCATAAAACTCTGCTGACTCTCTCCTGTGGGATATGACTAATATAGCATGCTTGCATGGAATGCCAGAAATATCCCATTCTCTGCAATCACAGGTCATATCATCAAGGTTGACAATGTAATGCATCCCTTTTATCTAACATTTGGAACTTATATGCGCTACTAACTGTTAGCTGATATGATACAACTTCCTCCTTTAAACTATTGATCTGTGAGACCACATTCTCATAGATACAGTTAGTCCACCTTTGCCCTCTCTCAAACCTCAACCTCATCCTAGTCATTAACCTTGGTCGAAGAGCATCAAGGAGGGTTAAAATTTATTTTGACCTCAACTCACCTATCTGATGGTTGAAAGATTCATAAATGTTATTTTTGACATGGTTATTTTTCAGCATCGAATCAAAAGCATGCCTTGCCCACAACTGAATAAGAATTCCCATAAACCAATAATATGCAACTTGTTTATGCTCCTTGATCTTATACATTGCTCAATTGAAACCTTGGGCATTGTAAGAACGTGTAGCCATCCAGAAATACTTTTTCAAAAACATACCTGGAAATTATTGTCTAAATTTGGCATAAATATGCCTGCAACACTTCCTATTTATTACATTGGGAGCAAGTGCAGTGATAGCTTCAATTAGGCCATACTAATAGAAATCAGGTAGTCACCAATAATATCATATAAAGTCTTTAACTTTATAAGACATAACAAAAAAAACCCTTAAGGTAATGTTAGTATTACATTTACCCCTTTAAGGTAATGTTAATATTAGGGACAACAATAGGGCAGGTCAAAAACTGAACCCGAACTCAACTCATCCCAAATGGGATGAATTTGGGATGGTTTAACCGTGTATGGGTTGGGGTATGGGGCATGATTTTCATAGCTCGAAGTATTTGGGGGCTGGGTATGGGGTTTATTTAAACAGTCCTATATCTCGAGCCCAAATATGTCCCATATAAATTATACATATAATAATAAATATATTATATATAATTTATTTTATATTTTTCAGATTGAGAATAATATCCAATAATTTAAGGTTGTTACTTTCATTCTACTCTTATCTCCTATTTTGCTTCTACAATCTTATCTTGTTTGCATTGATTTTTTTTATTTTTGTACTTGAAAATTTGAATTTTAACTGATGTCAAGTGGTTTTGATTTGATACTTTCATTGACTGATTCTGATTTTTTTAATTTTTGTCGAGTTGGTGGGTTTAAACCGCCAACCCAACAAGACGGGATGGGATGGGGTGGGGTGGGGTTTTTTTGGGGTAGGGCGGGGTGGGTTGTAAGGCAGAATAAGGTTTGGGGTATGGGGTATGGGGTATGGGGTATGGGTTGAGACAAACCCGCCCCATTGTCATCCCTAGTTAATATTACATTTACAACCCTCCCCATTCTATTTGACAAGCCTAACAAAGATTCAATCAAATTTGCATACAGAAGATATCACCTGGGAAAATCTACAATTTTGTAGATACATATCAAGGTAAATCGTTAACTATAACAAACATAAAATGGACATCCTTCAAATAGTTATAATCTTACCTTTACCCCCTCATCATGTTTTAAGACGTAACAAACAAATAGTTTAAAATGCAATCATACTACATACTTTGAAAAATCTATTTATGATATTACATTTATCTTCTTAAAGTTTACAAACCTAACAAAAAAAGTATTTAAGTCAATCAAAGATAACTAATAAAACCATTTGAGTTGCAGAAAGACAACAAAATATTGGAATACCTTCTGTCTATCAGTCATGAAGGTCCAGGGCTTGACAGTATCGAATCCCCCAAGCTTATCCCTTAAGCGCTTCAAGAAAAATCCCCAACTCTCCTTGCATTTAGTTTCAACTACCGCAAATGCAACTGAAAACAGCCCATTGTTTCCATCAAGACCCACTGCTGCCAGTAGATTCATGTGGTCCATATGGCCCATTCAGGTGACATCTATCAAATCCTAGAAAGGGCTCATAGCCATTGAGAAAACCATCTCTCAAGGCTTTCAATCCCATGAAGTATCTCTTAAAAGTAGGTTTATGTGGTATTAAACTACTTTCAGCACCATATTCAGACTCCACTTCTCCTTCGAATTGCATGCTAAATGTGGAACCAAGGTTCTTCCTCATCACCATAACACCATATGAAGCCAGTTGAGCATAAAACTTACTGTGGTTGCCCTCAACATCACTAAGTACCTCTCTCTTGGCTTTGTAAAGCTGCATATAAGCAAGAGCAACCCCATATGTTTTCAGCTCTGTCTTGATTTCTCTAGGCCTTGTGGTGGGATTATCTCTTAGCACTTCTTTCAACTACCCAACCATCCACTTAGCAGAAGCTTCTTTAGTGCGATCAACTCTAATACTTGTGTGATCTAACACTTTTATTTTGATAGAAAATGTAACACCATTTGGCATGGTGGAGGCATGAATCCTCTAAAGGCAACCATCAGCAACACACTTGGCAGTCACTCTATTTCTATCATTCTTGATCCTAATGATCTCAAATCCAGCTCTTATGACATACTCTTATAATGCATCTCTGAAGGCATACACATTAGAGAGCACCATTCCCTTAAGAAAATTGATTTCTGATGATGAGTCTTCTGGAATGATGAATTCCTCTCTGTCTACTATAGCACCTCCCAAAGGATCATTTGAAATCTCCTCATTTGATGACTTCTGAACTTCACAATGGTCATTTCACTGGTAGTCAAACAACTTAGAGCCTAAAGCATCAAACAACAAACTCCTAATCAGATTCACTTGTCTCTTCTATATCTGAGTTTGATTCACTTTTCTCTTCCTCACTTTCCTCACTTGATTCTGAGGAATTTGTCTCTAACTCATTTTTCTCTTGCTGACCTTTATATGACTCACCACCATCATTGGGATCATCAATTGCATTATTTTCATCTTCATTCAAAGCCTAATCCCGAGAAAAGATATCAGCAGCAGCCTCATTCAAGAAATCTTTAGCAATCTAAAGCACATTACAACTAAAAGATAAACAATACTTCAAATTATATATGAAGGACCTAAGTATGTAACACAACTAAAATAAACTCCTCAAAGCTTACATAAACTTACAATAAACCCCCTGATCTTTATGTTACCATTACAGATTTATCATTGAATTTCCTCAAACATTACAAATGCACCCTCATATTACAACTGCATCCTCATATTACATATTTAATATTGCCCAAATTACTGAGTACCCCCTATGTATTTTACATATTACAATCAATCCTTGATATTACAAAATAACATTTAAAAGGGAAATTAACATAACTTCTCTACATTTGACTCAACTTCAGCATTCTCCGTTTCATTTTCATTCACATTATCCGTCTCATCAACAATGTCCTTCATTATCTCCTAAATAATCTAGAATAGATAGGGAAATGTTACTAAGTATATGCTACAAAACATACGTAGAAAAAAGAGTGTTGAAATTTACCTTTGCAGTGGCATGAACATCAGGATTATCATCACGAGTTTGATAACTAGCATCAAAATCAGATGCCTGGTTTGTAGTCTCATCAACTTGTGAAGCCTCACCAACAAGCTCCAACACATCTTCTGGAGATGCAGAACCCTCAACAACAAGGTCCACCACATCTTGTGGAGCTTCTAAACTCTCAGCAACAAGTTTTGGTGCTTTTGAACTCTTATTAATAAGCTCCACCACAGTTTGTGGAGCTTGTGAATCCTTATTTATAGGTTCAACACTACATTCAAAGCCCTCAACAACATGCTCTTCAACAACTTCAACAATGTTACCCTCACCAACAGGATCTCTAGCACACTTATCATCAACAACCTAATACAAAGCAACATATGCAATATACCTATAAATAAGGTCACATACTTCAAATAAAACTTCAGCATGCAACATTAACTTGTATATATATATTACATAAACCCCCCTCATATTTCAAATAAATGACTAATACAACCCCGACATTTATTTGTAATTTAAGAAATATCTAGAAAACTTAAACTTTCATTTTCTTTAGTCTCAGCCTTTTTACTAGTTGCATCAACTTCTTCCCCTACTGTCTGACTAAAATCTTCTCCACCATCAGTTTTATCAATGTTGCACCCTTTATCAACATGAGCAGCCTCCAGCAACTTCTCAAATGAACAATTAATAGCCAGAGGAGGTGTCTCTTCTATTTGTATGAATAAATCTATATGTTTCATACCTTGATTGAACTTAAACATATTATGTAAAGTCCTATCATCACATACAATCAGTCTTTCCCTAATACCAATATGCACCAAATCACACCTAAACATAAAAACCAAATTTCTAGAAGAAGCTACATTCCTTAGCGTACCCTATGTATCACCAATCAGTTTTTCGTAAGTGTACGCTTCAGGATCTGTATTTTCAATCTTGTAAGTAGAGTCAAGCACATGCACAACAAGGTCAAAAGTTTCAGAACCCATATCTGTAACCAAAAAATTGAAAAACACAAATTACTATAATCCGTAAAATATTACATTTACCTCGTTCTAGTTTTATGATATTTGCTATTATAATGACATCTGATTTTTCATAACAAACAGAACAGTCTAACATTCTGTTACAGTCAAAATCAGTCCAGTAACATTAGTTTTATCACACCATTCATCATAAAACAGAAATCTGTCAATATGTTCGAACTAAATCATGTTTAAAATACTAATTCAAGTTCATTTTTGGTGGGGACAAAAAAAAAAAAGAAAACCCACAAAAAAATAGAAAAAACATCCATACATTATGATAAAAAAAAAAGAAAAAAAAATGGCATTTTTCAACATATATCTAAGAAATATATAACCTAATAACAAGATCTAACAAAAATAACAGATTTTAGGAAAAAAAATCATGCTTTTATCAAAGTTGTAAACCCTAGTATTTTTGAAACTTTTCACTTGAAAGTGAACTCCAATGGCTGCCAATCGACATCCAAAACGGAGAGGAGAATCCTAGGTTTGAGAAAAAGATGGGTTTGGGGAATGTAGGCCAACGATTTTGTGGAATTTTGAGAATTTTTCTTTCTTTTCAATGAAAATGAGAATCGTCTTCCTCTCTTATTTATCACCAATACAAGGACCTTTCGGTCATTTTCACAGGTGATGGTCATTTTAGTCTTTGGCCAATTTTTTTTTTCTTCTGGCAAGGGTAAAATAGACATTTCACTAAAACTGTCAAACTTAACGGCCATCCGTCAACTCTAGGGGGATTTTTGTAATTTCCTGAAACCTTTGGACCTGGTTGTAAATAAGCGAAGCCTCATGGGGGCTTGGGTAATTAACCCAGAAAAATATGACAAGTAGAATATAATTTTGGATTATATATATATATATATTGTAAAAAATATACATTTAATCATTTCAATGGGTACAGTACCATGCTACCGCGCTCCACACTAGTGTATGTGTGTATTAAATTAAAATAGGAGATAAAATAAAAATTGAAATAGGTTGAAAATGTATTTTGACAATATAGTTGGCGACAACCTCGTCTTGTTTCTATTTTGGGGATTAAGCAAACTCCAATATGATCATGTGCAAGGCAGGTATGCTTGCTTGCCTTAATAATTATTGGTCACTGAAGAGTAATTGATTTATGGTACTATGAACTAGCATTTTATGCAAGGAAAAACTAATGCATTTTAATTAGCTAATGTAGAAATAATTAATTTTAAAACGATCCATATTTTGTATTTAAATATTTAAATTTAAAGTAAGTTATTAACTAATTTAATTATCTATATACAGTCTTGGACTCTTTAGATAGAAAGATAATCATAATATTTCTACAAAAATCCACTCTTTTATTATTTGTCTAGCTACAAAAAAAACTAAACATATGCTACAGAAAAAATGCTATAAAATTAATTTTGTAGTTATAGCTGCAAATTATAACTATGAATTTTCATAGCAAATATAATTTTTTTTTAATTATAATCAACAAAAATTATAAATGACCAATCCATAGCATTATACGTTCAAAGTATTATAGATTATTTATGCATTATCCGTAGAAAAATTAATATATTTATAAAAAAAATGATCATTAGCTACGAATTAATTGTAGCAAGGGTTAGCTATAAGAGCATCAGCTTCGAACTACAGTAGGACAATTTTGTAGTAAAAGCTATTAGTTTTTAGCATTAGCTACAGATTCATTGTAACTAATGCCCTAATTTTTTTAATATCTATATATGATTAATCATCCCAACATATTAGCTATCAATTTGTAGTGTAGTGCAATAAATTTACTCGACATTATCCATAGGAAATTAATATATACATATATATCATTTTTGAATTAGTTGTATCAAAGTTTAGTTACAAGAGTATCTATTTTGAATTTAATTAAGTTAAATTCGTAGGTAAATTAAGCTACGAATTTTTAACATCCTATTTTTTTATAAAGCAACAACCATATAACAACAAGATAATAAAACCACAATAAAGTGACACACAAGTGAAATTAAAAAAGTATATAATATTTATTAAAAACAATTAATAAATTGAAAAAAATTTAAAAATTAGTTCCACATAAATAATCAATCATACTTCTATCCCTCAAAAAAAGACTAATACAATAATTACTATAATCTTAAACTGTATACATTACTACAAATTTCAACCTCAATTTGCCAATATAAAGAGAATCAAGAGAAAACAAAATACTCACATACCAAGCATATGCTCAAAAAAAAAAAAAAAAAAAAAAAAAGAAAGAAGAAGAAGAAAGAAGAAAGAAAATCAAAAAGGAAAAAATGATACTCCAACCTTCAAAAACTCTACTGCTTCTCATCTTTCTGATGAATACATTGACTACTTTAGTTTTCTCAATATCCATGTATGACACCACGATTATCCTCAACACTTTATTGAATCAAATACTCACCGCTATGTAACACCCCACACGGGATAGCCCACAAGCCGGGATGCCACCCAAGTAATTTTTTAACATGCATACATCATATCCGATAGGCCCATAAAATTTTACATAATTTCTAATAATCTACAATGATCATGAATTCACAACATGCTTCAAACTTAATACAAGAATATTAGAGTGCCATAATTCATGCTAATAACCTAACAATTATTAGATCTAAAACATCGTCACAAGTACACAATTCATACCTGCCGTAAGTCTTAAGTTCATCATGACATATTACAACATCTCTAAAACCAAATATAACCAACGGTGAATTCATATATATACATACATACATCCAAACACTAATACAAACTACTCCTGTTAGACTTGCCATCAGTCATCGTCCTCTATTTCATACCTATTTGGAGAGGAAATAAATAATACATGAGGGTGAGTCATAAGGACTTAGTGGGGGATAATGTAAAGCAATACACAAGTCTGTTGAAGAATCAGTAATTCAACAAAGTATTTACTGACATGGTGATACAAGAAAATACGGATTTGCCAGAATTAAGAAAATAACGGGTTTGAGTTACTAGCAAATGCTAGGTTGAGAGCTGTAACCATTGGCTCAGAGGTTTGGGATCGTCTCGACTGGTGCTGTTTGGGAGGTATAGAGTGTCTCAACTGATTACAGTTTGAGAGGAAATACAGACGGTTCATTTGGCCCAGGAGATCAGCCCGATCTAGACTGGAAAGTCGCTCCAGCTTTATTACTCCTTGAGCATAGTATAAATAAGAGTGGCAAATCTAATCCACATATGCAATTCAAGTAAAACAAGCATATTAAAATACCCTTATGCCTCCGTAATAATAAAATCTTTCAAGCATAACAATATGATAATACACTGGCTAGAGCATGACAGCTCGGCAATAACTATAGCTCAATCATAACATTTTGGCAATAATGATGGCTCAAGCATGACAGCTTGGCAAGGCACTCGGCCCATCACTTCTCCTGTACAATTATTTTTCAATACATTCAACAATCAATTGCCAAACAAAGCAAAACAACAAACACTCAATCGGTCTCAATATGCCAACAAGGCAATCAATGATATATTGAACGAATAATGGAAGCCAACACGATCAACCAGCATTATACAATACAGATTCAATGTGGATGATAACAACTGAAATAATAAAATTTCATGGCGCCAGAACGAGGACAATCAATTTGTTATCAAAAATGATATAAGAGAACAAACTCGCACAAGGGTGCACGGTTCAATAACGGGTACAATTCGCAAGTTCAATTAATTCACAGGATTCAATCAAATGAATACCAAATTGGTGGAACCTTACGGGGTCCAGAATCAACAATTACAATAATGATAAGCAAGCAAGATTGACATCATATCGGTGGAACCTCACAGGATCCAACAATTAACAAAATGATGGGGTTCAAACATATTGAAATCGCTTTACTCAAACAAGTACCAGGTCGGTGGATCCTCACCTCAATAACCTTAGCAATGCAAATTAAAGCCTACGGATCAGCAAGGTCCAACTCCTCGTCACCTAACCAACAAATAGGTTCACCGTCAATACCTCATTCAATCTCATAATTACAATTATACGATTAATAATCTAATATCAATAGTTACTCGTCTAGCACGGTAATTTTAGGGTTTTAGTTCGGTATTATCGTTACAAAATGTGCTAATCTCGCTGTTATTATGAAAACATTTTTGAATATCATTCATACTGGTTAAAGATAATATAGTCGTATCCCTAAATTACATAATTAACCTTATAATCATTGCACAATATAGACTATAATAGCCCAATTATCGTTAATAATTCAAGTTTGTCGCTTAGGTCGTGGTTACATAAAATTAGGGTTTTGATCACCCAATTAACTTAACTAACCATGGCTTACATGAAATAATACAAAATTCGGGTTTACTAAGCTTAAGTAACGTGCATGCATGTTTCATTCTCATGCATGGTTGTATTTTTCAGTCGATCTACTCATTCTTTCTGATTTTACAAGGTTGTAAGGATTGGTACATGAATACATAAACATACAATAACAAATTAACCTAATTTCGGTCATTTACCCAAATCCTTCATACTGATAAGGAATTTTTAGGATTAGCTTATGTGCATGCAATGCTTGCGGCGAGATGAGAAAACTATCTCTTCACCACCGCTGGAGATGGTCACCACCACCACCACTGGTAGATGTATCTCAGCTCAACAAACTTAATCCCCAAGTCAATTCCAAGGTTTTCCATCGGGAAGGCTTCGAATTTCAGCTCTAAAGACTCAGCACCACCACCCGATGTCGTGTCATTTTTTTCTCAAATTTCGCCCTCGTCGCTATGCCAAACTTCAATCCAAAGCTATCTTCGTGATCCTTGAACTAAAAGCTACAAAACCCACACCTGGGTCAAGTCAAAAGGTCATCGGAACGTCGTGCCTGTTAAGCTCTGTCGTGGCTGGGTTTTGGACCTCCGCGTCTCTATTATTTGACGGTGCTTTCATGTTGCATGTGGTACCATTCTATTCCTAAGAAGGTGAAGAGTGATTTAGCTGGCTTAGTTTTTCAACTCGGGGCGCCGTTGAAGGTGATCGCCGGATAGAGAGAAAGAATGGTGGTTTCGGTGGAGAAGAAAGGAAGAATGGGGGTTGAAATGAAAATTTCAATATTTATAAAATTGATCTTTTCTTATTTGCAGATTGACCCCAAATCTTTGGCCAGTCCTCAAATGAGTCCAAATAGATTTCAGTTATATACAATTCATCCACCTAACTTAGTAGACCTCCACATTAGCCAACCTAACTTATAAAATTCAAATATTGGCCCTTCAAAATTTTACTTCTGTTTTTGATTGAATCCCAAAATTCGTTTTCTCAATTTCAATTTAGTCCTCAAACTAATTAGTGCACTATTTTGACCCAGTTGACCAAAATTAACTCCATTTCAACCCCCAAAATTTTAAAATTTGATACAATCAAGTCTTCTTTATCTGCGTTTTGACCCGCAAAACTCTTCAAAATAATAAATTAATTAATAAAATACACAAAAATTAATATTAAATAAATTCTACCTATTATACAATTTCTAGGGGTGCTACACGATGATTGTCAATCCAATGGCATAAAAGTTAGGAAACTTGCGATTGCCGCTTCCCTTAGAGACGCTCTCCCCACTCAGATACATGTGAATAAAAAAATTGATTTTTTAATAATTTTCCAATTAATGCTTTTAGTTTAAAATAGTATTTTGTTGCTTATTCTTTTATGTATCTTAATATTATTTACACCCTCTGTAAATTTTGGGAGAATTGCAAATAATCCCTTATAATAATTGAGATGGGCGAAAAAATCCCTGTGATAAAAAAAAAATAAAATCATGGATACTCACCTTTTATTTTTAAAAACCATGCACACACCCCCGCTTATTTTGATGCCCATTTAACTTAATTTCAGTATATAAAGATTAAATTACCCTTAATCATCTCATATTTTCAATTCAATTTAAATAATATTTTATTTTTATTTTTATTTCTTTTCCTTTTTTCTTATTTTTTTTTCTTTTTATTTCTTATTTATTTCTTCTTTCATCTATATTAAGCGGTCCCGCCGCTGCCGCGGCGTCATGCACAGCGCTATTATTCCTGCCCATCACCCTACCTCCATACCAGCAGTATTAATACATGTAATATATAAATATGTTAATATATACCTATATATAACTATAAAAAACTGATTTTTTTTAGATAAATATATAGCGGCCACCATGGGCTGCCGGATGTAGATCTGAAATTGTAGGATGGAGACTGGGGGATTTGGTGGGGAAGATGTTAGGTAGGTTTATATAAGATTTGGTAGGGGCGCGGGGGGTGTTATATATTTATAATATATATATATACATATATATGTTATATAATTTATATATATGTATTAATATATTTATATTACATATGTATATATATTGATGTATTAATATATATATATCTAAGTATATACATATTTTTTTTATAAAAATATTAAATATTATTTAATCTTGACCGTTCATTTCTTCAAAAGAATTCAATAGTTGATGTAATAAGGGTATAATGATCATTTTACCCACACTTGCACAAAAGAGTGCGTGCATTGCACCCATTGCACCCCATGCACTGAAGGTGTTTTTTGCATGGGTTTTAAAACAAAAGGTGTGATGTATCTGTGAATTTTTTTTTATAAGGGTTTTTTTGCCCATCTCAATTATCATAGGGGGTTATTTGTAATCCTCCCTTTAAATTTCATATGGTATTTTAGTCCATAAAATATAAGAATGATTGTATGAGGGGCAAAATATAAAGTCACTTAAAAAATATAATATTGATGCCAAAATAATAAGTGACGATATAAAAATTGTCACTAATGACATCTGTTAAATGATAAATAATTTTTATTTTATCACTAATGATATTTTTTTAAGTGACAATAATTTTTATTCTGTCACAATATGGCTCAATAGTGACAAGACTAATGTCTTAACTTGTCACCATCAATAATTAATAATACTTCTATGGTGACATCCGTGCGGCAATAAAAGTCGTCACTATAACTTGTGACAAAATTTTTGTTGTCATTAAGTTATCATCATATGTGTATCACTAATTATCAACTGTGACAATTTAAACATTATTCTTGTCATTATTTAGTTTGTAAAAATAATTGAAGCAACAAAACAAAATCATTTGCCGCATATAATATGTATATATAATTAGTGACAATATTTACATTTTCACTTGCTATTTTGTTAATAATTTATCATTTTTTAATAGTGAATTTACTTTTTCTTTTTTTCTTTTTTCTTTTTTTTTTGGGGGGGGGGGGGGGGGGGGCGTGGTGGGGAAGTGGGGAAGGTGTGGGAGGGGGGGCTATCATCATTGGTTTTTGTCCAAAATCCCCAATGGCACAGGAAATTTGATAAACGTGGTAAATTTAAAAGAAAGGCTTTTGTAATTATGAAAAAAATGGACAGAAGGAATTAATGATATAATTATTTTGAAAGCATAGGCATAATTATCTAATTACTATAATCAAAATCAGATTACCTGAACTTCGTGGATTATTATAATCTCAACCTGATCAATTTGCTATTATAAAAAGGATCAAGAAATAGTTAGATATCGCAAAAAAAGAAAATGAAATCCCACCCTTCAAGAACCTTGCTACTTGTCATCTTTCTTATGAATGCATTCACCCCTTTTGTTTCCTCAGTAACTTTATTTGACGCCACGATTGTCCTCATCAACGCTTCACCAAATCAAACACTTACTGCTCACTGTCAATCCAACAGCAAAGATGTGGGCACGAATACCATTGCCTCTTCCGGTTGAAGCTCTTTCATAACTCATATTCTTGTAAAACAAAAAACTATTGCTTCGTGTTCAATGACACTGGGAAACAAACATGGGAATTTTGTTTTGCTCGATTGGGATAGAGATCGGAATAGGTGTGCTGATAACGTGTGTTATTGGAAGATAAATGAAGATGGGTTGTTCTTGTTTATTGATAATTATGTCAAGCAATTTGGGTGGCCATAGAGATTAATTGTTGGCCATGTGAAAATTTAAGATTCCTGACATTTGGGATTATTGTAGTACATGTTGATTGTAAGAGAAAAAAAAATCAATAAATGTATAAGATAAAGACTTAAAAAGTCTCTCTCTTTGATTTTATTGATTGATGTGCACTTTTTTTTTTTTTGGTCAACTTATAAGGGTGCTATTTTTTAAATTGATTTTGTTGTTGTGTTGTTCCATCGCTAGCACGGCTATTTTGTGTTCTTTTATACAACGCATTCGTAGTTAAATTCGAGAGGCATCTTAGATGCCTAATTTACTTCAAGGCTATTTAGTAGGTGTAATTCGTGAACAATTTATTTGTAGATCTACTAGGTTATGCAATCTTGGTCCATAGGATCGGAACAAACTCTGTTTTTAAATCTGAAACCAAGTCAGTAGAGATTGCTAGGAGATCTTAGAAAAATCCTCAAATGTCGTATTAAGTCAATACTAATGTCAAATGGTCGGGTGATAAAAAGCAAAGTGCTAATGAGCAATAAATATGTGCGCCTATATACACCAAGTGATCACGAATATTGATATGAATATACTGAGGTGGATTGTTGTGTCACGCTTAACTAGTAATTGAAAAGAAAAAAAAAAAATAAACAAACAAACAAGCAAACACAATAACACATCACATGCTTTCATCGAACGATCTACGCTATTAGTCTTGCGTACTTCTTAACAGGATTAGATCCGATCGACCTGAAGAAAAGGATGGACCTTTGGTTGGTCAAAGCAAAATAGAAGCACACTTGGTTACTAATACAACTTCTTGTTGTCACGATATGCTTGCGACAAACTCGTCTTGTCTCCAATGTGATCATATGCAACGCAGGCATACTTGATTGCCTTAATAATGCTCATTGGTTTGCACTGAAGAATATTTGATTTATTTTACTTTGAACTAGCTTTTTATGCAAGGGGAAAATGCTTTGTAGATAGAATGTAAGAATGATTAATTCTTAAACGAACCAGAGATTTTGTGTTTAAAGATTTAAACTTAAGTTATTAAATCTTAGTTATCTATATACAGTCTCGGACTCTTTTAAATAAAAAAAGATCATATATTTATTCAGAAGTTCCCTTTTTCTTTTTTTTCCCGAATTTAATTTGTCTATAAACAATTTGTCATCCCAACATATTTTGATTTAAGACATGAAAAAATTAATGGGAGCTACAAAATTTATGTAGTTACATTAGAATAACTATTCTTTTTCTATCTTCCAGATGATTAAAACCAGACATATTCTCAACTTCAATATGTTTTTCAACATGATGGTAAAACAATTAAACATAATTTTATTTTTACAGTATAATAAATTAAGAGGGTGTTTGAGTGAGCTTATATGTTCTTCAAAACTTCCTAAAAAATATAAGATGTTTGATAGCTTATAAGATGTCAAAAAGTATTCGATAAATTTTTTTAAGAAAGAGCTTATAAACTTCTAAAATTCAAATATATTAAACCATCGAATCAAAATTTAACAAACTAAAGTCCCACATATATTATTGATAATCCTAAAATTGACATAATAGAAAGTTATGATTTAAAATAAAAATAAAAATAAAAATGAACCTAAAATGATACTGAAAAAATAGATCTCTCATCATCATCATTCCCAAAAATCGCCCGTTTTCCTCTTTTTGAGTTCTCCAAAAAGAATAATAAAATATAGTATGAGCTACACTTCATGCAGTGTATAAATTTCTTGTCCCTCCATCGGATTTGAGCACGTAAATAACATGTGAAAATAAAAATTCTCAAAAAGAGAAATTAAATTTCTTTCAGTTTTACAACTAAAAAGATAATTGGACAAGCAACCAGAAAATCTTGTTATCAGAGTAATTTTTAGAAACATGATATTAGAATAATTCAAGACAAAAAAAAAATGCATTATTTGTCATAATTTTCAATTCCTTAATTAATCATGCTCTTAAACTTTCAAAATTTTAATCAGTTAACTTGGCCAAGATTTTAACTACAACTCCATTAAGTGAATTCAAACACCACTATTATTACCTGTAGGAGAGCCTTAACTACAACATCATTAAATTGATGTAAAACCTATATATAACCCCATAACAAGATTCCAAAACTTTTTCCTATCGACAATGTCTGAATTATTCAGAGCATAGCCTTTTCATTAATTTATTTTAACGAGAAACACAAAAAATATTAAATCACTTACAAGATTTAGAAAATCCAATGTAGACATGCTCAAAATCCTATTTTACAAATGTAAAATCCTTTGAACAAGTTATCTGGTTTGCAAACAAAATATTCTTTGACGAATAAACAAATAGAAGTTAGAAGTCAATTAAAGGGTATGCAAATCCCTTTGTCATACAAAAATCATTCACACGAAAAGAATATTCTTTAAAATGGTTCTCCTTTCCTTTTTTTATTTAAAAAAAAAAAAAAAGAAAGAGAGAAAGAACAAGAATTTACTTGCTCTCAGATTCTAAAGTTCAAGGTATTCTCAGATCCAAATCCATCAACTTAAGCGCTCTCTACCAAATCTACGACAAAATATTAGTATACGCTAGGATCGGATCAATAAGACTAATTTCTTAGTATATTATTGACCTAGAATTTCTAAAGCATAAAAAGGAAAACATGATAATTGCTTACCTCTGCATGTAATTATTTTTATATGTAATAGGAAATCTCATTTTTTTTTAAAATAAAACATTAGGAAAAAGTAGTTTAGCAAATTATTTTTCTTATATAAATGCGAGAATGGTAGTCAATCTAAAAGCCAAAAATAGCCATTAACAGCTTATTTTCTCGTATAGGATGCTATTTTTTATTTTAATGCTTCTAACTTAAAATAGTATTTTGTTTCTTATTCTGTTATGTATATTAGAATTATTTACACTCCCTTTAAATTTCATATGCATTTTAGTCCACAAAATATAAGAATGATTGCATCTTTTGTTCTTTCTTTTTTTCTTTTCCTGCTATTAGTTTTTGCCCAAAATCCCAACGGCAAAGAAAATTTGATAAACGTGGTAAATTTAGAACAAAGGGTTTTGTAATTATTAAAAAAAGGACAGAAGGAATTGATAATATAATTATTTGGAAAAATTGCAATTTTGGTCCTTTAACTATTGCCAACTTTTTAAATGGTCTATTTTCTATTTCAACTTGCGTATTTAGTCTATTATCTTAAATTTGCCATCACATTTAGTCCATTTATTTGCAAATTTAGACCTTCGGGTCGCTTAATTTGAAATCAAGTTCGAAACATATCCAATCACCTTTCATTAGGTCAAAATTTGGGACTTTTTGACCATGTGTATTCATGTGCCACGTCTTTTGCCGCATCAGCTTAAAAATTTAACTAAATCTTAAATTTGAAAATGTGATTTAAGAAATAATTACTGCACTTATATTTTTTAGATTAAAAAAGATAAGAAAAAAAGCTGGCCACATTTTTCACCTATAAATATTTATTTTTATAGTAATTATTTTCAACTTTTCATATATATATATATATATATACTTTCCCAAATTATATTTTAAATAAATATCTTTCTTAATATTTTTACTAACTTTTGTTTCTTTCAGATTAAAAAATAACTACAGCAATTGTTTCCAAAATCACTTCTTAAAATTCCAGATTTAGTTAAATTTTAAGTTGATACAGCAAAGATATGGCACCTGAGTATATGTGTCCAAAAAAATTCCAAATTTTGGTCTAATGAAATGTGATTTGGTATGTTTCGGGCTCGATTTTAAATTAAACAGCTCCGAAGGACTAAATTTGCAAGTAAATGGAATAAATGTGATGACAAATTTAAGATATGGACTAAATACGCAAACTGAAATAGAAAATGGACCATTTAAAAAGTTGACAATAGTTAAAGAACTAAAATTGCATTTTTCCCTAATTATTTTAAAAGCAAAAGGATAATTATCTAATTACTGTAATCAAAGTCAGATTACCCAAACTTCGTGGATTACTACAATCTCAACCTGATCACTTTGCCATTATAAAAAGGATCAAAGAACAACTTGATATCACAAATACCAAGAAAATTCAACATAAGCCAAAAAGAAAAAGAAAAAGAAAAAAAAATAGAAAATGATATCCCGCCTTGCAAAAGCCTTGCTACTTCTCATCTTTCAGATGAATGCGTTCACCCCTTTTGTTTTCTCAGTATCCTTATTTGACGCCACGATTGTCCTCATCAACGCTTCAACAAAACAAACACTTACTGCTCACTGCCAATCCGACGGTGAAAATGTTGGCACGTATACTATTGCCCCTTCCCGTAGAGACTCTTTCATATCTCATGTACTTGTAAAACGAAAAACTATTGCTTCATGTTCGATGACATTGGGAAATAAGCGTGGGAACTTTGTTGTGTTTGATTGGGATAGAGATCGGCTTAGATGTGCGGATAAGGTGTGTGATTGGAAGATAAATGAAGATGGGTTGTTCTTGTTGATGAATAATAATGTATTTCTCAAGCAATTTGGGTGGCCATAGAGATTGTTGGCCTTTGGGATATTTGTGGTACATGTTGATTGTAAAACTGAAAAAATCAATAAATGCATGATATAAAACGTATTATTACGAAAAAGCATAAAATAGAAATATATAAAAAGAAAAATTCAAGACATAAATTTACGTGGTTCCTAATTGGAGTTACAGCTACGCACAAGAATAGAGGAATTTCACTAGATTGTTAAAGGTGCTAAAAAGGTTTACAAAAGATCTTCCAAAAAGCCAAAGAAGAAGAACAAAAGTTCTCTCTAAAAATTATGTTTCTGAAACCCTTCACAAAAACATAACATAAAGAAGTTCCTAAAACAAAAGCCTTGTCAAGCTTGGGCTCAAACAAATTTCAATTGGGGTTTAAACTTGTACTGGAGCTCTCTTGTTTTTGAGTCAGGGAACAAAACATTCAATCTAATTTCGTCAATCCTACAAGGTTATATGTGTTGAAACCCAGGAGGATCTATTGCGAAAACAATGAAATAATAGTAAAGTAATTCAATGTAAAGTGACAACAAAATTTAACGTGGTTCGGCGATGTACCTAATCCACCCAACAAAGAAAAAGAATTTTATTGATCTCAAATCAAAGTGCAAGTACAAATTTAAATCCCACAAATCTCACGAAAACACCTAACACCCTCGTTCTAAACTCCGTCTTAAGAGAATTACTCAAAAGCAGTAAAGAAGCCCTTGTGTTATGTTCGTGATGCTTTATCCGAAAGAAAAAATTGATATTTATAGTCGAAAATCGAAGCCCAAGGCACGTGGGCTTGCGTCACGTGTCGGGGCGCACAAAACTTGCGCCCCGGCACGTACAAAACTGCTTGTGCCAAGAAAAAACCGAACATGGGCAGAAACTTTGAGCTGGGGCGCAAAAAACTTGAGCCCCGGCGCAAAGTTATTGTTCACTGCACGCCGAGGCGCACGACGCGTCTTTTCATGCTTTTTCGCCCATGTACAAGCCTTGGTGCACCTTACCTTACGCCCCGCGCGCGCATCGTCCTTCCAAAACGCGTCGGGGCGTGTTCTCGAGCCCATTTCAACCACTTTGCTCTGTTTCGCTCCATTTCTTCAATTCCTTGTCAATTTTACCTCAAATTTCAAGGCAAAATCAACAATTCTCCACCTTGACTTGAAATTCCCATTCATCTTCTTTGTCCCTGCCCCCAATAGGGCCTGTTATCTGAGTCTGCAAACATTAATCAAATCCAAACTATGCTCGAATTTGATTCCTGGAACAGCCTTAGTCAACATATCTATTGGATTATCCTTTGTCCCAACTTTGTTAACCAACATGACTCCTTGAGACACCATATCCCGAACAAAGTGATACCTCACATCTATGTGTTTTGTTCTCTCATGAAACGTTTGATTCTTTGACAAGTGTCTGGCACTCTAACTGTCACAAAATACCTTAGTGATCTTAGAAGTCATACCCATATCATCGATCAGCCCCTTTAGCCAAATGCCTTCTTTGACACCTTTAGCCAAAGCCATGTACTCAGCTTCTGTTGTGGACAATGCAACTGATGACTGCAAAGTCGCCTTCCAACTAACCGTACAACTTGATACACAAAACACAAAGCCCGTCATGGACCTTCTACTGTCCAAATCTCCTGCATAATCTGCATCCACATAGCCAATAATTCTTGAAGTAGAATTTGATTGACTATACCTCAAACATCTGTCTGCAGAGCCTCTTAGATACCTCATGATCCATTTCACAGCTTGCCTATGAGTCTTTACTGGCTTGTGGATATACCTGCTCACAACACTGACTGTATGTGAAATGTCAGGCCTAGTTCACACCATGGCGTACATCAAGCAACCTACTGCACTAGCATATGGCACATTTGACATGTGCTCCACCTCCACCTCAATACTCGATGATAGATTTGATGAGAGCCTGAAATGAGCTACAAGTGACGTACTAACTCGCTTGGATTTATCCATCCCAAATCACTCAAAATCTTCTTTGCACCACCCAAATCCTTTATCTCAAATTCTTCACTTAACTGATCTTTTAATTGGTTGATCCTAGATATGTTTCTAGAGGCAATCAACATATCATCAACGTACAAAAATAAATATACGAGAAGGCTATCACTACAAATTTTGTAATATACACAACAATCAAATTTGCTTCTAGTATATCCTATCTTGGTAATAAAAGCATCAAACATTTTATACCACTACCTGGGAGACTGCTTCAGGCCATATAATGACCTCTTCAAAAGACATGCTTGATTTTGTCTCCTGGGAACAATGAATCCTTTTGGTTGACTCATGTAGATTTGTTCCTCCAACTCACTATGCAAAAACGTTGTTTTCACATCCATCTGCTTCAGTTCCATATCAAACAGAACAACCATGGCAAGTAAAACACTAATGGAAGTATATTTTACAATTGGGGAGAATACTTCATGAAAGTCAACTCATTCTCTCTGAGTAAAACCCTTAGCAACCAATCGCGCCTTGTATCTAGCATCTTCAACATCGGGAATCCCTTCCTTCTTCTTGTAGATCTATTTGCAACCTACAATCTTCTGCCCTTTGGGTATATCAACCAACTCCCATGTGCTATTCTTGTGTAGAGACTCCATCTGTTCACTTATAGCCGCAACCCATTTATCAGAATCAGGTATAGAAATTGCTTCTTTATATAAGATTGGATCATCTCCTATAAACTCCTTAGCTGAACTCAAAGCATAAGCTACCAGATTTGAGTAAGCATACTACTGTGGTGGTTTGATCTGTCTCCTTTCCCTATCGCGAGCCAAGCAATAATTTTGTAGTGGTTCATTTTCCTGTTGTTGGTTAGGTGGTAATGTGCTCTCACCAGCTTCATCTACCACCTTCTGTTTCTCCTTTGAAACTTGTGGAGGATCAATATCAATCTCCACCTTCTCCTTAACGCTCTGTTGACCGCTTTTGTACTGCTCCACCTTCTTTATCATTGCAGACTCATTGAATGTCACATCCCTGTTGATAATCATCTTGGAGCCCTTGTCATCATTACACCACAAATGATAACCTTTGACTCCATCTGCATAGCCTAGAAATATGCACTTCCTAGCCCTTGGCTCAAGCTTCCCATCCCAGACATGAGCATAGGCTGGACACCCAAATACTTTCAGATTTAAGTAATCAGCAGGAGACCCGGACCAAACTTCCATTAGTATCTTGCAATCCAAAGCAGTTGATGGTGACCTATTCACCAAATAACACGCAGTGTTAATTGCTTCTACCCAAAAATCCTTGGACAATCCGGCATTAAAGAGCATGCATCTAGCTCTTTCCAAGATAGTCCTGTTCATCCGTTCTGCAACTCCATTCTGCTGTGGTGTATGTACAACTGTGCGATGCCTCACAATTCCTTCCTTATCGCAGAATTCTTGAAATTCCTTGTTGCAAAACTCCAATCCGTTGTTAGTCCTCAAGCGCTTGATCTCCCTTCCTGTCTGCTTCTCAATTAAGGTCTTCTATTGCTTGAAGTTGACAAACACCTCATCCTTATGCTTCAACATGTACACCCATACTCTCTATGAGAAATCATCTATGAATGTTAGCATGTACCTTGCACCTCTCTTTGAAGGAACCTGAGAAGGTCCCCAAAGATATATCTGAGTGAATGTAATCCAAGGTGCCTTTGGTCCTGTGAACTGCAATGCCGAATTTCACCCTGTGTTGCTTGCCCAGCACACACTGCTCGCAGAAATTCAGTTCTCCAATTTTCTCTCTACAAAGCAAACCTCGTTTGCTTAGTTCTGATATTCCCCTCTCACTCATATGCCCAAGCTGCATATGCCATAGTCTCGTAGTATCATTGACTGATGAAGAAACCGTTGCAGTACCAGAAATTGTGTTTCCTTGCAATATGTAAAGGTCATTCCACTTTTCTCCCTTCATGATAAGCAATGCACATTTGGAAACCTGCAGAACTCCATCTCGAGCTCTGTACTAACAACCATTCTTGTCCAGAGTACCTAGCAATATCATATTTTTCTTCAGATTTGGAACATGACGCACATCTGTTAAGGTCCTTACTATCCCATCATGTATCCTGATACAAACTGAGCCAATTCTTACAACCCTGCAAGAAGTATCGTTTCCCATAAGCACTTTACCACCATCATATTTATGGTATGTGGTAAACCAATCTTCTCGTGGGCACATGTGATAGGAGCAACCACTATCCAAAATCCATTCAGAGCTTAGTAAAGTTTAGCAACATTGAGAACAAGCCCACAATCAGATTCATTCTCAATAATTCCTGCGGCATCATCCCATTTCTAATCAGAAGTTTCACCTGCATCTTTCGCCTTTCCTCGTTCCAGACAATTCCATTTTCAATGCCTTTTTTCCACCGCACCTAAAACACTTGTCACTGTTTCTAGGCTTGGTTTGGGACTTCGATCGGCCTCTACTCCTTCCCCTTTCTCTCGGTCTCCCTTTAGCCACCAATCCTTCCCTACTTTCACCATCGTTGCTGCCCAGGATATGTTTTCTCAACTCGTTGGAATTCAATGAGGCCTTCACATCCTCCATTGAAATTGTATCTCTCTCGTACAGCAAAGTAGTAACCAAGTGCTCAAAAGATTTTGGTAGAGAACACAAGAGAATCAAGGCTTGATCCTCATCATCAATTTTGACATCTATACTAGCGAGATCCAGAATCACTTTATTGAAAAAATCAATATGCTGAGTAATAGATGTACCTTCCTTCATCCTCAATGTGTATAATTGTTGTTTCAAATACAGTCGATTCATCAGGAGTTTTGTCATATATAGACTCTCCAACTTCTTCCATAAATCTACTGGCGTACTTTCCGTGGCGACCTCTCTCAGTACGTTATCCGCCAATGATAACACCAGAGTACCGTAAGCCTTCACCATGAACTCGTCCTTCTCCTCATCCTTTAACGTTTCTAGCAAGGAATCTCTGCCCTTTAACGCTCTCTGTAAAACTTGTTGACACAGTATGGCGTGAACTTTCATCTTCCACAGCCCAAAGTCGTTCTTCTCATCGAATTTCTCTACCTCGCACTTCATTCCTGACATTTGATCCAACCTGCTTCGATACCAATTTGTTGTAACCCAGGATGATCTATTGCGAAAATAATGAAATAATAGTAAAGTAATTCAATATAAAGTGACAACAAGATTTAACGTGGTTCGGCGATGTGCCTAATCCACCCAACAAAGAAAAGGAATTTTATTGATTTCAAATCAAAGTGCAAGTACAAATTTGAATCCCACAAATCTCACGAAAACACCTAACACCCTCGTTCTAAACTCCGTCTTGAGAGAATTACTCAAAAGCAGTAAAGAAGCCCTTGAGTTATGTTCGTGATGCTTTTTTTGGAAGAGAAAACTGATATTTATGGTTGAAAACCGAAGCCCAAAGCCCGTGGGCTTGCGTCGCGCGCCGAGGCGCACAAAACTTGCACCTCGGCGCGTACAAAACTGCTTGTGCCAAGAAAAAACCGAACATGGGCAGAAACTTTGAGCTGGGGTGCAAAGTTATTGTTCGCTGCGCGCCGGGGCGCACGACACGTCTTTTCATGACCTTTTCGCCCATGTACATGCCTTAGCGCACCTTACCTCATGCCCCGGCGTGCGTCATCCTTCCAAAATGCATCGGGGTGTGTTCTCGAGCCCATTTCGACCACTTTGCTCTGTTTCGCTCCATTTCTTCCATTTCTTGTCAATTTTACCTCAAATTTCAAGGCAAAATCAACAATATGCTTATATGCTAGAGTTAAAAAAAAAACCTTGAACTCACTACAACAAGTTACACTTTTCGTAACGAATAGTTTTGTTACCATAAAGCTGAAATTCGTTACCCAAAATATTGGTAACGAATTTTTCGTTACTTAAGTTTAGTGCCCTAAAGCCCATCGCAAAAGGTTTTAGTAATGAAATTTATGGTTCGTTACAAATGATGGACTTATGGTGACGAAATTTATCGTTACCAAAATATGATATTAGTAACAAAAAAGCATAGTAGTTACAATAGATTTTTATAGCGTAACGAAATATTTAGTTACTAAAACATTGGCAATTTTATTGCATTTTATTTTTTCGTTACCAATGCATAATATAATGATATTATTTATTTAATTAAGTATAGTTACTAATTGTTTATGTAACAAAATATTTGGTTACAAATACTTAAACAAAATTTTAATTCAAAAATAAGCATTTCGCTACTAATTGAATAAATAACTAAAAGTTTTGTTACCAAATGTGTGCGCATGGGCTCTTGTTTGGGCTACTTCATATGGATGGGCCATTTGACATCAGGCCTATGCCTGCTAGGCCGCCGAACTCTGGGCTCAACCCGGGCCATCGCCCCCCAGCCCACAGCCCACCAGCAAGAACGCCACAGGCCGGCCCACCCGCAAGGCCCAGCTCACACACCGGCCACCCGAGCGTCGGCCCACGCTGGCCTAGCCGAGCAGCAGCCTAGTTCACACACCGGCCCAGCGCCCGAGAGTCGACCCACCCGAGTGCGCGCAGGCCCACCACAAGCCCAGTGAAAATTCATCAAAGCACCCATACCCATCCTCAAGTAAGCACTTAACCATCTTGGCTGCATGTCCAAAAGTTAATATTTGCATTTGCTCAATTACTTATTCATCTCTTCCATATAGAGCTCTCAAGCAATTTCACATGTTATCAAGCAAACATTATTTTATTTTTAAAAACAAAATAATAATTGTCATTTGAATAAATAAAATAAGAGTATCAAATAGTGAATTAAAAGAAATAAATAAAAAGTTTGAAATAATTATATAACATAGCTGCATGAAGCAAAGAAATTTTATTACATATATGTATATATAAATTGTTAGGTAAAGGCTTAATATTTTTGTAGAAGAGCTTATAATATAAAATACTTTATTTTAGAAATTTATAAAAAAAAAATATTTATAAAAAATAATTGGCATTACATATATATAAATATTAAAAAATTGTGAACAAAACCCTTTAAAGTAAAAAAAAAAAAGGGCAATCTAACAAGCAAAAGTAACAATATTATTAATTCCAATGGTTTAGAAAAATCAGCACGAAATCATTCATTCAGGGAATATTCACTAACCGCCGCCATTTATTATGAATTCCGCAGTGGTTTCAAAAAACCACCACTAAATGGCTAATTCAGTAGCGGTTTGGATAAATCGTTGCTCAACACCATCAAATTAATATTTTGCGGCAGTTGAAACAAACTGTTACAAAATATATGCCGCGATTAACCTATTTTCTTGTAGTGTGTGTGTGTATATATACTATATATGTATATAAGTTCGAATGAAAAATTATAGGGCAAATGTCATAAATGGTCCCTAAAGTTTTAGTTTATAATCACTTTAGTCCTCAAACTTTAAAACTTCCTTTTTTAGTCCCTAACGTTTGGATTTAGTTTCAATCTAGTCCCTAAGTCAACTTACCGGCAACTTTTTAAGGGCAAAATTGTCAATTTATAATTTTATATTTCACTTTAGTCCCTATATAAGGTTTTATGTTCCACTTTAGTCCCTGTATAAGATTTTATGTTTCAATTTAGTCCCTATGTTACTTTTTTTCTTTTTCTTTTTTTCTTTTTATAAATATATGTGCATGTGTGTGTATATAATTGATACTAATATATTATTATTAACATTAGATAATATATTATTGATATATTAGTATCATTTGTGATACTATTATAATTAATAATATTAATTGTATGATTAGTGATATATTAACAAAAATAAAGATTATATTATAATAATTTTAATTATATTCATAATATATAGTATTAATAATATTATAAATATTATTAATATAATAATTTATTATTATTATATTATTACTACTAATAATAATAATACATGATACTAATAAATATTAAATTAATTTATTATTATTAGTATAATTAATCATAAGAATAATAAGATTAATATTATCAATGATAATAATAGTATTATTATGATAATATAATTATATAATATTATTAGTATTACTATTGATATGGGGTAGCTCAACAGGTCCAGCCCAACGATACTCGACCAAGACAGTGATGTGATGTCGAGCGGCCTAATCGTCGATAGGCTCGGCCTATCGACTGCAACTTGACCTCGGGTTTTGTCAGCCAGGGCAATGCATCAGCACCACCTCATCGATCGAATTCTGGTCTACCCAAACTCGAGGCGTTCTCCCTTATTCGTCCAGTAAGATCTAACCCGGGCTGGATCATGCCTTATCGATCACCCGAGAAGATATCATGCAGAAGTGATCATATCGACCATAGAGGTCGAGGAAAGGTAGCAGCCCCTCAACCGCATTAAATGCTCCACCAGGCGGCGTGCCCCCGCATTAATGGCGTATGCCACCACAATATTATTAATTATAATAGTATCACAAATGATATTAATATACAATAATATATTATTTAATGTTAATAATAATATTAGTATCAATTATATATATATACATGAACATATATTTATAAAAAGAAAAAAAGAAAAAGAAAAAAAGTAACATAGGGACTAAATTGGAACATAAAATCTTATACAGGGACTAAAGTGGAACATAAAACCTTATATAGGGACTAAAGTGAAAATTACCAATAAATTGACAATTTTGCCCTTAAAAAGTTGCCAGAAAGTTGACTTAGGGACTAGATTGAAACTAAATCCAAACTTTAGGGACTAAAAAAGGAAGTTTTAAAGTTTGAGGACTAAAGTGATTCTAAACTAAAACTTTAGGGACCATTTATGACATTTGCCCAAAATTATATTTTGTACATAGTTATAAATATTAAATATTATTTAATTCAGAATGAATAAATAGAAAAATAGATAAAAATAAAAGTAACTTAAATTTTATTGATAAATTTATATATATGTATATTATATATATGTGAATAAGTATAAATGGAAAAAATAAGTATACATGTATGAATAATTCGAAAGAAAAAAGATAAAAATAAAAATTATTTAAAATTTTATAGATAAATATATATATATGTATAAAATGAGAATATATGAAATAATGAGAAATTTTGATTTTGATTATTTGAAAGGTTAACAACTTTTTTTGTTATTCACTATTTTTTTGTTATTTGCAAAATATAATATGAATATCCAATTATATTTATACAAAAATTTGAGAATGAATACAATAATTTGTTTTTTCTATATTTTATTTTACATTATAATTTCATCCTCATATTTTGTCAGTAATTCATATTTTAAAATCAATTTTAAGTTTTCAATTATTTTATCAATTTACTATAGTTTTAACTTTATATGACTAATGCCAAACTCTTTTCTTCACTTAATTATTGGATAACTAAGTTATGAGTCAAATTAAAGGGTGGTTTCTATTAACTTATATACTAATATTGATTTTAACTTTATAATTATTTTATATATATTTTTTGATTTATTTTACTTTTTTTGTCCTAACTGAATTGATTTTTAATCAAAAATTAAAATTAAATAAGATTGTTTTTAAAAAATAATTGGCATTACATATATATATATATTAAAAAATTATGGACAAAACCCTTTAAAGTTAAAAACAAAGAGCAATCCATTAAGTAAAAGAAATAATATTATTAATTGCGGCAGTTTAGAAAAACCAACGCAAAGTATATGGCGCGATTAACCTATTTTCTTGTAGTGTATATATATATACACTATATATGTAAATAAGTACGAACAAAAAATTATACTATACATATTTATAAATATTAAATATTATTTAATTCGGAATGAATAAATAGAAAATTAGATTAAAATAAAAGTAATTTAAATTTTATTGATAAATTTATAAATATGTATATTATATTTATGTGAATAAGTATAAATAGAAAAAATAAGTATACATATATGAATAATTAGAAAGAAAAAAGATAAAAATAAAAGTTATTTAAAATTTTATAGATAAATTTATATATATATATATATGTGTGTGTGTGTGTGTGTGTGTGTGTGTGTGTGTATAAAATGAGAATATATGAAATAATGAGAAATGAGAAACAATGATAAATTTATATATATGTATAAAATGAGTAATATATGAAATAATGGAAGAGAGAAATCAGAATAAAAAGAAAAGAAAAGAAAAGAAAAGAATGAAAAAAAGAAAAAATAAATAAAATATGATAATAAAAAGTTATTTAAATTGAATTGTATATATGTGAAATGATTAAGGGTAAATTGATCTTTTTATATTAAAATTATATTAAATAGGCAATAAATGTGGAGGGGGAGGCGGTGTGTGTGGTTTTATAAAACATAAAGAAGCTGTTTTGTATGTATATATTTTTTTTCACATAAGGGTTTGACACTTATTTCACAAATCACATTAGGGTAAATTGCAACTAGCCCAATAAAATTATTACCATTTCAATGGAGCCATTAGTTTTCCTTTTTTTTGCTAATGTAGTGTTTGGTTATATTGGAAAAATTATATTTTTGGTCTCATTGGA
This sequence comes from Jacaranda mimosifolia, assembly GCA_018894105.1. NCBI lineage: Eukaryota > Viridiplantae > Streptophyta > Magnoliopsida > Lamiales > Bignoniaceae > Jacaranda > Jacaranda mimosifolia. The sequence continues at coordinate 33,445,795 of CM032123.1, forward strand.
TGGGGGTTTGCACTTTCAGTAATTAAGTTAACACTTATAGGACCAAAACTCTAAATTTTTTAATACATTTGAAATAGCACCTCAATTTCCATTAGTATTCAGGCAAAACTGTTAAATTAAAAAAATTAATTACCCAACAGCTCAAAATTTTGACTTATTTATAAAATTTTCACAAAATTTGAATTGCCCAATCAACCTTCATTAAAAAAATTTTAAAAAATAATAATAAAATTTAAAAATATATAACAAAATCCTCATAAAAAAAAATTATATCTCAATATAAATATATATATATGTATAATATCAATATAAATATATATAAAATAAATATCATATAAATATATACATAAATATATATATATAATACTCATGCCCCTCTCTCCCCCAACCCCTTACTGCCGGGCAGCCATGGCCGGCCGCTGGCCATGGGCAAGCCTGGGGTGGGGTTGGTGGGGTGGGGGCGGGGGTGCTGGTTGGAAGAGGCAAAGGGTGGGTGGGGGTGGGGATGTGGAAGAAGGAAGGAAAACATATATATATATATATGTATATATATTTACTTATTTATTTATTGTTAATTAATAAATTTTAATTAAATTAACTTAAATTAAATTTTTTTACTTATGTTATTTATTTAAAATCATTACATTATTTTGTTCAAAATAATTAAAAATATTTATTTGTTTAAAATTATATTGTTAGGATAAAATTTTAGATTTTATTTTTATTTAAATTATTTATTTTGATTAATAAATAAATTTTATTTTTTTATTTATATACACACACATCAAGGTCTCACAAGATTTCAACTCTATATCTCCCACATTTTGACTTATTTAATTTTTATTAATTAATAAATTTAATGAAATTAGTTTAAATTAGGGCTTGTTTGTTTATGAATTGGAGAATCTTGTCAAAATATTTTAGCAATATAGTTTTTTGGAAGTGGGGTTGGAGAATGTGATGGCTGTTTGTTTTTATTTTGGGTGGTAGGTCAAAAATGAATTGAGAGAAAATTATTTATTTATTTATGTTTTAGAAGGGAACAAGATATTATATCAATAATTTTTTTATTGGGTTGATAGGGTGAAATAGACATTTAAAATTACAAATGTTAGTATGACATTTTTAGATCTTATTTTTATTTTTAAATTATTTATTTTAGTTAATAAATATTTTTTTATATTTAATAAAAATATTTAACTTAATATAAATAAATTATTTTAGATATGATTGTTTTTTAATATTATTGAGATGTAATTTAAAAATAAAATCATATTTAATTAAGAGATGGATTTGATTATTATTTTTATTTTATAATTAATAAATATGTTTAATTAAATTTGATTAAATTACTTTACATGTGTTGATGATTTTAAATTTTTATTTTTTTAATCCAACTTTAATTAAAAGATTATTTAATATTTAAAAAAATTATTAATAAAATTATTTAAATTTATTCTGAGTAATTTAAATAATATTAATGTTAAACCCCCATGTTAAAGTTACAAATAAGTTTAAGGGTATTTTTGTCTTAAAGATATTTAAAACAACTTTTAAAGGATATTTTTGAATTTTAATATAAATTTTCAACCAACATTTACAAATTTGTTAAGGATGCTAATAGTTCTTCAAATATTTAATTAAATATATGGGGATAAAAAATAATTTTATTGAACTAATAACTATATTACTAAGTATATTATAATGTCGTGAGTATTTCAAAATTTCCAACTATATTAAAGTTATACAAGTTGATCAATTTTAAAACAATTTGCGTTAATTAAGTATAGAAAATTTTCAATAAATGCATGTTCAAATGGTCCTTATTAGTACAGAATATTTTAATTTTTAAAATGAAATTAATTACACGTAAAGACTAAAGTTTTTAGAATATAAAACCAATTTTTCTAAAATCTTTCTGTTAAAAAACAATGTCCTAATAAATAATAACAAAAAATAGAATTAAATTTTTAACCTCCATAATAATACATCATAATTCATCTTATAATATAAGATAAAATAAATAATTTTTGTACATACTATTTATACACAAAATAGAGGGAGGAGTAAAAATTTGGAGAGAATAAAAAAATAATAAGGGAATTCATTTTTGGAGGGAATCTTATTTTTTGAAGGAAATATAATATGTAGACCAACTAATTCTTAAGAATAATTTGTTTAGGTTTATGAAAGTTAATAATCATTATATTTAATAATATACTTTAAGTTAATACTTTTTTTACACTATATTAAACCACGAAAGTTGTCTTCATTTTAGCAATTTATATCGTAAAACATACACACAATTAACATATAGATATCTATAAGTTATAAAAATCTTTAATTGGCCAATACAACGATTAAAATACGAAATGTAAAATTAACAGGCCTAACCTCAGAGACCGTTTTCTTTTCATTAAGTATTATGGTAAACTAAATTTCTTTATTTTCTTTTGTTATTCAGGTATGTAACCTTTAATTATTTATTTTAAGGAGTTTTTAAAATTTTTCTAAATAAATATTGTAATAAATTATAATAAAAAATTAAATTGTTAAGCACCAAATTTTATAAGTCCAAATTATATGTTATTTAACTATTTTAACTATAAAAGAAAATCATTTAATAATTTAAAAAATTATATGTCAATTCATCATATAATCTAAGATAAAAGAAATTAATTTTGCTATAGATTATTTATACAAAAAAAATGGAAGAGCTAAAACTTAGAGGAATCGAAAAAATGAAGAGAATTCATTATTGTTAGAGGGAATCAATTTTTTGGAAGAAATCAAGTTAAATTATTATGTCAAACTAATAATAAAAATAATTGTTAATATTTTTTATGGGACAAATTTTGGAGGGAATACAAAGTTGGAGGGAAACAAATTTGCATTGCCATCCAAATTCATTAAATAAATTTATACATACGTATAAAATAAGAATATATGAAATAATGAGAAATGAGAAATAATGATAAATTTATATATGTATAAAATGAGAAATATATGATGAATCTTTGTTAAGTTTTATTGAAATTTATATATATATATGTATATATATATATGTATATTATATATATGTGAATAAGTATAAATAGAAAAAATAAGTATACATGTATGAATAATTGAAAGAAAAAAGATAAAAATAAAAACTATTTAAAATTTCATAGATAAATTTATATATATGTATAAAATGAGAATATATGAAATAATGAGAAACAATGATAAATTTATACATATATGTATAAAATGAGAAATATATGAAATAATGGAAGAAGAGAGAAATGAGAATAAAAAGAAAAGAAAAGAATGAAGAAAAAAGAAAAGAAATGAGAAATATATGAAGTGCTGGAGGGAAAGGGTAGAGGTGTCAAAATGGGTTGGGCGGACCGGCCCGGCTCGCAAAAAAAATCGGCCCAACTCGGCTCGTTTAATTTTTTAATATGGGCTAGGCTGGACTGGCTCGCTTGAAAACCCGTCTCGAGCTAAAATTTTGCAACCCGGGATCGGCTCGGCCCGCGTCCCATGAAGGACCGTGGGCTAGCCCGCTTAGCTCGTAATATTTTTTTAATTTAAATTATAAATTATAATTTTTAAAAATTTAAGAATTTATAATTTTTAAATTATAAATTATAAATTTATAATTTTTAAATTACAAATTATTAATTTTAAAAAATTATAAATTTATAATTTATAATTAAGAATGTATAATTTATAATTTATTACTTTATAAATGTATAAATCAATAATTAAGAAATTTTAATTTTTAAATTATAAATTATAAAAAAAAAATAAAAATTGAGAAAGGTGAAGACCATATTGCCTCAATTTGAAGAAGACGATGAAGCATCCACCATCGCATCTCAATCCGAGAGCGATTTAGATCACTTGAGTGAACGACCAGTTTATCATTGGACATGTTTAGATGTTTAGATATTACAAAGTTGTTTTTTTTTTATTTATTATTATGTACTTTCATTTAGAGGTTTGGTCAAATCCACCTCTATGAAATTATTTTTTCTAAATTAATGACGGGTAGAGGGGTCCATACCAAACCCCTCACCACCTTATTTGGTGGTGTTTTTGGAAAAATATAATTGATAAAAAAAATTAATATAAATACAAATTTCTAAGTTTTTATAAAAATTGAAGTGTTGTAAAATATTAAAAATCACATAAGTATAAATTATTAAGCCTTTTAAAAATGTATAAGTGTTGAAAAAAACATTAATAATCACATAAATATAAAAACTTCAAAATTTTAAATTCATTTTCAAAAAAAAAAAAAAAAACACTCGCGGGCCAACCCGCGAGCCGGCTCGTTAGCTGGACCGTGAGCCAACTCGCGAGCCGGACCGCCTAACTCGGCTCATATATAAACCAGCTCACCTATATAGTGTGTTGGTTTTGAGCTGAGCCGGACTTTTCAATTTTCAACCCGTCACGGCCTGCGAGCCGGGCTAGCTCGGCCCGGCTCATTTGACACCTCTAGGGAAGGGTAGGGATTCTTCTTCTTCTTCTTCTTCTTCTTCTTCTTCTTATTATTATTATTATTATTATTATTTTGAATCCTTTATTTATATTAATTGAATAATTGAATTATTTTAGAATATTTTTTATTTTAATTTTATTATGTAATCTACAAGTATATAGTTATTTAATAGAATTATTTTAGATGTATTTATCATTTTAATGTTATTATGTAATTTTGAATTATATAGATAATAGGATAGACTTAAATTTTTATTGTTTAATTTTTATTTCATTTTTAACTTAACAAATAATGTCAACAAAATTTATTTAAATGATTAGATATTTTACTATTTTAACATTATTAAATATTTTAACTTAATATTATTAAAATTATATGGCCTAAAGTTATAAGTTAGATTTTTAAAAAAAATTAGATGATAAATTCGTATGAAATAAAATTGAATAAATTTGAAGGATATTTGATATTTTAAATTCTAATGTTTAGAATATTTTTTATTTTAATATTAATATGTAATTTATAATTATATAGTTAGGATGACAGACTTAAAATTTATTATTTAAGTTTTTTTTGTCATATTTGAATTAATAAATAAAATATATTTATATTTAACAGAATTATTTTAGATGTATTTATCATTTTAATATTCTTATGTAATTTTGAATTATATAGATAATAGGATAGACTTAAATTTTTATTGTTTAATTTTTATTTCATTTTTAACTTAATAAATAAAGTCAACAAAATTTATTTAAATTTTTAGATATTTTACTATTTTAACATTATTAGATATTTTAACTTAATATTATTAAAATTATATGGCCTAAAGTGATAAATTAGATTTCAAAAAAATTTTAGATGGCAAATTCGTAGAAAATAAAATTTTATAAATTTGAAGGATATTTGATATTTTAAATTCTAATGTGCAAGTTTTAAAAAAATTTTAGGACTCAATTCATTTCATTTGATAATTTAGCAAGTGGGATACATGTGTATGCGTGTTTATATATGTGAGTATATATATAAGTATATAAATATTTTTCAAGATTTATCTTTTTTTTTTTATCTTTTTACTTTTTTCAATTTTTATGTATCTATTTTTAATTTTTTGTGCAAATATCCTTTTTTTTTATCTAGTAAAATACATGGCAAGAAGGGGTTGCCACACCACATGCCACGTAGGAGAGAGGATGTGATGGGCGCCATGTGGATCGGGCCTGCTGCAAATGAATTTGGGCTAGATTTGTCCTCAGATTGCCAAAATTCAAAAGTTAGTGTAGCAAAAACATAAAATCAAAATTTGTCAGTCGGGTATAGTTACGGGACCAATTTTGCATTTTTTTCTCTAAATGAAAACTCCCAATTCATTGAATAATTCACAAAAAAGTTATAAAGCCCAATATTTTGAAGAAATTGGCCCAACTAATGGATTATTCACTTCAAATTTCTTCAAGCTCAATATTTAAAATAAAACACAGTTCAATAACAATTCACTAAAAAATTGGTTAATCCCAATTAACAAATTCTTTACATTATTGTGAAGTCCATTTCTTGAACAAAAGCCCAACCCACAAGTATTAGTAAAAATTTAATTTAATATTCATTTATAATTAGTAACGAAAACCATTGTTACCATATGTATACAATTGATATTTGGAGGGAATGAATTTTGGAGGTAAGTTAATTAAAATTTAGTAACTAAAAACTTTGTTACAATATATTTTATTTGTAACAAATATTTTGTTGTTACAAAATGTACCAAATTTTGTTACAAATATACCTTCTTATATGACGGAAAATGCTATATGTAACAAAATAACATTTTCCGTAACGAATAATTATTTAGTTACGAACATAAAAAATTTAAGGTAACAAATTTGAGTTAAAGGTAACAAAACTTTTACTTTGTTACTAAAGAAAATGTTATTTGTAACAAAAAATTAATTTTGTTATAATAAATCTAACATATGTAATGAATTTTACCTTTGTAACCACATTTTTTGTTACGTGAAGTTCAAATTGTTGTAGTGACTAGAGCTTGGAACACTCAGTCTAAAGAACTAATTTTGAGCAACAAATACAACTATAAACTCTCTCTCTCTCTCTCTCTCTCTCTCTCGTTTTTATTTATTGATGTGTACTTTTCTTTTGTGATTTTCTTTTGTCAACTTATTGAGGGTGCTAGTTTTTCAATTGATTTTATTGCTGTGTTCTTTAGTAGTATGGCTATTTTTCATTTTTTTATACAACGCCATTCAAGTACTACAATAATGCCTATGCATTTATAATTAAATTGAATAAACATCTCAAAAACATAACTTGATTAATTGAAGGCCATTCAATAGGCCTAATTCATATACAATTTATTCATAGCTTCCGACAAGTTAAGTAATTCTGGACCATGGAATTGGAACAAACTATGTATCTAAATCTAAAATCAAATCGATAGAGATTATTAGAATACTTTAGCGAAATCTGCTGGTGCCTAATTAACTACTGAGTACTAAGGGTGAGATGATAGAAAGATAGGAAACAAATTGCATGCCAATGAGCAATAATAATTCATGCTTACTTTTTTCTACCAAGTGATCGCGAGTATTAACATGAATATGTTGAGGTGGATTGTTGTGCCACACTTAGCTGGCTGGTAATTAAGAAAAGAATAATGTGTTTTCATCTAATGATCCACGTTACATGTATTATATAGGTGCTTTTAGATGGGATTAAATCTGACTTGCAAAAGACAAAGAAACAAAAAAAAACGCGGACTCTCTAATGTATGTGAGCATTGTGCGTTGGTAGCATGGGCAAAAATATGGCTTTTAAACTTATTCACATTGTGCTTGGGACAACCTAGTCTTGTTTCTATTTTAGGGTTTAAGCAAACTCCAATATGATCATATGTAAGTAAGGGTATCAAAATCAAACCCAATCCAATAACCTGACAATGACCCACCTGAAGAAAAAAAATCAAGTCTAGGATTGGGTCAAATTGGGTCAGACCAAAAAAAAAACCACAACAACAACAAAGGATTGGGTTGATCTCGGGTCAACCCACCTAACCTGAAAAAAACAAGTGGGGTGACCCAATAAACCTGACTCAACCCGACCCACCTGAAAAAATTGACTAATTAAAATAAATTCTAAATAATATATATCCAAAAATCAAAATTTTAAAAATTCAATTACTGAATAATGGTTTGTTATTTGTTTGTATTTGGAGTACTCATGGACATGACAAGTTTTAAAAGTTATTATATTTCTTCGACTTTAATGATTATGCCGAATTTTAGATTTTATTGTAGATCAAACTTCTACTGGATTATAATGTTGGAATTTATAAATATAAAAAATAAAATAAATAGATCGGGTTGGGTCAGTTTTCTCAAGTTGGGTTGGGTTGTGTCACATATATAATTAAATAATACATTTAAATAAGTTATTGTTTGTATAGTCAAATAAATTTTAGGTATAATTAAATAATATATTTTTAATTTAATAAATAATGTCACATGTTCCGATAACATATGATATGAAATTATAATTAATATGAAAATAGTAATATCTATTAATTATTAATCATGCCATTTATTAAAATTACAAAAATTCAATTATCGTCTATTATTAACATAATAATCTATTAATTTAATAAATTAATTTTAAATAATTACTTTATTTCTTGCTAAATAATTCATCTAGCAAATAAAATATTAATTCTTTAATGCTTTAAGTTATTTAGATAACTTATTATATTAATAAAATTAATTTATTTAATTATCTAAATAAATTATTATATTTATATAAATTATATTTTATACAGATAAATAATTACATATATAATTAAATATTCTAATAATATATTTAATTTACTAATCTAGTTAATATGATATATTAGTTAATAATCTATTTCATTTAATAATAGATTACATATAAAATTAAATATAATAATAAATTAATTTTAAATAATTATTTTGTTTATTACTAAATATTCATATACGAAATAATTATCTTTATTAAATAATTAATTAAGTTTTATATACACATAAATATGGAATAATAAATAGTTAAAATAGTTCATTTTAATTAAAGTTGGAATTATGTTATAATTTAATAATTTTTTAATGTAAGTCAATATTAATAATATTAGGGTAAATGTCACTAATAGTCCATGATGTTTCGATTTAGTATCACTTTAGTCCTCAATCTTTAAAACTTCTCCCTAACGTTAATATATCGTTTCACTTTAGTCCGCAAAATCATTTTTCGGTAGTTTTTGGCCGGAAAATTGTCAATTCATGGTTCTATGTTCCACTTTAGTCCCTATATAAAGTTTTATATTCCATTTTAGTCCCTATATAAGGTTTTATGTTCCAATTTAGTCTCTATGTTACTTTTTTTCTTTTTATAAATATATGCCCATGTGTGTATATATATTTGTGTATAATATATGTGTACATATAATTTATACTAATATTAGTCATATGCTCGTATATTATTATTAATATTTAATAATATATTATTGATATATTAATATCATTTGTGATACTATTGTAATTAGTAATATTAGTAATATTATTATTGATATGGGATAGCCCAATAGGCTCAGCCCAATAATACTCAACTAGGACAGGAGTTGGTCTGACACTCCCTAAGCAGCTCAATTGCCCTTAAACCCAACTCGTTTTGGACCACACAGACATTTGACTGCCACTCGACCTCTAGATCCCTATCTGTCATGGTGGATATTAGCGTTCTTGATCGACTAGGTTATAATCGATAGCCTATGTTAGGTGGCCTCAATCCTTCAACCAGAATGATGTAGCTTAGACCAGAATGAGCCTGGTGACCAAGATCCTAGTAGATATTCCTGTTGGAGTGCTCGTCTTGACCAGAGAGGTTGAGGAGTGACGAAAGCCTTTTGGCCACATTGAATGCCTTGCCAGGCGCCGTGCTGCCGCATTAATAGCGCGTGCTACCAACAGTACCACCTTTTGCAGCCATGTCAGGCTGGGGAGCATCTCTAGTGTACCACATTCTCCTAGGTAGCTGCCTCCTGAAACAATACACAAGTTGGATAAGATTGGAAAGTCCTCAAGTACACAACAGGGGCATCAAATTGGAAAGTCCTCAAGCAAGGACAATGGTCCTTCTTACACAACAAGGGCATCAAAGACATATCAATCTTATCTAGCTTGTGTATTGTTTCAAGACGTAGCTACCTCGGAGAAGGTGGTACACTAGAAGCGATCCCTAGCCTGACACGACTGCAAAAGGTGGTACTGTTGGTGGCACGCGCTATTAATGCAGCAGCACGGCTCCTGGCAAGGCATTCAATGTGGCCAAAGGGCGTTCGTCACTCCTCGACCTCTCTGGTCAAGACGAGCACTCCAACAGGAATATCTACTAGGATATTGATCACCATGCTCTACATCATTTTGGTTGAAGGATTGAGGCCACCTAATGGAGGCTATTGGCTATAACCTGGTCGATCAAGAACGCTAATATCCACCATGGCAGATAGGGATCTAGAGGTCGAGTGGCAGTCGAATGTCTGCGTGGTCCAAAACGAGTTGGGTTTAAGGGCATTCAAGCTGCTTAGGGAGTGTCAGACTAGCTCCTGTCCTAGTTGAATGTTATTGGGTTGGGCCTATTGGACTATTTCATATCAATAATAATATTACTAATATTATTAATTATAATAGTATCACAAATGATATTAATATATCAATAATATATTATTAAATATTAATAATAATATATGAGCATATGACTAATATTAGTAACAATTATATATACACATATATTATACACAAATATATATACACACATGGACATATATTTATAAAAAGAAAAAAAAAAAAGAAAAAAAGTAACATAGAGACTAAATTGGAACATAAAACCTTATATAGGGACTAAAGTGGAACATAAAACTTTACATAGGGACTAAAGTGGAACATAAAACTATGAATTGACAATTTTTCGGCCAAAAACTACCGGAAAATGATTTTGGGGACTAAAGTGAAACGATATATTAACGTTAGGGACTAAAAGATGAAGTTTTAAAGATTGAGGACTAAAGTGATACTAAATCGAAACATTAGGGACTATTAGTGACATTTATCCATAATATTAACATATAATTATAATTTCATATATATTTAATTTTAATTAATGAATGCTTTCTTTAAAGTAATACATCATTTGTTATTTATAATTTTAAAAAAAATATAAATATCAAAATAAATTATGAATTAAATTAATTACACATCATTTCTTTACCATCTTTACATATATATAAATATACATATACATCATCAAACTATAAATATACATACATATATTACATAAAAAATTAATTTCTTCCTACAAACTCAATAAAAAAATAACTGATTTGATATTTACAGTAAAATTTGTCCCTCCACCAAAACATTAACAAACTAACAACTCATTTTCAAATAATTTTTCCTATTTTCCCAAAACAAAAACAAACTATTGGCACTTTCTCCAATTTTCTTCCAAAAATCCATTCTCCCAATTTTTTTTTTCTAGAAAACGCCCAAAATGCAAGTGAACATAGCCAAAGTGTTTGGATAATAAGATCTTGGAGCTTATAAGGTATTGATAATGATAATTTTACGATTAATATAATTAAAATTCAATGAGCTTGTTAAAATCTTAAAAATTAATTAAAAACTTCTTACTTTTTTAAAAAGAATTTATAAGTTTATAACATCTTATTTTAGAATCTTTATAAGCACTTTTCTTAAAAAAAATTATGAAATACTTTTTGACATCTTATAAAATGTTTTGAGAAAATTATAAACTCATCCAAACAACTTTTAAATGTCTTACAATATCTAACTATACTCTATACATATAATATAAGATAAATATATTATTTCATAACTTTATTTTGTAGATTTGTACTATTATTAATTTAGAAAACTAATAAATTTTATCTAAATATAAAACTTAAACTCTAGATCCTAAAATCTCACAACTCTATAAATTTTAATCCCCAATATATTAATAATAGAGGATATTTTTATTGATTAATATTATTATATCTACATATCTAAAACTAAATATCAATATTCAATAACAATCATAATAAATCTATTTTTTTTAAATTATATTAAAATATAATATGTAGAAATTTTAAGTACCATGATATGAATCAAGTCATATATAACTAACTAATGACAAATTAAAAAAAATAATTACTATAATTTAATAAAAATTATCAAAATAAAATATAAAACAATAAAAGATGTAAAAGCCACAAGTGACCAAGTGACTAAGCCCTAAACCCTATTTACATTTCAATTTCTATTCCCTCTCTCACTTTTTACCAGCTGCTACAATTGGTACTCTTCTCCTCCTTCCTTTTTCTGCCTTCTTCCTTCTGTTTTTCTCTTCTTCTTCTTCTTTTTCAATTCTATTAAGACTTCTCACTAACAAAGGTGCCAGCGAGATGGCCAGGAACCAGCAGCAATTGGCCCCTCGGCTAGTGAGAGCCACCAGATCTACTAGCTCTCATCGAGAGGCCAGCAGCATGTCTTCGGTGAGACACAACTACTGCTGCTGCTGCTATGTCTCACTGCCGACGGGGAGTTGTGGCCCCTCTATCCCCTGCGATGGTAGGGGCCAGCAGTTGCTAGCCCACAACACCCCCCACTTCCTCTGTTTTTTTCTCTTTTTTTTTGAATTTTTTATAATTAAAGTTATTTTTTATTTAATTTTGCATTTGGGGGCATTGTAAAGAGGTAAATTATTTTAGTATTAAGTTATAATTATATGAATTGTGTTTATGAATTATGTAGTCAATATTTTGTTTATTATGTTTCCTTATACATTTACAATAAGTTACACAAATTATATAAATTGTGTTTATAAATTATGTAGTCAATATGCTTATTATGAATTATAGTTATAGTTTTGCATTTTGGCATTGTGAAAAGTTGACAACAATAAGAATGCAAATTATTTTAGTGTTAAGTTATAATTATATGAATTATGTAGTCAATATTTTGTTTATTATGTTTCCTTATACATTTACAATAAGTTACACATGAATTATACGAATTGTGTTTACAAATTATGTAGTCAATATGTTTATTACGAATTATAGTTAAAATTTTGCATTTTGGGGCATTGTAAAAAAGTCGACAACAATAAGAATGAAAAATTATTTTAGCGTTAAGTTATAATCATATGAATTGTGTTTATGAATTATGTAGTCAATAGTTATAATTTTATAAATTATGTTTATGAATTATACTTAATTATTGATGATTATAATTTCTTTAAGTTAGTTTATGTCCATTGATAAAGTCAAGTTGCTATATTTCTCATAAAATCTCTCAACAAATAAATATAATTCCAATAATATGCTGCCCTTATATGATGGCCTAATTAATATTGCAAAAAATACGTCTAATAATCGAAGTTGGATGCAGCAACGACTTGATGAAAATGGTTTTCTATCTGATGAGTTTGATAGAGGGGTTAATGAATTTTTAGACTTTGCTTATTCTCATCCTAAGGTTGTTGACCGTGGTTGTATAAGATGTCCTTGCTCAAAGTGCCATAATATGAGATTTGAAAATCGTGATACTGTACATTATTACCTTAAAAAGTATGGATTTGAGCGTGGTTATACTACATGGGATGTACACGGGGAACTTTGGATCCAACTTCTGTTGGGGAATATTCTGGGTCTAGAAATAGTGAAAATATTAGGATGAGGAATATGGTTATAGATGCTACAGGATATAACTTTGATTGGGAATTTGATAAGGATGAACACCTAATGAATACTGAACAACCACCAAATTTAGATGCCCAAAATTTTTTTGATCTATTAAAATATGCTAAAGAACCTTTATGGCATGGTTGCAAGAAGCATACTGACTCTCAGCAGTTTCTCAATTGTTAAATATTAAATCTGATTTTAACTTACCCCAATCATGTGTTGATTGCATCATATCGACAATGAAAAGTATGATGCCAAAAGATGAGACATTTCCGAGTAACTTGTATGATGTAAAGAAGATGGTGGCAGGGCTTAGTCTAGGTTATGACAAATTTGATGTTTGTGTTAACAGTTGTATGTTATATTACAAAAAGAACATAGAAAAAAACAAGATGCATGATTTGTGGTCATGCTAGATACAAACACAATACCCCATACTCCAAAAAAAATGTGCCTTACAAAGTGTTGCGCTACCTACCTATAACTCCTAGACTCAAACAGCTTTATATGTCAAGAAAAACATCTAAGGAAATGACATGGCGTTGGACAAATCAGTGTGATGGTAGCATGGCACACCTTGCACATGGTGAAGCATTGAAATGTTTTGATCGTGTTCATCCTTCATTTTCATCAGAACCACGCAATGTTCATCTACGATTATGCACAGATGGTTTCGCCCCCTTCAATAATAATAGTGCTCCTTATTCTTGTTGGCCAGTTATGCGAAGGGTGAAACACAAGGAGTCATGCACCTAACAATCATGATAGCCGCACTTTTATACAGCCGAACCACGATGAGTATGTTCTTCACCTTTCTATATTGATGCATAATTTAATATTACGAGGGATCTAAAAAGTACTTATTCAGTAATATTTATTTTATCCATCTTCTATTTGTCAGCTTAATATCAGGGACTATTCCTCATAGCATCATGGATATCTTGAGAAAATATATGGGTCCGTGGGCAACTTGGGAGCAAGTTCTTCAAGATAGGAAGGAATTTCTTTATGAAAAATATAGAGTAAATTTTTTTTTTTAATATAATGCATAATAACAATATTAAATTATGCAATTAACCTTTCTAATATCAATTTTGTCTTTTCTTTGTGTATTTGGTATAGGAATACTTCATGTGGCTTCCTGAACATGAAACCGGTATTAGGCACTCATGGGAACAAACACACAAGAGAAATTTCAAGAATATCATATACCGATATAAGAAGAAAACAGTAGTTGAAGTCAGAGTTGATGACCCAAGAGATATTCAAAAGGTTGTACCCAAAAACATGTAGATAAGTGATTGGGAAGCAATTTGCACTTGGCATGAGTTCACCAAATTATCAAGAAAGGTGTAAAAAGCAAGGGTAAATAGATTGATAGAAAAAGATAGGTCAATAACCAAGCACACTAGTGGTTCTATTTCTTTTGCCGAGCATGCAAGAAGAATGGAGGTTAATTTCTTTAATTAATTTAGTTATTTTTATTTATCTACTGCAACTTTTAATATTAACTAGTTTAATGTAGACACAATATGGTAGACTGACTAGCCAAATTGAGCTTCATGAAAGGACTCACCGAAAAGCACAAGGAAACGGTGAATATGTTGACAACAAATCTAAAAGGGTCCAAGTAAGTACAAGAATATCATCCACGCATTCAAGTTAGTCAACAATTTCAAAGTAAGTAACATGAAATATTTTATGGAATTTATAGTTGTAGCATTAAATTTGTTTGTAGATTTATTTGTCATGAATGGCATCAAGTTAGGATTTATTTGTTTACTCATTATACGGAATTTGCACATTTTTAAAACAAAAAATAATAGTAACTTATTTATAAAAATATTAATTATAACTAATTTTTTTATTGATATATGTGATATATATTATATTATATTATATTGTTGAAATAAATATATGAACATTTTGGTCTAGTGGTTAATAAGTCATTACATGAACAATAGGTTAAGTGTTTGAATATTGTAAGGTGCAAAGTCCAACAATTTTTTTACCACTTGTTGTGATACTATCATATCTTTCAAATTATACTATACATTTTAAAAAGTCGAGTTTATATATTGTTTCATAGTGCAAGCAATAGTTAGACAATAAGTTCTTCACTAAATAGAAATTAGTTTACTGCATCCAAAATAGAAGTTAAACTTTATAGGATGAAATAAAAATGAAATTTTATATATTATTAAAATTTGTAATATGTCAAATGGATTCTAATTTTTTCATAATGAGTGAAAGGAAATAAACAAAAATACAAGATAAAATAAAGATTGGTAAATAATTGAAGAGAGAAATATTAAAGAAGAAGTAAAAAACTTACTTAGTAATTATGAATTTAAAAAAAATACAAACCCACACAATGAAAAAAGCTGGAAAATCTAATCAAATAAACGCGGTTGTAATGAGGAGCTATCCTTTACAGCTGCACGCTCCAAGCAATTTTAATATTCAAATTCAAGAATAGGAAAAAAATATATATTCAAGCACATTATTTAGACTATATTTGATATTCAATAATTGTGTTTTTAATATTTGGATGTTCAAATAGGATAAATATTATCAAGAATATCTTAGTCAACATGGCAACAATGCTACTCCCGAAAGCTCATTTGATGCTCAAAAATGGCTTGAGATCAGTGGTGGTCCATTCAAGGGTAGAGTGTATGGCTTTGGGAACACTTACTACTGTCATGAGCTTGTTGCTACTGGGACTTTCTTGGATTCACCATCCACAACATCTTCACCTACCTTTGTGAGTCAAGAGCAACTACAAGATGCGATTGCAAAAGCAATTGATCAAGAATTGGCTAAGCAAAGAGAAGAAGCAACAGCTAGAGAAGCAAGCATTATGCAGCATACTATAAGGGTGAGAGATGAGGCATTGAGGCAAGTTGGAGAATCAAAGGCGAGAGAAGAGGCTTTGATGTGGACATTGGGAGTGATGATGGAAAAATTAAATTCAATTGAAGGCGCTTCTTTCTCTCGCAGGGAATAGGGTAATGGTGGGAAAGACAAATAACTCTCTTTAAATTAAACTTGGCATACTTGGATTTCATGAATTTGCTCATGTTTGAAAAGCTTTATTTTGTATATGGATTTGGATACAATATTGTTGAATTTATGTTATTGTTTGGTGTTATTTGGAATGTGATTTATGTTTTAAATTATGTGGTTTTAAATTGTTATTAATGAGAACAAAAACTAGGTTGGATAAATATATTAAATTAAGCATTATGAAAAAAATAAAAATAAATCTGTGACCGATTAGTGATCCCAAAAGCGGTCACTAAATTGAGGGAATATACTATTATTTCTGAAAATTTGTGACCACAAGGGGCGGTCACAAATCTGTGACTGATTAGTGATCAGTAACAAATGGAGTAGTTGGTCACATGGCCAACTATCAATGACCCCACTGCGGTCACTGATTAGTGACCACTTAGTGACCGACTATCAGTGATCGATTTGGTGGTCATTAATCAGTGACCGCTTATTCACTATTTTGTAAATTATTTTGTGATGGAATTTAAAAAATTAGTGATCACACTGGCGATCACTAATTTGTGACCCCATGGTGCAGCGGTCATGAATTTCAATTTTTGACGAAGGTCTTTGTGACCGCTATGATCGGTCACAAATGCGATCACTGGCACTCCTTTTTTATTGAATTTGTGACCGATTTGGCGGTCACAAAAGTCAATTTTTTTGTAGTGCGTACTTAGCTTGATTCGATCCATTCAAGCCTTGAATATCCCCATAACATATTATTCTAGCTAAAGCAAAAACGTATGTAGCAGAAACTATTAAGTAAACTCTAAATTATCTTAACAAGTGAGAAATCAATTTAAAATTTTGTATAGATCACAAAATTAAATTAATCATGATATAAAGAATGACAAATCAAACTGTATAAAATCTGAATAATATGAGTCAGACAGAAAGAGGGTCACAACATTGTCAATTTCCTAAAATCATAATTGTGACTTAATCACATGTAGATTTTGAAAGCTGATATAGAACTAATTGATTAACTAGTAAATACGCTTATAAATCACGTAATAAAATCACAAATGGACATAAAAAGAAATATTAAATGTTCAATACTATTAAAAGATTAAGTACCTACAACAAAATTAATTTCATAGTCATAACAAATTTTTGTAGCAAATATAATTTTTTTTAAATTATAAATAACAAAAGTAATTAACTATTGATCCATAGTATTGTACGTTCGAAGCGCAATATATTAGTTATATATATATATATATATTACTCATAGGAAATTGATATATATATATAATTAATGTGTGTGTGTGTATGTGTGTGTGCGTGTGTAAAAAAGTAATCATCAATTACAAATTGGTCGTAGTGGAGTTAGTTATAAGAATAACTATTATGAATTTGATTAAGTTAATTTCATAGTTAAATTAAACTACAAATTTTTAACACCCTAATTTTTTTGTAGAGCAACAACCATATAATTCACTACAAGCGAACAAGGTACTAGAGACGGAATTTTTAAGACAGAAAAAATTCCGTCTTTAATTTGAATAGATTAAAGATGGAATATAGACAAAAATTCAATTCTATCTTAAATTTATAAAATAAGGACCAAAAAATAATTATTGTGACAAAAAATAGACAAATTAAAGACTCAAATTACAAATGGAATATTTCCGTCATTAATCCGTCTAAAATTGTTAATTTTTTAATGTTTATTTTACCAATAGAAATAATCCATCTTAGTTATGTGTTTTTGAGATAGATTAAAGACAACTTTCTATCTCAGTTTAATTTCATGTACATTGAAGATATTACATCTATAAAATTTTTATTTTTATAATTATAATATGTGATTTTAAAGTTTTGTTCCAATATTTTCGTTCAAGTTTTTTTCCTGAAAGTTTATGGGGTGTATTATAAGTGAAAGGTAAATGATGTAAATTGGAATACTGAAACAGTCAAAAGACTATTGAGAATAAGGTAAAGAGACACAATGATTTATAGTGGTTTGGCGAGCCTAGTCCACTACCTAAGTGATAATACTTAGGATTTTTAACCTTCAATTTTATTAGAAGAAAAGCAGATACAAGATACAAAGTACCAAAATGCTAGAACTTGCCCTGCTACAAAAGCTAACAATATGACAACAATACACAAGTACTCACTCAACTGATAGCTGGCAACTAAAGGCTTATGAAGTATATTGTGAGATGTTAACTTGTCTGATATGGGTTTTCTCTTTATATAATGTTCACAAGTCATAGCCTCTTCCATAAGTATTGGCAAATGTTATGATGCTTCCTTCTTTGTATTGGCAGCGGTTTGCCCTTCCTTTTATTTGCCAAAATGTGCCTGCCATGGTTAGTTAATAAAAAGATCTCCAAACGGTAACATTCCATAGTTATAGGAGTCAAACAAGGAATTAATTGGTCATAATCAAAGTCTATTTTGGTGAAGATCCTAAAAATCTCCCCTTTTTTATGATGACCAAGCAAGATCTGTCTCCCTCTATTAAGTGCACAATTTGAGCAACATTGCAACAATCATTTAGAAAAAAGAAAAAGAAAAGAAAAGAAAAAAAAAATTCTCTCCCTGTCAAGTGTAGTTTGCTATTTTCTCTCCCCTATTTTGTGTAATACTATCATAAGCTATAATTTAAACATGCAATTACTATAGCTAAATAAAGTACTTGTAAATACAACTTAACCATCAGCACAACTGAACAAAAACATGAATAAATAAGGACATAAGCATAATTTAACAGCACAATAAAAGGAGTAGCAGCTGTCCTAAATGTTTTACCAAAAAGCATGAATGACATAAGCACAATAGAAAAAGAGTAGTAGCAATTATCCTTAGTATTGATCAAAGACACAAATAATTGAAGCATGCATATTAGGGAGAAATAAGGAGTGCAGTGTAGAATCACAAAATATCTCCCCTTTTCATCATCAAAAAGGTTAGTCTTCGTGGGACCGCTTGCGAAGGTTGTGACGAATGTCCTTGATATCATGATGCAAGTCATTGAGACAGTTGCGAGAATGGTGAAAGTTATCATCAAGAGATGCAGGTAAAGTTGCAACATGAGTCTGAATGGATGTGATAGTAGTGGTGAGGCTAGAAATCTATGTTTGAAGATCAGTGATTCTGGAAGATAGTCCATCTAAAGAAGTGAGAATCTAATTGAGTGGAACTTCCAGAGGAAGTTGTCTTTGTTTGGATGTGATTGCTTTTGAGGCAGCAAAGTGAGTGTCAGGAATTGAATCAGGGATAGTATAGATAGGAGTTTTTCCCTTGGTTCTGTGAGGTTGGCATCGAGGTGCAAGAATAGCAACTGAAGTGTATGTTCCTTTAAAACAAACCCCGTCTTCCCCATACTGAATTTTCATTTTCCTTAGGCTTTGTAAGTCCACAATCTTGTGTTCAATACAATCTTCAACCTAGGAGAAAGGAAAGAAAACATGTTCTTTTTGAAAAATTCAGGTTAAAAGCATGCCATAGGGAAGGTTTTTTAAAGAGTGAGTGAAGGCATAGTGAATGTAATGCAAAATCAGGTGTTCAATGTTGACATGTTGCCTAGTGATAGCCATGTAGAGTAGAAAAATAGACAATCGATTCATATTTGTGGAGTGGCCTCCACTAGTAGATATGCTTGATAAAATGGTAAGGGTGATAAGCCTGTGCAAAAAAAAGTAGTCTATACCAAGCAGATTTAAAGCTTCATCCCTAGATAGTTTGGGAGATTTTTGTTGCCAGAAAATGGCTTTAGCATGAGACAAGTTAAAGGCATTATCAAAACACCATTCTCCAAATGCGAAAAATTTAACACCAGTATTTTCCAAATCACAGAATTGATTAAGTTTGGTTGTGGTAAGAGTAATATAAGTGCCTAGAACGGATGAGTGAAGAATGAGTGAGTGTGATACAGGGTCCACTTCAGATGAAAGATTCGCGTAGAAGAGTCTTACCAGAAGAGGATAGGCGGGCTCATTTATGCTCATTGGGGGTTTTCCAACCCATGTCATCAATCCACTATAAAACGGGAGTTTGAGTAATATTGGCAAAGTTAATCCCTCTTCCTCTGTTGATGTGGCGATTTTGAATGGAGGAAAATAGATTCGTTGCTTGTTGTGTGGAGAATTTGAGATTTGTTCGTACAGAGAGAAAATCCCAATTTTCGTAGAGGGAGTCAATGAACTTTTGTGGAGATGGGGATGGTGTTTTGCGAATAGGTGAAGGCGAATGAGCAGCAGAGTGAAGGGCAGAAGGATTTTCAATATGTGTGCACTGTGGACTGGATTCATTGTCGGAATGAGGGTTTGGAGGAACAGATGCATGGTGACACGATGATGGAAAAAGTTCGGATTCACTATCGGAAACAACAAGACGACGGTGATGGGATATTTCAGTGTCTTTGGGTGAGGTAGGTTGAAGAGCAGCTTTCCAAAGACAGCGACGGAATGAGGATGGCGCCATTGGAGAAGACGAGTGGTTGCTCGGCGGAAAGAGACAAAATAAATTTTTTTTTTTTAAGGAATATAGGCAAGTGGTTTGAAGAAGATTTGTGATACCAAGAATAATGTTTGCAAATTTAAAAGAAGCTTTGAATGTTGTTGATATAATTAAGGCAAGTACTTGTTTGGAATACAAGATGCCAAAATCAGTTTTTTTTTTTTTTTTGGAAAATAATTTGTACTCAAATTACGTGGGAAAGGAAGTAATTCCCAATTTTTCTTTAAGGAAATAAAATATTTCCTCAGACAAAGGTTTTGTGAAAATATCATATAATTGATGAGAGGTAGCCACATAATCTATGCAAATTTTTACTTTTGCAACAAGATCACTAATGAAGTAATGATGAATTTCTATATGCTTTGTGCGTGAGTGGTGAAGTGGATTTTTTGTGATACTTATTGCACTTATATTATCACAGTAGATAGGTATGCAAGAGAAATTTAATCCAAAGTGACTAAGTGTTTATTTCATCCACATTACCTGTGTGCAGCAGTTTCCCAACACCATATATTCAGCTTCCATCGTTGAGAGTGCAACCACACTTTGTTTCTTACAACACCAGCTTACAAGATAATCACCAAGGAGTTGGCAAGTTCCAATGGTGCTTTTGTGTTCAACTTTGCAACCTACATAATCAGCATCAGAGAACCAACAAGAGAGAAAGCAGATGATCTAGGATACCATAAACCCAGGTAGGAAGGTCCTTTTAGATACCAAAGGATCCATTTTATTGTATTTAGATGAGATTCCCTAAGATTTGATTGAAATCGAGCACATAAACTAGTGGCAAATAGTATGTCTGGACGACTTGCAATGAAATATAACAAACTACCAATAATGCCACAATACATAGACTTATCAACTTCCTTTTTAGTTGGATCAAGTTCCAGCTTGGTATTGGGGGCCATGGGAACACCAGTTTTTTTACAATTTTCCATACCAAACTTTTTTAAGAGCTCTTTAATATATTTTTCTTGACACAGAAAAATTTCTTTGGGGTTTGTTTGATTTGTAAAACAAGGAAGAAGTTGAGTTGTCCCATAAGACTTATTTCAAATTCAGTTTTCATACATGAGACAAAATCATCACACATCTCTATTGAAGTTCCACCAAAGATAATATCATCTACATAGAATTGTACTAACAAAATGTCCGTTTGATGACTTTTGGTGAAAAAAGTAGTATCAACAAATCCCATGAGAAATCCTTTGGATAACAGAAAAATGCTCAATCATTCGTACTAGGCTTTGGAAGCCTTTAAAACCTAGTGGTTGTTCTACAAAAACCTCTTCTTTGATCCATCCATTTAAAAACACACTTTTTTACGTCCATTTGAAACAAAGCATAGGCTAAAAACATGCGAATGGACTCAAGACATGCAATAGGAGCATAAGTTTCATCGTGATTGATACCTTCTTGTTGGGAATATTTGGCAACCAATCTAACTTTGTTCTTGATAACCACACCTTTTTCATTGAGTTTATTGCGAAAAACCTACTTTGTTCCTATGGTAGGATGATTTGACGGTCTTTCCACTAAGTTCAAAACTTTGTTTTTATCAAACTATAGTAGTTCTTCTTTCATTGCACTGACCCAGGAGTTATCCTTCAAAGCTTCTTTGATATTTTAACTTTAGTGCAATCATTATGATCTTCTATTACCTTGGATCTGGTTGTATTTCCCGCATGAGGATCTATGATAATGTTGTCAGTTGGATGACTGGAAGTGTCTTTGAATTTTATTTTTCTTTCTTCATCATCAGGGTTGGAACTTCTAGTATTGGTACTTTCTGTCAGCTCATTTTATTCAGATTTCTTAGTTTCCTTCTCCAAAACCTCAATGATCTGATCTATTCCTGTAAATTCTATGCTCAAGGTTTCCTTGGCAGTAGAGGGATGAGTTTCATCAAATATAACATGAATAGTTTCTTGTATAACCCTTTTTCTTTTGTTAAATACTCTATATGCTTTACTATGAGATAAATAACCAATGAAGATGCCTTCATCAGATTTTGAATCAAATTTACCTCGAGGATATCTATCGTTGAGAATGTGACACTTACATCCAAAGACTCAAAAATGGGAAATGTTTGGAAGTCTTCCCTTTCTATAGTTCATATGGTGTCTTCTTGATGAAGGGTCTTAAGAACACTTTGTTGATAATATAGCACGCTGTGTTTATTGCTTCTCCCTAAAAAGCTTTTGGAAGACCATATTCGTCCAGCATTGATCGTGCCATTTCTTGAAGTACCCTATTTTTTCTTTCGACAATCCTATTTTGTTGGGGTGTTTTTGGAGAAGAGAAATCATGATCATAGCCAGTTTCATCACAAAAGTGACTAAAATCGGTGTTATCAAATTTCAATCCATGATCACTTCTAATGGCTTTGATAATTAGAACTTTCTCATTTTGTATTTTCTTTGTGAGTGGGATGAATGACATTAATGCATCATTTTTGTGAGAGAGAAAACATACCCAAGTAAATCGTGAGAAATCATCCACTATTATGAACACATATTTGCTTCCACCTTAAGTTTGAGTTTTCATTAGGCCAAAAAGATCTAGGTTGCAATTCTAGAGGTCTTAAGGATACCGCATCATTTATTGGTTTGAAAGAGCTTCTTACTTGTACCTTTGATGTAAGCACCGCAAACTTCGTTTTTGATAAATCCCAGCTTGGGAATTCCTCTAATAAGGTTCTTTTTAACAATGTGATTCAACAATTTCATCTTTGCATGTCCTAGACTTTAGATTGATGCAATAGATGTTTCTATCCATGGTGGCAGTGAAAACTATTTCATCATCTTTGGAGACAATGCAAAGTGAAGGTTTGAATTGTACCCTAGTACCTACTGTCACAAAGTTGACTGATGTTTAGCATATTGTGTTTTAGTCCTTCTACTAATCAGACATTCTCAATTGAAGTTCAAGTGTGTTTTCCCACAGTTCTTTTTCCAATGATTTTACCTTTGGTGTTGTCTGCAAACAGTACAATTCCACCATTTATTTCTTGTAGATATGAAAAGAAAGACCTATCTCTTGTCATGTGTCTGGAACATCCATTGTCCAGATACCATTTCTCGTATCCTTTCTCCACTTGTTCCTGCATCACAGATGTTTAATTTTTTAGGTACCAACATATTACTAGGTCCTAAACTGTTAGATTTCTTAACCCAGACTTACTTAGTTCCAATGAGTTTTGTTATTGGACATATGTAAGATAGGTGACCGATATGATTACATGGATGATAAATTCTGGAATTTCTAAACTCTCTATCAATCATTTTACCTTTGATTCTCCTTTTCAATAAGTAGTTCTCATCAAGAAGTTCTTTTATCTTTCTTTCTAACTATTGATTTTTTTTTAATTATTCTATTTCTTTGTTCAGTCCCCTTCTTAATAATGTTGTTGTAAACATGAACTAATTATGATTTTTCATTTACAGTTTCCTACAGTTGATTCTTAAGAAAGTTTATTTCAATTTCTAATGCAGTTAACTAATTATGACATTCAGCATGCAAGTTGAAGGAACATGTACTTTCACATTCAAATTCAAAAATTTCAGTATCACTAGCTGAAGTGGAAGTTACCTACTTGTCCGCCATTAAGCAATTATCATCAACATCAAATTGATCAGAATCAGAGTCATCTCAAGTGATTGTCATAGCTCTCAATTTGGAACTTCATTTTGGTTTGGGACTTCTTATGAGTTTTGAGCAATTTAGTCTCTTGTACCCCACTTCATGACATTCATGGCATATGATTTGTTCTGATTTCTGATATTCATTGTTGTGCCTTTTGAGATTAGGCCTTGAATCTTCCTTTTGCTTATGTGAGTTGCCTTAATCATTTTGTGATCGTGGCAATTTTCGCATTTAATGTTTCCTTATCAAGATCACCAAAATCTTTATTCCAATCTCCATTTTCTGCATTAAAGGCTATATTCTTCTTGATTTTGTTCTCAGAACTCTCTCTCTCTCTCTTGCTCAAAAGTATCATTTCATGCTAGGCGAGAGAACCAATGAGTTCGCCTATGGTCATTTTTCAAGGTTTTTTACCTCATGGATGGTTATAACTTTTGGATTTCATTCTTAGGGCAAGGATCTCAATATCTTTCTGACTTGCTCACTTTCTGATATGACTTTTCCCAGGGCAAACATTGAGTTTACTTTTTCCATACATCAAGCATACATTTGACTTACTTATTCACCTGTTTTCATTGAAAACATTTCAAATTGGTGAGTAAAAAGTGCAATTCTTTCTAATCTCACTTGAGAATTTCCTTCATGGGTGATTTGCAACATATCCCACATCTCTTTTGCAGAAGAACAGGTGCTAACACGGTTGTATTCTTCTTTAATAAGGGCACAGGATAAAATGTTCTTGGCCTTGGCATTGGTTGACAAGACTTTCTTATCTTCCACAGTAAGTTTTAGTCTGCCCTTTGGTGCCATGTCTGAATTAGTTGGAATGAGAGGCCCATCATTGACAACGCTACAAAGATCATAGTCTAAGGCTATGAAGAATTCTTGAATTCTATTTTTTTCAAGTGGAATAGTTTGTTCCGTTAAACAGAGGAGGACAGGTATAGGATTGACCTTCTGCATAGATGTTTAGAGATAACCTAGCTCGGATGCCAATTGAAAGTTTATGCGGTGTATTATAAGTGAAAGGTAAATGATGTCAACTGGAATATTGAAACAGTCAAAAGACTATTGAGAATAAGGTAAAGAAACACAATGATTTATAGTAGTTCGGTGAGCCTAGTCCATTACCTAAGTGATAACACTTAGGATTTTTAACCTACAATTTTATTAGAAGAAAAGCAGATACAAGATACAAAGTACCAAAATATTAGAACTTGCACTGCTACAAAAGCTAATAGTATGACAGCAATACGCAAGTACTCTCTCAACTGATAGCAAGCAACTAAAGGCTTATGAAGTATATTGTGAGACGTTAACTTTTCTGATATGGATTTTCTCTTTAAATAATGTTCACAAGACATAGCCTCTTCCATGAGTATTGGCAAATGTTATGTTGTTTCCTTCTTTGTATTAGCAGTTGTTTACCTTTCCTTTTATTTGCCAACGGTAACTTGCCAAAATGTGTCTGCCCTGGTTAGTTAATAAAAAGATCTCCAAACGGTAACATTACATAGTTATAAGAGTGAAACAAGGAATTAATTGGTCATAGTCAAAATCTATTTTAGAAAAGATCCTAACAGTTCCCTTCAAAATTTTGTTCGGCAATAATTTTATATTTCCTTTAAATTTTTACAATTATAACTGTTAATAAATTAATTAGTCATCATATACATATAATAATATTGCAATTTAATTGTTAAGAAAATATTATTATATTGTACCAAAACCTTCACTTTAAGAAATTGCAAAATAATTATAATAAAGACAAAATTTATTATAAAAAATTATTTTGTTAATTTTAAGTTTCATTTGAAATTGCATCGGGACTTGGTTTAGTTATTAAATGATGAGCCATACACCTGGAAAAATTTAATCCAGCCCTATATGAATAAAATATATAAAAAAAAATTATTTAACTTCTATTCAAAATTAATTTTTATATATATAAAATTAATATTTATACTTTTAAGACTGAATTCTTGTAATTGTTGATAATAACATTTTTATTATTACAATTAAATTTGTGAATCATAAAACTTAGAATGACACAATAAAAATTTTGAGAAAAAAATTACTTACAACAAATTTTTTACTTTAAACATTTTCCCAATATATTTTAGGATTTAGATATTTAATTATGGATTTTATTTTATTTTTTAATTATAAATTTTACAAAATTAATTAGATAATATGGTGTACTATTGTTGCAGCAAAAAAAAAATCTTACCCCACAGAAACATATTCAGCTCTCACTAGCTTCACACATGGCCGCTCACCCTCTCACCCCCATTGCCTCTTCCGATAAATGCAGCAAATTCTTTTGATATGTTTTCTTCCTATTTTTGAGCTGCAAATATTCTCCAATTCCTCATCTTACTACGATCTTTCTGCAATCCAGTTCATCCTTCAAAAAATGGTTGGTGCTAATTTTTTGTTTTTCCGGAATCCAAATTCGAATTCTTCTTATAAATTCTATTTATGTAGTTTCATTTGTCTTTTGTTGCTCTGCAAGAGAAGGATTGAATATTAGTATGCTTTTTCTTGCTTTTTGAGATTATAGACATTTGGAATTTCATGACACCATTTGAAAATTGTTAAAACAATATGACTACTGTCTGCATGACTCACTATCTGAAATTAATTTCACTACATAGAATGATTACTATCTGCATTCCTTGTTGTAGTTGTTGCTGTAATTGCCTGCATTTCATTCGGTTGCCAATTTGTTCCTTCAAATATTAGTATTGGGTGTTTTGCGCCTTGGTGTTGAATGATCATATATAATCTGTGAGCTACATAGGTTAGGTACATAAGATTACATTTGTTTGATTGTTTGGCAGTTGCTTCTAGTGATGATATATTATGCCATTTTCAGTCTATTGCATTACTATAGAAGAATAATTTTAAAACATTAGGTTATGTGTTTTTTTCCTGTATTTCTTATTTAAGTCTACGGTTCAAAATAATGGGAGACTATAATCCTAATGGTAGTGATTGTGATAGTGATATGAACATTGATGATTGACTATTTGTAACGTTTTGTGTTAAATAGTTTGCAATATTAAAACATCATTTTGCGATAATTCCATTTAATGAATGCTAGTTTTTTGTTACATTCTCTTATTTGTAAAGTTGTATATATTTATTTTAAATATGCATTGGATTATGTTTAATATATATATATATATATTTGTAATTGATTAATACCTTAGTTGCTTATAGTAATTTTTGTCATGACTTCTTCATAGTGTGAATTTTATTCTATTATTTAATTACTAATTGGAGGTTTTCTTAATTGTAGGATGTCTAGTAGAGGAAAGGGTGTTGATAGTATAAGAACATCTCAAGTTTGAGGTTGTGGCAGAGGGCGTGGGCTCGGATCATCTTTCCACCTTCATGATCAGAATGAGGATTTAATAGTTAATCATTTAGAACATAGAGAGTATGTTGCTGGGGAATCAGAGCCTAATCTTGCTACTGAGGTGTCAAGTGGGCAAGGCAATCCATTAGAGGCTCATACAAGAGAAGTAACCATAGGTCTTGGGTATAAATATTTGTTATATTTATTATTGTTATGCTTTAAATATTATTGTTTTGCTATGACTATTTTCTTTTATAAGTATGAGAGTGTAAGAACTAAAAATATATTGTATTTCTTATTAATACTTTTTGGTTCAATTGCAAATCAATAGCTCCAAAAAAATATGCTTTAGGTTGGGGAAATATTGCCACCAGAGTTAGAATCAAATTTGGCAATTGGAGAAGAAAGTGAGGATGGTACTTCACTGGCTCGGCATAGAGCAAATTGGGGCACACAGGTTCCTGCTAATCCAAACTAGCATAAGAATATACATGTGATAGGCAACAGGTGATTTTAATTTTCAATTTTTCCTTATATTTGGTTTCATGGTTCAGTAAATAATGTAATAATCACTTATATATTCTTTTTGATTCTTTATTGCTCACTAGGTTCATTGAAACTAACGTTGTTTGAGATATCACCAATGATATAAAGGGGTACTTTACAAGGGTATGGCCAAAATGGAAATTTGTAGTTAACTAAGGACGTTAAGAATTTACTTTGGGAGCACTTTAAGGTAAGTGTTACTCCTATACATTTTACTTTTTAAATTTGGATAAGGGTTTGATTATATTTTACTATTGTTAGTCGAGGTACATATGGGATGATTTAACAGACATGGAGATGAGAAAAGTGTGGAATGAAAATGTTCGGAATTGATTCAAGGAGATGCTTTACGCTGCTAGAGGATAAGCACTGTCTAGAGCTTATGAAGAGATAGATTGTGAGAAATTAGGAACACAACCTAAAATGACAGGTATGATGGAAGGAGGCCTGAATGGCTAAATAAAAATGTATGGGATGAATTGGTTAAGAACCATTGGACAACAAATAATTTCAAGAGAAAATCCGAACTTTCTAGAAAAAGACAAAGAAGGATGGCTTTATCGTTAACCACACTTGTGGTTCAATTCCTTATGGGGCACACAAGGAGAAAATGGTAACTTTTAGTTTTCTATCTTTAAAATATTATTTTTACTATAGAGTAACGTCATTCTTTTTACTTGGTGTGGAGAAAAATGTTGGAGTGGGATGTGACTTATTTTGAAGTCTTTGAACAAGCACATAAAAAGAGAGCAACTGGAGAGTTTGTGGACTCTAATAAAAAGGAGTTACTGTAAGTATATTTCATTGAGATTTATATTATACTATCAAAAAAATGTTAGTGCGTATACATTTAAGATTCTATCTATTTTAAATTATTTTGCATATATGCATAGCAACATGAGTGATGGAGTTAAATTATGATCAACTATTGTTATTTGTTTATCTGGGAGATGTCTTTCTACTTTGCACTGCTAGATTTTTTTTTTCTTTTTGGAGTTGAATAATGATGAACTTTGTTGTTTGTTTTAGGTTAAAATATTGGAGATACTTTTGATTTGTTATATTAGATTATTTTGGGTTATTGGGAGCTAAGCAATGAAGGAATATTATTATTTGTTTTTTGCTACAATGTTGGAGATATTTTTTATTTATGTTTTTGGACTGTTTTCACTTGTTGGGAGATAAATAATAATGAACTTCTTATTTGTTTTTTTAATAATGTTGGTGAGATTTTTTATTTGTTTTATTAGATTATTTTTGTTTGTTGGGAGTTAAGTAATGATAAACTATTGTTATTTATTTTTAATTACAATGCTGGATATACTTTTGATTTGTATTATTGGATTGTTTTTGCTTGTTGGGAGTTAAATAATGGTAAATATTGTCATTTATTTTTTGGTTATAATGTTGGAGATATTTTTGGTTTGCATTACTAGATTATTTTAGTTTCCTGGCAGTTGAACAATAACGAGAATTGTTATTTATCTTCGAGTTTTTATGTTGAAGATCCTTTAATTTTTGTGTTACTGGATTATTTTTATTTATATGTTGAATAAATTAGACTAGTTTCAATATTATTATGTGACTTTCTTGATTGCATATATGGCTTACTTTATTTGTAGGAAGAGTACAAAGCAAAAAAGAGTTGCTTAAATCAATCCATGCACCCATCATTCGATTTATCAGATTACTGTGAAATAATTGGTGACCTATCTAAGGGATAAGTGTATGGAATTAGATGCAATTAGCTATTTGAGGGAGCAAGAAGTCGAAGCTCATCACAATCATCTTATGCGGGTGATAATGATGATAGGATTGGTGAGCTATCAAAATCAGTTGAAGAGATGCGTGCTATAACTATAAAAGTAGCATACGATGCTAAAATGAGGTAAGAAATGGCCAAAAAAGAGAGGAGGAAGAAGAAAACAAGAGAAGGGACGAAGAGAGGTTGAGAGAAGAGATTTTTCAGGAGATGTTACGTAAAATGATTCAAGAGCTGGAGTACACAAACCACTGCTTTCTCAGTGGATCTGGAACATGAGAGCTACAAGACTTTGGTGGAGAGTAATTGACATATCTTTCTCTTCATTAATATTATAGTGGTTGATTGCTGCTTTGTTTGAACTGTTAATGACTTTTTGATGCGCATACTTTAATTTTGTGCAAGATTTATTTTATAAAATGAGATACTAATGACTTTATTTGTGTTAGTATATCGACTAATTAAAAATGATGTTGGATGATGAGAGGGTGTATATGCTATTTTATAGCGTTAATTTTGGAAAAATAACAATTTATCTATAAATTTGTATGAACAAAACCATTAAATATGATGACTAGAGACAAATTATAGACAGAATTAAAGATAATTTTCACATAGATCAAAGCCGATTCATAAACGAATTTGGAGACGGAATTGAAGACAATTTGGAGACAAATTATGGGCAATTTGAATGTCAAACTGTTACTTTCAGAGACATATTTGAGAGAAACTAAAGACAAATTCTTAGACTAATTTATCAATGGAATTCTCACAAAAATGCTGACGGAATTTAAGAAAAGTTTAGATAGAATTAAAGATAGATACATTTTTCAAATTGAAGATGATTAGTCATTATTTAAGATGGAAATTGAGATAGAAATCTGTCTTAGAATTTACCAATGGATTTTTGTCCACCTTGTTGATTACCCATGGTGGCATCACCAACATATTTTGATACGAAAATTTTCGTCTCAAAGTTTAGTTTGAGACGAAAAATTGTAATATAGAGACGGATTGTTCCGCCTCTGATGCCCTATACGCTTGTAGTATATAACAAGAAGATAATAAAACCACAATAAAACGACACACAGGTGAAATTAAACAAGTAAATAATATTTACTAAAAATAAATAAAAAATTGAGAAAATTTTATAACTTATTTCCACACAAATAATCAATCATATTTCCGTCCCTCAAAAAAGACTAATACAATAATTACTATATTCCTAAACTTTATACATTATTGCAAATCTCAACCTCAATTTGCCAATATAAAGAGAATCAAGAGAAAACAAAATACTCACATACCAAGCATATACTCAACATAACCAAAAAAAAGAAAAAAGAAAGAAAAAGGAAAAGAGAAATGATACGCCAACCTTCAAAAACCATACTACTTCTCATCTTTCTGATGAATACAACATTCAGTCCTTTGGTTTTCTCAGTATCCATATATGACGCCACAGTTATCCTCATCAACACTTCACCAAATCAAATCCTCACCGCTGATTGTCAATCCAACGGTAAAAAAGTTAGGAAACTTACGATTGCCCCTTCCCTTAGAGACTCTTTCCCTACTCAGATACTTGTGAACAAAAAATCTATTTCTTGGTGTTCATTGACACTGGGAAATAAACGTGGGGATTTTATTGTTTTTGACTGGGAGAGAGATCTCGATAGATGTGCCAACAAGATTTGCAAGTGGCAGATAAATGAAAATGGGTTGTCTTTGTTGATTAACAATACATTTATACTTCAATTTCGCTTTCCATAGAGATATGCATTGTTGGGCATTTGGGGCTTGTTGTGGTGGTACTTAAGTTGATTTTAAGGATTAAATGTCATATGTATGCATAAGATAAATTCAAATAAATAAAGTGTACCTCTCTTTGTTTTTGTTGGTTACGTGTGATCATTTTATTTTCTTGATTTTCTTTTGTAAATCTATTGAAGATTTTTTTTTTTTTATGAATATATTTATTATGTATTACACATGTTATTTGACATCTAGAACTGAAAAATATAATAGTAGCCTAAGTCGAATGCTACAAGCTCTGCGCTTAATATAGTATTTTTTCCGTATTACTTAATTGAGTTCTAATAAATTTGTCTCTCAAGATAAAATAGACATTTTGAAATATAGAGTGCAAAACTTATAATTTGACTAAAACTATTACGACTAGACATAACTCTACGTAACTCTCAATTAATGCAAATTATATCCTAGAGCGCCAATTATGAGCATTCGCTTCGACGTGGGCAATGTGGTGCATGCCGCACAACGAATTTATCCGGCTCTTAGACTACTTGAACGCATATCCAAGGCACATTATCCTATAATAATTTTTCACTTTTTATATATGCTGTCTTACAATCGCCCTGCATTCAATACTTTGCAGAAGACGACTTGTGGGCCTGTGGCAGTCATACACTAATAGGCATGGCAAAAAAATCTCCAATTTGGGGGTCCCCGAGGGGATCCCCAAGTTCGGGGACTAGAATTCGGGGAATTTTTCCCCGCGGGGATGAGGATAGAGAGGAAACTCTCGCCGAAGCTAATTCGGGGACGAGGACGGGGATCATACTCCCCGCCCTGCGGAGTCCCCACCCCGTCATATTAATTAAAATATATATATTATATTACATATATACTATTATATATATACATTATATTTTATATTATATATATTTCATATATATTATTATATATACACTATTTTTTTAATACTTTTTTAGTAATTTCATATAATTTATAAGAATTTATTAATTATAAAATATAAATTAATAAAATATATTAATAGAGGCCTAGTTATTTTTTATTTTTTAGTCATTTTATGCACAAATAAGAAATATTTTGGGGATCCCAGCGGATCCCCGCGGGGATTTGGGGAACGGGGACGGGGGAAAAATTTTCCCACGGCGGGGATCGAGGACGGGGGAGTAGCTCCCCGCTCCATTCCCCGCGGGTGCCATCTCTATACACTATTTATGTGGCAATATACTTCCTTTCAAATATTGCTGCATTTGTAAATTAGCAAAATAATTTCATAAATAATATAAATTCATCATGATTCACATTAAATTAATTTTCTTTTATGAAAAACTATGGCATTATGTATGCACCATCACAATAATTAGGAAAACATCAAGTGCGTCAGAAATAATACTATTAAGCTCAAAGTGTCAAAATCTTCATTATTTCAAACAAATCTCATTCTTTATATTTGTAAGTACATATCTTTGGTTAAACAAAATAGTCATAATGTGTCCAATAAATACTCTTTATTTTTGGACTTCCTATTTGACGAGAAAATATTGCAATTCCATAATTTGGTATCTTTCAAATATTTGTCGTTTTCAAAGAAAAAATTATTATGGAATATCATGAAAAAACTTGGCAAAAATACAAATCGGTCCCGTAAGTATACTCTACTGGCAACTAAAGACTTTAGCTTTTGAGTTTTATAACTAACTCTTCATATATTTAGCAATTTGAGGATAAATAGTCCAAGTTTAATAAACAACAAATTAAATTTATTACAAAATAATGGTAAACTAAATTACAAAGTGTCATTATATATATTATATAATCATAATTGTTCAAGCTACGTGCAAATCTTAAAACAAAAATATATCCCAGCTCACAACTATGCTCATAAATTACATAATAAATTCGTAAGCGGGCATAAAAATAAATATTACATGTTTCTTTTTTGACCCTAATCTTTATGAAGGTCGAACCCTTACGAACTCCTAATATACGTATGTATAAACTAAAATATATATATATATATGAGGTTACTTTGTCTTAGAATTCTGCTAATCAGGTGGATTTAATTATCAACATCCAAAAATTATAAATCATAGATGGACTATTGAAAGCGAACTGAAACTGCTAACATATAATATAATTCCTAAAAGACAATTAAACCACACAGAATCTGATATACATGAAAGTAAATGCATATGGCATAATCTAAAAATTTATTTCCAGCATGAGTAATCAAACATGAAATCAAATCCTAAAACTTATTTCCAGCGTCAGTAATCAACCATATTTTCGTAAATCCAAGGAAACTGATTACCGCAATCAAAATCCATTTTTCTGAACATTGGGGATTACTGCAATCTCAACCTCAATCTTCCAATATTACACCATCAAAATGAAACTAGAATTACTCACAGTACCAAGCAAACCCCATCCCCCCGCCCCAACAAAAAAAAAAAAAAAAAAAAGAGAAAAAAAATTATATCGCACCCTACAAAAACCTTGCTACTTCTCATCCTACTAATGAATTTATTCACACCTTTAGTCTTCTCCATAACATTATTTGACTGCACAATCCTCCTCGTCAACAGTTCATTAAAACAAACACTTACTTTGCAGTGCCAGTCCAACGGCGAAGATGTTAGGACGTTTACGCTTACCCCTTCCCGCGGTGCTTCTTTCGTCGTATCCCACGTACTTGTAAAACAAAAAACTGTTGCTTCATGTTCAATGACATTGGGAAATAAACGTGGGAATTTTGTTGTATTCGATTGGGATAGAGATCGGAATAGGTGTGCCAACAAGGCGTGTAATTGGCTGATAAATGAAGATGGGCTGTCCTTGTTGATTAATAATGATGGATATGTCAAGCAATTTGGGTGGCCATAGAGACTATTGTTGGCTATGGAAAAGTTTAAGATTGTTGGCATTTGGGCTAATTATTGTCGTATGATGCTGATTAATGTAAGAATTAAAACCCAACGAACGCATAAAAAAAATAAAATAAAGGTGCATGTCTTTCTTTGTGTCAATTCATTGATGTGTGATTTCTTCTTTTCTTTTCTTGTCTTTTCTTCTTCTTTTTTTATGATTTTCTTTGGTAAACTTGTTGATGATGCTTTTTTAAATTTATATGACAACATATATAGATATGTATATACATATATTGGATGGATGTATTATTGTGCTATAATAACACAATAACATGGCAAAAGTTAGGACTATCAATGGATCAAATTTTAATCCAAATTTGATCTGAATTCGATCCGAGCTCTAGAATTTTTATCTAATTAAAATATTCGATTGATCATATCTGATTATAAATATCCATAATCCGAAATAAGTTGATCGGATATGAAATTAAGCAATCCGATCCGTTAAAGATCTGAATCCAAACTTTAATGATTTTTATTAAATTAATACTCTTATCTATAATATTAATAAAGATTTTAAAATAAAATGTATATATTATATTGACATAATATTTATATTAATATTTATATTATGCTATTAATATTGAGTTTATAGCCTAAAAAATAAGAAAAATACTGATAAAATGTCAAATATAATATTGTATAATACTTTATCTATGTATTAATATTATGTGGAATAGGAGTTTAGTATTCAAATTTTTAACTTTTGAACTAATATATAATAAAAAACTATTAAAAATTCAAATATGACGTAAATTTACATTATAAATATAATATTTTTATGCAATCCAAAAGGAGAAAAAAAAGGAAAAATATTAAATCAGGTTGAATTTTTTTTATCGAATTTCGGATATCCATTGAATTCCAAGATGGTACTCATTAACAAAGATCCTATAGGATATCGGATCGGATTCGGATATGAATTTTGATAATCGGATTGGGATTCGAATATGGCAAATCCAATCCATTAACAGCCCTAGCAAAAGCATATTCAAACCAAAAAACAACAAATATCTCTGTCTATTGTTGAATGTGAACTAATAAGTGAGAAAAAAGAAATGAACCTTCGTCTTTGACCAAGATCCGATGCTAAAAACTAACCGTAGCAACAAACTTGATTTGAATACTTACAGTCTAATGAATATCAGTAAAAAATTTGATCTTAATCATTCCAAAGTCCCCCACACTCCAGAGAGGAAAAAATAAAAAATAAAAATAAATGAAAAAAAAGATATCAATCAATTCTTATGATGTCTAATTTATTTCACAGTCCTACGTTTGAAGAGTTTAACTACTTTCATACCTCTCCTAAAGGAAATGATAAATCAGTAAGACCGCTATTGCCCCATCTACTAGATTAGGTTGTTTTTTCAGTGAAATATTGATAGGACAAAAAAAAGGAAGTCATAATTGTTAGATTGTATGGCCCAAGAGCGGTGAATTGGAAATAAATATCTTTATCAATACTTTTTAGTTTTTAGGACTCGAGCAAGTTGCTTTTAGGTCAAACAAAATACTAGAAGTTCCAAAGTGAATCACTAAAAGTAATAAATTATAAGGGAAAGACATGAGAATTTATAGTTGTTCAGTAAAAGCCTATCGCCATAAGATTGCACATATAATGATAGTTGCAACTAAAATGCGTTGATTTACCTTGAAATTTGAGGTAAAATTGCCAAGGAACGGAAGAAATGGAGCGAAACAGAGCAAAGTGATCAAAATGAGCTTGAGAACACACCCCAGTGCATGTTGGAAGGACGCCGCACGCCAGGGCGCGAGGTAAGGTACACCAGGGCGCGAGGTAAGGTGCGCCAAGGCATGTACATGGGCGAAAAAGGCATGAAAAGACGCATTGTGCGCCCCGGCGCGTAGTGAACAGTAACTTTGCACCGGGGCACAAGTTTTTTGTGCCCCGGCTCAAAGTTTCTACCCATGTTCTGTTTTTTCTTGGCACAAGCAGTTTTGTGCGCGCCGGGGCGCAAGTTTTGTGCGCCCCAACGCACAATGCAGGCCCACGGGCCTTGGGCATCAATTTTTGAGTATAAATATCAGTTTTTTCTTTCAGGAAAAGTATCACAAACATAACACAAGGGCTTCTTTACTGCTTTTGAGTGATTCTCTCAAGACAGAGTTTAGAACGAGTGTGTTAGGTGTTTTCGTGAGATTTGTGGGATTCAAATTTGTACTTGTACTTTGATTTGAGATCAATAAAATTTCTTTTCTTTGTTGGGTGGATTAGGCACATCGCTAAACCACGTTAAATCTTGTTGTCGCTTTACATAAAATTACTTTACTATTATTTCATTGTTTCCGCAATAGATCCTCCTAGGTTACAACAAATTGGTATCGGAGCAGGTTGGATCAGATGTCAGGAATGAAGTACAAGGTAGAAAAATTCAATGGGAATAACGACTTTAGGCTATGGAAGAAAAGGTTCACGCCCTACTGTGTCAACAAGGTTTACAGAGAGCATTAAAGGGCAGAGATTCCTTGTCGAAAACACTGAAGGACGAGGAGAAGGATGAGTTCATGGCGAAGGCTTACGGTACTCTGGTGTTATCATTGGCGGATAACGTACTGAGAAAGGTCGCCACAAAAAGTACGCCAACGGATTTATGGAAGAAGCTAGAGAGTCTATACATGACGAAGTCCCTAACAAATCGGCTGTATTTGAAACAGCGATTATATGCATTGAGGATAAAGGAATGTACATCTATCACTCAACATATTGATTTTTTCAATAAGGTGATTCTAGATCTCGGTAATATAGATGTCAAAATTGATGGTGAGGATCAAGCTTTAATTCTCTTGTGTTCTCTGCCAAAATCTTTTGAGAACTTGGTTACTACTTTGCTATACGGGAGAAATACGATTTCAATGGAGGATGTGAAGGCCTCATTGAATTCCAACAAGTTGAAGAAACGTATCCTGGGCAGCAACGATAGTGAAAGTAGTGAAAGATTGGTGGCAAAAGAAAGACCAAGAGAAAGGGAAAAGAATAAAGGCCGATCGAAGTCCCAAACCAAGCCTAGAAACGGTGACAAGTGTTTTAGGCGCGGTGGAAAAGGGCATTGGAAACAGAATTGTCCAAAACGAGGAAAGGCAAAGGATACAGTTGAAACTTCTGATAAAAAACGGGATGATGTCGCAGGAATTCTTGAGGATGAGTCTGATGGTGGGCTTGTTCTCAACGTTGCTGAAACTTTACTAAGTTCTGAATGGATTTTGGATAGTGGCTGCTCCTACCACATATGCCCATGAGAAGATTGGTTTACCACATACCATAAATATGATGGTGGTAAAGTGCTTATGGGAAATGATGCTTCTTGCAGGGTTGTAGGAATTGGCTCAGTTTGTATCAGGATGCATGATGGGATAGTAAGGACCCTAACAGATGCACGTCATGTTCCAGATCTGAAGAAAAATCTAATATCGCTGGGTACTCTAGACAAGAATGGTTGTGAGTACAGAGCTCGATATGGAGTTCTGCGGGTTTCCAAAGGTGCATTACTTATCATGAGAGGAGAAAAGCAGAACGACCTTTACATATTACCGGGAAACACGGTTTCTGGTACTGCAGCAGTTTCTTCATCAATCAATGATACTACGAGACTGTGGCATATGAGTGAGAGGGGAATGTCAAAACTAAGCAAACGAGGTTTGCTTTGCGGAGAGAAGACTGGAGAACTAGATTTCTGCGAGCAGTGTGTGCTGGGCAAGCAACACAGGGTGAAATTCGGCACTGCAGTTTATCGGACCAAAGGCACCTTGGATTACATTCACTCAGATCTTTGGGGGCTTTCTCAGGTTCCTTCAAAGGGAGGTGCAAGGTACATGCAGACATTCATAGATGATTTCTCACGGAGAGTATGGGTGTACATGCTGAAGTATAAGGATGAGATGTTTGTCAACTTCAAGCAATGGAAGACCTTAATTGAGAAGCAGACATGAAAGGAGATCAAGTGCTTGAGGAGTGACAACGGATTGGAGTTCTGCAACAAGGAATTTCAAGAATTCTGTGAAAAGGAAGGAAGGCATTGCACAGTTGTACATACACCACAGCAGAATGGAGTTGCAGAATGGATGAACAGGACTATCTTGAAAAGAGCTAGATGCATGCTCTTTAATGCTGGATTGTCCAAGGATTTTTGGGCAAAAGCAATTAACACTGCGTGTTATTTGGTGAATAGGTCACAATCAACTGCTTTGGACTGCAAGACACCAATGGAAGTTTGGTTCGGGTCTCCTGCTGATTACTAAAATCTGAGAGTATTTGGGTGTCAAGCCTATGCTTATGTCCGGGATGGGAAGCTTGAGCCAAGGGCTAGGAAATGCATATTTCTAGGCTATGCAGATGGAGTCAAAGGTTATCGTTTGTGGTGTAATGATGACAAGGGCTCCAAGATTATTATCAGTAGGGATGTGACATTCGATGAGTCTGCAATAATGAAGAAGGTGGAACATCAGGAAAGCGATCAACAGGGCATTACGGAGAAGGTGGAGATTCATATTGATCCTCCACAAGTTTCAAAGGGGAAATAGAAGGTGGTAGATTAAGCTGGTGAAAGCACATTACCACCTAATCAACAGCAGAAAAATGAACCACTACAAAATTATCACTTGGCTCGCGATAGGGAGAGGCAGATCAAACCACCACAGCGGTATGCTTACTCAGATCTGGTAGCTTATGCTTTGAGTTCAGCTGAGGCGTTTGTAGAAAATGATCCAGTCTCATACAAAGAGGCAATTTCTAGGCCAGATCTGATAAATGGGTTGCAGCTATGAGTAAAGATATGGGGTCTCTACACAAGAATAGCACATGGGAGTTAGTTGATATACCCGAAGGGCAGAAGATTGTAGGTTGCAAATGGATCTACAAGAAAAAGGAAGGGATTCCTGGTGTTGAAGATGCTAGATACAAGTTGCAATTGGTTGCTAAGGGTTTTACTCAGAGAGAAGGAGTTAACTTTCATGAAGTATTCTCCCCAGTTATAAAACATACTTTCATTCGTGTTTTACTTGCCATGGTTGCTCTGTTTGATATGGAATTGGAGCAAATGGATATGAAAACAGCATTTTTGCATGGTGAGTTGGAGGAACAAATCTACATGAGTCAACCAAAAGGATTCGTTGTTCCTAGGAAACAAAATCAAGCATGTCTTTTGAAGAGGTCATTATATGGCCTGAAGCAGTCTCCCTAGCAGTAGTATAAAAGGTTTGATGCTTTTATTACCAAGATAGGATATATTAGAAGCAAATTTGATTGTTGTGTATATTAGAAAATTTGTAGTGATAGCCTTCTCGTATATTTGTTGTTGTACATTGATGATATGTTGATAGCCTCTAGAAACATATCTGAGATCAACCAATTAAAAGCTCAGTTAAGTGAAGAATTTGAGATGAAGGATTTGGGTGGTGCAAAGAAGATTTTAGGCAAGGAGATCATCCGAGACAGACACGCAAGATTGTTGTACTTGTCTCAACAGCATTATACTGAGAAAGTACTTGAGCGATTTGGGATGGATAAGTCCAAGCCAGTTAGTACGCCACTTGAAGCTCATTTCAGGCTCTCATCAGATCTATCACCGAGTACTGAGGAGGAGATGGAACGCATGTCAAATGTGTCATATGCTAGTGCAGTAGGTAGCTTGATGTACGCCATGGTGTACACTAGGCCAGACATTTCACATGCGGTCAATGTTGTGAGCAAGTATATGCACAAGCCAGGAAAGACTCATTAGTAAGCTGTGAAATGGATCATGGGTATCTAAGAGGCTCTTCAAATAGATGTTTGAGGTATAGTCAATCGAATTCTACTACAAGAATTATTGGCTATGTGGATGCGGATTATACAGCAGATTTGGACAGCATATGGTCCATGACGGGCTATGTGTTTTGTGTATCAAGTTCTACAGTTAGCTGGAAGGCGACTTTGCAGTCATCAGTTACATTGTCCACAACAGAAGCTGAGTACATGGCTTTGACTGAAGGCATTTAGCTAAAGGGACTAATCGATGATATGGGTATGACTTCTGAGATCACTAAGGTATTTTGTGACAGTCAGAGTGTCATACACTTGTCAAAGAATCAAGCATTTCATGATAGAACAAAGCACATAGATGTGAGGTATCACTTTGTTCAGGATATGGTGTCTCAAGGAGTCATGTTGGTTGACAAAGTTGGGACTAAGGATAATCCGGCAAACATGTTGGCTAAGGCTGTTCCAGGAATCAAATTCGAGCATTGCTTGGATTTGGTTAATATTTGCAGACTCAGATAACAGGCCCTATTGGGGGCAGGGACAAAGAAGATGAATGGGAATTTCAAGTCAAGGTGGAGAATTGTTGATTTTGCCTTGAAATTTGAGGTAAAATTGACAAGGAACGGAAGAAATAGAGCAAAACGGAGCAAAGTGATCGAAATGGGCTTGAGAACACACCCCGGCATGTGTTGGAAGGACGCCGTGCACCGGGGTGCGAGGTAAGATGCGCCAAGGAGTGTACATGGGCGAAAAGGGCATGAAAAGACGTGTCGTGTGCCCCGGCACATAGTGAATAGTAATTTTGCGCCCCAACTCAAAGTTTCTACCCATGTTTTGTTTTTTCTTGGCACAAGCAATTTTTTGATCGCCGGGGCACAAGTTTTGTGCGCCCCGATGCACGGCGCAGGCCCACGGGCCTTGGGCTTCAATTTTCAAGTATAAATATCAGTTTTTTCTTCCGAAAAAAGTATCACGAACATAACACTAGGGCTTATTTACTACTTTTGAGTAATTCTCTCAAGACGGAGTTTAGAACAAGGGTGTTAAGTGTTTTCGTGAGATTTGTGGGATTTAAATTTGTACTTGCACTTTGATTTGAGATTAATAAAATTCCTTTTCTTTGTTGGGTGGATTAGGCACATCGCTGAACCACGTTAAGTCTTGTTGTCACTTTACATCAAATTACTTTACTATTATTTCATTGTTTCCGCAATAGATCATCTCGGATTACAACAAAATGAATCAGCACATTACTTTCTCTTTTTCACCAATGATACCTCAAGAAAGCTAAGGGCTTGTTCTTGTGCCTTTCGAATGAATTGTAGAAAATATTTTGGGAGAATGGGTTTTTAGGAGAAAATTTGGAAAATGTGCCATGCGTTTCTTTGTGTTTTGGGAAAACATTGAGAATGAATTGGTTGTTACTTTATGTTTTGGGAAGAGACAAATTTTACTGTTGATATCAAATCAGTTGCTTTTTTTTTTTTTAATTTGTAGGGTGATAGTAATTTTTTTAAATGTAATATATATACATATATATATGTATATTGTTGGATGATGTGTGTATATATATATATTATTGTAGTGATTGAGATAGTATTGTACTTAAATGATGTATAATTAATTTCTTTGATTTATTAATTAGGCATATTATATTTTCTTTATGCAAAATATAATATATACCATATGACATTTTAACAATGTTAAAATAATTATTAAAAAGCAATTTAAGTATTCAAAAATAAATTTATTAAATTAATAAAAAATCAAGATTAGTAAATTTAAAATAAAATTATGGTTAACAATAAATGTGTACGTACAAGTAAAATATAATTAATTGATTCAATAATATGCCAAAAATAACTTTATATATTTTTATTATTACACTATATTATAATATATAATTTATTAATACACTCGAAATTATTTGACTTGCAAATAATGACATTATTGTATTACTAGTATAATAACATATAATTACAAAGCCGTAATTGAATATAATACTGATGATTTATTACATTTAATCATATGTAGTACAGATAAATTATACAATCGAATTAAACAAAATAATATTATCAGAATTATATTGCCTATATTTATTTTCATTTAATGTAATGATTTATTTAGATAAGTGAACAAATGAATCTAAATAAAAGGACAATTTGAATTAGATGTTTAGAATGTTAATTATCGGATAAAAGTATTTTATGAATAATAGTAATAATAATATTAATTTGTTTCCAATCAGTGATGCAATTTTTTTTAGTTGTGCTTTAATAATGCATGACTTGGTAAGTCGAAAAGTAATGTTTAACAATGGCATAATTGTTTTCCTCATAGATGTTCAGTACGAGTTTAATTCAATAATACCATAAAGTGAAGGCGATGCATAGTTTGCTAAACCCCGACATGAAGAAAGTTTGAACATGTGATTCTGGATTACTCCTATGGCGATGGTAGGGTGCGTCGCTTGCACTGTGTGGTGCTGACCTTGCGTGTGCTAGTGGTTCCAGATGCACACGGGGTGTTCAGACGTCACATGAGCCCATGTGTGGCTGACCTGACCATCTACTAATGCCCTATCACTATTATTATGTTCCCCTACATATGGTGGAAGTATATACAGAGGTGCATGATTGGGATGTACGTCCACCCCTGATCGTACTGGCGACCATGTCGGTGCCTGAGGTCCATGGTAATGAGGGGATGCTCGAGATGCATTAGAATCTGCAACAAGAATTTGGTGAAGGTAATCCCCACTCGACTGGACTCCAAGACGAACCGCATCCTCGCTATTATAAGATGGGTCAGCAAGTATCAACTATGCAAAAATATCCCGTAACAAATCATATCGGGGCTCTCCTCTCTCAAAATATCGTGCAAATGAAGGTGCAAGCTGCAAAGGAAAATAAATTAGAGAAATATTACACTGGTTTACTAAAAAATAAAAATTAAGGAAAAAAAACCAACATTAAATGGAATAATTTGTGCATCGAATGTATGCATACACGATTAAACCTCTGGCGCAACTCAAGTGGCACATACATCTCCCCCGTACGCTCATTATGCCGCACACCAGGATGCTGCATGATTATGCTGACTATTTCATACCTATTCTTCAAGTCGTAAAATTGTTCAGTAACAAACGGTATGGTGAAAGGCCGCTGGAAGTGTCGCCACAGCTTGTATACCAACTCTGGCATACATATCTCAACATACATATTGTTTGTCATCAGCTCAATGGTGTCAGCATCTAGCAACATATGGATAAATCTTTCCTCGACATCTAGCCCCAACACATTAGGGACTTGAGAAGTAAAAGCATCAACTAATCGACGTCGACTCATAGCAACACCTATAGTTGCATAAATAATGAATATTAAAATAAATGCACCGATATACATACACATAAATCTTGAAATTAAACATATTAAATAATGCATGGTGCACAGTACATTTAGAAAGACACGCAAATCATACATTCAAAGTTACAGTATTCCCAACCGTAAAATTTAAACATTACTAAAACACAAATCAAATGTCATGTCCTAACATCACACCACTAGTAGCTTAATGAGTACAGCAACCAGAAGGATCAAAATGACAAGTATGACAAACATAAGACATCTACATAATGGAAAAAGCAGTGAAGATCCGGTTAACACAGCAAATGAATCATGGGATCGATTGGAGCGAGTATCATCACTAAATCCCTCGCTCCTATCACCATGTGTATATGAGGCCGATGAAAAAGGCCGGGCAAAATTGCCGGCATCAGAGTGAGACAGTGATCTAGTAAATGTAGTGCTACTACGTTGTCTATAGAACTGCCCAGTCTGCGTCCATGAGTCTACCCAGGTAAAAGAACCAGCATGATCCCCCCACATAGGACATCTAAAGAAGAATAGTTCGTAATTTGCAGGTGTCTTGGCCATATATACCCCCATTGGTCTAGCCCCGCACGCACATAAAGAAAGGTTGTGTGAACCCATCGCCGGGACACAAGTTAAATAAACTACATAAAATTTATAGATGATTAAAATGATAAAAGAAAGATAAAAGTCAAAACATATAATAAAGTGACATATAATAGCACGTTCAACAGAATATAACAAGTAATACAACAACTAAAATAGATAAATAAGATACACAGTAAACCCACAAAAAAGGTAAAGGACAGTACATTTGATTTCATACTCAACAGCTACACATGCTACTGACACGAACATAATTTAATCCTACTTCATTTCAATTCATACTATCATGCCACATTTGCATTGCTATGTTTTCCCTGAAAGCAGCATGCGCA
This sequence comes from Jacaranda mimosifolia, assembly GCA_018894105.1. Classification (NCBI taxonomy): domain Eukaryota; kingdom Viridiplantae; phylum Streptophyta; class Magnoliopsida; order Lamiales; family Bignoniaceae; genus Jacaranda; species Jacaranda mimosifolia. Next base: position 33,490,662 of record CM032123.1, read on the forward strand.
TTGATCTCTTCTTGTCTTGGATGACCCTTGTGGTAAAAGGTATACCAATCAATCTTCTGCTCAGTTAAAGGCTCATTGAAAATTTTATCATCACGACTTAACTTTCGAATAAAATTATGTAAAACATAGCAAGCAATGACCAAGTCCCTTTGACGATTGAGGAAGTAGTTAGGCATCCCATAAGCTAGAATAGGAAACCTCTTTTTCAGAACCCCGAATGAACGCTCTATGTGGTTCCTCAATCTCGAGTATGTGTGATTGAACATTTCTCTTTGACTATTATACATAACAGAATTTCTAAACTCCTCAAGATGGTAGCGTGATTATCTATACGGTGCTAGAAAGCATATGTAGTTCATAAAGCCAAGGTCGACAAGGTAGTACTTCCCTGGGATGGTGAAGGGGCCAACATTCAAATAATGAATACAAATTGAAAAAGAATTGTAATCGACTGATACACAATGGTTTCTTTGAGCCATATAGGGAACTTGGGAGGAAATGAGAAGAATAGATCATTCTTAATCGCGGCGAGTAACACCCGTGAGTCATTTGTGCTGCCTTCCCATCTGGCGTTCACATAAGTCAACATAAGGTCAAAATCACATATGGAAAGAATGTTATGGCATGTGTTTCCCTTGCATGACCTATATGTATTTTGTCGACCATGAGAGACCTATACATTTATCAAAGTGCTATTAGTTGCTCCTACGACTCCCTTTGGAAATTAAAAACAACAAACGAATTATTCCAGTGTGTTTATAATATAATGAAAGTCTATCGTACGAAAATAATCAAACCTAAAAATAAGGATAAAAATTAGGACTCGACTCGATTTGAGGTGGAACTTCATCATATCATGGTCGAGATATAATCTCAGGCGCCAGACAGACCAGTGCAAATAAAACTCATCTTATATGGTGGTTCGCCGTGGACAAGGAATGTTGGAACCTCTCTATTATAAATGTTGTCTTTGGTGCATGCCTACTACTTTCATGAACATGGACACTTCCTCCACAATAGATACTCGTGATCTAAAAGTCGGAGTCAATAAGCCATGAGATGTCAGTAACTCAACCAGAGCTTCAAATTTAGGTTTGGTCATGCGAATGTTATCGTAAAACCTCTAAGGGTGAGCATTCAATATTTCTGCCACCCAGTGTTCGCCTTGCATCTAAGGGTTATTTCAAGGCATCCTTTGCAGTGCATTGTTTGGTGCGATAATCTCTATGAAGAAAAAAAACTCCTCCGCTCCATCTGAAATGTTACTACCGAGTGTGCCCAAACTACTATTACTTTCACTTTCAGGAGGAGTGTGCATTGAACTTGAGGCGCTCGCCATGCTACTTGCAATCAACGTACCGTATACACTCACTACACATGTTCAAAAATAGATAGGTAGACATGTATGGAAAGAGATAGAGTAAATATGAAAATGCTGAGATAGAGCAAACCTATGTGGAAAGTATGAATTTGTAAGCATATTTTACACATTAGCGGACGCTAATGTCTGGTACGGCATAACAAACTGCATAAATTGAAAAAAGCTAACAGAAATGACATAAACATAGATAAACTGATAGTAGAGCATCAATGGTCATGGATCCACATGGGACGACGATCACATATAGTGCAGCGACTCAACCCAAATTCGCTTCTCACGATTGTCTAGCCAAGTGAAAAATGAATGCATAGTGCTACTCTTTAATGCATTAATAGCTCTTGCGAAAACACTATCAGGGAATCCATCCATTTGTCAAAGCGATTCAATACACATTTCTATTAACTTCTCAGCATTGGCTCCAACTCTATTTGATTTAGCCTCCATCATATCATCCCACTTGTCAAGTGCCTCATTCAAACGGGCATCCTTATCTACTTGGGATGTGATTTTCCTACGATGTGAAGAACCTTCCGAGGTGCCGACCGTATCTACGAGGTCTTCACCATGACTATCTAAAGGCCTAGAATGACGGCCTTCTCCAAAGTCCATACCGACGCTATGAACCATATCGTCCTTAGAAGGGTCGACTGGCTGGGATGACGATCGAGACTATGAGCCCGTCGCCATTGATCCCTAGAACATCTCAGTACAGTAGTCGTAATGTGGCAGGTCGTGCTCAATGAGTGGGCATGATTTCGATGCTCCTATTAAGTGAAAAACAATGTTAAAACACAATAGGGTAATTTCACAGAAGGTGTAAGTAATAAGATATTGAAAGGAATGATAATAGGAATTACCGACTTCCATTGCTGAATTTGGGTAGGGGAACCCGTAACAGTACGTCTTTCATAATCCCATCCCAAACCTATCTCATGTGTAACTAGTTGATGGAATAACTTCCATGCATTTCGAAATCAATTCCACTTTGTTTTACACTATGGAACGCCATAGTTAAACCTGTTATTTGTTCGTGCATTTAATTTGTTGCAAATTCTTCTCCAAGTGAAGGCCGAGAAGGTAGTTGTGAGCAGCTGACTATTAACGAACTCTTCATAGCATAACTCAATGAATGCTATCTCATTTTCAAGAGGCCAATGTGTGTTGCTCGCCCTTGCATGGCAACACCCGAAAGAGTTAGAGGGCTCTCTCACATTTGGATCCATCTATTGTCCATGGCAATTATTTGAAGGAAAAAATGATATCTTTGTAGTGAGAGTACTATTAAATTAAGTAAAGGTGTTAAATTAAGTAAGAAGCCATCATTTGACATCTTTTAAAAAAATATTTGTTACAGATTTTAGAAGACATGCATTCACCACAATTTAATATAAATTCAATTGACCACATTTACATGAGTTTTATTGCACTTACCCCCATTCAAGATAAATTGAAATAGTTCTACGCAATTATCTTACAAATTAATTTTAACCATCTATACGTATTTAAAAAAAGTGGAGTAACAATTATATGGAAGTCGCTTGCACTAGCTTTTCGATTTGGTCAATGTAAAAGAGTAATCGAAGGGGCAAAAAAAATAAAAATAAAAATAAAATAATAATAATAATAATAATAATTAAAATCATCCAAAAAATAATACCATTTGACAAATTTGATTGTACATACTTTATGTGAGGAATATACAAATATATTTAATTTAGGTTTTTAGATTTAAAATATGAAATCATACCTTTTATTTTGATGATTAGTTGATGGTTTATTTGAATTGTATGTTGATGGTTTATTATACTAAATTAAAATAGTGAGTACCAATAATAAAATTTGATGTATTTGGACCCCAACCTTTTAAATGGCTCTATATATATTTTGGGGCCATGGCTTTTTTTAAATAACTTTCATTAAAACCACAAAATGTTGAATGGGCCTATTTATATTCATTTGTAATACTATATATTATCTTTTAATTTCAATATATATTGTAGTTTAATATCTTTTTACGTTTTTTTTTTTAAGTCAATGAGAAAAATGATTGAATTTGCAATAGAATACATTTGCTACGATTTTAATGTGAGTTGAATTATGTAATAAGTTTTCTATAATTCTATATAAAACCAAGGTAAACGTCAATAAATTGAACACATTTTTCACTAATGGTCCTAAACTATTTGCAAAAATTTGATGCCAATTAAAAGTTAATAAAGAAATCACTAAAAGGGATAAAACTTATTTGCTCTCTAACTTTTATTAATCCAATCAAATTCTTAAAGTATCTCTCAAAACCCTTGAAGAAGGTTTATGAATTTAATCAATAACATTAGAAGCAAAATATACACACACACACACTCATTTTCCTTTAATTTTAGTACTAATCTCCCACTAATGGACAAATCTTTATTTTGTTCATTCTATGGTTCTTATGATAATCTACATCATTTCTAATTAATCACCTTGGCAACATAATACAAAGTACAGGGATCATTTCTACAATATCATGCACAACCTATAGTACGGCTATAATATATGCTTAAATTAGTGCATGAACTCGAAAAAAACATCATTTGTAGAGATCTTCATAGTTTATACATAACAATAACATGATTTACACATAATTGAAAGATAACAATGACAACGATAACAACTAATGCAGCTGCCAGGGAGCCAAGAAGAACCGTTTCGTACACTAACAACTCATAATGTCAATTAATGCCTCAAGAAAATGCTGGGTGGTGTGCTTGGAACAATGATATAAGAAGCCACGTCCCTTGTGGCACACTCCCAGCCATGTTTTATGTCACTCCATATACACATGCTAAACCTATAATAGTTTGACCGACTCAATGCATGACAACGTACATGACCAATCCTAAAGATGAAGAAAGAAATAGGATGCAACTAGAATGCTTGACCAACTAGAACTACAAATTGCAAGGAGAATGCATGTCCAACTACAACTACAAATTGCAAGGAGAAACCAGAAAATGCAGAAGCAAAACCTATAGAACCACATGGGAGACGGAGACAGAAACCGAAACAGAGACAGCATGCAAGGAGAGACCGAAATCTGCAGAAGCAGAAACCAGAAACAGAGGACAGATGCAATGCAAGCTACATGAAGACATATCAAACTGGGGACAGCCAACTAAGCCCAACATGGAGTGCTAAAAATGCAGGACACATCCCTCATATGGTAACCACATACTAACTCAACACACAAAGTATATATGGAGTGATTAATAGATAGACTCAATGCTCAATGCTCATGACTTAAGATCATCTCAACCTAAAATGCATGAGACTCAAGGTAGTAAGCACATAGGCTTATACCCAACACAATGAACCACCTTGATTCACACTTAATTTCTGTAGTATGATATAAACATGCCCAAGAAATCACAAAAATGTGACTGTAAAACTAAACACCAAAGAATGGTGTTTGAGAAGATCATATAATGGTCACCATGGAGGTATACTTACTTCTCCACTCAAGAGGTGGAGAAACCCCAAGCATGGCGCCTCTGAATTAGCTTTATGACATGTATCAAATGTTTATGACATGTATCAAATGTCATAAAGCAATTTACCAATGCATTAAAACACTGAAATCAGAATAATGTTCACTTTAGACCATATAAAATGCACTGAAGCTTATCAAACTACTTAGTAATATAATGAACATAATAGCAAGCAAATCATAGCAAGCAATCAAGAGGAAGTAAATCTAAGAAAGCGAAAACCCAAAATAGCATTTCTTTAATAGGTTTAAAAAACAAAACTCAAAAAAGGGCCAAGTTCACAGAACTCACAGTACAGCTCAAAGTAGAAGAAAGAGTATCCTGCAAATCTCCCCCTTTTGAACCAAGCTCTAGAAATTTGTAAACCCCAACATTGTCACCACAGCTAGATGATTTTAAGGTTGTCGTTGTGCAAGAGTGTGAAGTGTAAAGGAGGTGTAATGGTGCTTGCAATGTATTTTGTGTGCTATAGGAAGGAAGTGAGTTAGGGTATGCTAGAAAGGTTGTATATATATTGTAAAAGGGCTTCAACATTCAAAGGATATGCTGCCACTAAAAATGCAATTTCTGTTAAAGAAATAGTATGAATGTTATATAGCAATGCCTTTGTCAGCTTTATGTAAAGAAAACAAAAGACACTACTTCAGTCTGCCTTCCATTATTGAAGACCATATGAAAAGGGGAAAGGTAGGAGAGTACACACACAAGTTACAGTAACAACTTTGGCAACTACCAAGTACAACAGACCAGCCATACAAAAGGTTTCAATAATGGCTTAAATTGTTATCCTCATAGACACATGTGAGTAGTATAGACATTACAACAATAAATTGACTACCAATGCCAAAACAGAGAACTCTTGCTAACTTTCAAAACTAGCAAAACCAAAAAACAGGTAAGGCTGGTGGGGTTATATTCAAAGGCGTTCATAGAAATTCAACTAATTTGAGACCAACAATCTCATAAAGCACATACGCCAAAACACCCTAGACCCATGCCATGTAAGAAATGCTTCAAAAACCTATCAAAATTTTGGAAAAACACCAACTCAAGACAGATAAACCCACAACCCACGTGTATTGACTCCCATATAGAGGAACAACCCACAACCGAAGCAAGCAGATTATGGCTAAATATGGATAAACCATAAATATGGCCTAAACATGCAACAAACAACAATAGATAGATAGATTATGCATAATATCAACAACGCAAGCTAGCAGTATTAACATTTTCCCCAAAAACTATAGAAAAATTTCTAACCAAATTCAATTTCCATGACATTTCTATATAACCCAATACTTGCGCGCATAAATATGAAATGATGGACATGGTCCTTGTTATAGTCTCACCGATGAGGCTTTCAATTTTTTCCCCGAACCAAATTGGGGGAGTCCATCAACCAAAATCATGACTGGAATGGGAGTTGCGACCCGATAGAGCCTTCGGGAGAGACGAGAGATGTAAGCCCATGAATATAGACTAAGGGCAAACGTACAGCAACATTCAATCGCTGAAATGGATGCGACTTTTAAGCCTTCTGGTGGAGTAATTTTTCAGAAAAATGGAGATTCGAAGGTGGGAATAGAGCAGACAGAGATTGAGAGAGAAAGGAGAAGTATGGGAGACATTGAGGGCAAATGAACAGCAACATTCAATCTAGGAAATGGGTGTGACTTTTACGCCTTCTGGTGGAGTAATTTTTCAAAAAAATGAGGGAGAGAGGAGAAGTGGAGACTAGAAGGTGAGGAGAGCAGACGGAGATTGAGGGAAAGATGAGAAGTGTGGGAGGCAGGGTGGTTGGGTGTGTTAGGCATGGTTAGGGTAGGGTTAGGTAGGATTAGTGTGTTTTGTAAATGAATTATGGGGCTTTTTGGGTATTAAAAGGTTGAATTCTGGAATTAAAATGGGAGAACGTGTATGCATTTTGTATTTGTCCTGGGAGTTGGAAAATGTCTTGGGAAACACTAGGAGAACAAGCCCTAAGTAATATATGTTGATTACGTGAGTAGAAGCTTATTCAAGCATGTTATCTCATTGAACTTAAATAGTGACTTTCGCAATCTTTTGAATTGGTATTAGTTTCCAACAATAAATTGACATAATTAAGCTCGTTCTTAAAATGAAAATTCCCAAAATTTTAGAATCAGTATATCTCCTTGAATAGCATTTTACATAATCCCCTTTATTAGTTTCAACAATCCTCTAGATTGCTACTTCCAAGAGTAACTTACTATATTTAAGCATTGATCTTGTGGACAGTGATAGATCCAGAAATGAAAGTATGAGGGGGACTAAAAGCTATGAAAATTTAAATATAAATTTTACATTTTACGAACTCGAGATATATGATCTACATCAAAATTAAGCAAAACTATCTTTTATATTATAAATTTCATTAGTAGTCGAATCATTATAAAATATTTTTGTTAATTAACCAAGCAATTGGCTAAAAAAATATTTTTTTGAACCTCTTTTTCATAGTATTTATAGCCGAAAAATTTTCTTACTTGTAACTGTTGAAAGACAAAGAAAATTCAAAAAAATCTTTTTAATATATTCATTTACTTTCATCTCTTTATCACAATTTTGTTAAAGTCAAAAGGATGAATTTTAATTGTTTTGCAAGTCTTTAAGGTTCTTTTTAACTAAACTCCTATACATATTTCTCGCACAAATAGAATGAAAATACTCTAGCAGGTCTAACATAATTACAATCTTCATTTAATTACTTGAATGTGAATATAAACTTAAAAAATCTTAATTTTTTAATTTTTTAATTCATTTAATTTTCTTACTTGTAACTGTTGAAAGACAAAGAAAATTCAAAAAAATCTTTTTAATATATTCATTTACTTTCATCTCTTTATCACAATTTTGTTAAAGTCAAAAGGATGAATTTTAATTGTTTTGCAAGTCTTTAAGGTTCTTTTTAACTAAACTCCTATACATATTTCTCGCACAAATAGAATGAAAATACTCTAGCAGGTCTAACATAATTACAATCTTCATTTAATTACTTGAATGTGAATATAAACTTAAAAATTTATTTTGAGTTTATAAAATTAAATTAATTAAATTTATTTTTATCTTTAATTAAAAATTAATTAATTTAATTCAACAAATGTAAAAAATTAATTTTTTTTATTTAAGGCCCAACAAAAAAAATTAAATGTTTTAAAATTAAGTAATGTTAATTAAAAATTAATATTTTAATTACTATTAAATAATGTATTCTTTTAAATTTTAAATTAACTATTATTTAAACTTTTAAATATATATATATATAAATATGATTACTACATTCCATATAAGAGGATGCGCGTGGCTACAGTAGCTTGGCGCGTGCGAAAATTCTGGTTTTTCTTTTTTTTCTTTTTTTTTTTTTTTTTAACTTTTTTGCTTTCCAAAATCAAGCGACTATGCTCTGCTGAAGCTCTGCTTATGTGTTTGAGCGCTGTGCATAATCAGTGGAAAGAGTGTTGCTTTTTTCAGCATAATGCGGGCCCCACCAGAAAATCAGCCATTTTCTTTAAGTTTTCTGTTTGGCTATTAAGCAGATTTCTTTTCAATTGCATTTTTGGCTTGTGCTCTCTTTCGTCCAAACTTCAATATGATAAAGGTCCAAAATTTTAAACTTAATTATTAATCTGACAATAAAATAATTTCTAAATAATATTCTTTATTTTAAAATTTGCTGTTATAAAAAGTTTTCAAAGTCATTATCTAAATATAAAAACTAATTTTAGAAAAATTATTGAAAACTCCTTAAGATAAACTTTTATGTTTATACCAGAAAGTTATTTTCAATCTAAAAATTTATTCCACAAACTTTTTAGAAATTTGAATCAACTTTTATCTTACTTTTGGATGAAATTACCCTTAAATATTTTATGTTAAGAATTCTTTTTATTTATTAATACTTAAATTTATATTTAGTTTTTCTTAACATCATTTATTTGTAGTTAAAAATTTTAGAAAAGTTGTTGTGAATTTAAAAAAAAAAATTATCCTTTTCCCCCTCCATTTGATTTAAAATTAAAATTCTATTTACTATAATTTATATATATTTAAAAATTCAAAAAATATATTTCTCCAAAAAAATTAATTTATAAAGTTAAACTTTTCATTGATACAAATCATTATAAAGAATCTAAAAAAAATCTATTAGAAAAATACTAATTCATTAAATATTTTCTTAATTAAAAGTTAATTTAGGTAATTAAAAGATATTTAATGAGTCACAAGTAATTTAGTAAAAGACATTAGATGTTGGGTTTTTTCAAGGGAAAGACGATGGAATGAGTATTTTGAATAGAAAAAAAAAGTTAATGAGTTCTTTTTGTTTCATCCATTGGATTTTAAAAATTGAAATTCTCGTTACGATAGTTTATAAATATATACATAAATTCAAGATATATATTCTCCAAATAAATTAATTAAATTGATACAAATCATATTAGAAAAAACACTAATTCATTAAATTTCTTAATTAATAAATGAAGATAATTTAAAGATATTTAGTTCAAATATCACATATTACAACAAAACGGCACATACATAAAAATTTACGACTATCTATTTAGTCCCATTAATTTGTCATTGTACAGTAGAAGTGAATTTTTATTTAACAAAATACATTTTATTTGTCTATTAACTTTATCAAACAACTCACCGTTAACATGGTCACTGAATTAATTTTTAGATTTAATTAGAGCATGTACACTTGCCAAAAGAAAAAGAGAGAGAAAAAAAAAGAATTTAATGAAAAAATAAAATAAATAATTTAAATGCCCATTTATCTGATAAAACATGTAATCCCATGTAACAAAGGATTTAGCTAACATGCAGAAGAAGAAGGGGACTAGAGAGTATGAATTAATATTGGAATGATACAACACGGTGTTTTTAATTTTATTTTTATTAAATATTAATTATTTAGTACCAATTAAATTAACTCTTCCATTTTTTCAAAGCATAATCTTCATGCTATACATCCAATTTAGAAATTAAATGATTAGATATATTATATCATGAATATGTTCAACAATTAACTAGCATCAGAAATAAATAAATACCCACATTTTTAATTTAGGTGAAATTTGAACTTAATACACCATAATTTCCAAATTTCAATTTTACCACCAATTAAACTTCATTATAACGTATGCTAAAGAATTGCATGTATCAAATTACACTAGAATGATAATTTAATATATAACAATAGGAAGAGCTAAAGTAGTTTAATGCACAATACAATAAAATAAATTTTAAACAACAATATTATTTCTATCATCAATTTTAATGGTTGACTAATGATGCACCTAAAAAACTCACTCTTTAATTTGAAATTGGAAAGATAAATAAATATTCGTATGTACTCAGCTTTTATTAATTAGGTGTTAGCAATTTTTATTTAAAAAGCATTATATCTTTAAAAAGGGAAACACATACATTTCTTCTTTTTATAATTTTGTTACCTAAGAATTAATTTAGAATTTGAAGCTAAAAATGAGAGTGAGATGCTCGAGATAGGATAAATTAGGGGTTTTGAAAATTTTATATATGTGGAGAAAAATAAATTTTAAAAAAATGAATGATGAATGATTGTTTTCATACCAATTATGCCTAGATTTCATAAAATCGGTGAAACTTCCAATTGATGCAATACATACAGATAACAATTAAGTACAAGTAAGTAAAAAGGCACAATAATTTATAATGATTTATCAAATACCTAAATTTATTATTTAAACTTTTATTTAGGATTTGAAACATATCAAATTAATAAGAGATAAAGCTAATACAATATGAGAAAAATAATTGATGGTAGGACAAGTAAATAAGACATCCAAAGGGGTGATAAACCAACTCCATATAGCAACAACAAACTCACAAAGAAGAGAAAACCAAAACCCATATGGAATTATAACAACTCACAAATGCCATGGAACTAGCTTATCCATGATCTAGCCTTGGAAAACTTTTGTCAGATGGACTTACATAGTTGGCTAAGGCACGAACTACTAAAGTTATGCACTAAAAGCTCTAGACTCTCTCTTTAGATTGGAACCTAATTAATACAACTATTTCCAAAAATATTGTTCTAATGTTTTTGTTCACCAGGTGGTTCTCGAGTACGCATGGGAATAAGCCATGCTACCCGTTGGGGACATATGGCTTGACCTTTGTAAAGTCTTACCTGTTTAATTAAAGGACATGTCAGATCAAGACTTAAAAGATAGTTTTTTCACTTAAATAACCTAGGCTTAACACTTTTTAAAAAACTCATAAATCCTAACAATCCCACTTGTTTATCCTCTTTTTATATAATATAAAATAGTTACATTTATATTACATATTAATATGAATTTCAGGCTTATTAAGGCATATTATAAGTTTGAACTTATTAAAAAACTAGATTATGTAAATTTTTAAGTCTAATTAGAGTCTTAATAGAAAATAGGTGAAACGATCAGACATGTCCTTAATAAAAGTCTATTATATATAATAGGTCAGATTCAGGCTTGTTCTTAGCATAGCAGACCTGAATTATTTACACCATAGTCTGGTTTCACTCGATTTATTCAGATACCTATCTTCAAGAGCACACAATAGATGAGAAATGACTAATACAACTATTCAAAATGACAAGTTAACAAATTGTTAAAAAGTGTAAACTTTGTATCTAATAACATGAGTTCTTTTGTCTTTCATTTCTCATTTGAAAAATAAATAGTATCTATTATTTACGAAATAATAGATAAAAATTTTACAATGTATAGAGTCCACGGGCACAACACCGTGTCTTGCGCGGAGTGCATTTTCTAGTGTGTATATATATATATATATATGCACACACAATGCTCGGGGGCAAGGCCCATGATTCACACCCCCCCCCCCCGCCCCCCGGGCCCCGCCCCCAAGAACCCGTCCATGCTTGTGGATGAAAATTTATCACAATGCTTTGTATCAAAAGTTGCAAAACGTGTCCTTCATTTGATCAAATAGATAAGGAAATAAAATCATCAATAATCAAAACAAAGAAACAAAATCAATTATCAAAGCTAATTATAGAAATTCATAAGGATAAATCGCCCCCGGAGATGGAATAGTAATTTAGAAAATTCTACAGAAATTCAGCCGCATTAAAAAAGTCATGATATATGAAAGCAATATTTTAACTAAAAATTACATATTAAATAAATCATTTATCGCTCCAAAGAGAACAAAATAAAAATCATCTTAGCAACGGGTTACAAATATCATATTTCTTATAAGTAATAATAATATCAGCAACACCGCCCAATTAAAAAAGGGGGGAAAAACACAGAAAAAAGGAAAAAAGAAAGACAAAAACATACTGGTGTAGCTAATACAGCTTTGTGCTCGTGACAATTTTGACTCGTTTTCATTTTGGAGATTTAAGGAAACCGGATACTTTTGAGCATGTTAATACTTAATTGTGCTCATAGCTCGACAATGAAGAGTTATTTATTTATATTTTGTACTCGTTTTTAATGCAAGAAAAAATGATTTGTAATTCAAGTTTAAAAATAATTCGTTCTTAAATACAAAAAATATGTTGAATATAAAAAAAAAATTGATTTTAAAATTAAGTTATTAAATAATTTATATAGAGAAAACTTTTGAAAACTCTTTCAGATAAAGATGAATAACAATGCATATATTTATTCCAATTTTTTCAGAAACAAGAATATTTATAGTTTCATGCCCCGCAAATAAAACTGATTAATACTCAATATTTCTATTTTGCTAAACTTACTCAAGTAAAAATAAAAGAAAAAAGACTCGTAAAAGCCACAAATAATAGTAACAATATCGTAATATATTAAAACATCATGCAATATATTAGAAACATATACTAAATATACAAACAAATAACAACTTTTAATTATAAAAACTTTCAAAATGTTAATTATACTGTAAACTACATCGTCTATAATATGTTAAAGTGCTAACATCCCCAAGGAGAACAACAATCTGTTGTCCACTTAAGCCATCAGAAACATCAGTGAAATATTTTTCATCTGTCTTCTGATAATTTCTTCAAATTTCTGAAATAATATTATGCTATGAAATCTTTTTGAAGCAAATGTCTGCCTAATTAAGAGCACTTGAAAGATCATAATGTAATTATCAATATGGTTTAAAAGATTGTCCTAAAAACTTGGGAACAAAAATGTTGTCCTAACTAATGAATTACTGTATAACAAAAAACAACTGATTTTAAGCAATCAAATAAGCAGATGGGATGGCAAATGTACAACTAATTTCTTCAAAGGAAATTTACATAAATTTCTATCAATTGAACGTAGTGAGTAAATCTACTACTGTAAGAAAGTTCATCAGATTCAAAGAAAAATAGAAAAGCCATACGTACACTCATAAGGCATTGTCTTTCGAAGAAAGATCATAATCCGGAGGCGAAACGGGATTCCCTTCTCGCTCATTGGATTCAATTAGCATTAGCACAACCTCCCGCATTGATGGTCGATCAAACGGGGACATGTTTGTGCAAAGCAGAGCAATTTTCAGTACAGTAATCATATGACTAACAGTTATTTCATCTTTCAGATTCAGACGACTATCTAGTATCTCAGACGACAATGAATTGCCTCGAATGTAATTCCTCACCCATGTGACAAGATCGCCTCCTTGTTCTAAGGGCTGCACGGGAGTTTTTCCTGTGAGCAACTCCAACAGGACGACGCCATAGCTGTAAATGTCACATTTTTCTGTAACCTTCATAGTGTATGCATATTCTGCAAAGGGAAGTGATGAAATTTCAATAAACATTAATCATTAATAAACTGAAATAGAAAAAACAGAGTTGGATATGAATGCATAGTTCCCATTTGTTTTTATTTTCAAATCCCCTTTTTATTTTTGTCACCATTTGAAAACTGAAAACTATCAACTTATACGTATTTTCACAGGAGATATTTCTTATTTTCATTCATAATTTCTTCTAAACCTGTTATATGATTCTATTATCACATCATCTCATATTTAATTCGGCATAAAATTCTCATTATCATTTTAAAAGAATAAAATATACATACATTTTTAAAAATAAATCTGAAAATATAAATCATCTAAATTTTCAACGTTATGCCTAATCTGATCATTATTTTAAGACAAAACATCTAAATAGGAGATCACTTTCATTTTCAAAACTATCACTACCATTTGAGCTTTTAAAAATGCTGAAAAATAGAAAATGAAAATGAAAATATATCCAAACGGGCCCTATGAAATACTTTAGCTTAAGAAGACATAAGTAATCATAGATAATTTCAAGATCATATTTTCAAAGAGTGCCTTGTGCTGTGTCTTATTGATAGAACCATTTATTACAATGTTAAAAAGTTCTCTACATGAGAACTTCAGAAATTTTAAGGAAAACTTATGTGAAAACTACATGTTTTATGGACATTGTTTGAATTTTCAGGAAGGGGTTAATTAAGCAGTAGACTATTGTGATTAATATGGTTGCAAAATTTGAATTTGAAATGCAGAAGAGCAAAAGGTGCTTACCTGGGGCTATGTAACCATAGGATCCAGCAACAGCAGACATTGACTTAGACTGTGGCATGTCGATTACTTTTGCCAAACCAAAATCGCCAACATGTGCTTCAAACTTCTCATCGAGCAGTATATTATTCGACTTTATATCACGGTGGATAATCCTAGGTCTGCAGTCATGATGTAAATAAGCAAGGCCTTCAGCAGCTCCAAGAGCAATTGTAAACCTCGTCGGCCAATCTAGGTCGCAAGATGCTCCATGAAGCAATTCACCCAAGCTACCTCGTGCCATGTACTCATAGAGAAGAAGATTCGAACCTTGGTGATAGCAAAAACCATATAGCTTCACAATATTACGATGCCTAATCTTTCCCAGAGTTAAAATCTCGGCTCGAAAGCTATTCTCGATGTTATTACCCTCTCTATTGGACGCTAGCTTCTTAACCGCGATTGTTTGAGTTGATTGCAAAACGGCCTTGTAAACCGTCCCAACTGCTCCCCTTCCAATAACGAAGGTGTCATGGAAATTGTTTGTGGCCTCGACCAGATCTTGAAAAGTGAACCCCTCTTTTGGAGGAAAATAAATATCAGAATCCAGGGATGATAGGTCCTTCTCTTGTGAAGAAGCAACCATATCGACCGGATGACACTTCATTATATAGAGAATTACTGCAATCAGAACAAGAGAAACTCCACCTATCACAGCAGCAACTATTGTGATGATCTTTCCTCGGGGAGCATCCATGCTTCCAATGGGAGGAATTGGGTTAAGAGGTGTCGATCCTGTACAATTACTAAGAGGCCCTCCACAAAGACCTTTGTTTCCAATGAAACTACTGATACTCATGTTCTGGAACAATTGTACAGAAGGGAGTGGCCCTGTTAAGTCATTGTATGAGAAGTTGCAACCTAGAAGACTTGACAAATTTCCAAATGTGCTTGGAATCTCACCACTCAAATGATTGTTGTTGAGCAAAAGGTATTCCAACAAGATAAGATTCCCAAGCTGAGGCGGTATCGCCCCGGACAAATTATTAAAACTGAGATTCATTGCAATCTGCAGGCCGGCAAGATTACCTAACTCCTTTGATATCTCGCCAGATAATAGATTTTCACCCATCTGCAGTTCAGTCAAATGAGAGAGATTGCCTAATTCTGCTGGTATATTTCCTGAAAACTTATTTTCTGATATGATAAGGCGTTCAAGCAGAGAAAGAGTCCCTAACTCATTGGGTATGGTATCGATGAAGCTATTCTGGCTAAGATCAAGCCTTTGCAGAGCCTTGCAGTTGAGAATTTCTAGTGGTATCTGTCCAGTGAAAAAGTTCGAAGAAACATTGAAAGCCACAAGCTGTAAGAGATTTCCTATCTCCCTAGGCAACTGAGATGTAAAATAATTTCCAGAGATATCAAGCCTCTGCAACTTTTTGCAGTTCCCTATTTCTTGAGGTATCGGCCCGCTAAACATGTTCTGACCCAACTCAACAGCAGAGAGATTTGCCAGCTTGCATATGTCAGAAGGAAAGCTCCCATTTAGCCTGTTGCCACTGAGACGCAATTGTAATAAAGAACTACAATTGATGATACCAGACGGAATGTTTCCATTCAACTTATTAGACTCAAGATTCAGCAATATCAAGTTTGAATGCCTACAAATATAAGGAGGGATTCTACCAGTTAGCTGATTCTCAGAAAAATCAACTACCCAAAGTCGACTGTAAAGCCCAAGACGTTGAGGTATGGTACCACTCAAATAATTATCAAAAAGCTGTAACTGACTCATTTGAGGAAGATATTGAAAGCCATATGGGATAGGGCCAGTTAGGTAGTTAATCGACAAGTCTAGCCTCGTCAGATTCCTCAAGTTGCTGAGCTCTGGCGGGATAACACCAGTAAGCTCATTCTGAAACAAGTACAGTAAATATAGACCCTTTATTTGAGTCAACTCTATTGGGATCTCTCCAGACAAATAGTTCTCTGAGAAATCAATTTCTAATCCTAAACTGAGATTCCCAATCTCTCTTGGAATAGTTCCATTTAATCCATTTCGGTACAGATATAACCTCCTTAGAGACCTGATGTTTCCAAGTTCAGCAGGAATCTCTCCAACAAGATTGTTCTGGTACAAAGCAAGAGTCTGAAGAGTTGTACAATTTCCAAGCTCCTTTGGTATGTATCCAGAGAACTGATTGTCCCAAAGAATGAGATCAGTTAATCTCTGAAGCATGCCAAGTTCTTTAGGTAAGTTACCTCCTATTTGATTTTGTGCCAGACCAAGAACTTCCAGGCTCTCACACTGGCCTATCTCAGCCGGTAAACTTCCAGAAATCACATTCTGCCCAGCCCGAAATATTCTCAAGCTTCTCAAGTTACCAAAAGACCAAGGAACCGGGCCGGTGAGGTTATTGGTGTATGCCACAAACTCTACAAGAGAAGTTAGTTTCCCAAACTCCTCTGGAATTGGACCAGATATTTGGTTGTTGCACAAATTCAGACTTACTAAATGAGAAAGATTCCCCAATTCAACTGGAATTTCCCCAGTAAACTGATTATCGTTCAAGTTAAGAGTTTCCAATCTTGAACAATTTGCAATCTCCTTAGGAATGCTCCCGTTAAACCCATTCAAAGAAAGGTCAAGAAAAGTCAGATAAACCAATCTACCAATCCACGAGTTCAGAGTCCCTGAAAGATTTCGAGAGTTCAAATCAAGACACCATACGACTGGATTATAATCTGATGTACAATTCACACCTACCCAATTACAGGGTGTTTGATCATTTGGATTCCAATTCCAAAGAGAATTATAAGCATCAATAATGTTTTTCTTGAATTCCAGGAGATAAATTCCATCCTCACTCAACCCCTCTGAAGGTAAAACCACCACCAGTGAAGCCATCAAGATTCCTATGCATCCCCAGAAAAGACCTCTCCTCAAATCAAACACCCAAGACATTTTTGTACCAATCTTCAAGTTAGTCAAAATTACAAAAGAAACCACCCAGATAAGTTATTCCTTGATTTTTGCTAAAAGAATTTTGGAATTCAAAAGTACAACCCCCAAAAGCTGTCAATCATAATCAGGGACTGTTGGAACTTCAAATTCTGATAGCAACTCAGAAAAAGGCGTTTCTATGACAACCATGACAAGGGCCTAAAGAACTCCAAAATAAATATGCATAAAGCGTTGAATATGATTATTTGACAGGCGCCCAACAATTCAAATACCCACTCCACCAAATTGTTACCGCTGCATATCATCAAGAAAGGATAATATAAGAAACTACAAAAATCAATTACCCAAAAAAAGAAAAGGGAACTAAAACTAAAACTTTGCATACCTGTAGCTCCACAAAAATTAACAGACTTCCCAAACAGAAAATTCCACCGGTGCTCAAGTGATTCCTTGGGAAGAACATAGACCAAAAGTCATGGAATTCATAAATAAATTTATCAGGAAAACATCAATTTGAAAAATTGAACACCCCAAGCTTCAACCCTCTTTCCCGAGAATGGTGGGCAATTCAAATCCAAATGGAAGATTTGAGATCAAAAGGAGAAAACGAAACAATTTTAAGGTAGAAGAATGAAGGCAGGCCCAGAAGCCAAATCCAATGAATCAAATTGCTTTTTTCTGTATTTTATCGAATGGACAGTTGCGTTTCTTGGGAAGCAAAAGAACCGCACAAAACAACCCCAAGTCTTGGACTTTTTTGTTACTAAGCCAAAAAGGGGCCCTCCTCAAATGGACAATAACAGTGCAAAATCTTCTTGATGAATGGAAGACACATTTGCCAGTCCCTTCATTGAAGCTCTATTGGCCGACAAAGCATGCTTTCACAGTCCTCTATCTCTCTCTCTCTCTAAATATGTGTATTCTATATCTATATAAATGACTTTTCCCCTTTGTTTCTTTCTGTTTCTTGAATGTATATATATGTATGTATGTTTTACAAGATTTTGTTTTGGCTTCTCCCTATCATCAAGGTTTTCTTTTTTTCACTCAATCTCAAGACTCCTCCGTCCTTTTCTACTCTCTCTCTCTCTCTCAAAGTGGGATCTTTTTTAAGTGCTGGGGAAAAGGCAACTTTTTAGGCAAGAAGAAAACTGAAAAGTGCATTGTTGTTATTTTATTCTAATCTTTTTTCTTTTTCATTTACAATAGATTTGTGGGCATTTTGTGGATGGGGACAGGAATTGGTAGGTAAGCTGGTGATAGGAGATTTATTTACACCCGGAGAGTGAAGTCACAAGTGATGCATGCAACGACGGCCTTTTCTGTTTTCATTTTTTTGACTGGGTAGTCTTAAATTAATATTCTCAATTTGTTAATAAATAATTACATTTTTATTAGTTTTTAATAGGAATATATCAGATTTCCCCAATTTCAGGATTTGAACAGAAAAATTAAAGATACATTCTTTTCTTCATCAATACTTTAATTTTATTTAGATTTGGTTACTAGCAATTTGCATAGAGCCCACTTTCTCTACTAATTCTCGATATTTTGTTATAACACAAAAAAAGGGTACATATATATAAACTTTTTTTATATTTTCCCCTTGACAAAAAAGAAATACCAATATATTTACATCCACACGCGCGCGCGCACACACACACATATATATACACATATTGCATTATGTAATAGTATTATGATAATACGGTGAAATTATCTAATGGTGAGGGGAGGGGGCGAGGGGGATGGTAGAACGGTTTGTAATTTGTATGCATGTATTTTTATTTTTCCATCTTTCATGAACCCTTTATTTTTTATTTTTTTTTAATTTTGAAACTTGTTTATACCTCTTTCTTGAATAATTAAATGGCAAGTTGATAAAATATTTTTGTGACCTATCTTCTTTAACAGCCCACCCTATTTATTCTCAACTTCCTATGCCTCACATGTCATTCATGACTGCAGCCATGATGTAATGGTACATTAAATTGGAATGGAAAACCCCATCCATAATTCATTTTTTTTTATTCTTTTATCCAGCCAATTTGACTATTTTTAGCATAATAATTAATAATTCAGTTAGTTACAATAAAAACATCCATATGGTATCAAAATCATAGAAGGAAATTCAACCCAAATGAAATATGAGATCGGGATTGGATTACTTTGGTCTATGCTCCCAAATTCCAATATCATTTATTCCCTATGTAAGATTCTAATGCAGTAAGAATGCATTTATTCATAAAACATCTTTTGCTAGCTACTACCATTGCCTATGGTGGCTCACCTATAAACACAATAGTCCCCAAATGCCATCATAATGTTCCTAGAATTTTGGAAATGTTGAACATGAGATGATGTGAAAGAAAAGATCAATAAAAGTCTAGAGAAGAAAATAATAACTCAAATTGAATTAACTTCTAACAAAACAATTTTCAAGAAGTTTGTGTCTTTAAATTCTTCACAATATTTTTAACAAATTAAACTTAAAAACAAACTAAAGTCATATTTATGTATCTTCATATGGAGTATTTCTTATCATTTCATGATAGATTATTAAATTATTGATCAATCTGAATTTGAATGTGTACAAACATATTTCTAGTAAATTTACAGTTGATGCCATTGACGGTTCAAATATTGTCTAAAAAAAATCAATTTTAGAATTATTGATAGTTAATGCCCTTTGAGGTTTCAAATCCTCACTGCTTTCTTGAAAGAGAAATATCTCCGACCGCTATGTGTATTAACTAATAGTTTATATTGATCGTAACACTAAAAAAATTTTATAATCTTTAAACTAATAGTTTGACCTATCTCTCTCGTACAATTATATGTGCAACTCTTCCACAATGACAATAAATATCAAACAATAAATTATGCAACATACACCACCACCTTAATACAAAGTGAAAACAGCAATCAGTATCAGACTAGGTGATTATTATATACACAAAGAAATCATTTCTTTATTCAAATTTTAAGTGATGTTATTGGCAAAATTTCATCATGTAGTATTGTTGAAATGTACAACGTGATAGGGCATAGAGGTAGGCCCCACCTACAGGCATTTCAGGTGGCCCACCAACAGAAAAGGAGTAATGGACCCTGAAATTGGAGATGATTTGGCTTCCTACTCTTAAGTTGTCCCAGCCACTTACTTTATGTCCAAATCAATGATTCATATGTTAGTCTCCGCACTTATAATTGGATCTTGAAAGGTGTGTGCCAATTGGCAATTTGATAAGCCAATAAAATAATACCTCGGTTCTAAAGTATTGAATTTTTATTGACTCATCTTAAAATTTTAGAAAAATATATTTTGTGGAATTTAATCTTAAAAGTATTTGTTGAAAATTAACAATTTCTCATTGTAATTTTAGATAAGATATGGTTTTGAAAAGAAAATCCCTTTTTAAAAAATAAAGTGCTATTTACGACAATCTTAAAAAAAAAAATAGTAAATTTGGGATAGAAAGAATAATAATATTCTCTAGCTATTTTGAAATAAAGGCCAGCTCTCATTTAATCTACATTGATTTTTATATGAAAAAGTCGAAGAAGATAAAGCTTTCATATCTTTATATTATTGCTCTTGAAAGTTAAAAGTAATAGGTGAAATTTTGTAAAGTTACATTATTACTTTAATTGATAGGATAGTTTTGGATTGCCAAAAAAAAATATTTTAAAAGATAAAAATTTTCACTAGAGGATATTTTGGGGAAAAAAAATTCAATTGTAAGAAATACCATTATTTTAGAGCATCTAAAAAGAAATAAGAATAATAAATTCACATTTGAGATTTTTAAAATTTTAAATTCAAAATGTAATTCTTGAGAATCAATAACGTAAACTCATTACTTTAAATAAAATTAGTTTTTGAAATAAATTAATATTCCAAACATGAGACGTTATTGTGGACGTTCAAAAAAAATAAAAAAGAAAAAAAGAAAATGAGTGAGTTTCTTAAGGGAGATTATTGCTGAATGTTCCAAAATATCTCTTTAGCTCTTCACTAACCTAATTTGTGCAGTTAATAGAATATTTACATGTAAGCAACTCATTAAGAAAGAATTACAATAAAATTAAAGGAGTAAAATTAAAACATATTCGAAACTTTTACTTTTCAATTACAAAATTTATTGCCAAGAAAAAATATGAAGAAAAATAAACATTGGAAGTAGGGCCCCATAACTAGATTTATTTCAAATATTCTGAGAAAAATATTTTGGAAAGTAAATTGGAATATTGTACTATATATTTGTTTTTGTTTTGGAAGATAAGAGATTTTTTGAGAGCGAACTGGTATGATTAATTTTATTTTTGAATAATATATTTTTATATTGTAAATGTTAAAAGCAATTATTTTCTGGTTAATAGTAAGGTGAATATATTTTACTGTTGAAAAAGTGAGAATAATGTTTGGAAAATAGTACATCAATTGTAGATGCATCATACTCATTTAAAGGGCGTTTAGAGCTTGAGTATCAGGACAAACTGTGCGAAATGTATTTGGATTCATTTTTTTGGGAGATTTGAAAAAAATAGATTACTGTATTTGCTCAACATAAATATAACATGATTTATTTTTTCAAAAATATTTCAATACAAAGATAAAATATAGAAAAGAATAGAATGAATTTGGTAGAAGGACACTTATGTCAATTGTCACATCATGACTAGACTTGCATATATTTGTGCTTGTGAATAGACGTCGACCCACCGCCATTAGTTGTTGCTTCCCCCAATGACGATTCTTCTATGGTTTTGGTTCACCCCCACTAAACACCACCCCAACCCCAACCCACCCATCCCTTTAATTAATTAAGTATTTATTTATTTTTGGCCCATATTACATCTAAGTATCTCATTATTAGACGGCTCTAATTAAAATATTCAATTCTTTAAGTGGTTAGGAAACATTATGCCATGTGAAAAGATTTTTCATTTTGGTTTGATAGTGATGATACTTAGAGGCCGTTTGGATATGTTTTTATTTTTATTTTTCATTTATAGTATTTTTAAAATTTGAATACATAGTTAGAGAAATGAGTTGAAAATGAATTTAGATGTG
This sequence comes from Jacaranda mimosifolia, assembly GCA_018894105.1. Taxonomy (NCBI): domain Eukaryota; kingdom Viridiplantae; phylum Streptophyta; class Magnoliopsida; order Lamiales; family Bignoniaceae; genus Jacaranda; species Jacaranda mimosifolia. The sequence goes on from CM032123.1 coordinate 33,513,152, forward strand.
GATATGTTTATTGAAAATAATGATTGTATAAAGTTTAGTAAAATATAGATAAAAAAAATATAATAATAATGAAAATAAACATAGAAAATAAATAGATTATTGAGAGGATATATATAGTCTAGTCAGAAATATATTTTGAGTTAAAAATGGGTTGGGATTTTGATGAAAATAGTGAGAATTTATTGATAATTCATTTTCTAATAGTAAAAATGAATTTGAATATGAAGCCAAATGGACCTTAGTTGTCTCATATTGAAATAAGTCGAGGGTTTGAGATAATTTATAGTTTATCTTTACTCTCTCAAAGTGTCTTTTTAGACTAAAACGCTCCGCCAAATGCATGTCGACTATGAGTTTTAACAAGTCAAGTCGAGCCCAATTCGAATCTAGCAAGTTCAAGCTCAACTCATATATTAATTTGTGAGCTCGGGCTTGGACTCAAACTTGATCGAGCCTAAACAACCAAGTTGGGGCTTCGCTTGTTGGGAAGACGAAGGCTCGGGCACTCAATAAGGCTTGTTTACTCAATAAGGCTCAAGCTGGGGCTTCGCTCGTTGGAAAGATGAAGGCTCAGGTAGAAAAGCTCAATTCGTATAAGTTCAGATAAACTCAAGCTCATATAAGTTTGGATTAGCTCGATTTTATTATTACTACTACTACTACTACTACTACTATTACCAACCACCACATATTTATCTTTATGGGTTTTTATTATGTGAGTCTAGGATGTAACTATGTATATAATAATAAAAAAACTCGTTTAAACTCACGAGCTTTTCAAGCCGATATTGTTAAGCCCAGCTCAGCTCGTTTGATTGACCAATTCGAGTTGGCTCACCTCCCTCGAAAAGATTGAGCCAAATTCGAGCTTTCATTGAATTGAATCTGAACTATTCATAAATCGTCTCATTTCATTTACATCTCTAATATTGACGAGATAATACTTTAAAGTGACTAAATCTCTATATCGGTAACAAGTTTAAACATCATCAAATAGAGTTTCTAACTAGAAATTTATCGAATGAATCCCTTTTTTGTTGACTTAGAGCTTCTTAGAGGATGGCTAAGGTTTATTACTTTTGTGTTCGAATGATTATAGAGTTTTACATGGAAATTTCAAAATTTTAAGTATCAGTATGTTATATATATATATATATATATATATATTATAAGAGATAATTATACTACATATTATTTTAATGAATATATTTTAAAGAAATAAAATATTCTAAAAATCAAACGTTATTTGTGGATGTTCCAAAACATAAACTAAAAGTATTCATTTACAGATTTGAAAAGTATATTTTCTTTTTCAATGTGCAAGTCACATTAATAGTCTATGAAATTTATGTTTGATAAATGTTTAATATTAAAAGTGTAATCTTACTTTCTAAAATTTTAGTCATTTTAAAAAAAAATTGACACTATTTTACTGAAAAATATGTCTTGTTCACTGTATAAACTATATTTTAAGAATAAAATGATAAAACATAATAGGGATGTACTAGGTCTAGTTTGGGCATTTCATCATAAAAACTCAACCTAATTAACATTTATGCATCTACATATATATATATATTATACATCTTTTAGTATATACTTAAAAAGTTCACGTGCAATGCAATGGGTGTGTGTGTATATATATAATTTATTATAAAATTATTATTATTATTGGTAATTTTTTATGCTGCTAACACAAATTCGAAAGTTATAAAAAATATAAATTTAATTATCAATCATTAATTTTTCTTATAATTCATTTTACGGTTATCTGCATACACAAAATTTATTTCATTGAAAAATTTGTCCAACCTCAAGGAGTATAAAAAGAATTAGTTAATATTATTTAAGAAACCTTTAAATAATTCTTTTTTCATATTTTCTCTTAAGGTAGCCAATACACTAACATCTCTTATATTATGTTATACAACTCAATCTGCTTCAACACCACCCCTACCCCCAACAAGGCCCACATTTTTTTTTTTTACTCTTTTTCTCTCTCAATAAATAGCACTAGCCGTATTAATTGTCTTATTGAAAATAATAATTAAGAATTTAGTTTCCCTACTTTTTAACTGTACTACTTATATTTTTAATGCAATTTACATGAAGAAATACCAGTACCCCCAATAAATGAAAGAAATTAACATCAAACACTCAACTTACTTATACTCTTATAGTTTTATATATATTTAGATGTCGATAAGCAGAGATATGAATATATAGTTGTCTGGTTGTAGGTGAGGCAAATTTTATTTATTGAATCTACTACTACTACTAGTACTACTACTATTATTATTTCAAAAGTTGTCCGTATCATAGCTGGATAAGCGAATTCCTATCTGTGGATTAATTACTAAAAAATTATTTTATTTACAAAAATGAAAGAATTGACCTAAATTAGGAAATTAAGCATGTAAATTAAGAGTACTAATTTATTTAACCTATCATTATTATTTGAAAGTATCCATAATTTTCAGGCAGACCTAGTTTGAGCAGGTGGATTGGATTGAGTGGAAATATCTACACCCCTAAAACAAGGTTTAACCATTTTATCCTCAGAATAATATGACATATATATAGGCAAAAAAGAAAAAAGTTAGAAAGCTTATCAAATGGATTAAAGTGAAACAAGAAACTAAATTTTACTTAACGATAACATAAAGATTTTATAAATATTATGTATGTAAATGATACAAAATTCAAAGCTCAATTGGATACTATAAATATGATTTCTCCTTTTCAAAATCTAAAAGCAATGACTTTGACATAGTTGTTTTGGAAAATTGAGATTACGAAAATAGTTAGATAATTTTACTATCATACAATTAGGTATTTGCTACAGAAAAATTGCTAAAAAATTCATTTAATGGCCATGGCTACAAATTTACAAATTATAGTTATAAATTTCATAACAAATATAAATTTTTTAAATATCAATAAAAAAAACTGTTAGCTAGCTATCAATACGTAGCCTTATTCATTGGAAGCACAACAAGTTAGTTGTATATTATTTGAAGAAAAATTAATATATATATATATATATATAAGAATAATCATTAGCTACGGATTGATCGTAGTGAGGATTGAATATGAGAATATTTATTTCGAATTTGACTAAATCAATTTTTTAAAATTACAAATTTTTAGCATCAATTACAAATTAATTAATCGTAGCTAATGCCCAAATGTTTTATAGTGTTTGAAATATGACGTTTATCACACTAATTCATAATGTAAGTTTCTTCATTTTTCCTTTCCTAAATTTTAAAATAAATTTGATATAAATCAATAATTAGTAAAGTAACATTAAGCTACTATAACTCTAAGTAACAATTATTTGGACGGTACTGTCGTTCCATGTTAACTATTTTTTTAAGGAAAAAAAAAAGGAAATTTTTAGATTCATTAGTATAAAAAGATTAGAACAACAACTCACAATCAATTTGTAGTTAATATTAAAAAGAAATTGGTCTAATCAAATCTGAAATAAATGCTCCGGTATCTAGCCTTTGCTGTAATTAATCCGTAGCTAATAATTATTTTTTATTGTGTGTACATATATATATATATATTAATTTTTCTATAGATAATTTATAATTAATCTGTTCCACTTCCAACAAATAAGGCTACGAATTGTGAGCTAATAATTTTTGTTGTTTTTTATTTAAAAAAATTATATTTACTGCAGAAATTTATAGATATAATTTGTAAATATAGTTATGAAATTAGTTTTGTAGTAAAATTTTTTTGTAACGAATACATAATTTTCTTGTAGTGCATATCATTCATAATTGAGAATATATAGATGAATAGAAAACTCAAAGAGATAAAAATAAATAATTATGTTAATTTTAGGTGTCCTCGAGTCACTTTTGCTCAAGCAGTCATGCACGATAAAGAAATTCATTTATTTAAATCAAAGATGAAGTTTAATTGATCAGTCTCATCTTTCAGGGAGTTATGACCGATTAGATCTTCTCTACTATATATCTACTGTCAATTATATCATCTCTAGATGAAAAGATAATAATAAATAAATAGATATACGCAATTGCTTTATAATAAGGCCTTGTTTGTTTGGCTTGATTAGGTATGTATCTCTTGATTAGGTGTGATGCATACCTAATCAAGCCTCTTTTAATGTTTGTTTCAATTGATAAAAGCCCTTGATAAATCCTAGGCCCTACATTATTTATTGTTGCTTTTGGAAAATGGATCAAGGGGGGGAAGACTTGATTATGTGTGATAAGAATTACAAAGATTTAATAAGGTCTATTTTTTTTTTATCTTATTTCCAATTAAACCATGATTCTAAAAATGGGAAAAAATGAGAAAATTATGAAAAACTTATTAAAAAATATAAAGGATATAATAGTAAATTTATATATTATATTTTAATTTATTTATATACTAATCATACCAACCAAACATAAAATTAAAATATTCTATCCTAATAGACTTAAAATGTATCATTTGCTTATATATCACTTCTAATCAATCATTCCAAGCAAACGAGCCCTAACTATATTAGTAAGAATTATATATTGGATAAGTTTAGGTCGAATTCGGTCTGATCATAAGAAAAAATAAAAAATAAAAAAATGACTGTGTTCTAGAACAAAGGTCCTTTAATAATTGGAAGCTTGCTTACGTTACTTTCTGGTCTCATTAGGTTTGGCCCCAAATAATGTAACTTGCTCGTTGTTTTTTGGATAATTGCGATCTTAGAAATAACTTATTCAATGTATAACCTAGTATGTCTCACGTTCAGTTTGAGTTGAAAATTAAGAGAGTGTTTGGCTAAACTTATTTAAAATGTCTTATAAGTTCTTACATCTTATAAGATGTTTTTGTAGCTTATAAGATATTACATCTTTTTTAAAAAATAAGTTCTTAAAGTGTTTGGATAAAATAAGACCTTGGAGCTTATAAAATGTTAATGGTAATTTTGTAATTAATATGACTAAAATTAAGAGAGCTTGTTAAAATTTTAAAAATAAGTTGGAAGCTCCTTACTTTTTTTTTTTAGAAAGAGTTTATAAGCTTCTAACATTTTATTTTAGGAGTTTATAAACTCTTTTTTAAAAAAAAAAATTACCAAACACATTTTGACATCTTATAAGCTTTCAAACATCTTATAAGATGTTTTGAGGAGCTTATAAGCTCACCCAAACATCCACCAAAATGAAGAGAAAATATCTGGTTAAGAGGGTGTTTGGCTGATCTTATTTAAAAGGTCTTATAAGCTTCTACATCTTATAAGATATTTTTGAAGCTTATAATATGTTAGATCTTTTTTAAAAATAAGTTTTTAAAGTGTTTGGATAAAATAATATCTTGAAACTTATAAAACATTAGTAATGGCATTTTTGTAACTAATATAATTAAAATCAAGCTAGCTTGTTAAGATTTGTAAAATAAGTTAGATTCTTCTTACTTTTTTAAAAAGACATTATAAGCTCCTAACATTTTATTTTAGGAGCTTTATAAGTTCTTGTTTAAAAAAATTTACCAAACACTTTGTGAGATTTTATAAGTTCTCAAACAGCTTATAAGATGCTTTGAGAAGCTTATAAGCTCATCCGAACGCACATTAAGAGGGTGTTTGGCTAAACTTATTTAAAACATCTTATAAGTTCCTACACCTTATAAAATATTTTTGGAGCTTATAAGATGTTGATATTATTTTTAAAATAACTTGTTAAAATATTTGGGTAAAATAAGATTTTGGAGCTTATAAAATGTTAAAAATGGTAATTCTGTAATTAAAATGGTTAAAAGTGAAGGAGCTTGTTAAGATCTTAAAAATAAGTTAGAATCTCCTTATTTTTTTTAAAAGAGCTTATAAGCTCCTCACATCTTAGAGGGTGTTTAGGTGAGCTTATAAACTCTTTAAAACATCTTATAAGATGTTTAAGAGCTTATAAATTGCTAAAATGTGTTTGGTAATTTTTTTTTAAAAAGAGCTTATAAGATCGTAAAATAAGATGTTAGGAGCTTATAAGCTCTTTTTAAAAAAGTAAGGAGACCTTAATTTATTTTTAAGTTCTTAACAAGTACCTTCATTTTTTAATCATTTTAATTACAAAATTGTCATTATTAACATCTTATAAGTTTCAACATCTTATTTTATTCAAACACTTTAACAACTTATTTTAAAAATAAGATTTAACATCTTTGAGCTCCAAAAACATCTTATAATATGTAGGAGCTTATAAGATATTTTAAATAAGTTCAGCCAAACACCCTATTTTAGGAGTTTATAAGCTTTTTTTTTTAAAATTTACCAAACACTTTTTAATAACTTATAAGTTCTCAAACATTTTATAAGATGTTTTGAGAAGCTTATAAGCTCACCCAAACACCCTTTAAATAAAGAGTTTGGTGCTAAATTTGCATAGAAAGTTTGGCGCCACTGCCGAGAGTGCTAGTAGCCAAAAACAATAATTTTAGAAAGAGTAGTTGGTGTCATAAATGGTGTAGGTTTGATACTACCAAATGGTTTTTTAAATAATTTTTTGCAACATATTATATTTTACTGATGCGAGAGTTCCTTTTGAATGGGAAAACACTTTGGGATAAAATTTATAGTTTAAGGTGAGTAATAATAAACACATACTTGTAGTGGGGTGTTGTGAGATTAAGTATAACTACACAAGAAATTTCTCTAATTTCTTTAATTTATAGGGAAGTTGCTATCTTCATCTGTGGATGTATGTTATTCAAGTAAGCCAAATAAAAATTTCATTTGATTTGTTACAAGGAAATAACTAATAGTGAGGATATTTGTGCTCTTGACATTAATAAGAATTGCTAAACTTTTTTTCTTATAATTCTTTTCAATGATTTATTAAATAAGGCTTAAGGTTAAAATGCATTGTCTTTCGCGAGACTTGAGTTGAAATTGTTTGCTGAAATGTTGATTTGAACTTGGTTCATCGTTGAACATAACTATCCAACTTAAGGACTTGTTTCCTATATGTTGGCTAGAATTTGCTTCATTTTTTATGCAATTAATCTATTGTGTTGTAAGGCAATTAAATGTAAAAATGAGATCTTGCTCATTTACCGGCTAGCTAGCGACATTGCTATAGCTAATGAGCTACAAGAAGCTCTTAATCATTGCAGTTGGTTACTTCACTAAATGTCTAGAGGCAAAGCCCTTGACCAATAGTTCGAAAAATAAAATCATGAAGTTCTTATGAAGGAATTCTCGTAGATTTGTAATTTCTCAATTTTTGGTATCTAGCAATACTACCCAATTCTAGAGAGCCAAACTCAAAGAATGATATTAATTGTGAACTCACATCAAATAGGTTTTCACATAAATGAGGAATCCTCTGATGAATGGTCAACTAGCGAAGACTGCTAATTAGCTAAACGGATGTATCCCTCTGCGGCCAAGTTTTGAGAGGGATTACGGTCTTTTAGGCTGCGGAAGTTTGAGGATCTAACAAGTATGTGATGTCCTTAAATATTTTAGGTTGCACGCACGCTATACGGATATATTCAACGAGTCTATAATTTTGGTCAACAAGTCCGAGTAAGCTTTGAAATTTTGCTAACTACAATATTTTTCATTTTTTTTTTTTTTGAATTTGCCTCTAAGCAATTAAGTGCCGTTGTCAAGTCCCAGATCATTGTAATCGATTACCTTATCAGATGGGTAAAGGTCAAGCCAGCCAAAATTTCATACAATTAAAGGAATTCATGAAGTATTTATGAAAGAACATTGTTTGTAAATTTGAAATTCCTTGCTCTTGGTACTTAAAAATGGCATTCAATTCCAAAGAAACAAATTTGAAGAACAGTGGGAAGAGCTCGTTGCTAGATTGAGTTCCAATCAATTATTATAAACTATTGGATCACATCGTAAATAATTTAGGCATGAGATTTAATTTATCAGGAATTTACAAATTATATCCACAAATTTGATGACAAAATTAATACCCAATAAATAGAAAAATAAAACAAACACAAATTTGAAGCAGTCAAGTAATTTGCTCTTATAAATAGAGGAGTTTATTTAATTATTAGTCATAAAGATAATACTCGTAAAACTCATAATACTCATGGGATAGTTATTGTAAGTTACGAGTACAGCAATACAAAGGGATGGAATGACTTTTTATTTGATGGTATAAGAGTGGTTGTACAAGGGGTTTTGTTGTCTTGAGTTTGAGTATGTCAAGTTCAAGGTGTTATCTTGTACGGTGAAATTCTCTCATAGTGGAAAAAAGAAAACTCTTGTGGAGGTTGGCGGAATTTGCCAAACCACGTAAATTTGTATCTGTTTTATTTTTCTATATGCTGTGTATTAATTTTGTCATCAAATTCGTGAGTGTGATTTGTGAATTTGATAGTATAAGAGTAGTTGTACAAGGGATTTTTTTGTCTTGAGTTTGAGTATGCCAAGTTCAAGGTATTATCTTGTACCGGTGAAATTTTCTCATAGTGGAAAAAAGAAAACTCCTCTAGAAGTTGACGGAATTTGCCGAACCACGTAAATTTGTATATGTTTTATTTTTCTATATGCCGTTTATTAATTTTGTCATCAAATTTGTGGGTGTGATTTGTGAATTTCTGATAAATTAAATCTCATGCCTAAATTTATTACATTGTGATCCAACAAATTGGTATCGGAGCTTTGGTTGGGACTGCAAGTTAAGATTTAATTTTTTAGGGATGGGCAGCGTCATTGGCAAATTACTTACTTTATGGTTCAAAAACTTGATCGCAAAGGGAATTTCATTCTTTGGTAAGGAATGATAGAGGATCTCCTAATTCAACAAGACTTCACAGTGGCATTGAAGGGAAGGTAGGAGAAGTCGATAGATATGAAGAAATTACAGCAGAAAAATTTGACCTTATATTACGGACAATATTATCAATAATGTTGTGGAGATCATTAGATTTTGGATTTCGAATGAATAATGCATGTTTGCTCCATGGAGGATTATTTTTTATTCACTTCAACCATGGAATACATGTAATTTGTATTCATGTGATGATTCTACTTAGACTAATGGGTATTGGAGTGCTGAAAATTAAAATAGTTGTTGGAGTGATTCGTACTTTAGGTGGTGTGACCTATGTCCTAAAGACACGAAATAATCTAATTTTTTTGAGCCAATTGTATTCCAAGGGCTATGAATATTTACTGGAGCTGGAGTCCTAAAAGTCACACATTAGGTTGTACATGTGCATTGGCGGGATAAGTTAGTTGGTGCTAGGATCTTATTAATTCGGCATGTGCAGTGCATGTTTGAAGGCTAATGGAATTTGATTTGTGATTGAGTCATGAACAATTGCTGAATGAGAAACCTCGTCATGGTGGAGATTGTTGGGATTTAACTCGGTTATTTGAAAATCAAGTTTGACTAGAATTAGGACTCTTCATGTATTAGGTTTCCTAGTTCTAGATGAAGTAGTCAAATGGTTTGCTCTCATAAAGAGTTTATTTGATTACTGGTCATAAAGAGAATACTTATGGAACTTATAATACTCATGTGGTAGTTATTGTGAGTTACGAGCGGGGCAATACAAAGAGATGGAGTAAGTATTTCTTTGGTAGTATGAAAGTTGTTGTACAAGGAATTTTTTATCTTGAGTTTGAGTAAGCCAAATTCAATGGGTTATCTTGTACTGGTGAAATTCTCTCATAATGGAAGAAAAAAACTCCCCTGGAGGCAGGCGGAATTTGCCGAACCATGTAAATCTATATCTGTTTTATTTTTCTATCTATTGGTTATTAATCAATTTTGCTATCAAATTTGCGAGTATAATTTGTGAATTTCTAATCAATTAAATCTCGTACCTAAATTATTTATGCTGTGATCCAACATGAACTAATCAGAATATCCGTAATTCTCATAGAAATTCTCACGAACAAATACAAATTATTCTTTCTTTTATAAGGAATTGATTATGATCACCGCCTACAATTAGGAAATTATGCATCGCCAGAAATTAAAAAAGAGACCCCGAATCCCACATGAAGACGTGACTTAAACAAACCAAAATGTGCCAAGTTCTGTCAAGATAATTGAGTGTTTTAAGGGTAAATCACATAATTAATTTCTAAAGTTTCACCTTAGCATCACTTTAATTCTCTATTTTCATAATTTCATATTGTAGTTCCTAATTTTAATATTTCGTCTTAGTTTAGTCCTTAAAACAACATTCCTGCAGCTTTTAGTCAAAAAGTTGTTCGCCTATGACAGTTTTAAGGGTAAAATTATCAATTTAAGGTTTTAAGTTTCATTTTAATCCCTCAATTTTTATTTTTATTTTTTTCCCCAGCCAATAGGTCACAAAAGGTGGGAATAATCCATGTTCCTTCCCGCATGATACAAATCTAATATGTTGAATATTATTTATCTAATAAATAATTTTTATGGGAATAGAGAATAATCATGAAAAGGTGAATTAAGGAATTCTTAAGTGAGATCATATTAATAAATTAAGGAATTTAATAATCTTAACTAAAGTTAATTTAATAAAGACATAATATTGGGATCATATAATTATAGATATCTTCCGAAATGCAGAATTTGAAAAAAAAAAAAAAATTGATCACATAATCTAAATTATGAGCTATTGTTCTTTAGTGTATAGAATATGAATTGTTATTTATGTATAAAAATTAATCAATTCAGAAAAACTTCCAATTGAACTTTTGAAAAATTATATTGATACTTCATTAGAGATTATCCTTTTAATCAAATTTAGTAAACTACTTCATTTTGAAAACTACGTATTTCAAAATTGTAACTATTTTTCCATTTCTATATCTACATTCTATACAAATTAATCTTACATAGACGTAGTTGTAAACATTATGAACATATTCATAAAAATTGAACATAGTAAAAACAGTGTGAACAAAAAAAGATTTTTTTTAATCTAAAAATATATTTATTACTTATTTAGTTTGTTAATTTTCTTTTGTATTTTTATAAATGTTAATGAACAGCTTCATCATCATGTCAGCTACTTAAGAGGAATATAAAATATAATCTTAAGTTTGTTAAAAAAAATTAATGTCATTAGATATATTATCTTTTTAATATTTTTATAATATTATTATTACAAAATTAAAAATATCAATTAAATATAAAACATGGTTGAATAAAAAAAATCTATAAATAAAAAATTATCGTAATATGATGCATTGTTATTTAGAGAAACATGTGTCACATAAAACACATTAAATTTTTTATCATAGATATTGAATTTCACATATATAGTTAGAAGTTTATCTTAACATGCTTTTATAAATATATTATGTGAACTTTTGTCAATTATTTTAATTTTAAAAGATAAATATGGTTACTCATTTTAAATAAAATTTCAGATCAAATTTTTATATATTAGCCAAGATAAGAGAAAATAAAAAGTATATTCCCAAAATTTCAAGAATTCCTTAATTAACCTTTTTCACAAAATCACGATTATTAAATTCTTTCTCCCCATTATAGGTCTTTATTAGATAAATAATATTCAATATATTAGATTGTATTGCGGGAGGGAACATTGTTTATCCTTGCCTTTTGTGACCTGTTGGTTTGAAAAGAAAAGGGGGGGGACTAAAATGGAACTTAAAACCTTAAACTGACAATTTTACCTTAAAATTGTCACACATTGACAACTTTTCGGCTAAAAGCCGTTGAAATGTTGTTTTAAGGACTAAATTGAAATAAAATATTAAATTTAAGGAATAAAAGATAAAGTTGTAAAAATTGAGAATAAAGTGATTTCAAAGTGAAACTTTAGGGACTACTTATGTGATTTACCTTTCCAATTATAAGAACCCTAACAAGCATAAAATGTAACGATAAAGGCTAGCAAGAATTAGTTAATCTTTAGAATAGAGATTGCAATGAGGAGAGTTGGATCGGGGATTATCGCTCCCTATCTCGTTCTTTTTTCTTAATTAGTCTCTATATCCACCTCCAAATACGTAGAAGGGAGAATTTTGTATCCATCTCCGTTTTTAATAGATATGGGGACTTTTGCAAGTATACATTCTCCATTTCTCATTTGATTTTCTAGAATTGATCAAATGAAATATATATAATTCAAAAGCCCATAAATTATAAACTCAATCAAAGTAAAGGCAATCCAAAGTCAACAAAGGTAACGTGGAATTGAACTAAATAAATATAATTAAAAAATTAAATAAAAATTAAACCAAGTATATTGACAATAAAATAAATTCATCATTAATAATAAGCCACAATAATTCTTAGTTAACAAATAAAATAAAATAAAAGCTAACATAATTAAAGAAATTAATACCTATTCATATGGATTAAAAGTGAGAAAAGAGTTATATCATACACGCCTTCATCTCCTCAGTTTCAGAAAAAAGTATTCCCCTCATCCGCTTTTATATCTTATCAACAACTAAAATCCTCAAAATTTATCGGGTTAGAACAGGAAAATATCCATGGATAACAGGTTTGAGTGCCATCCCTACTTTAGACCTCATTATAAGTTATAAGTATATATATATATATATATATAATTTATTGAGCGCAATCCATATTTTTGATTGGAATTTGTTCACGCTCAATTCATTTAAAAATTAAATTAAACTCAAAACCAATAACAAATACCTAACAATAATACCTTATTCAACTTGATCAAATTCACTACCAACCATCTATAACACTAAATTTATAGTAAACTTGTTCGTAGAGATAATGCAAATTCGCATTCATAGCCAGATTGGATAAATTGAATTCAAATGGTAGTAGGTTGGAATAATAAGTTTGAACTTTGAAGAGCAACTAGAAATTAATATTATTCTATCAGCTATTGGAGTTAGAGATGTGGCAAAGGTTTGACCACATAGTCGACTAATGACAGACTAGTGCAGCAATTACTCAACTAAGAAATAATTAATTACTTATTTAATGAGATGCATACACCCAAGTCATAATTTAGACGTGTTGAGAAAGAATTGTTTAATCCTTCGTTCCTTCAAGATGAGGTGGTCCTCACCCAAAAAAAAAAAAAAAGAAAAAAAAAGAAAAAAAAGAAAAGAAAAGAAAAGAAAAGGAAGAAAGAAAAATAAAACTACATAGAAAGAAATTCTAATTGTTTTTTCCGTTTAATTTTTTTTAATTAAATTATATGATATTGTAGTTAATCCCTAATCTATCTCTAGATTCGTGTTCAAATTTGACTCGGACCGGCATGAATTTAGGTTAATTAATTGATATTAATTGTCATGACCCTATAAAAAATATTACATATCTGACAATTAAACTTAAGATGCAAGCGAAATCTTTACTTGTAACGTATATGTTTTAAAGTATTTTTTAATTCTAATTTTTTTTTACACAAACCCATGCATTTAAAATTCATTAATAATGATATTCCTTTGAGTTTTACATAGAATGTGAATTAATAATATTTCTTTGAGTTTGGTGAATTCATCAACTTGGGGAGACACATAGTACCAAGTTAATGTACATACGTCTTTATCATTTTAGCCAAATACGCCTGCTTGGAATTTCGCTTAAAGTTGTTTATATTTGTAAACAGTAACTATGATTAAATTATTGATTGATAATTATTTAGTAATCTATTTTTATTTGACATTGATATAATAATGTATTTAATTTCTTTTAAAAAAGTATCAAATTTATTATTCATATTTTCCTTTTCTTGAACATTCCAAAAGTAAGTTAATTTTTTAAAATAGAATTTAATTATTTTCTAGAAAAAATTTTAAAATAGAATTTAATTATTTTCTAGAATAACCTCCCGCTTATGATACATCACCACTAACTTTCTATCATTATTTTTAAAGTTGATGCTATACAGAAGTGGAGGCGAGGCACTTTCTAATAGACAACAATGTGTCGGTTTGTTTTCTCTGAAATGCGTGCAAAGAGATTTTCATTTTTCGAAAGTTCTCAAAGCTTCGTGATTATTTACTAATGATTTATGATACCCAAATTCTCTTTGAGACTTAGTATTTATAGTTTTTTTTTTTTTTTTTTGTATAGGTTTAGGCCCATTAGAATTTTGTTGCCCTTCATCATGTGCTTAATCAATTTTTGGACTCTCTAATTTTATTTTTTTTTAGTTATTCAATTTGATTCATTGGATCTTTTTTAGTTCTTTTATTATTCTGTCCTTGTAAAGTTAATTATCTACATCAAAAGTCAATAGTAATTGATATTTCAAAATCTTCACTTTTTTAGTCTACTTTTGGAACTTTTTGTGGAGGCAATAGAATAAATTATTGCATAAAGAAAGGAGTATATCACTTTTTCTTTGGTATATAACAATAAGAACTGCAATTACGACTTTTGGATATATAATGATAAGCTTATCTAGCAATAACCAATAGTGACAGAGCATAATTAAGCTCTTCATCAGCAGTAACATAATAGGTTTTTTGGGTGTGTGTGGTGGTGGTGGTGTTTAGCGAGTGACAGAGTATGAGTTCTTCTTCAAGAGCAATAATATGTGATAGAGCATAAGCTTTAATTTACTTTTAATAAATAGGCAGCAAAACGTGCGTACTTCTTTGTCGACAAGTGACAAAGCATATCATCTTTAATTTTCATTAGCAGGTGGAGCCATTAAAAGAATTGCATATATAACCAAAACAAGGATTTAATAAAATTGATCGTATCCATAACATTTACTTTCAAAAAATAAAGTATTATTCAAAGATAAAAAGTATCAACGGTAAATTAAAAAGAAAAAGAAAAAGAAAATTATCTGAATTATCCATTTAATTTACGATAGTAGAAGAAATTTTACAGTGCCGAATTGTAGCATCCTAATTAGGAATCAGTTCTAAGCTAAGGTGCCACAAATTCAAACTTAAAGCATAATTTAAAAGATAACTAAAGAAGCCAAAATCCACCAAATAATCTCAAAAGATAGTGGCTCGGCAATAAGCTCAAAAGATCATCCCAAAGTGTGCAAAAATGTACACATCAAAAGACTAAGTCACACTTAGTTATTTACAAAACTTCCACAAGTTTAAGTGTCACGATTAAGTGTATTCTATATATACATATATAGCACCTAATCTATTGTAAAATATGACCACACCCGGGCAAGTCTCGAGCCCTCAACCTCCATTACATCCAGTCCTGTTTGGGAAGAGAATAAGAAACAACAGAAAGGGGGTAAGTCCTAAGGACTTAGTGAGGGGGTATGCAACAAATACGCAAGGAAAAACTGTGGAAAGTAAGATATTAATAAATGAGAATTCAATAATGAGCATGTCATAATTCGCAACACGAAGCAATGATATAACATAACACATGTGATACAAAATTTAACAGACTGTTGGCAACTTCGATCTTATTGCTCCCTGAACATAACATAAACATAAACAATAACATGGAGTACAAATATAACATAATATTTTTTTCTTATTCCTCCGTTATCCAAGCTAGGGATGTTTAAAAAAAAAAAAAAAGATCAAACCAATCGAAAATCAAAAAAACCAAACCGAATCAAATTAGGTTTGGTTTAGTTTTTGATTTTGTATTTCAAAAAAATTCGGTTTTAGGTTCGACTTGGTTTTTTTACTTGGTTAACCAAAACAAAACAACCAAACCAAAAATCAAAAAAATCTGTTCGGGTCGGTTAAATCAAATCAGTTTTCGGTTCGGTTAAATTGGTTTTTTCATTTTTTATATATATAAAATGTTATTATTCAAGTGCTACTAGTTTTAGTTTTATTTCACATTTTTTATTACATTTTGTAAGTCTAAGATAAATAAATATAATTTTTCAAATAATGTAAATGTTAATGTATTTTTAAGTTTTTGGGATAAATACAAGAAAAAAATTTATAAGGTGAAATAATTGAGGAAAAAAAGAAGTAAAATTGGAGAAGAGAAAATAAAACTATATTGTCTTTATTTTATAAAATATAATTGATTTCATCATCTTATTGCTAAATATATCAAAATAATTATTAAAAATCCTATGTCTTATAAAAAGTATAGATATCAATATATGACATATAAAAACATGAATAGTTATTATACAAAGAGGAAAAAAAAAAAATTCTAAACTCAAATGGTACAATTGCATAATTTTTTTGACTATACTAGCTAATACACATTACATATAAAAAAATAGATGATTATGATTTAAAGAGCAAAAAATTTTATATAAAAAGAATATTTTTATTTTTATTTTAATTAATTAATTAATTAAACTTATATATATTGTAGGGCATGTTGATGAGTAAAATTTAAATTGCAAACAAAGGGATAAGGAATGGAATCCTATTCAACTATTCCTGCGATAGTACTAGTAGTATATTGCATCAGCTGGCCATTAAAGATTTTATCTATATTATTATAAAAACGAAGACCATTTTGTGTCTAAAATAGAAGTTGTTTTTGTTTATTTACATAATTTGTCCTTTCAATTATTCCAACAACAAAAATTGATAATATAGTTTGAATAATAAATTGGAGAATTTAACATAAAAAAGATAATTTGGATACAAACTTTATCAATATTCCAAAATTATCCTTTAGAAATGATGATTAATAAGGTTATAATTATATTTTTCACAAAATTTACATATCCACAATCTATATTATGATGCCATTGGATTAATTAGCTATTTAACTTTATGAGACTGAGTTTAAGATTTAATTCACTATTCAACACTGGAAGTTAAGATTTGAATATGCAAAAATCGCGTGCATCTGTCTTGGAGGTTATAAGCTAACAATTTTAGCACACTCAATGTGTGTACTAAAATTTTTATAACATAAAATAATTAAAATATTTATTTATCTTCTTAAATTTATAATACTTTAAATGTATTTGTTTAGAATATATAAATTATAATTTTATCAAAATAAATATTTTAATGTACAAAAGAAAAGTAGTATAATTCAATATTTTCACCTAAAAGCAAATATTTTTTATCAATATACTTTTATCAAATAGATTTTTTGGTACTAAAAGAATAAGTAACCCAATTCAAATTTTTTATTAAACAAACTTACTTTTATCAAACTTTTCTGGTACAAAAAAAAGGTTCTTTTTTTTTTCTTTGAAGAACCTTGAATCGGTTCAGTTTGGTTTGGTTTCGGTTAAAACCCAGTTCGATTTCGGTTAAAACCACAACTGAACTGATCCGATTGTGACCGGTTCGATTTCAGTTTTAACCGAAATTGAATGCTAGTTTGGTTTGGTTTTTGGTTATAGTTTTTGAAAAATAAAAAATTTCAGTTAATCGATCGAACCGTTAGGTTCAGTCAATTTTAACTGAATGCACACACCTAATCCAAGCATTCAACTCGATAGACATGTGGCACGGCTAGCCACATGCTAGATCTCACCACTCGCAGACAACTACCTCCAACTATTTGCAATTCAGGATCTTAAATGGGTACTAGCCGTGAGACCAACCACCATTGATCCATACCCCCCAATTGCCTTTTCGGACCCAGTCCCAGGCCCAACCCACCCCGTGATGTCCCTACAGGTGGAAATCCCCCAAGAGCATCCTCAAAGTGACTTAACATAATGCCAACAGATAAAACGTATTTGAAAACAACTGATCAGAAACATATATGTGAAACTGAACGAAATGGTACAATCCATAAAACATTGGTCAGCAAGGCCATATAAACAGCATGTAGAACGATTTAACTAGGAGTATGAAATGAAATTGGTCAGCAAGACCAAAATATCAACACATATAGGGAAAGCCGACAAGGCTGTAGAGTATATGGGACAGAAAAATGGATAACATAATAGGAGTTTTGGGCACCAGAACGAGTACAATCAAATTTAACAAATAGACATAGGGAATTCGAACATTGAAGACCATTCACTTCCCAGAAGAAAGATAGGCTTTACCCTCACCTTAATTCCCACAGAAAATGTTATCCTCGTCCTACTGCCTTGCAAATCCCGGCTCATATTTCAAAAGAATGTACTTAATGTTAAAATGCTTGTATCGATTTCTTTGAACAATAATTAAAATGTTTATATCTTATTATCAATTGTTTTCCAATTAATACAATATTTTAGGGGCTCGGTTCCAAAAATACCATTGAGGTAAATGCTAACTATACTATTAGCACTATAATATTTATGATGGACTTATTTGATCCGGTCGATAATTATTTCCTATGTCAGTATTTCCTAATTCAACATTTTAAGTCTTATATCAACAATTTAGTCGAAACGCAAGAATTAACTCAAATTTTTGTTAATATTTGGTCATTGCAACATTACACAAAAGTTGGATATATAATTACAACGATTAAATCTAGCTAATGATAATTCAATCTTTAATAACTCAGCTCCATACATCATTATATACAAGATTATGATTTTAATTACCTAATTAACTTAATTAATCAAGGATTATATATTATTTTACAAATCTGGGTCCACCTAATGTTATATATAACCATGCTTCCATAGTCTTGGTCCAAATTCATCTGAAATTCCAATTTTATTACCAAGATACATGAAATTATACAACAACAAGAATAATCAAAAGCTTAAAGGTAACAAATCCCATTTCCCACTGAATTTACCAATTCATTCAAATTTCAGAACCAAAACACCTTAAGACAACACCATGCATGCAATCACCGCGATGAGCTGAAAATTCTACCCCTAAGTCCACCATGCGCCGCCCGCCTTGTCGGAGTTGCTAACCACTACTACTAATCCATGCCTCTCAACACAAAAAATCAAACGCCCAAGTTAATTTCAAGCTTTGCTGTTAGTTTACTGCTCAATTTGCAGAAAAATTGAACTGGGTCTCTGATTGCCGTTGATTGCCGCCACGTTCAATTCTCTTCCCTGCTGATCCATTTGTGAAATTGAAGGCACCGAGTTGTTCCTTGAGTTAAACCCGTCACAACCCACCGCTCAAACTCAAGTTTATGCTGCCAGTGACGTTGTGTCCGCCACCTTCACCACTGCCTAATTTTCTTGTCCAAATTCCGATCATTCCAACGATTGGTTTTGTGAAATGTCGTTGGTACCAATATGCTCCTTGAGCAGAGAGGAGTAAAATGGTGTATTTATTTTCAAGTATTGCCAGCTTTGGAGAGTGATATGGGACGACCCAAGTACCTAGGCCCAAACTAATTTAGCCCAGTCAGGTGCCCAGGGCCCATGTGCCTCATCGACTTCACTTGACCAGGTCAGCCCAGAGACGTAGCGCCAGGCCTAGTCAGGCGCCCGAGGCCCATGGAATTCCTCGACCTCAGTCGACTATAGCGAGGTCGAGTCGGAAGTCGAGAACAGTACAGTACTCTGCCACAGCATTAAATACACTGACGGGCATCACGCTCCGCATTAATGGCGCATGCCATCCCCCTCACCGCCTAACACAGCAGATGCCGCTACAGTGTACTATATTGTCCTTGAAACCTGGAAGGGCGGTTAGCTGGAGATATGCAAGGCAGGGAAATGACTAATCACTCTTGGTCTAAGTCTAAAGGCCCCTTGGGTGTACCAGGGGCATCCTAGACCTTTCCTCGAAGGGAGAAGGATATAAATACCCTCACCATAGTCTTCTAGAGGTACGCACTCATACATTCTCAAAGCCCTTACTCCGTTGCTCAATATTTGAGGTCAATTTCTACTGACTTGAGCGTCGGAGGGCCTAAGCCGAGGGCTCCTTGGCTAGCCTAACGTTTATTGTGATTGCAGGATTCTTCCCTTTCCAAGCAAGAATATAGACCCTTCAGGTCGAGTCCTACCCATATTCAAAGTCGGTTCTCTATCCAACCGATCGAACCCTCATCATTTACATTATTGCGGACGCTTGGTTTGCCGCGCTTCTCTCCCTATAAATACCCACGGTAAACTGGCCATTTGTACTTTTACCGCATTAGCATTTGGTCGAGCGCATATCCAAAGATCTCCGCTTCCAAGAGTTCCTGAGTTTAGCCTTTGTATTCAGTAAGTTTTCTTCTACTTCTACTTCCTGTCCTCTAACTTTCTTTGAAAATCATGCTGGGCATGTATAGTTTTGAGGGTAGTTAGGGGGGGACAGTGAGGCCACCCAGTCCGATAGATGTAGGTATGCTTCTGGGTCGTCGAGTGAGTCCTCGAGTGACGATTCCAGTTCCAGTAGCTCGAGCTCCAGCAGTTCGAGTAGCAACCGCAGGGGGGAGGAGTTGGGCCAAGCCAGATTCCCCCATCGCGAGGTCGACTGTTTACCCCAAGCCATTATAGTGAAATCATATCTACCATTAACCCTGGGGACTTGAGGCGTCTTAAAGAGCTGTATCACATCCTTCCCGAATATCAACTTTTGACCCCTCGACCACCTGGTCGAATGCATCGCACTCCTACTGGCTGTATTACTATTTTCGAGGACGCGTTTAGATGTGGTCTTAGGTTCCCCCTGAGTGATAGCATGGTTGGTCTGCTCAGGGTCTTCAAGTATGTATAACACAACTTCTGCCCAACTGCTTTTTCTACCCTTTGTAGTTTTATAGTTTTGATGCATTTGTTTAATCAACCTGCCAGTTTTGAAAATTTTTCCAACCTTTTTCATCTTCCTATGTCCCGCAAGTCAGGTAGCGCCGACGAGTCGGGATTCTATTACCTCACTGCTCGACCCCACCGCAGATTCCTCGTAGCCCCCTCTTCTTCGTATGGGCAGGAGTGGAAAAAGCGATGTATGTTTGCTCGGGTGTCGGGGGGTTTCAATATTCCCCGGGGCTGGTGGAGGGGGCATGTCGATGTGTCGGGGAATCTTACCCTGACCTGGCCGAACACATTTGTGCTGGATCTGGTCGAGTTTGGCCCAATGGAGGCCTCTATTTTCATCGAGGAGAGGCTTTTAGTGTTGGCTGGACTGTCACCGGCTCCATTAGATTTTCCTTTGGATTATCAAATAGGTAGAAAGAGTGTGTCTTGTTATTTGTTATCTTTTATGTCGTGCATGATTCTTTATTTCTGACCGTTGTTAATTTGATGTCTGGCAGATCGCGCAAACATCATGAACAGATCAAGAGCAGAGGCGCTGGCTCGAGCAGAAAAGAATCAGCAGTGGCGACAGGGGACTGCCGCTCGTCGAGCAGCTGTTACAGCCGAGGAGCCACGTCGGGTGGCCGCGGCGCCTACTCCTTCACCTGGTTGCCCATTGGCGATCGTAAGCGACAGCCCCGCAGGTCAGGGTAAGAAGGCCATGGTCGAGCAGTGAGGTCCTGCTCCTAAGAAGGCTGCTGCCAGGAAGGGCAAGGGAAAAGTAGTTGGGTCGGGGCCGCCGACTGGTAACAACCTCTTTGGGGATCGAGGGGACGATGTACTGTTCACCATACCGAAATTCCCCACTCCTCGATTTGGGGCAGAGCCCAACCTCGTCGTACACAATTCTTTATGCATGGACACAGCGGGGCCAACCCTCTAAAGGTGTTGCTGGCAGGTCAGTTCTTGGCTGACCAAAAAAGGATTATGGGGTTGCCCTTCGAGAGTTCGCCTACCACGCCAACATGGTAGGGTTTTACATCTTTTATTCTTGTGTGTTTACACTTTGCTCAAGCAGTTGGTAATGACTTTTATGTTTCAGTTCGGGCAACTAGGCTACAATTTCTATCGCCGATCCGAGCTGGCTCTAGCTGATCGGGAGTAGTTGGATGCTGGAGGGGATGCTGAAACTTTAAAAGCTTAGCTCGAGTCTTCTCAAATGCGGGTCGACAAGTTGGAAAAATAGGTCGGCCAACTGACTAAGGACCTGGAGCAGAAAGATGGGCAGGTGATCCTAGCTGTTAAGGAGAGGACCAAGATGGATGACATGGTCAAAAAACTGCAACTGGATGTGCAGGTGGCCTATGATTTCGGTCAATCGGCGGGCCGAAATGCATGTTTGGCAGAGGCGCAGGCGGAGTTCAATCATCCAGTATTGCCACAGGTGCGCTGAGAAGCTGTGCAGCAATTCCAGGTCAGTCCAGCTTTCCAGGATGCAAGTGTTGTGTTCTACTTGGACGATGCCCGGAATGCTTTTGAGAAAGCTATTAAGCAAATGCAGTTTCTGGGCTACGCCTTTTGGGCTAAGGACCGGTCACGAATGAGCCACTCACTCGACAAACAGCTACATCCGTACCCCGAGGAAGAGGGCGATGCGGATGAGCCAGTCGTCGAAGCCTGCGAAGTGGAGGGCGCGCCGTCGGTGGAATTGACTACCGAGGAGAGAAAGCGAGCTGAAATTGATAGGAAACTGAAAGCGGTCGCCCGGGAGTTCAAATTCACCAGCGACCTGGCCTTCGACGTGTCAGAGGGGAGAGCTGATGTCGCCGCATACTTCCCAATCCCCAAGCGGCAGTTTTTACAAGATTCAGCAGACCCTTCTCGACCAGTGATTGCTGCGGTCCCTGTTTCAATGGCCCTGCCTGAGCCCAGACCATTCGCTACTCCAGCTCTTGTTCCTGCCACTGCTCCCGATGTGGAAGAGGTCGGCAGTTCTAGCTAGGCCTGATTTTGTTATTTGTTTTTGCTTTATGAAATGTATATGCCTCAATGAGGCTTTTTTAGAACAATTGTAGAATTCCTGCCTCGATGAGGCTTTTTGGAAATGATGAATGATGAATTGCTTTTTTCCTTTACTCCAATATCGATCATAATTTTTCTTGCGTTTGTTATGAATTACTTTTGTTGACGTGTACGTGTTTTGCAAAACATTAACTGGAGTACTTGTTGTTCTGCATATCAAAATTTTTGGATAAATGCTCACGAGTGTGGCAAGTAATTTTCATTCATGTTCTTCGTCGAAAAGGCTGTGCTTTTCCCAAATTCATTCTTGACCCTTGTCGAGCAAATTGTAATTAATCCGCTAGCATAATAGCTAGTCTTTATGTTTGGAATGACCTTAACGATTATAGAGCAGGTTTATCACCATTGTAATTGTAATTAACAATTTTAATTAACTCAGCATGTAGGCCTCGACTTCGCAATGTAAAGGGCTATTTTGTAAACTACGAGGTCGGCTGCTTGGTCTCGGCGCAAGGGCCTCGACTTAGCGGCGCAAAGCCAGTTTTGTCGACTGCGTGGTTGACTCTTTGCTCTTGGCGCAAAGGCCTCAACTTGGCGGCATAAAGCCTTTTGTCGACTGCGGGGTCGACTATTTGATAAAGATTCAGTCTGTTTCATGCGGTTTGAACGTATCATAATTTCACTTCGTTGAAGGATACAAAGGTCGTCAATAGCCCGTTACATAAATTTTTTTTTCAAGTTTACTGCATTCCAAGGTCGAGGTTGCTTGCAGCCTGATGCATCGGCTAGTCGGTAGGCGTTGTTTTTTGACACCTTAATCACTGAATACGGTCCCTCCCACTTTGGGTCGAGTTTCCTTACGTTTTTAGACACTTCCACCTTCTTGAGAACGAGGTCGCCCACCTTGAAGCTCTGGGGTCGCACTGCTTTGTTATAGCGGTCTGCCATCTTAGAGTGATATCGCTGCATTATGTTGTAAGCTGCGTGGCACTGCTCGTCGACAGTGATTAGATCCAGTGTCTTTTTCGATGCATTTGTTATCGGGTTATAGTGGATCACCTTCGCTGTGTGTTGAATCAATTCTGATGGAATTACTGCCTCGGATCTGTAGACTAGGCTTACGAGCTGTGGCCCGTGGCTGTTCGAGGCATCGTCCTGTATGCCCAAAGCACACCGGGGAGGTCGTCTGCCCAACTGGCCCCAATCCCCGCTATTCGACTCTTGATGTGGTCGAGGACGGTTCTGTTGGTGACCTCGGTCTGTCCATTGGCCTGCAGGTTTCCCACCGAAGTGAAGTGTTGGGCGATCCCCAAGGTCTCGCACCATTTCCTCGTGTTTTTGCTTTGAAATTGGGTGTCGTTATCCGAGATTAAGACCTTAGGCAACCCAAATCGACATACTATATTCTTCCAAATGAAGCTTTTAATGGCCACATCGGTGATCTTCGGGACTGCCTCAGCTTCCACCCATTTAGTAAAGTACTCGACGGCCACTATGATGAACTTGCGCTGGCCAGAAGTCTTCGGGAGCAACCCCACTATGTCGATCCCCCACTGGTCGAATGGCCAAGTGATGTTAACGTTGATCATTGGTGCGGCCAGCTGGTGCTGAATGTTCGAATGGATCTGGCATGATGAGCATTTTCTAGCGAAGTCGACACAGTCTTTCAGCAATGTCAGCCAGAAATACCCGTAACGGATGACTTTGTGTGCCAGGGATCGGCCACCCTAGTGGTTTTCGCAGATGTCGGCATGTATCTCCTGCAATACGTTGTTTGCTTCGTCGAGTTCTAGGCATCTCAGTGGAGGTCCTGCTATCGACCTCCGATACAGCTGGCCATGCTCGTCTAGCGCGTATTTGGTTATTAACCCCTTGAGCCTGCGGCCCTCTTTTTCGTCGTCGGTTAAGGTACCTTGACTTAGGTAAAGCTTGATTGGATCCTGCCAAGAGAGGGTTGTTTTCTCGACGCACCCGACCGGTGGTGGTGACACAAGGCTTGTCAACCACCAAAAATGTTATTATTCTTTCTCTGGTACCCTTCGTCGAGCTGGATAGCTTTGAGAGCACGTCTGCTCGTTCATTCTCTGATCGGGGGACTTGGCTCAGCGAAAAGCTTCTGAACATGTGTTTCAATTAGTTCGCTTCTTCCAAATATTATGCCATTTTGTGTTCCTTCGCCTCAAAGTTGCCTTCGACCTGTTCTGCAACCAACTGGGAGTCAGTGAATGCTGTAAGCTGCTCGATGCCGCGGGTAGTGGCCATGCGCATTCCTATGATGAGAGCCTCGTATTTCGCTTCATTATTAGTGACGGGGAAGTCAAGTTTCACCGCAAAATCATACTCCTCGGCAAGCGGGGATTGAAAGGATATACCTATCCCGCCTCCGGATGAGGTTGCAGACCCGTCGACATGCAAGGTCCACATGGAGGTATTTTTAACATTCTGCGCTGGCAGGTCGAGCCGTTCGATGATGAAGTCAGCCAGCACCTGCGCCTTAATGGCGGTCCGCGGTTGGAATGTGATGTCGAATTCCCCAAGCTCGATGGCCCATTTGGTGAGCCGACCTGACGTGTCTGGCTTCGACAACAATTGCTTTAGCGGCTGATTCATCAATACCAAAATTGTGTGGGATTAAAAGTAAGGTCGTAGCTTCCTAGCCGACGTGATAAGGGCTAGAGCAAACTTCTCGATCTCCAAATAATTATGCTCGGGCCCCTGGAGAGCCTTACTGCAATAATATACCGGACGGGGGGTTCCTTCTCTTATCGTCGTCAACACCGAACTGATCGAGGCCGAGGAGACTGCCAAGTATAGCTGTAGCACTTCTCCTAGTTCGGGTTTGGCGAGCATAGGCGGCGAAGTCAGGTATTTCTTGAGCTCTAGCAAAGCTTGATCGTACTGTTGATCCCACTTGAATCCAAATTTTTTCGTGTTTTTGAGGATTTTGAAGAAATGTAGGCTCCTGTCCGCTAGTCGGGCTATGAATCTGCCCAGGGCTATAACTCTGCCGACCAGACGCTGGACTTCGCGAATTGTGCGAGGTGGGGTGATGTCCAGAATTGCATGGATCTTCTGCGGGTTAGCTTCAATCCCCCTATGACTGACCATATAACCGAGGAATTTGCCGCCTCGAACACCGAAGGTGCACTTGCTAGGATTGAGCTTCATGCCGAAAGCTCTCAATATCGCAAAGGTGTGGCTGAGGTCGACCAGATGGTCCTCCGCCTTTTCGATTTTTACAATCATATCGTCTACATAGACTTCCATCGACTTCCCGATTTCATTTTTGAACATGAAATTGACTAACCTCTGATACGTTGCCCCTGCATTTTTAAGTCCAAAGGGCATAACTAGGAAGCAATATACTCCATTGGGGATGACAAAAGAGGTTTTGTCCCTGTCCTCGGGTACCATATATATTTGGTAATAACTTTGGAATGCATCCATCATGCTAAGCAACTCACAACCAACAGTAGAATCAACTAATAAATCTATACGAGGTAAGGGGTAAGGATCCTTAGGGCAAGCTTTATTTAAATCGGTAAAGTCATTACACATTCTCCATTTTCCTTCATTCTTGGGGACAAGTACAACATTACAAAGCCAAAAGGGGTACTGGATTTCTACAATATATCCTGCTTCCAAAAGCTTGCCGACCTTCTCCTCGATGATCTGGGTCCTCTCAGCATTGAAAGTTCTTTTCTTCTGCCGCACTGCTTTGTGGGCTGGGTCCATATTGAGTCAATGGACAATGATGTTAGGGTTGATGCCCTGAAGATCTGTAGCTTTCCACGCGAAAACATCAATGTTGTGCCGAAGGAAATCGACCATAAGGCATTCTAATCGATCCCCCAAATCGCTTCCAATCTTGGTGGTTTTGTCAGGGTTCTCAGGCTCAAGCTCGATTGTTTTGAATTCGCCAACATGTTCGACCCTGGTGTCTTCCAGCTTTCTCTTCTTCGATGAAGGTCCCTCCTCGGGTTTCGCTATTGGGGCGTCCCCCGAGGGCTTCAATTCAAGCCGCTTTTTCTGCTCGCTAGAGTCGACAGAAATGGTGTAACAGCGCCAAGCGTCCTTGAGGTTGCATAAAAGCTCACCTACTCCGACTGGGGTAGAGAACTTTATCTTCATGTGGTAAGTGGATACAATGGCTCTGAAGTCATTGAGGGCTGGTCGACCTAAGATGACATTGTATGCGAAGGGGGCGTCAACCACCAGGTATTTGATCATCAATGTTTGGCTACGCTGACCTTGACCAAATGTGGTGGAAAGATTGATGGATCCTTCTGGGATGATCTCAGATCCACCAAATCCGACCAAGGGTGTTCTGACCGGATCAAACTTTAACTTTCCCAATTTTATTCTGGTCAAGGTTGACAAGAATATGATCTTCACGGAGCTTCCATTATCGACCAGCACCTTCCTGACCTCGAAGTTGGTTATTTCAAGGGCGACCACTATTGGGCAATCTATCTTACGGTCGGCTCCTCTGTTCTCCATGTGGTCCAGGTCTGCATCAGTGAAAGAGATTAACTCAGTATTGGTTGCCAGTTGAAAAACTGTCTCGACCTTGGACGGTTTGGTCGAGTCGAATTGCCTCTGCGTTTGCTTTCTTACATTTCGAGAATCTTCTCCCGTGGGTCCCCCTGCAATCATGTTGATGATTCCCCTGATGGGCGGGTTGGGTTCTTGGGCAGGTCGCTTTCCCTTTCTTCTCTCCTTGGGCTAACCGACCTTTCTCTTCGGGGAGTCCGGTCGGCTTTGCCCTCATCTCTTCTAGCTTGCTCCTCGATGAACTTTTTCAAGTGGCTTTGTCTTACCAGCCTCTGGATTTTGTCTTTCAAGTTAAAACACTCCTCAGTGTCGTGCCCTTTCTGCTTATGAAAATGGCAGTACTTCTTCGACTTCTTCATGGCCTCGATTTTCGTGATTTTTTGGGGCTTTTTAAGCAGGTTGTTGTGCTGAATAGCGAACAGCACTTCTCTCCTCGGTATGTTCAGTGGAGTATATTCATGGAAGCGCTTTATTTGGGAACGACGCCCCTTTTTGATTTGTCGATCATCTTTCTCTTTGCCTTTCTTTCTGTCGACCTCCATGCTGCCAAATTTCATCATGTTCATCTCCTCCTGGGTCATGTACCTCTCCGCGAGGTCGAGGAGCTCCTCCATTGATTTGGGTTGTTCGTGTACCAAAGCATTAGCACATTCTTTGTGTCTCAAACCCAAGAAAATCACATCAATCAAGAACTCGATCCTCGGGCTGTCGATCTTCAAAACCTCTGTATTGAATCTAGTGAAAAAATCACGAAGGGATTTTCCTTCAGCTTGCTTCACGGTATGCAAGTGGGTGTGGGGAAGTTTTGCTTTCCTCCTGCTCGCAAACTGGTGCAGAAACTTATCACACAACTGATCATAAGAAAAGATGGATGCTGGTTCCAGCTTCACAAACCAATCTAGGGCCACTCCTTGAAATGTGGTCACCAGCATCTTTGCATGGATGTATTCGTTGTGCCCATGCAGTTGCATCATGTGTTCGAACTGCAGGAGGTGCTCGTTCGGGTTTGTGGAGCCATCATACCTCGGGAGTTCGATTAGGATCTTTGCATCGACGGCGATGCACTCGTCAATGATCTCCTGGATGAACGGTGAATCCCACTCCCTCATGAACCTCTGCGGCCCGTCTAGATGAAAAGCCCTGCCCGCATTTCTCTTTGAGATCTCCTCCAGGTGCCTGTTCAGTTGTTGCACCTGGTGGGATACTCCCTCCCATTCTTGCTGATCTGCCTGAGATGCATTTCTACCTGGCCTGAATCTGGAACGTTCGACCCTATCGCGATGCGGAGCTCGAAGGGGCCAAACGTCATGGTCAATGGAGTCTGCTACCTCTTCTCTTAGCGAGGGACGAGCTACTTCCCTAGGAAAGCATCCCAGGCTCAATCCTCCCTTGATTGGTGCCTTAGCGACTCCGGTCGCTGGGAGTGCTCTTCTGGCCGCTCCCTCTCCGGAGCTGCAGGCTGGGGTGTGGCACTGACTGTCGGCTCCAGCTGCATGGCATGTCTGTTTAGTGCGGCCGAGAGTTGGGCCGAAATCTGCGCGGAAATCTGCTCACTGATGAGCTGCATTAACTGGAGCATTGTTAGTGTGACCACGGGCTCAGGCTGAGCGCTGGTCCCTTGGGCATTTGGCTCTAGGTTCTGTCGAAGGGGAAGAGAGCTGGACCTCCTGTTTTCTTCTCTCCCAGATGGAGCTCGCCTAGTGTTTACCATTTTTGATAGAGGATTTAAGTGTTTCCCATAGACGGCGCCAAATGATGAGGGTTCGATCGGTTGGATAGAGAACCGACTTTGAATATGGGTAGGACTCGACCTGAAGGGTCTATATTCTCGCTTGGAAAGGGAAGAATCTTGCAATCACAGTAAACGTTAGGCTAGTGAAGGAGCCATCGGCTTAGGCCCTCCAACGCTCAAGTCAGTAGAAATCGACCTCAAATATCGAGCAACAGAGTAAGGGCTTTGAGAGTGTATGAGTGCGTACCTCTAGAAGGCTGTGGTGAGGGTATTTATATCCTTCTCCCTTCGAGGACAGGTCTGGGATGCCCCTGGTACACCCAGGGGGCCTTTAGACTTGGACCAAGAGTGAGTAGTCATTTCCCTGCCTTGCATATGTCCAGCTAACCGCCCTTCCAGGTTTCAAGGACACGATAGTACACTGTAGCGGCGCCTGCTGTGTCAGGCGGTGAGGGAGATGGCATGCGCCATTAATGCAGAGGCGTGATGCCCGTCAGTGCATTTAATGCGGTGGCAGAGTACTGTACTGTTCTCGACCTTTGACTCGACCTCGCTATGGTCGACTGAGATCGAGGAATTCCATGGGCCTCGGGCGCCTGACTGGGCCTAGCTCTGCGTCTCTAGGCTGACCTGGTCGAGTGAAGTCGATGAGGCACATGGGCCCTGGGCACCTGACTGGGCTAACTTGGTTTGGGCCTAGGTACTTGGGTCGTCCCATATCAGAGAGGAAGTCGCCGGAGAGGGGAAACGGGGGTTGCATGCAGAAAAATTGAAGAATTGTGTGTGTGTTGGGAGGGGGGGTTATTTGGTACTTCAAGGGCAATCTTCTGGAATTATAGATTGGCCCCAAGACTTTTTCTCAATTTTAGATTGAATCCCTCAACTAAGTAGTGCCCTACATTGACTCGGTTGACCCAAATTAATTATACATTCACCCATAAAATTTTCAAATCTCTTACAATTAAATTCTTTTCTATTTATGTTTTGACCCCCAAATTTTTTTATAATCAAATTAAAATTATGATTTTTAAATTTTTACCGATTAAAATTTTAGGATTGTTACACGAATACTATTCATATCGCCAGGCAACTTTGCTTTTTTAGTTTTTACTCAATTAAGAATTATAACTTGTAAAGAAAAAACTACTAAAGCCGCTCGATTTCCCCAACATAATCCCTTCAAAATTTGAGTAAATAATAGATCGTGGAGAATATTATTAAGAATTAAAGAATTATAAACTATAGTGATGTCATACCTTAAATTTAATAATGATTTCTTTTATATATGATGGAGTAAAATGATTACTTGGAGCTTATCCATTGTGTTAATAATCCCGAAAAAATATAAATTAAGTTCAGTAAAACATGAGAAGAAGTGACATAAATGGTTAATGGGTCATTTTTTCATGTTCCATCAATCATGGTAAGACCATCCGTTTAACTATATTCTAACTCGACATTCAAACTATTGAGCTTAATAGACACATACATCTCCGACCTACTACTATGCTCTAAGCTCGGAAAGACATCAATCGAAATATATAACTACGTGCGCATTCACACATCAACTAACTAATCTTTGTTACATTGAATTTTTTTGGAACCTTTTCAAGATTTCAATTTTTTTTAATAATTTAATTGTGATTGTGGCCCAATTATTTGTAGCAAATATTACGATATGCCCCTAGAATAAAGATGTTAATAAAAATAAAGCAAACGCCCAACCTGTCTCTTTAAAGACCCATAACTTTACCCTAAATCATTGGTTATAATACACTCTTGCAGATGGCCTGAATGTGCTGGAAAGGAGTGGAAAAAGTAAAAAGCCAAAGGAGATTTTCTCGCTTTGCAATTCCAAGAAAAATGCCATGCTTGCTTGCAAAGGAAAAAGGTTTGCCTAAAAAAGAACTAAGGTCACATGCATCCTATTTAAATCTTGGTTTCCTAGTTATTCAATTTTTATCAATCCTATTTAAATTATTTATTTGATATTTACAAACTTTTGCTAATAATGTTTATTTTACTTGTTATATATAGATTTACTCACGTTATATTAATGAAGTCCAAAAAATTAAATTTTTCTCAGAAATTGAGATAAAAATAAAAATTGAGTGTGAAACAAAACAAAATAGTCTCCAAAACTCAATCTTAAAATTAAGGAAATTAAACAATAAAAAAACTAAGGAAGTGTTTGGTTATATTTTCCCAGAACAACATTATTTTGGAGAAACATAACCAAATATATCCTCATTTTTCTCCAAAACACACATTTTGTAATATATATACATACATATATTATATATTATATATATTTTTACTATTTTAATATTAAAAAAAATCACTCAATTCCATTTCACCCCAAAAAATCAACAAAATAGCATTGATTTGATTGCTACAGTAAAAAATATCTCCCTCAAAATATAAACAAACATACTAAAAAATAATTTTCACATTTTTCAATAATTTATTCTCTTAAAATCCATAATAAAATCACACAAAAAAACATAACCAAACACTCCCTAAAGATTTAAATTCCAGAAGAGCAAATTGTACGGTTAGTACATATTATGTCTTGAATAAGTGAAAATCTAGTTACACGTTATTGAGTACTAAGATTCAAAAATGCATGTCAAATCAAAGATGCAGTTGTCTGTAGAAAAAATATCTTTGCAGCATAAAATAAGAGTATTGTTATTTGCACTTCAAAATTTGTTATTTGCACTCTATTCTAAATTTTTGTGTTAGGTTATTGACCAAAATATCCACTTAGTTTTCAAATGTATTTGTCTTAATTTGTAAGACAAATATATCCTTTAATATAATAATTATCACTTTCAATTCTGTTACTTATGAAAACATTCCATCCCAATTTGTCCAACTTAATATGAAATAACAATAAACTTGGCAAATGGATACCCATGGATAATCCAAGAATGGATAATGACAGGTTGAGTAAATTAAACCATAGGTAAAATTATCCTTTTTTACTGGATACGAGATAGTGGACTCATTGTGCATGACCATGAAAGATGGGTAATCCACAGGTACCGATATTTTTATTTATTTTTTATATTTGAAGGTAAATTAATATGTATATTTTAATTTACATAATATTATTCAAATAGTACTTAAATAAAACTAATAAATGATGCTACAAATTTTAAACATTACATTGAACAAGTACTTAAAGCATGTCAAGTATTTTAATTTGAAAAGTACAACTTAAACATTAAACATTTATCGATTTTAATTTATATTACATTTCGAAGTTTAAATTTAAATCTCATTATATGTCAACAAATTTTCAAAGTAAAAATTTAAATACCACGTAAACATTGTTGTATCATAGAAAAATTGTTATATCCTCCAAATTATTTATAAGAATTAGAGAAAAGTTATATATATATACATGGTTGTTCATGGGTTACTTGAGGGTTTGGTCAAAAAATAGTAAGTAACTAGGCGATGGGTAAAATTACCCACATTTTATTGAGTGGAGAAAATGAGGCATATTATCCGCATTCTTTTAAGTATCAGCAGTATGAGTGATTTTTTGTCAGATTTAAATAACAAAGTGCAGTGCTATTTTCTTCCTTTATTTTACTTTTCTAATTGAAAATAACTTTACATAGCAGTCTTCATGAAGTAAAGAAAGACCATATTTGGGGTTTGAAAATATACTATTTTGTAGTGATGCTATCATTTTCCTATTGAAATTCATAGTCATGTTTTCAATGATATGATTGAATTTAAAAATGAGATAATCTGTTCGTTTTTATGTGCTCTATCAGGTTTGACATGGAATGAATCAAGGCTAAAAATGAATTAAGATTATATTTAATAGGACAAAAAATAGTACACTAAGAGCATAATTATCTAGAAATTTAAAATAATTGATATTTTGAAAATAAAGGAATACAATGGTCAATTCCTATAAACTAAAAATCAAGTGGAGTGCAAATAATAAATTTTGGAGTGTAAATAACAATACTCATAAAATAATTGTCAAAAAAATCTTGACAGCATGAAATAATTGTACTTTCGTTGAAATTCCTAATTAAATTTCACTGCCGACCAAAACTTGTATAACAATCGATAGGCATGTCCTTTTTTATTTTTTCGCTTTTTTTTTTCTTTCTCCCGCGTTACTATGATGAGCTATCACTCTATCTCTCCATGTGCAATGTGCATTTTGATGAGTAGACTCAAAAATAGAATATTTAATTGAATAATTAGCAATACTAAGTATACATAGGAAGTATATTACTGAAGAATATATTCTGAATGCCTCACAACCAAAAGATAATATATTTTTTCTTTGAGAAAAATTAAAAGCCCACTCCCCTAAATTTATATGTATATATTTATTTATTTATTTATTTACACATGCATATATATATATATATATTAAATAATGCTATCAAATCATTTAATTACTCGACTATTCTAAATCTATATGACATAGTAAGAATTCACTAATATTGGGTTGATAGTCATTTCCTAAGCCAAGTGAGATGGGTGAGCCTAATATGGCCCAATATTTGGGCACAATACTCCAAACCTGGCCCAACACTCTGGATCCCGACTGAATATTATTGGGTTCTCAACCCATATAGAGATGGCCGACTCTAAGACAAGAGCGGTCAATACAATAGTGACCTCCAAGCGGACACATTCGACCTTCCCAATCGTGTTGGAATTGAGCGTAAAGTCAACCAAGACATTTTCCTGGCATGGGCACATTAAATGCATAACCTGCCACCAGTCACCTTAGTATTAAATGTAGCAGAATCATCATTATGTCCGCATTAAATGTTCCGTTAGCCGGTCACCTCTACATTAATTAAAAGGAGATGCAAACCTTATTCTCGATCGGTCAAATTCCAAAGCCCCTACGTGAAGAAAAGAAGCTTTATTAGACAGTTGGCAGAGGACCGTCTTTTTGACTTCTCTCTGTTTCAGACAACCGGCACTATAAATACCCCTATTCAACGGATTTAGAGGTATACTCACTCACATATTTAATCCCTCACTATGCTACTCGGCCCTCCTGTTGAGTATTTACTGACTTAAGCATCGGAGGACCTTAACTGAGAGTCGCTTCAACTAACCTAACATGTGTTCATTGATTGTAGGACTCGATCAGCAACAATGCTATACCCCCCATCTTTTCGATCGATTGATTCTATTATTAGCACACTTCACCCTTCGAGCAAAAAATATCCTTGTCACCAAGATTCACCAATTTAGTTGTGGACTGGCACTTTCTACTAAATATTGGTGGCCTATTCAGAAAAACGAGTACCCTTGTCACCTATATATTTATATTCACCGAACATATCAAGATACTTGTGTTTATGTATATGTGGGCTGAGCCGAACTTGACCATCAGTAGATTCTCTCATTCTAACTTTTGCAGCATCATTTGAGAGTGACATATTTTGATTTTCTACGACTTGACGAACTTAATTAACAACAGTTTTTAGTGAGTCATTCAGCGTCTATAAGATAACTTCTTTAATTTTCTAGTAGTTTCTATTATTGCAGTGGAAAATTAGTCCTGCATCAACTTCAACAGCCATTGATTGGTCAAAATTGATCCATCTATTCTCGATTTAGATCAAATTACACAAACCTATATCCATACCTAATTATTCAACTCAATCACTCAGGCCAAGTATAATTCTTGTTATAATGTAATTGATCATGAATGATTTAACCAGATTAAGTGTGGACTATTTGATTTTATTTTTAGAGCCATTTCCATGTATTTTCAAAAGTTGGAAAATTAGTTATGAATTGAAAATGAAAGAAATATTGGAAAGTAATGATTAAAATATATATAGATTTGAAAAGTAGGTTGATTTATATTTTTTTATATTTAAAAAGTTTTTGTAATGTTTGGTTACGTTTTATGTTTGATTATGATATGTGTTTTGGAAGAATAAATGTTATGAGTGGGATTAAAGAATGTGAAAGTTGTGTTGGGGAACCGAGATTGTAATGAATTTTTGGTTATGTTTTGGGGAATAATGAAAAATTTATTTTGGAGAGTGTTGGTATATTTGTTTATATTTTGGAAGAGAGAAATTTTTTACTGTAGCAGTCAAATCAATACTTTTTTATTGAGTAATTTTTTTATTGTAAGAATAATAAAAAATATATATACATATGATATATATGTATGTATATATTGAAAAATGTGGATATTTTGGGGATAATGAAGGATAGGAGAGGATATTTTAGAAAAACTTATTTTAGTGTTTTGGAGGAAAAATGAGTGCATGTTTGGTTATGTTTCCCTGAAACAATTTAAACATAACCAAACACCCTTTATTTCTTTAAATATATATATCTTTTATTAATTTTAAAATGATAGTGTGTGCTTTATTTTAAATTAACTTTGAATTTGATTGATGTGGTAGTAAGATCATATGATCGGTTTAAAAATAAAAAAAAAAAGGAATATTTTGAAAGAAAATGAATAAAAATGGTAGTTTTTCAATTTTCATTTTGTAATGAAAATGAAAAGGGGTTGAGAACAAGGTTTTCCTAGAAGGCTTGTGAAAAAATAAAAACAGAAGAGAGAAATTATTTAGTCTTTATTAACAAACAACCTTGTGAAAAAAACAGGAGTTTTGTCATACATATATACTAGGCTAATTAACAACCTCAGTCTGCTTCATACTGGGGCAGATATATTATATATATACATATCCTGGGGCAGATAGATCCACTTGGACACAACCCAAGGGAGGGATGAATGCTTCATACTTTTTTAAAGCTTATATTTGGCTGAACATTGAATATAGACCAACTGATAACTGATTGCCATTATTGGAACAAGAACCACAAAACCCCACTGTCCCTTATCTTGATAGAAAACCTTGAAGGCCAACCCAAAAAATAAAAAATAAAAAATAAGAAGGAAAAAGAAAAAGAACAGAATATGCAATTTATTTATCAGGATTTTGCCACTAATTCTTGGTGGGGCTGAGATTCTCATACATGTTGCTCAAAGCAAGAACCAGAAGACAACTCCTCAAAAATGGTACCAGGCAACAACCTGTTCATGAATTTTATCCAACTTAATATTAAACACTTGTTATAAAGCATTAGACTTCTCTCACATGCAGAAAAAGCTAGCACTTTGAATCCTTTATTTCAATGTATGTTTCATCACTTATTTTATTTCATGTATATATGCCAAGTCTGCTAAATTATTTCTTGTAAAAATAATTAATTGTATATAAATACGCATAGCATATATACATAGAGTTGAAATAAGAGATAAAATATGTATTGAAATAGATTTAGATTGAGGAAAAAGACAAAAAAGAATCTTGATAAAAGAGAAGTTTAAGCTCCATAGATTGTTCCTTTTCCACGGAGAATTTCCATTACTTCGATAACTTGTTTAACCCTTTTGTTATTGTCAATGCATGCATAGACACACACAAATGCTAGAACACATACATATGTATGGAGAAAAAGGCCCATTTAAGGAGAATGCATGAGTCATGCATGTCCACTTAACATTGAATGGTGTGCTACATGCACAAGAAATTGATTTGATTAGTGATAAGCTATGTGTATATGAATTGATTTATTCAGATATTCCACCTATGGTCTATAAAGATACCTATAAAGTTTGGGTTCCAGTCCAAAGTATATTCTGCACAGGTTGTAAGAATTAAGAAGTAAACAATTGAAAAAATATATATATGTTCACAAAGTTAACGTTGTATCCTATCATTGGCCAATAGTTAGCACACATGTAAAGTACAAAATAAATGCTCCATTTGCAAGGAAAAAAGGGAGGCAAAAAAATGCGCTGGAAAGACACTCGCCATCTTACAGAATATGATCAAATTATTGCAGGTGAATCATTTATGTATATGGAAATGCAAATGATTTATGTAGTGATCCTCTTAGTTTTTGCATATTTCATGAGTTCAGGACACATGTATGATGTATCCCAAGAAAAGACCCGCCGAAAGTTCAACTATATTCATCTCTGTAAAGGCTAAGATCCAAGTCATTGAAATGGAAAAAGAATGGGCATGCTGGTTAACTTTTGTTCTCCTTTCTTGCTAGATACAAAGGATCATGACCGTTAACTTTTCATGTATCCCCCTCGATTTCACGAAAAAATCATTAGGTTATGTTTACTCAACCAATAATCATACAAGGGTAATTAGAAACTCTATTAAAATGCTTGCCCGTCACAAAACAAATAAAGTGTATATATATTATACAGATGATGATTGACGACTTACCCATTCAGTGAATTTAAACAATCTCAAAACAAATACTATCGAGTCAGGTCAATTCAATAATAGACGTCTATTGACATTCTACTCTTTCTTCTCTTTTTATAGCCTATCCGAAATAGAATCCAGAACTTCTTGTGCAAATCTAAACTGATTGTTTGCTATTTAAAAATTCTTATTTAAGCAGTTCATACCATCCATACATAGAGCTTTAATCTAAGTCTTCATTATATGTTTTAACATGTAGTCATAAGAAATATGCGATCACCTTAGACCTCAGCAGAACAGAGATAGAGCTAATCAGCCCTGAATCATGGTGTCACCCCTTCATCTCAAGTTTTACAGGTAAACTACAAATGAAACTGAAGATTTTACCTGCAGACGAGGTTAAGGTGAGGTGGAACTAGGACTGAAGGATGTTCAGCAGAATGCAAGAGACAATTACTGATTCACAAATTCTTGTTTGATCAAAAATAAAAATATCATTTCACAAAGAATATCTTCTAAATGAATCTCATACAGTACGTTTCTATTTTGGTAATCACAATAGCTAATACTTGCACTTTCACAAAATACTGCAGAATAGAACACAGAGTCCATTGCATAAAGCCCTCAAAGGATACAGCATTTAGGTGTATTGACTTGGGGGTTGTTTGGCTAAAATTATTTAAAAGGTCTTATAAGTTTCGATATCTTATAAAATGTTTTTAAAACTTATAAGATGTTAGATCCTTTCTTAAAACTAAGTTCTTAAAGTGTTTGGATGAAATAAGATTTTGGAGCTTTAGTAATGATAATTTTGTAATTAAACATATTATAAGATGCTTTTTAAGCTCATAAGATGTTAGATTTTTTTTAAAGATAAGTTCTTAAAGTGTTTCGATAAAATATAATTTTGGAACTTATAAAATGTTAGCAATGACAATTTTGTAATTAATATGCTTAAAATTAAAAGAGTTTGTTAAAATCCTAAAAATAAGTTAAGAATTCCTAACTTTTTAAAAAAGAATTTTTAAACTCCTAATATCTTATTTTAAAAACTTATATGCTCTTTTTTTAAAATAAAATTATCAAACACTTTTTGATATCTTATAAGTTCTCAAATATATCTTATAACATATTTTAAGAAACTTATAAGCTCACCCAAACACCCTCTAAGTTGATAAATCATTAGCAAAAAACATATATTACTCCATACCTAACATGTATCAGTTACAACTTTACAATTATATCAATGGCAATCCTTCAGCCATCCAATGAACAATAAAATGTTAACCAAAACATCACTAGAACCACAATTTTTAGTTTCCTATAATTCCCTCTTGTTAAATCCTAAAAAAGAGAAATAAGAGTATAATCAACTGCAAAAACATAACATTTCCCCACATTGTCTACTGTAATTCATAGCCAAACACACAACTCACAATTCCCTGCTGGATTTTGAGATATATATATATATATATAAAGGAAACCAATATGACTTCACTAACCATCTAGTCCATTACAACAAGCCCTAAACAAATTTCATAGAAACAAAAAGGAAAATTTAAATCCTAAACTAACTATCTAAAAAGAATTAACAAAAAGAGAAGAAAAAAACAAAATGCTGTGCTGCAAGACTGTATGGAACTAACTACTGACCACTACCCTACCCTATATCCACAAGACACATTCACTGCGATCCCTTCTCCACCTGCTGGCTGCTTCTGCCTTCTCATCTCGACCACCTTTTTATGAGAATTAGAGTGCAGGATGCTCGAAAAAGTCGGACTACTCGCAGGACGATACTCAGGCAGAAGACGGCCAGACTTGTATCTAACACCGCAAGCATTACAGAGCGTTTTGGGTCCCATAGGGCCAGCCCGCCACTGTGGGGTCTTGTCAGCTTGGCAATGAAAGCACCTTCTCCCCATGCTAGCACCACTTTTTGTTATTGTTGGTAATGGCGGCAACAAGAACGATGATTCTTTTCCAATCTTGATATTAGGTTGGTTTGACAAAAAGCAATTCGGCCCTGGCAAGTCAACAGTGCCTGCCCTTCTTCTTCTTCTTCTCTTGCTTCGCGGACGTACAGGGTAGTTTGTAGGGACTTTGAGGCTGTAACAGCAGCTTGCAATGGAGCTGCCATTGCTATTTGTATTGCTGCTGCTGCTGCTATTCTCAAGCACGGATACTGGGCTCTGGTGGTTCAATACAAGTTCCGGATTGTCAGACAAAATACCGAAGCAAGTCTCCAATGCGGGGAAAGCGTCCTTGTTTGATAGCCATTCAAGTTCCTCCTCCACCTCCACAAATTCCTGAAACACAAAGCCAAAAACACAATCAGAACTCAACCCTCAACTCAGCTAAAGAAATTCTTCAACCAAAACAAAGATTGCAACTTTACCACACCCAAATGTTTAGATAAGTTCCTCATCTGAAGAGTAAATTGATGATGAATAAGGTAACTCATAAAATTTAAAAGAATGATGCCCTCTTTTGAAAACATTAATACCTCCAAAAGTTTGAAATTTGGGCAACACCATTTTTTTTTAAAAATAAATAAAAGATATCTCAATGGGGTATCATGCTTGGTTGTTATGCAATACAAAGGCACAATAAAGTCAAAATATTCCAAGTGGACACAGTTAGAGAATATTTCATAGGGACATAGATGTTTTTGCGAATATGGAAATTTAGCACCATTGCACCCATATGATTTGCTTTGGCATTATACGGTAAGTGTGCATCTGCCCACATTATCACAGTCGTTGAAAGGGACTTTTAGAATTTATAAATAAATATAAATAAATTTTTACAGCTCATTCCCGTTGTCACGAATAATGCGAAAACGCGTTAGAATTTTCTAAATTCCAAAACTACCCCATCGGAGCAAATTTGAATTCCAATAATACCCTTAACATTTCATTACCACTCTAGGGTATGTAAGGGCAAATTCGTCCATATAAACAAAGTCCGGTATTCACATATGAACGTGGGACAGATACCGGCGAATAAAACACTGACTTCCCTGCTGAGTCAACTCGGTACAACTCGGACTCTACTCTCGGAGTCATGCCAAGAAACGACCGAGTCACACCGGTTTTAGGACCGAGTTCGGAAATACCCCCAGACTCGGTCAAAAATTTTCCCTCAATTTTTCACACACATAAGAGCCACACACAAAACAGGGCGAAACTTACAGGAGATGAACCGCTTTGAGTCTCAAGGCTAAACGCCATAGTCGCCGGGTTTGAGGATTCGAAGGACGAAGAAGAAGCAGAGGCTCCTTTAAAAATGGTGGGTTCCTCCTCTTCTTCACCCTCAAGAGTGAAGTTCAGAAGGTCCTCGTCTACCACGAAACACGCATCCATTTATTTGTTCTCAGTTTGGTTTGAGACCAGAAAGAAGAAGAAATGTTAGGTTTAGATAGGGAGAAAGAGACTCTCTTTTGGCTTCTTTTCTTATTGGCAGAGTTATGTAATTATCGAAAGGCTCAATTGAACCGGCAAAGTTTTTTCTTTTATTTTTTTCGGGGGGATTGATGGGTGTGTGGACTTTTTGGGGAGAGGAGTTATTATATCCTGTTTCTTGGGTACAGGTTTTGCTTATCTGTGCTCACTGATAATATTGCTGGATTATCAAAATTACAACCCGTCAATTAATATTTTTCAATATGGGGAGATTATTTGCTTATTTTGGTCAACATAAGACGGAAATATTGTGATATTCTAGATAGTAATTGAAATTTGAGATTTGATTCTAGCCGTATCGTAATAAATGAATGATGGTTGTGTAATTTCCTTGAAATATTACATTAATCATTTATATAATTTAAAATAATTTTTAAGAAAATTTCTTTTTAATTAATGTTCTTAATTAACTTTTACCTTCAATTATTTTCCAAATCTTTTGAGAATATTGGAATTCTATAAAAATCAAGAAATATAGACCTCCGTGTTATCCACATCAGGATAGTTTTGAATTGCATTATTATGAAGAAAAAATTTATTGATTATTTAAGAATATGGTAAATTATCATTTACTCCCTCATAAATTTTTAACTTCCATTATCAATTAGGTTTCATAAATCTTGGAAATATAATTTTAAAATTTAAAATTTAAAAAATTCGCATATCTATCTATACTATATATATAATGTAGGCAGAGGATGTGCGACCACATGAAAGCAATTTTAACTTCAAATTTAAATTATGGTAACTTTGAATTACTTTATTATGAAGAAAAGTTCTTACTAGTTAATTAACATTATGGTAACTCCTCATTACTCCATCACAAAATCTTAATTCTTATTTGTAACTAAATTGCATAAATCAAGAATTAATTTAAATTTCTAAGTTCAGAAATTTCATAACAAGTGATATAGGAATGTCGATTTTGACTACAATTAAATTAATTTTCTCGCATTTTATTTCAGTAATTTTGAAGTTTTTTACTATAAAAAATTATATTTTTTTATTATGGTAAATCTTGCTTGCTTCATCAAAAAGTTTAACTTCATTTTTAATCATTTCATAAATTAAGGATAGATAATTTCAAATCTTAAAAATTCCAAACAAGTCTTCATGAGCATTTTTTTTCCTTTTCCAAAATTTCTGAATTAAGAAAAGATAGCTGACTATAAAAAAATCCGGCCTTATTGTGCCATTATATAATTTTAAAACTTTAGAAAAATATTTTTAAAATTATATCTAAAAGAACCATTAAAATATTTTACATTTCACCAACTTCCCGTTCAAAAAAAAAAAAAAGAACTAATATCTACATTAACACTATTAAAATTTTGTGATTACTTCTTAATTAAGAAATTAATGAATTTGAGCTCTTTTAATAACAATTTTTTGAAATTTTAAGGCTCTCATAAAGTTAATATTAATTGCAAGGTCAAAATCCAATCACTCTTGAATTCAGATGCATCGGTCCAGATATCAATTCTCACACGGTAATTTTCATGTCTGGGTCCAAAGGCATTCGTGGAGGGCAATTTCGTCGGTTCAAGTCGACTTCCCAATGCATTAGTCTGCATGGGCGGCTCCAAATAACACGTCATTCAGCCAATGAGAAAGTGCAACGTGTTCGGTCAGTTTCTAAAAGTTTGAAAAAGAAATAATATTTGGCCCCTCCGACAGTACACGTGGCGGCAGTGGGGATTGAGTGAGTTGAAAGGTTTGGAACCTGCCCAACTCCTTGTAATATATGTACTTTTGTCTCCATTCATGAGCACATTTTATATAATATATAGATTCGGGTGTAAAAGAATATTAAACGAATCGAGCTTATTATATTATATTTATATTAATTTAATTTTTTAAATATTTAAATACAGATATAAATTTGATGGATATTTAAAAATAATATTCGAATTTGTATCCATCGAATATCGATCCAATCGGATATATTCGTATTTGATTATAATTATAAAGATTTATTCATATTTTATTAAACTTATTCTTATTTGAATATTTTTGTATATTCATATTCAATGATAATTATTTAGATATTTATTTACAAATATCCAAATACGTGAATCTAAACTTACAACAAATACATATTTTAATTAATAAAAGAAACTATATAATTTCATTAAAAAGAAAGTAATCAAACAAATAACATAATTTTTAATTAATAATAAAATATATAATTAATTATTAGAACTTAATAATAATAATAGCATTGAAGTATATTTATTATGAAATTTTTA
Source organism: Jacaranda mimosifolia (assembly GCA_018894105.1). Taxonomy (NCBI): domain Eukaryota; kingdom Viridiplantae; phylum Streptophyta; class Magnoliopsida; order Lamiales; family Bignoniaceae; genus Jacaranda; species Jacaranda mimosifolia. The sequence continues at coordinate 33,555,897 of CM032123.1, forward strand.
TTAAAAAATATAAAGAATATATTATTTAATATATATATATATATATTTGGAGCGGATATTAAATGGATCGAATACGTATTTATCATATCCGTATTCATTTATAATTAGATATCTACTAATCAAATATGGATAATATCCGTTTTAAACGGATACGGATAAATTTTGTATAAACGAATACGAACGCGAACGGTAAACGAATTTTCGAATATCCATTTATAACTCTATATATACACACATTTTTTATTTTACTTTTTTATATTCACACACGCACACAGTGTGTGTGTTAACAATTAAAAAGGGTAGCCCATTTGCTATAATATAAAGATTAGTTCTCAAAGTAAATATTACTGAACACTTTTCGGTTGGATTTTCAATCCTAAATCCAAATCATGACTTGCGTTGTTGTTAATTTGACAAGAGAATTTGTCTCGTTAAATTTGAGGACAATTTTGACTGAAGTAATTTTTAAAATTAGTTATAAATAATTATAAAAAATGGAATCACATTTTAATCTATTATCTTACTTAGTCAATCTACTTAAAATGAATATGTTAAAAAATATCGAATGCATATCAATTATTATATGTTAATAATTTTGATATACTCTATACTTGTCTAAAATTTCAATATTACAAAATAAATAAAAATATATAGTTGTTTTATGTATAATACTAAAAGTATTTAATAACTCTAAGGTACCTTATGTGAAGTTTTAGATAAATAAAGAACTTACGAATAAATGATAGTAATGGAGTCGTAAAGTCATAATAATAGATTATTAAATAGTACTATAGTTATGAGAATTACTACAAGATAATGGTAAGGGTATTTTAAAAAGATCATTCGAAAATATAAAAAAATAAGACTGGTGCTTTGTACATAGTTACTAATATTTTTGGCACACTCAATGCATATGCTAAACTTTTTACAGCATAAAATAAATAGAAGATTAAATTATTCTTTTTTACATTGCTATAATTTTTTTTAATATTTTTAATACATTTCTTTTAATTTTATGTTAAGTAAAAAGAATTGAGATAAAATAACATAATAGAAAAAGGTCAATAATGGGAGAGTTAAAAAATTGGATGGAAGGAAGAAAATAAAAGAGAACTAGCTAGTCATTGTCTTTGAAAGAAGGTTAATTTTGTCAATTTATAAAATGACACTTCTACCCTTCAAATTCCACATAGATTATTTACATTCTAAATTAATAAAATATAAAAATGATGTATTTTGAAATATCAAATACAATTGAAATTTGTTATGAATAGATAGGAAGATGTAAACATGTTGTCTGTTGACATGAAAAAAAGTACCTTCCACTTATTTATGATTATAGTAAGTTCAAATTTTGGACTGGGGCCCACTTATACATGTTATGTGGATCCCATCCACGTTTTAATTTTCTCAGGCTCCAACCGCTCTTCAGAAGAAGCATGTGCTGCTCACGTGCAAGAAGGTAAAAAAGTCATGGCTTTTGCTATTTTATAGTATTATTATTAAAATTAAATTATTTATCAAAGAAAAAAGAAACAAATATTTACATTATGTACGTGTCTATCGATCTCTCAGCCATTATTGAATCATGTGAGACGCGTGGGCCAACCCTACTAAGTGACCATACTATAAATTATAGAACTATTTAAAATGTATTTTTTTATTCAATTATTTTTGTCAGAATGTATTTCCTGTTTGAATAATTGAGAGATATGTCCAGAAAATGATCACTCTATGATTAGTAACTCTATGCAGTTCCGCCAATCAAGTTTCGCTAAAATAGTACGATTAAGCCCAAAATTTAGTAGGTCATTATTCAAATTTTATTAATATAGTGTTATAAGTCTACGTATATAATATTTGCATTGATTTATTGATGTTTTTGTTAGTATTTTATGAATTCAAGATCTAAATATGATTAATTATGTTTTTTTAGCGTTTCCCTTCAAAAATAATTACATGGATTTTCTAAAGGTTAAACGGAAAATTTGGATTGAGAATCTATATATTTAATTAATTGAATCTAATCCCATAATAAGGCAAGTCATGATTATTTATTGTGTGATTGATTGGACTGACCAAAATTAGATGAGGACAAGAATCTTTGGACGAAAAACCTGGTAAAGTAGTTAATTGCGACAAATTTAGTATCATAGAAGATTTTAGCGATTGGATGATTGGGGCACCCTATCTTTAGAGATAAAGAAGGGCATGAGCTTTTAGTACATCGTATGCTTACTTTTTTTGAGATATTTTCAGTCGTTTTAGTAAACAGCGATGAAATTGTTAGAGCTAATGTTCTTTTTAATAGGGCAAAATCGAAATATAGTGTTGAACAAGCCTATGCAACTTTGAGTTCTATAGCTGTGAACTCAATGGAGCCAGTTATAGTGATCTTACTATTATGAAAAAGTATGCTAAACGTGCTCAATTGGATGAAAATTTTGAATTGGATTGTGCAAAAATTCTGATTTTACATATTTAGAATGAAAAACTATATATCATCCTAGTCAATTCAATTGGGATGCTTTGGATCTGACAATACTCCTAAATAAAAAGGGGAATTGATTTGTGGTCAATTTTAGAATAATTAAATACAATTTAGATTTTTACTTCGTAAAAAATATTTGTTTTGTTTTGTTTTGTTTTGTGAAATTAACTATTTACTTTCTTTCAGAGAGAAATTATGTTCAAGCAAGCAAATATGCTATGATTACATAAGTCTATTCATTATAAATAAAATATCTTTAGTGCAAGCATTTTTGAAAATAAATAATAGACTGAATGCAATATTTTCCATGTCATATATAAGACAATAACCCTTCATATTTATTGAACTTTTTTGTCAAAAAGGAAGCAACAAAGGATTTTTATTTTTATTTTAAAAAAAATCAGTTTAATGGAGAAATTTGCAAGAAAAGCATGTGATTCAACTATATTGAAATGATACTAAATTTTATAGAGTTGATTTTTGATGATATGCCATTTATGGTAACAACAAACAAATGAGCTAAATTATTTGTGGAGGAAAAATACTAAGGTCAAAATCAGCATAATTTGGTGATAAGAACATGGTGTCCCACTCATTTGAATTTGTTCGAACAATATATTAAGATTGATTGAACATATCCTCTTTTTGATACATTATATCATGTGTGTCTCCATCCTGATTGTACTTGATTACTTCATTCCAAGCAGCATAACATTATATATATATATATATATATATATATATATTAAGGAATTTTCTTGTCGCCAACTATTTTCCAGCATTATTGGCATTGGAACGATTGGATTTTATACCATGTTTTAGAATAATGTTAAAATTTGTATATTTCATAATATCTTACTAAATAAAATTAGTAGTTCAGAGTTAATGTTATCATATAATTGATTAATTTAGAGGGTTGTTATAAGAATTTTTTTTTCATTTTAATAAATGAATTATTATTTTGTGGTGTTGCAAAAAGATATAAAAATAATAAATTTAAAATAGAGAAAATGGTTATGGTGTTTAATTATTAGTAGTTTTAGCACAACGATTATGCAGTTTAAATAAAAATATTTTATTTAAAAGAGAGAAAAAAAATGGCTTTTAATGCGCAAGTTAATAGTGGATCATGGAGAATATAATCAAGGATGAGAGAACTATGAATTATAAAATCAACACACTTAATACTTTAAATTTGACAAAAGATAATCTATTACATTTTGTGTTTCATCTCATATTCTAATGTGATGTATATATGCCAAGTGTATTTGTTTTTCAATCAATTATTTTTATAAAAAAATATTTAATAAACGTATTATACATCCATATAATGAAATAAGAGATGAAACATATAGTAAAATAGATGATTTAGACCGTCTTTTTATTGGACAAACAAAGTTAGTTATGTAAAACTCATCCATATTGTAAGTCACTCAAAATAGAAAGTGGGTTAAATATGAGGGAAAGTGGCATGTGTAATTACTAAGTCATTTTTTTATGTCATTTCGATTGTGAAGTGATTGTCTTCTTAAGTGTTCTTGAGCTCCACATATAAGCTACTGAGCTTTGTTGGCATCAATTCAGATTGTAAATTGAGTCAGTATAGGTTTAATGGTCTTTTCTAATTTAATTTTTTTTGGGTCATTTCGAACTTTAATCCCTTTGTAACAGCTCAATTATACATTATTTTGTTCTTGTGTAGTAACTTAAGTTTCTCTGCCATAATATCAGCCAACTTTGTCAACTCACTTCAAGATGTGGCATGAGAATGAGCTTGACTCATTAGGCACTATCTCTTGAGCAATCATATGCCCCCAATTCGCTTTTACATATCCAGACGGTAGTTTAATCTATCTCCTTGGTCTAGCAGAGTATGTCTCAACTACTATGTGAAACTAATCATCTAAAAAATCCTCTAACTCTAACTCTTAACTCGAAAATCTTGCAATGTGGTAGGAGCAATTTACACCTCAAACTCTACCTTCTTGGTTGATCCCTGTGTACTTGCATCAACACGAATTACTCTATCTTCTTTCAAATTAATCATAAATTCATTGAAAACAGCATCCCTATTGGTAATTACCAATTGCATGCTTCTAGACACTCTACCTTAAAACCCTTGACGCTCGTAGTGTGACCAAGAATACACATTTCTTTAACTTAGGAATTAGGATCTAATTTTCTATCACTTACATGCACATATGCAGGACAACCAAAAATTTTAAGACATTACCAGACCATATCCCTCCCGAAGTTTTCTTAGACGGCTACCAATTTACTAGATAACATGTAGCTACAGAAATTGCCTCTGTCTTAAAGTTCATGGGCAATCAAGTATCTGAAAGTATATAACGAGATCTCTCTATCAGAGTTCAATTCATCCTTTCACATATACCATTCTACTGAGACGTCCTAACCACAATGTGTTGTCTCACGATATGTGCCTCTTTGTAATACTGCTTGAGCTTACTTGAGCAAAACTCGAAGCCATTATCAACGCGAAGTTGTTTTTTATCTCTTGTCCAATTTCTTTTTTTTTTTTTCCTTTTTTTTTCAGTCATAGTCCTTCACTAATTGAAAATCGAAAAAATTTTACTCTTTTACTTTAAAAAACGTACCTATACCTTTAGAGAACTTGTCGATGAAAGTCAATGTTTACCGAGCACTATCTTTCAAAGGCACCTAAGGTGGATCCTAAAGATCGGAATGGTGTAATTCAATGCCCTTTGATTTGGTGAGTATCCTTACTAAAACTAGTTCCTTTCTGCTTCCTGAAAACACCGTTCTCATGAAAATCCAATTCTCTGGTGCTTTGTCCATACCACAAGGCCCCAGTTATTTCCAATCATAAAAAAGGTGTACTCATTTAGTAATATTACTTATAGATTTTGGGTAATTTGAGTTAAGATTACCTCCCGCCATTGTGTTTTTTCCATATAGGAAAATACCGAGCTGCACATTAAGGTTACCCCACGTGGAAAACCTTGAGGTGATGAACTTACGGTTCCCATAAGGATTTTCTCTTGCCTTGTCAATCAAATATATTTTTCATCTCGATTGTATGATATTTCAACATTCTTAATTAATTTCAAAATAAGGTTATGTGTTCTTATGCCCTATAATCTGTATTAACTTTAGAGGACTCGCAATCATCTATGTGCTTAATTTGCTATCTTCACCATCTTCTTATGAATATCTTCCATATTCTTCGAAAGGTCCCGCTAGATCATCTATACATCCTTATTCTCTGCTAAACTAGACGAAGGTATATATAGTTTTTTGCCTCTTGGTGATGCATGTGTTTGGTTCTAAAATGTTTTAGATTTTGTATTTGTTTTGCCAAGGGAATTGAAGGTGGAGGTTGAGGCAGGCATTTTCCCCCTTCATGCTTCTTCTATAATATTTTTACGTCTTGCAATCAATAATTATGGTCAAGGAGTTATACGTGAGTTTGCACGTCCTTTGTGTTTGTTTTTAATAGAACTTTCATATGATCAAGCTCGACCAACAAATAGATGAGCTCATATTAAGCATCAGTTTAAGTCTTCTTCATCAACAAATCAAAAAGCATAGGCTCTTTTGTGTTGTAATCAATGTGTGATTTAACAAGAACTCCCTCTGTTTTTTTTTTTAATCAAAAAGTGGTAAGAGTATTTCTTCATCTAAAAGTGATAGAGCATAAGCTCTTTTTCAACTGTCATTAATGAGTCATACAATGTAAGCTTTTCTTCATAAATAGGTGATAGATTACAAGTTTGATGATGCAGGGATCCGTCGCCACACGGCGGCCCACCCGTGAGGTATTGTCCCGCCTGCGCCCGTTGAAGGGCGGGGGGTTTTGTCCTTGAAAAGGCGCCTCACGGGGAAGGAGAGGACTCGCCGCTTATATGCTAGTCAAAACCCTCTACTCCAACCGATGTGGGACAGAGTCCAGGCATATCATCAGCCCCCAGTAGAGGGGCTTATCGGCCGTTCGCTTCGTGGCGTCGGAACTGCATGGGCCACCAAATGATGATGCAGGGATCCATCGCCACACGGCGGCCCACCCGTGAGGTATTGTCCCGCCTGCGCCCGTTGAAGGGCGGGGGGTTTTGTCCTTGAAAAGGCGCCTCACGGGGAAGGAGAGGACTCGCCGCTTATATGCTGGTCAAGACCCTCTACTCCAACTTATGTGGGACAGAGTCCAGGCATATCATCAGCCCCCCAGTAGAGGGGCTTACCGGCCGTTCGCTTCGTGGCGTCGGACCTGCATGTGCCACCAAATGATGATGCAGGGATCCGTCGCCACACGACGGCCCACCTGTGAGGTATTGTCCCGCCTGCGCCCGTTGAAGGGCGGGGGGTTTTGTCCTTGAAAAGGCGCCTCACGGGGAAGGAGAGGACTCGCCGCTTATATGCTGGTCAAGACCCTCTACTCCAACCGATGTGGGACAGAGTCCAGGCATATCAAAGTTTTTCATTATTAACAGGCATGAGCTCCTCTTTATTAGCAAGTGATAGAGAATAAGTTTTTCTTTACTTATAATTAACATGGCAGAGCTGAGCTCTATTTCAGCATGAGCTTTTCTTTATCAGCAAGTGATCAAGTATGAACTCTTCTTTCTCAACAAATATTAGAATGTAAGCTTTTTTTCTTACTTGTAATTAACACGTGATAGAACATAAGCTCTTTTTCATCAATGGGTAATAAAGCATAACCTTTTCCTTATTAAGAGGTGTTAGACACGAGTTCTTCTTCATCAGCAGGTGACAAAGTCGCATAGATGTGTTCATCTTCTGATAAAACATACACTATAGTTGTTAGAAGCGCAAAGCGCAGCAACCCGCAAAGGTACCTGGAGCTACAGCGCATAGCATAACACATAGCGCCCGCTTTAACAAAATAAAGTGCACCACATATATATATATGTATATATATTTCTACTATGCACCTAAAATACCAATATATTTCACATATTGTAAAGAATAAATAACTAAATTATCACAAAAATAATGATAATTCCTAAATTTGTGCAACAAGTAAATATATATCAAACAAGTTCATACAAAACTATCATTCAAAATCAAGCACAAATGCACAATAAGCAACCAAATTCAAAAATAAGCAACCAAAGTTTCTAATTCTTCCAAAGTTCTAAACTCCAAAATTTTCCAACTCTATTCATCATCATTCAAATCGTCATCATCAAGATCAATGTTATCATCCTCATCATCAACAGGAGATCTACAACATTCATTATCCCTCTTTTCTTCCTCCTTCATATCACTTAAATTGGAATCAATTCCTCCTCTTCATTTTGTGGCACCTTTAACGTAAATGAACTTGGTGTTTTCTTTTTTGGTACTGCTTTGGAAGTAGATGACTTGCCTTAATTTCCCCTTAATGAACCTGTAACTGCAGAGCGAGAACTTCGAGATCTAAAATCATATACATCTTCATCAACTCCCATAGCATCAGCAACATCACGCCAAGTTAAATTTTCATCATCAAACACAAGTTCATCCTCATCTTCCTCTTGCATTCTCCCCACCAACCATTCATTGTTTTCATCTAACATATGACTCTCCAAAATAATGGGATCAGTGCAATCACGATTGTCATATCTCCGCAACAAAGCTCTATTATACTTGATAAACACCAAGTCATTTAAGCGTTATTGCTCCAACCGATTTCTTTTTGTTTTTTTTTTTTTGAATGAAGCTGTAGAATAATAAGTTAATATAATTAATAATTAGTAACATGACATAAATAACTTATAAATACATAACTTAGTGAAAAATTACTTACATGCTCAAAAACATTCCAATTTCTTTCACAACCAAAGAGCTACAAGTAAGGCTTAGAACTTTTATGGCCAACTTCTATAGATTTGGCATTGAGGCTCCAAAGGAAGACCACTATTCAGCTATCAATTAACAATAAAAAAGAAATTATAAGAAAGTTAATATTTTTTTGTGTAATAATAAGTTATAGTATAAAGTTTAAGTTATTAACATAATAAGATAATTGCATAAAAATTAAAATAATTGTTTACCTAGTGCTAGTAATGTTTTTTTTCTTTTTTGCTGTAGCAGATCGAAAATTACCTTAAACTCTCTTGTATATTGCTAGCTTCTTGCTAATTTCATCTTGCATTGAAATTTGTGGCACCAACCATTCTATGCAATCATATAAACTAGACATAACTTTTGCATCTTCTTCTATGTTTGGATTGCTATAGAAAAATTTGGGTTCAAATAATGGCCGGCTGCATGCAAAGGATGATGAAGTTGACAATTCCACCTTTCGTCAATAATATCAAAAACTTCTTCATATCTTGCCTCATTCTTCTAAAAAATAATTTTAATTTTCTCCTTACATTTATCCATCGCCCCCTAAATATAGCCCATGGGAGGCTTTTTCTCACCATCTACCAATCGAAGGACCTCAATCAGGGGCCCACCAAGCTTCATGCAATAAACAATGATGTTCCAAAAAGAAGACATTAATATAATTATCTGTACCTGTTTACCTCCTTGCTCCTTTGCAAACTTGCTTTGTTCCATTCTTCATAAGTAAACATATTTTTCAAACTCAACTTGTGCTTATGAAAGCTCATCAATGTAAAAAATGCAGTAGCAAAGCGAGTTTTTGCTGGCCGAATCATGTCTTTTTGACCCATGAACTCTCTCATCATGTTCAAGACTTGAATTCTATTATAGATGTAGCCACTGACACTTATTGCCCGTTCAAGTGTCCTCTTCAATTCTGGCATTTTGAAAATATCTTCAAACATTAAATCTGAATAATGTGCTGCACATGAGGACCAATACAAGTGTTGATATTTGTCCATCAACATCTTCCCGGCTGCAACATTCGAACTTGCACTAGCGATGACAACTTGTATAATATTTTTCTCTCCAACGCATTGTACAAGTTTGTCAAATAGCTCAAACATTTTCTCAGCCGTATGAGAGTAGCCTGATGCATCAATTGACTCTTAAGAACATGCTTCCTCTAGGAGTATTCACCAAAAAATTGATAAGTGATCTTCCTTTTCTGTCTCTCCACCCGTTTGTCATGAGACTACATTTAGATCTTTCCTTGTCTTCCTCATGCCTTTTCAAAAGTATTTTCTTTAGACTTGTCACCTTTACCCTCATCTCATGATATGTTGGAGGTTTCATGTTAGCACCATATTACCCAATTGCTTGAATCATAAGCCCAAAACTATCGTATTTAACTGCATTAAATGGTCATACATCCACTTGGAAAATTTTTGGACCGCATCATCCCACAATCTTTTTTGAGTATTGACATACTGTGCTTTTGCCTCATCTTGATGCTTCATTTTTCTTGCTTCAGCATCCTTATTGAAGTACCAATTATTGGCCCCATTTGTTTGGATTTTTTTTATTGTTGGATTGTTGATAGAACTGAGGTAGATATAAGTCTCTTCCCTCATAATTTTTCCTGCTCTTGTTCATGTTGTTCTGCATAATTAATATCATCAAAGTGAGGAATTGAATCCATGGCTGCTTTTGTTTGTTCCTTTGCTTCCATAAACTCTTTCAATTCGATCTTCACTAATTCAGGAACTTGTTTACAAGCTGTTGCATTTCTAAATCCCTCAGTAAGATGTTCTTTAAGCCTAGAAATTCCTCCTTTGGTGATTTTGGAGCAATAATTGCACTTGATACCATCACTAGTTTTATTTGGATTGACCAACACACCATGATTGCACCAGGATTCTTCCTACTCCTATCTGAAGTCTCAGAACTCTCCAATTTTTCTTGCTATAAAACAAAAAAAAACTAAATTCAACATTTGAACACAATAATTAAAATTGAACATTTAAACACAATAATTAACAAAAAAGATTGTTAGCACTTAGCACTTGAATAATCTAATAAATTTAGAAAATCGAAAATTTATTTTGAAGCCCTAAAACATTTTTGCCTGTAAGTTAACAATCACACTTTTAATAGTAAAATGAAATAATGAAAAGAACAATATTATCTATCCATAAGTTAACAAATAATAGTAAAATAAAATGATAGAAGAAAAAAAAATCATGTTAGCCCTAAGCCATAACATACATTTTTGCCCAGCTTAGCAGCTAGGAATAGGTTTTTGCCCATTTTTAACATGAAAATTAGAGTGAGCACAATCACTAAAAGGACATGAAAAGAAAGAAGGACAAAATAAAGAAACTTGGGAGAAGCCGAGAAGAGAAATGAAAGAAAGGGGAAAAAAAAAGTGTGAAAAGAGAAAAATTTACTTGGAGAAGCCGCCGGAAAAGAGCTTGTCGTGTCAGAAGATATTTTTTTGTTGGCGGGAACTGAGAGAAGGGCAGAATGTTTCTCTGGACTTTGGGTAGAAGTTTTATCCCTTTTTTTCCTTCTAAAAATTAAAAGTCGCTTCCTTAATCATGTTTCTGTTTCTGTTGTTGTTGTTATTTATTTATTTATATAAAGACTAATGGTTTTAGCATAGCGCTTCGCTACGCAATGCGATAGCACCCGTAGTGCAGCGAAGCGCGTGCAACACTAAAATACGTTGTGCAGCGCGCTGCGCTATAGCGTGCTTCACGTGCTTTTGACAATGGGGACATACACTACCAAAAACTTATGTATCTGCTGGGAAAAAATTGCTATGAAATTAATTTTATAGCTATAGCTATAAAATATAGCTACGAATTTTCATAGCAAATATAATTTTTTTTAATTATAATCAATAAAATTATTAATTATCAATCCGTAGTGTTGTACTTTCAGAGCGTAATAAATTGAGAGTAAAATCCACTTTACCCCTTTGTACTTTTAATTGCATCACTTTGCTTCCCTGTGCTCTCAATTTTACTTAAACTATCCAATTCCGTTAAATTCTCTTCATCTCCTTAACACAGTTAACTTTTTCTTTTTAAAAGAAGAAGTTGCCATAATTTTTAACTGTTCATTTAACAAATAAAACCATCTTCTCCATAAATTAAAAAAAATATATTTATATTTGAAGATTTGAAAATATAAAATCACCAAAAACATATAATGAAAATGAGTTTATTAAAGATCGACTTCAAATGCCCATATAAAATCTCATTTATACGTAGTTTTGTTGCTACATTATGCTAAAGGCAGTTTTTTTTTTTTTCTTGATGTTTGATGATTTCATAGAGGAATGTATTAGGTAATAAAATAGAGTTAGTAAAGCAATTCTATGGAGGAAAAAATGAGGTTTGCATATTATTAATTGGGTTTTCTTTAATGGAAATCATTATTTCTTCTAAAGATGTACTATTAGTATATGATGCAAGTTTTTGATATAGTTATAGTGCAGTTAATAGAGATGTCCAGGTTTTACATTTCAGCATTTAGTTTGGATGTTTTAATTTAATTTTAATATTAGTTTTTATAAAATTTGTGTATTCATATAAGAGAAGAGTAGCTGGGAGAGATTGACAAAAAAATATTGAGGTATAGGCATTTTGGGTATATTAATATAAAATATAGTGATCTAACTATTTTTGCTTGGTTTGCTAACAAAAATTGAAGAGGCTTTAACAGTGTTAAAACAAGTGAAGTGAAATTGAGAGTATAGAGAGGTAAAGTGATTCAATTAAAAGTACAAAGGTTAAAGGGCGACGAAGTTTGAATACAAGGGGATAAAATAAATTTTAACCATAAATTAAATATGCATTATCCGTAAAAAAATTAAAATTAATATATATATATATATATATAAAAGAATGATCATTAGTTACGGATTGTTCATAGTAAGGGTTAGCTACAAAAGCATTAGCTTTGAACCAATTTCGTAGCCAAAGCTACGAATTTTTAACATCGGCTACTAACTGACTGATTGACTATAGTTGATACTCTAATTTTTGGTAGTGATATATAGTGTCATTTCATTTACGTATAAGAACAGAAGAAATGCTTAGATAACTAAAGCAAGGCTTTAGTAATACTGATCGTATTTTATAAACAGTTATTTTCAAAAAATAACGTACTATTCAAAGATAAATAGCCAGGTTGATGCTGAACAAGAAAAATTTATCTCTATTACCCTAACTCCACACTTAACTCTACTAGTGTAGTTAGGAAACGATGTTAAATCTCGAACTTTTATAGATGTTCTTGATGTTTATAGTAGGATCATATTCACGTACACTAGGAGTTCAAAGTTTAGAAAATAACTTATCTATTATAGGAACTGGTTAGTAAGTTAGTTGCAATGCGGATCCAACCATTTTGTATTTTTGTATCATCGTATTACTTATTGTGGTATATTAGAGTAAGAGCAGCAACTATACATGTCCGCTTACATTCTAATAAGAAAGCATATGTGCCCGTCTTTCTGGGGATTCTGATGGGAAGGAATATCCCTCTACTCCGTTCATGATCCCCGAATCAGTAGAGCTAAAAGGAGAGTCAGTATAGAATATTGGTAACTGCTGATGAAAGCCATTATACGTTTGGAAATAAATAATAAAGTCTTCAATTAGTCACTCTGAAGACTTTCTTCTAGATCTGTGGTGTTCCCACTATCTGGACTTTTTGACTTTGGGTCAAAGGAACGTATGGAGCTTTTAGAGCAAATGATGGCTAATGTCTTGACCCAAATGCTCCAATAGATGACACTAACAACACTTATTGAAAAATCTGTAATACTATAATTTTGCAATTTGATGGAAATATTATACTCTAGAGAGAGAAAAAAGAAGAAATGGGTTAGAGATACTAAGGGCTTGTTCACTAGCATTTTGGCCATTTTCTGGAAAAAAATTTGGGAGAATGAGTTTTTGGAAGAAAATTTGGAAAAAATATTAATTGTCTGTATATGTTTTAAAATAGGGAAAATGAATTGAGAATGAGTTGTTTATTTGTTAATGTTTTGGTGGGGGGGACAAATTTTACTATAGATATCAAATCAATTACTTTTTTGTTGGGTTTGTAGGAAGAAATTATATATATATATATATATTTTATGTAATGTGTATATGTATATACTATATGTAGGGTTAGGATAGTGTGTAGGGTCTTTTTGAAATTGAATTTTAAGGGTTTTTTGGGTATAAATTTTTTGTGTTTTGGAAAAATGATTGAAGAATGTGTACGTTTTTTGGAATTGTTTTGGGAGTTGGGAAAATTTTTCCCAAAATGCTAGTGAACAAAACCTAAGTTTTCTCAATAAAGATCTTGCAATATTTAAATCAATAATTGATCATAAAGAATATAATCAAGAACTGAAATTTTATATCATTGTGATGACATACTTCAAGTTTGATAGAATGATCTCTTTTTATAGGATGGAGGAAAGTCGCATGTAGTTTATTTGTCCATTTTTCCATGTTCCTTCAATCATGGCTTGATTGGCCTCAGCTGTTTTCCAGCTTGCCATAAAAAATTTACTCAACAAAAATTCAATTTCCCCAACGTAATATTTTGACCAAAATCACTTGGGGCAAACTATAGCTTCACATTAGTTATGGTATTACAGATTTGAGGTTTGTTTTCCTGGTCAGGATGTTTTGACTTGGGTTGACCATACACAATTTATGATGGACTCCTAGAATATATGTTACTTTGACAATTTATTACAAAGATTTTCATGACAAGTGATAATCTAGAAGTCAAGAGGATGCATAGATGTCACATGCTATGTTAACACAATCCGATTTAAAGAACTAAAAGGCGTTTGGATTGTGCGCGATGGAAAGCAAACGAGAGTAGAAGAATGGTTATATATACAACACAATATTCCAATGTACAACAAAATTTCTGTGGAGCTAATCATACAACAATTAAAATTACTATGAAAGAACAATCATCTTGGCTGCAATAAACTTGTATATGATATTCCTCTATCTTTTCAATATCTGTGTCCAGAACCGAACGGATGAGTTATTCGTCTAAACATGGGGTTGTTTCATTTGACAGAAGTTCAACTAGATGTCTTTCAAGCCTTTTAGCTCCTGGGCCAGGCTTCAGAACATCAGCATCCCCCCAAATGGTGCATTTATCTTCACTAGAGTCATCACCTAAACACCAGCCACCAGGCACTGGTTTGCCGGGATTTCTCTGAAGAAGTTCTTGGTCAATGCGATCAAGAACCGGATCATTTTGGGGAAACGGTGAAGCAAAGGCTGCTCCAGTATTGATCAGTTCATCGAAGTTGCTGGAATTTAGCAAGACAGGTTGCTGTCTGGAGTCGAGAGAAGCATAGTGCAAGCTATGGTTGATTGTAGTTTGGTTGAATTGATGGGAATTGCATAGGACAGTTGGGAAATAAACAGAAGTTGATGCTGCTGTGTTAGACAGGTACATCAGCAGAGTCCTGGGTAGGTTGTCTGTTCCCAAAATGCAAAACTCTATAAAATTGCGACTCAAAATGGCCACTGATGAACCTGTAAGCAAAAAGATATTCGCTCAATTAAAGAAAAAAAATCTTCTCTACTGGTGTAGTATAAATATGTAGCTTATTGCATCCACAGATTGGTACTAACTCTACTAGACGAAAATCAAAACTGGTATTGCAAGAAAACCTTATAACACATACCTTGTTTACAGTAGCTTGTGCTTCATAAGGAGTGATTTATTATTCTAGAGAAGAAAAAAAAGAAAAAAAAAAGGCGCTGAAATTACAAAGGTTTGCATGTTTGCCAATATAGGATACATATGGCAGCCTCTTCCCGCTTAAATAACAAATGTGCCTCACTAGAAGTGCTATTGACTGAAAATTAGGAACTACAGAACGCAGGATTTTAGTTTCAGACAGGAATCATAATTAGGCTGAATTAAGTCATGGAAGTTCGTGTGGGGAGAACCTTACAAAATATAATTTGTGCATAGCAGTTGGCTTTCTAGGTAACTACTACTGGCTGTGGAACTTTGGCTCCATGAATTAAAAAATTAAGTAAATTAAGAATGAAAAAGATGATGGCCCTGTTGCACGTGACCAATTAATCCCAATCATTGGATCAAAATACTTTAAGTTTCCATACCTCCGAAGTCATGAACTCAAGATAACTCCTACACTTTAATGTAAAAAATAAATAGGTACAAAATTCCAAACTCAAAATGAAATCCCATCAACCCACTATCTTAAATTTTTTAACACAAAATCTTTTAGTTTAGGTGGACTTTTTTATACTATCTAAACCAATAAATGAACCTCATGAAATGACCCACACAGCAGATATTTGGTGATCACACTCATCCCATGGTTAAATTCAGGTTCCTCAACTTTTCATCTGTGTTTTCCCATTAATCAGAAGAGTATCTTCTAGCTATTAAAAAGTCTCAAATTCATCATTCTAGTGATTTTTGTTCCAATAGCCAAGACATGTGAGTTCACACAAATGCCCTTATTCTTCATTTTCTTCTCCTTATAATCCTTCCCCACCCAACTGCCACCACAACCCCACCATATAGTACATGCAGCAGTCATCGGTTTAGGGGTGGTAATAACAGGTCTTTCCTTTCTGGTGGAAGATGGTGACCAAAAAGATTAAGCCCCACAGTGAAGGCACACCTGCACTCTGCCCTGGCAGCCACATCCTCCCATCATAATTACCACCACCAATAGCAGTTCTAAATTAATCTGGATTGGAATTTGGGGGCAACTCTACTTAGTTCCTTGTTTTCAGAGATGATTGTATCTTTTTCTTGCTCAAAAGGGCAGTAACCTTTTGAGCGACTGTGGAACTTTAGTGAAGCTCGGTGGAGTATAGATTAGAACAGGTGCATGATGTTGGGAGATACACACGATAATAATTATCGTAGCAAAATAGGATCAAATCTCCCTCTTTGTGCAAACGTAACAGGAAGAAAAACAGCAAAAGGAAATAACTCACGAATTTGTAGGAGTGGAAATATAGGCACGAATAAGATGAACTTGCACTATAAAAATAATGGGTAATACAAAAAAAATTCTTCTCTGGCTAAACTAGAAGCTAATGCAAAATTCCTCACTTCAAGAAATAAATTCTTGGTACTTTCCTCACACAATTACACACAAGTTTGTAGCCATCACTCCTCACAATTTAAAACTAATTGTGGCTAACTCTTCACAATTTTTGTTACAAAAATTGTGGCTTACACACACTAAAACATAAACATACAACATATGACATAACATATATTTATAGAAAAAAACGCCACCTTCAAATAGACGCCCTTCATTTTTTGGATTTGTGTGGAGAGAATTGCCAACTTTGTGGTCAAAAGTGGTGGCTCAATTTTGACTTTTGCCATCATTTTACAACCAAATGCTCCAGAACCATCTTCTTCCTTCTTTTTCCTCCTTTTTTTTTTTTTAAAAAAAAAAATAATAATAATAATAATAATAATAACAATATTTCATGAGCGTGATATCTCAATAATATGGATTAAAACATGTATCTCAACAATATGGATTAAAACAGGCACCAAGATAGTGGTATAAAAAGTTCAAGTCAGTCATGGGGGAGCAGAACTATAAGAAAACAGCTTCTGACCACTGCGTGTTCTACTAGAAATTCTCTGATGATGATTTTATAATTCTTCTACTCTATGTAGATGACATGTCGATTATTGGTAGGAATGCTTCTTGGATTGATGACCTAAAGAAGCAATTGAGTAAATCTTTCTTCATGAAAGATTTAGGACCAGCAAAGCAAATACTTGGCATGAAGATTGTTCGGGACAGTGTTACCAAGAAGTTGTGGCTAACATAAGAGAAGTATATTCATATGTTCAGCATGGATAAAGCTAAAGTGGTTAGTTCTCCTCTTGTTAATCACTTTAAGCTCAATAAAGATCAAAGTCCTTCTACTGAGGAAGAGAAGACCGAGATGGAACGAGTTCCATATGCTTCAGTTGTTGGTAGTTTAATGTATGCCATGGTATGTGCGCGACCAAATATTGCTCACGCAGTCGGAGTTGTTAGTTGTTTTCTTTCCAACTAGGAAAGGAACATTGGGCTGCTGTGAAATGGATTTTCAGATATCTTCGGGGTACTTCCACATTTTGTTGATGTTTTGGAACTGCTAAGCCTATATTAGTTGGATACACTGATATTGATATGGCTGGTGATGTTGATTCTCGAAAGTCTATCTCGGGAATTTGATTATTTTTTTAGGGGGAACAGTATCATGGCAGTCAAATTTACAAAAGTGTATTGCGCTATCTACCACAAAAGCTGAGTTTATTGCTGCAACGGAAGCTTGCAAGGAAATGTTATGGATGAAGGATTTTCTCTAGGAACTTGGTCTTTATCAAGATAAATATGAGTTATTTTGTGATAGTCAAAGTGTTGTGCATCTTGTCAAGAACTCTTCTTTTCATTCGCGATCCAAACATATTGATAAGAGATATCATTGGATCAGGGACGCGTTGGAATAGAATTTGTTGCATCTTGATAAGATTCATACCAATGATAATGGGTCGGATATGCTAACAAAAATTGTGCCAAGAGAAAAGTTCGAATTTTATCGATCACTTGCCGGTATAACAAGTGCTCCACATGAGTGCGAGGGGGAGAATTGTTGAGATATCACGCTCATGAAATATTATTATTATTTAAAAAAAAAAAGAAGGAAAAAGAAGGAAGAATGGCGGCTCTAGAGCATTTGGTTGTAAAGTGATGGCAAAAATAAAAATTGAGCCATCACTTTTGACCACAAAGTTGGCAATTCTCTCTACACAATTCCAAAAAATGAAGGGCAGCTATTTGAATGCGGTGTTTTTCTCTATAAATATATATTATGTTATATGTGGTATGTTTATGTTTGAGTGTGTGAGCCATAACTTTTGTTACAAAAATTGTGAAAAGTTAGCCACAATTAATTTTAAATTGTGAGGAGTGATAGCCACAAAATTGTGTGTAATTTTGATTTTGTGAGGAGAGTGCAAAGAAATTTATTTCTTGAAGTGAGGAATTTTGCATTAGCCTCTAGTTCAACTAGAGAAGAATTTTTTTTTGTATTACCCATTATCTTTATAGTGAAAGTTCATCTTATTCATGCCTATATTTCCACTCCTACAATTCCTGAGTTATTTCCTTTTGCTATTTTTCTTCCTGTTACGTTTGCACAAAGAGGTAGATTTGATCCTACTATTTTGCTACAATATTTATTATCGTGTGTATCTCCCAAGACATGAGAGATTGTGGATGGTGCATGTGGAAAGGAGTTCAGAGAAGTGAAAATGTTGGACTAATGATGAGAAGATAGGGACCTTAGGTTAGGGATGTCACTTTATAATCTAGTGTCGCACGCCATCCTACTAGGTTTTTCTCTTTTGCCATTTCATTTTAAAATTCTTGCATTTGATTCCACGAATAATGTATAAGATTCATCAAACAATAGTCAAACATTAGGGTTTTAGGAACACTGACCTGGTGCACAGTAATTAGCTTCCCTTCTTTGAAGTGCATTGACATGGGCTTTAGAGGCCACATGGCTGAGTACACCAGCCACCAATAGCTATTCGATAAACTTTTATAGATCAGCCTATACAAACCATTCACTATTAAATACTGGGAACAGGGTCCTATTGCTTGTTAGCAGTCCACACCTTCCTTCAGAGTTTGCCTTGAGCTTTTACTCCCAGATGGTGAAATAATTATCATTGTGAAATAAGATATAGCCAATGCCCGCTATTACGCTATGATGTTCTCAATACTAAATCTCATGTAAGAGTATGAAACCTTTGATTTTTGTCAATAGCTGCATCAGGGGGCAGTGTGAACTGAACCCTGCACGCCTCCAAAGCTGTATCTTGAGATTCCAGATGGTACAAAACTACTCTTTTCCTTCAAAAAATTCAGACAAGGTGCCCAAGTGTTCCAGAAAAATGTTAAGAGGCAATTAATGGTACACTGGTAAAGGTTGCCAGTATTAGGATGCTTTTTATGTCGGCATACATCAGTCAAAATGCACTTATCTTTTTAATCAGCCTTATACTGACCCCTGACCCTTTTTAAGGTTAGAAATATTTTATATCTTCTGTGTATCTCGCTTCACCTGCTCTCTTGGTTACTTTCTGTTGCTCCTGAAGCATACAGCTGAAATTTAATCTCTCTATGTTTGTATAAAACCTTTAGTACACCAAAGCCCTTCTGGTTGGTCAAATAATCACCAATGGATTTAATATATTCAAGGAAAATTGGGGATCTCTCAATTTTACTCAGGACAGACATCTCCCAATTTGCACTTTAAATGTCGAACACTATGTTAAGCTAACAAAAAAGAAGCAACAATTTGTTTGCCTTATTTATCTTTTTCTACTCAACCAGAAAAGGCTTCAAGAAGTTCCAGCATTTCTAGAAGTAACTCAAACACCATTTCTATAATTTGAGTGCCCATAAAAGTTTAAATCGACAAGACGACAGCTGCTTTCCATTTGAGGGGCCGCCAGCATTCAACATAAAAACTGTTGAGAATGTGTATTTTGCTTAATCCTAAATAGTTATTTATATGACACACTACACAATCACTAAAAATCCTAAATGGTTATTTATATGACACACTACACAATCACTAAAATGCCTGTAAATAAAAATAAATAAATAAATAAAAAGGAGGTAGTGTGACACAGACCTGTGAACAAACGATAAGCATCTGGAAGGGGCCTCTTTTGAGTGGCAAAAAACATCTCGCTGTTATCTTCAAGGTAGAGTGCTGGATCAACTATTATTGGCTTCAATTTCCTTGATCTGAAAAAGATACCAAATACAACAATATAAAAAGTGGTTCTCGAAAATTACTGCTTTCAGTGATCAGTCCGCTCTTTATCAATGAACGTAAGATAATGTATATGAAGAAAACTTACTCCCTCCAGCCAATATAGCTTGTATGATTCACAAAATTAAGATCCCTAGGCAGATACGACAAAATGTGCAAAAGATCTGGAGAAGAAGAAAATCACCATGTTATATGCACATAAATTTTTATAACTAACAACACAAAAACTACTGGCATAAACACCACTAAATCTTGCAAAGATGTGAGGTAAGAAACACAGAATCAGTACTAAAGAAATTCATAGGCCAACAAGAATTACAACAAATTTTGTGCAAACCTACCAAATCATTACATGTAGAGGAAAATCATAAATGACACTCACAAATTCGTAGCCGACTTTGCCGAGTTGAAAAGGCTTATGCACACGCTAGCACAAGTTTGTGACAAACTACACAAACCTGACCAGAAACAGCTAAACTAGAATACATAACACTGCCACTTCTAGCATTATCCGATAATCTTCAAATACAAAGAAAAACTCACATCACCAAATTATAAAGTTGTCCCAAAAAAGTCATAAATAAAATTTCCAGTAAAAACACTTAACATGCATAGATGAAACTACCCCTAAATGCAAACAATTATCTCGGACCAGAGAAATTAATAAACCAACTCCAGGTACAAACTTACTCATCCCTTCCTCTACTCTGCCCACAACACAAACACAAATACACATCTCTGTACACGTTATAACTAACCCATTTATCAGCAACAACATTGGAATACAAAATAATGGATACTGAGCAGAAAGGTGCGATCTTTATTATAATGTTACGTATATATAAACATAGAGAAGAATACAGATCAGAGACATTATATAGGCATCATTACTCAACAAAATTGAAATCAAATCACAAAAATACACAGATGAGTCCACAAACATATGTAAAGAAAAAAAAGGTACTATTTTCAGCAAGAAGTGGATAATCAACAACAAGGATATAATCGTCTCCAATTTTATACATACAAGCAAACAAGCATGTACATTAAATGTATATAACCACACAGACAGACACACACCAATACAAATTCATTTGCAGCAAAGCTCAACAAAATAGAAACCATATACATGAAATAACGAAGAGCTGAAGCAAATCCTAAAATGTAGCAAAATCAACATGCCAGAAGAACCACATCAATGAAGTCATCAAGTAACTAACCAACAGCATTTAGTCAAATCACTAACACTTACTCATACACACACAACCGAATATTGAGGATATAAAGTTATCATTTCGAGTGACGAGTAGGTAACTAGCAGCAGGGAGAAAAAAATGAACCAATTCCCAACTACATGTATAGAAGCACACGAATGTGTAAATAGAATATACATAAACACATACACACAGAGCAATGCAATTGCATATCCAGCGAAAACTCAAAAAACATACAAACTATATACACAGACCAACCAAAAGTGAAGTAACTTCCAGAATGTAGCGCAATAAGTCCAAAAGAACAACATCATTGAAGTCAGCAAATAATCAACTAAACCAAGAGACCTATAAACTTCAATCGAATCACTCACACACGCGAATAGCATATTACGCAATATAAGTACCATCCTGAGTGACCAGCGGGTAATCAGCAGCAGAAAGATTTATGAACCAATCCCAATTAGACGAGACCCGAAGCAAAACAGAGGCGCCGTGAAGTGTGGATGCAAGAGCAGATGGCCCAGTGGAGAACACATAGTCCGCCTTGCCAATAACATGAACATTCTGCGCAGCCCTAAAGAGTGGCACTGCTTGGACATTGACAGCCAAGGCGTCACGGTCGGTCTGGCTAGCAGAGCGGTCGAGGTGGAGCAAGTACTGGTTTCTGGGGTGGTAGATGGAGTGCAGAAGCCGAATGATCCGACCCGAATCTTTGGCGGATCCGGAAATGAGGTAGGCTACAGAAGGAGGGCGACGAGGGGGCAGTTGGGCTGCGGGGGTGGTTGGGTCATTTTGGCTGTCGTAGAAGAGAATGCGGTGGTGGCTGGGGAAGAGGGAGGGGTGTGGTACGGCGGGGGGTGGTGGTGGGGTGGGGGCTGTGGTGAGGGAGAGGACTAGCAGGAGGGAGAACAGTGTGGTGCCCAATAGTACGTATAAGGAAGGATGAATGGCGGGGAAGGTGATGGTGGAGGCGGAGGCTGCGGAGGATGGTTGGTGGTGGTGCATTGTGTAATCTTTGCTCCAATAATGGGGGATTTTTGATTCTCGATTTTTCTTGGGTATGTGTGTGCTGGGTGGGGGTGGGGGTGGATTCTGATTCTACCTTTCTCTTGCCTGTGTGTGGGCACCTCGTGGAGTTCATTACAAGAAAACACATTGTTGTTGGAGGTGAAAACTTCATTTTAAAAATATGAAATCCGCAGCACATTCCTTGTGACTATTGTCTTTGTACAATATTTCAATAATTATATCAATTTGGGGATCCAAAATGACGAAATTTATTGTTAAACATAAAAATTCAGTTATAATCAAATTAAAATATTATTTTACAAAATCAACACTTTTTATTAGGATATTTTGCTGAGAGGGGGATAAGAAAAATAATTTTATATACAAAATGTCATGCTTTTTATTTCATGATATGAAATGGATAAGATTAAGTATCATTAGTAATAATTCATAAATAACTAACAAAAAAAATATATAGAATTATTTATGAAAATAAATAAAATAATTATTTTAATAAAATTTTGAATTTAAAATTCTATAAGGTTGAGATCTCAACTTTGCCATTTAATATATATAAGTAGCTTCTGCAAGGTGACCTGCTCACCCACAAACTTAGAGGAATGAAATAAAATGGTTGGTGGGCCCTCAGGTGGAGTAAACTATCACTTTTTCTATTCCGGATGCTCTATTTGTCATTTGTGTTCTTCTTCTTAAACTCAATACAATTTTATCTTTTATCTTAATTTTAAACTAATATTTATAAATTATTTATTAGTGTGTCCAGATTTAAAAAGAAAAAAGAAAAAAGAAAAGAAAAGAAAAGAAAAAGGCATCAGCAGATGGCCTTAATTTTGTGGCCCAATCCATAGCTTGTATAATGGATTGGACCGAGTAAAGCCCATAAATTTCGCTATCATTATGGTAAGCTACGACTATTGGTTTCTATTTTTTCCAATCAAATTGGGAATATCGCTAAAATCATATGGGTAAATTGTGGAAACCGGAGAGATCTTCACAGTAGAAGATTAGCTACTTCTCGTCATTTCTTCCTCTGGCTCCATCCCCATTTCTGTAGAGTGCAAAGGAAAATAATTGATTTAGAAAAAGAAATTCGTAGGGAAATCAAAGCAGCAAGATGACGGAAGGGGTGATAAGGAAGAAGGCGGGGATGGTGAGCGTGAAGGATATGCCGGTTCTGCAGGACGGTCCGCCGCCGGGTGGGTTTGCGCCGGTCAGGTTCGCCCGGCGGATCCCAAGCAAGGGTCCCAGCGCGATGGCCATTTTTCTCGCCGCTTTTGGTGCTTTCTCATGGGGCATGTACCAGGTGGGCAAAGGAAACAAGATCCGAAGGTACGATTCTTATGCGTGCGCATTTCTGTATCTATATTGATGTGTTCGTGTATCTGTGTGTATATTCTCTGGCTTTCCCATTTTAATATGATTCCTGTTTGGATGTAGTGCGTTGGGTAATTTAATTGGAGAAGCTGTTTATGGAGGAATTGAGCTATTGAAAACGGAATTGGTGAAAAATGTATTCGAATTTGAGTGGAATTAATTGTAACTTTAAGTCTAAGGCTAAGGCTATAGGAAATGGAATTGGTGAAAAATGTTCCGGAATTGAGAAGAAGAAAGTGTAATTCTAAGTCTAAGGCTTGTATCTCTTGAAACCAAAAATATGTCTAGGTTATCCTCTTTTGCCTTTCGGATTAAAAGGCTAAGGACTTCAAATTTATAATAATATACCCAATTTTGGATAATTTTGTCCTTTAGCATCTATTTGAGCTATTTTTTCTCAATCATTCTAGTGGATTCCAACCTGACGTTGGAGTCATTTGAAGTGCTGGGCCAAATCCTCCTGTCAAACGCATTATAATGATTTTCAGTGAGTTGATACGCTGAGTGAATGGACTATGAGTTGCTGAGGAAAGAAAGGTGAAACTTTTTATATGTCCATAATGATTTTCATTACTGGACTAGTGGAATCATATAATGGACCAACTACAATGTGCTAATGCTGTTTAAATTGGAGGGGATTAACTGTGGTTCATTAACTTTTCATGTGTGAGTATGGTTCGGCAACTAAAAATTAATTTTATGTGCTGATTGATCGGTTCCTCCTGTGCTTCGTGCTTATAGCTGGTTTACAAGCATTGCTGATTTTTTATGTACAAAGCCGAACAGTGCAAACAGTGGTTGTTAGTTATGTGGTTTCAGATGGACTGCCTGCAAACTTGGCTAATTTTTAGGAACTGCTGTGCTTTTGTCATGAGGATAGCTTTAGTTTTAAAGGGAGCATTGAGCTCTTGGTTACTATGAGTTTGTGGGTAAAATTAAATTATGTAAGCACTTCTGGAGATTGGCAACGGATATGAGTTGAATAAGTATTTTATAGTAATTATCCCATTTCAATTCAGGACTAGTTTATTAATGATGAGTCAGAACTCATTATGATGTCCAAATGATTTAAGGTTTAGACAGTATACTTGCATCAGGTCATAGAAGCTGATCAATGACCATGATGCATGTGCTGGTTTTGCTTTTAAAGTTATTCTGGATGTGGTTTATGACAGATTTGAGAGTTCCTTTTGAATTAAAATGTAGAATTTTGATCTTAAGCGAAGGACACGTTCTGGTTGTCACTTATCTGCTTTTTGATCTATTGTATTCTATATGAACTAGACTGGAATTGTTAGAGGAAGACGGATGCCTCATTGATGGACTTCATCTAGTATAAACCTAACCATCTGTAAAAGATTTTGCATCATTAGTCAATTTATGTCTTACGGAGTGCCGTAGTTACCGAGTTTTTTCTAAGATGAAAGATTGATGGGCATTATTAATTTAGAATTAACTTGGCAGCAATATCCTGCACCTAAGAAAAGATGGGGCACTTGTATTAGTTGAAAATCTTGTGCATTATTGTTTTTAGAGCTGGTCCATTTCATGTGATATTCTCAATTAAAGTGCTTGATTGCATGCTTTTTCCATGAGAGAGAGTAACTGCCATTGGATCTTTGTAAACATGGTTTAAGCAGAAGTTTTATTGTATAACTTCCTTGAAAGTGAGTATCATTTGAAGCTCCCCTCTTAAATTTCCACTTTGCTTGATGTCTGAGGGAATTTGGCTTTGGCTGCCTGAAGTTATAGTTGTCAGGAGCGCAACGCACAACGACGTGCAAGGGTTCCTTGGAGCTATAGCGCATAGTGCTAGTATATACCTAAAGTACCAATATATTTCACCTATTATGAAGAACCACTAAAAAGTTCATTTCAAAAAAACCCACCAGTCTCCGAAAGAGAAGGAGAAGAAAAGGAAAAGAAAAGCATGAGAAGGTAAGAAAAGAAGTACAAAGTTCAGCGTCCTGAGAGAAGAAGATGAAAGGACCCAAAAAAAAACAAAGATAAAGGGAAAAAGAAAAGAAAGTAAAAAAAGGATGTGAGAAGAGGATGAAAGAAGCATTCCATTGGAGAAGAAGATGGAAGGAAGGAAAAAGAATTTAAGATAAATGAAAAAGAATAAAAAGCAGTGATAGGCAGAAGAAAAGGAACAAACATGATCTGGGGTTGATTGGTCCAGTGGAGAAGGAGAAGATGAGGCCTGGGGACTGCTCGTTCCTTGCTGCCCAGGCTGGGTGACCGTGTTCCAGTGGCGGGAACAGAAAAAAAAATGAAGCGCCGTTGGATGGGGGTTGTTCTAGTCTTTTGTTAGACAGAAATTTAAGCCTTAAACACATTTTTTTTAATTTAACATGCAACTTCACTGTAGCGCGAAAGGCACTGCAGTGTGCTACAGCGCAATAGCGCACGAAGCGCTGGAAAGCGCATGTGCAGTGATGTGGAGCACACTGGGAGTGCTACAGTGGTGCGCTTCACATCGCTACACGCTATAGCGCTATTGACAACTATGGCTTGAAGAATGAAGAAGTGCAAAATATCCGGGCTAGACTCATGTCCACCACCCCCCTCCCCCCCGGCGACACATCTTATATATACATAGGTTAACCCCTAAAAGTTGGCAACGAATTTTCAACCTGTATTAGTCTTACATGCTCCGAATGCCATTGGAGATCAAATCTCTGCTCATCCATTTGAAAATTATACTTATTCCATTTGAAAATCTCTGAATATATTAGTTTATTATCTGAATAATATGGCATAAATGTGTCTGATGTTGCAAACACTTGCACATGAATAGGGCGTTGAAGGAAGAAAAATATGCCGCTCGCAGGGCTATATTGCCAATGCTTCAAGCTGAAGAAGATGAAAGGTGACACTTGCTGTTTGGCTTGCACTGTCCTTAAATATTATTTTCCCGAAATTTACTTTCTGATTATCATCTTCAATTTTCTTCTTCAGATTTGTCAAAGAATGGAAAAAGTATCTTGAGGAAGAGGCCAGAATCATGAAAGATGTGCCCGGTTGGAAAGTGGGTGAAAATGTATACCACTCTGGAAGATGGATGCCTCCAGCGACTGGGGAGCTCCGCCCTGATATCTGGTAAATTTAGCGTCCTTCAATAGTTCTGGGCACATGGAATGCAGCAAAAACACCCCATTCCTTCACTCCAAGTTTTTAACTTTCCTTTGGCTTGCTTCCTTGTCTAAATAAGATCATTGTTGGAAAATATTTTGAATTGTATCCACAATGATTTGATACTAATCGCCATATGGACATGTTGATCTTTCTTTCTGGTCCCATTAGCTACAAAAGGTGAAGAGTTTTAAGTGCTTTGGTTTCTAATTTCTATTGCAGTTACCGGAGATGGTGTAGACTATTAGTGAATGTGCCTTGACATGGCCTGCATTTCTCACCCTATTTATCATCAGTTTTTGATATTTGATACTCTTTTTTCTTCTTTAAAAAAAGTAAATTGTTTACAACACTTTATGAAGAAATGTTAAAAGTTTAAAATAAAACTTGTAGGGAGAGATGGAGAGAAAGAAAATACATATACATATTTGGAGAAATCTTTGCAATAAAACATTGCAATAATTAGGAAAGATCGTGCATTTAGACCTAAAAGTTTGAATATTATTTGGAATCAGAATACAGGAGTATTATCAGATATATTCAATGCGAATTTTATCAGATATTAAAATGAATATCAACATTTGCATAAAATATTCAATATTCAAGTTAATAGTCAGAATACAGGAGGATCTAATACAGAAGTATTGTTAGCAAGCATGAAAAATACTTGGGTCTCCCTTCTGTAGGTGGCAAGTCGAAAAAAGAGACCTTTGCTTACATTCGTGAGAAGGTCTGGAACAGAGTGTGTTGATGGAGTGAGAAAACTTTATCTTCTATGGGTAAAAAGACACTTTTGAGATTTGTCGTCCAAGCAATACCTACTTATGCAATGAGTTGTTTTAAACTCTCAAATGGTCTTATACGTGATATTGAGTTTATGATGGCTTCTTTTTGGTGGGATAACTGTAAGCACTGTTTAAAAAATTGGACCGGATTGGGTGGTCGGATCGGTTGAACCGTCAATCGCCCTATGAACTAGTCCGATTTTAAGTAAAAACTGAAAAATAAAGTAAACCGTCCTATTTAGTGAAAACCGTCTGAATCGGCGGTTGAAACTTTTGAACCGTTGAACCGTTCACGGTTTATGAAAATCGGACTGATTTATTTATTTATTTATTTTCTTTTCTTTCCTTTAATTTTTGGCATAATTAAACCTTTTTTTTATTTTTTTATTTTTTTGGCCTAATATGAACCTCTAAAACTAAGATACATCTTAAAAAGGTAAAAAATCTAAAACATTCAAATAGATTTACAAAATAAAGCCCCAAATCAGATCTAATATTGTAAATTTTAAATCCGGCTAGAAGGTAAAACATTTAATCTCTTATCCAACCTATGTGCTCTTTCACGAAATTTTAATTTATAAAGTTGAACAATATAATTTAAACTCTTTATGTTTTATATTTGGTATTTTATTAACTTTTAAGTAATATATAAAATATATAATATATATTGTATAATTATGACGTTACGGTTCAATTGCAATTCAATTTCGATTTGACCAACAGTTGAACTAGTAAACTGTGAATCGAAAAAAAATTCGGTTCAATGAACGGTCCGATTTTTCGAACACTGACTGTAAGTCTTGTCAGATTCATTGACTTCGATGGTCTTCCCTTGGTTTTAGCAAGTGTACGGGTGGAATGAGCTTTCATGAGCCACGGCTATTCAATCAAGCCATGCTTGCTAAACAAGGTTGGCACTTGCTTACGAGGCAAAATTCACTATTTTACAAGATTTACAAAGCTCAATATTTTCCAGATTATGCTGTTACTCATGCTCCGTTGGGCTCGTCTCCTTCTTATTCGTGGCAAGGGATATGGGAAGGACTTTCTCTCTTTCATGAAGGTCTGCGTTGGCGTATAGGACATGGCACTACTGTTCGAATTTGGCACGATAAATGGTTGCCTCGCCAGCCTTCATTCCGAGTTTACTCCCCTCCCGAGTATCTCCATCCTAATGCTACTGTCTCTCAATTAATTGATCCAATTTTTGGCTCTTGGCATTATGATTTGGTTACTCAAATTTTCCTTGAATCAGATCGTGAGGCCATCTTGTCCATCCCTTTGGGCAGCCATTATAATGAGGATGCATTAATCTAGCACTACTCCAATTCAGGGCATTTCATAGTTCGGTCGGCATACCATTTGGCAACATTTTTGAATCAAAGAGCTTCTGACTCTAGATGTGGCTTCACCAGTTCTGTATCTTCTGCAGATTTTAGGTTTATTTGGCACTGTAATGTACCTCCTAAGGTTAGACATTTTGCTTAGCGGGCGGTTCACAATTTTCTCCTTACTTGTGCAAACTTCACACCAACTCTTTCTGTGATATATGTGATGATGCTGTTGAGGATGAGATCCATTGTTTGTTGCGTTGTCACTTCGCTAGGCAGATTTGGGCGCTATTTCAATTAATTTTTCGATTAACTCGGTAATGAACTGGTTTGTATGGGTCTTGGCTAAGCTGGATGAGGAAGGTTTTGGTTTGGTCTTAACTTGTTGCTAGTGCTTATGGTACCGTAGAAATTGGAGCAAATTTCGAGAGTCTCCGTGGTCTGCTGTAGAAACTTCCCAGTTTGCACTCAATTTTCTGCAATAGTTTCGATAGCATTCTGATCTTCACCAAGGATAGCAGACGACAATTTTGCACTAAAACTGGGAAGCTCCTAGGTATGGTTATGTAAAGATTAATTTTGATGCTTCGGTATTCACTGAATGCAGGCTATTGGTATTGGGATTGTTGCTCACGATCACAGCGATCACTGTGTTGGTTGGGTCTCTCGACTTCTTCCTTTATGCCTCGATCCAGAAGCTGCTGAAGCCATAGCAGCCAAGTTCGCCAGTGAGTTGTGTGCTTCTTCTAGATGGTCTCGAGTAATCATTGAGGGCGATTGCTTATCTGTGATTCGTGCTCTTCAGTCTGAAAATGTGAATTTATCATCTGTGGGTAATCTCATCTCTTATGCTAGGAGAAGTCTTTCCTATATTGGCTGATTTTCTTTTTTAAATATTAAACATAGTGCTAACCGGTGTGGAGACTTTCTTGCTAGAATGGTACTTTCTATTTCGCAAAATTGTTGTTCTCGATCTTTTGTAATTGGCCAAGCTTTGGCCCTTGACTCTACTTAGGGTGTTTGGCTAAGCTTTTTTAAAATATCTTATAAGCTCCTACATCTTATAAGATGTTTTTAGAGCTTATAAGATGTTAGATCTCATTTTCAAAATAAATTGTTGAAGTGTTTGGATAAAATAAGATTTTGGAGCTTATAAGATGTTAATAATGACAATTTTGTAATTAAAATGGTTAAAAATGAAGGAACTTATTAAGATCTTAAAAATAAGTTAGGGTCTCCTTATTTTTTTAAAAGGAGTTTTTAAGCTCCTAACATCTTATTTTAGAATCTTATAAGATCTTTTTTAAAAAAATTTACCAAATATTTTTTATCAACTTATAAGCTCTTAAATATCTTATAAGATGTTTGAAAGAGCTTATAAGCTCACCCAAACACCCTCTTAATAAAATCCCTTACTTTTCCTCTATAAAAAAATAAATAAATCTGGTAGTCCAAATTGTTCTATTAAATGTGCAAATTTGATATATTTATGTTAAAAAAATTAAAATTCATACATCAAATTATTCAATTTTCAACTATTGCTTAGTTTTTTTTTTCTTTTAAAAAAACAAATATAAAATAATTAGTTAAAACATCACAAATGCAACTATAGAAAGAATAAAATATGAAGTTAATTTATGTCTGCTTAGTTTTCAATCCTCAGCATAAACTTTAAAAAGCCAAAAAGAGATTAAAAAAGAGAGAATTTGATCTTGAACAATTCAAATCTTGTTCCAAAATCCAGCAATGTTTAAGTCTTGTTCCAAATTCAGCAAGTTTTCCGAACATGGATACCACTATATTCATGTATTCATATGCAAATGGTTTAGTAATAGATATAGATGCGGGTATATTTATATATTTTTTAATATGAATTATATTTATCAACTTTACACACAAATGCAAAGGATCGATCAAATATTTCTGATGCTTTTTACTAGCCTACCCGGCTACATTTGTCTATATAAAAATAAGGCAAAGTTAGAATTTATTGTTTAATTTTCCTTATTATTTTTCCTATCACTTTTTAGAAGTCTATGTCATATTTTTCATTATTATAAATGATTAGAAATGAACTGAATAAAGCACTGCTCAAGAAAAATAAAAATGGGAAAACATGGCTCATGTGTGTTCCGCATGATATATATTTCATATATACTATTAATAAAACACATACTCTTTTTTTAATGTGTTTTTTAGTGATGTGTCTAAAGTGCCCCCCCCCCCCCCTTCTTTTTTTATTTAATTCTCATAGCTAAAATTTATGTAATATCTACCATTTATAATCCACCATTTTATAACCCACAATTATAATTTTGTCATATCTTTTCTCATTATTATTTATGAGAAAAAATTCATATAAATATAGGGCAAATTGCATTTTACCCCCCTATGAAAATGGAAAAGAGCAAAAAGACCATTATAAAAAAAAGTAGGCAACAACCCTCCTTGTGATTTTAAAAATTATGCATACCATCTCCCCTCATGATGTGCAGTTTAGCCCTAATTTCAATATAGAAAAACTATACTACCCTTAGTTATTTTATATATTTTGAATTTTATTTATTTACTTTTTTAAATATATTTTTATATATCTTCTTTCATCTCCTTCATACCAATTTTTTTTTATTTTCATCTTTCTAATTTGTTCTTTTTTTATTTATATATATATATCATATATACAAATATATAATATCCTTTAAATATAAATATAAATATAAATATATAATATATAATATATAATATAATACATTATAAATACATAAATATATTTATCTATATTTATATATAATATATATTAAGAAATAAACATAAATATAGAAATATATTATATTATATTTTATATAATAACCTCCACCCTCACCCGCATCCCATCTTACCTGCCATGGCCACTGCTCTTGCGTGCGAGTGGCGGATAGCTGCCCTTGCGATCGGTAGCCATGGCCGCCCTATGATGGTAGGCAGCCTCCATGGCCAAGTTCACGGGTGGCCATAGGTGCTCGCATGCCCCTGCGAGCGATAGCCATGGCCACTGCTCGTGGGCAGGGGAGGGCTGGGTGGCTTGAGGGGGGTACTTGGCTTATATATATATAAAAATATGTATATATAATATATACATGTATTTAACTATATATAAATATAGTTATATATAAATATGTCTATATTTAATTATATATTTAATAAATATATATATGTATGTATATATATAAATATATTTATATTTTTTTTAGGTAGAAGTAATTTGGACCATCAATTTTTTTAATGGATCCAACGGTTAATATTTAGGGGCATAATTGATATTTAAACAGTAAAAATCCTAAAACCAACTGCACTTACCGGGCGTAATTGCACCACGGGATGGAGGGACTAATTTGCTATTTTTTTCAAAGCATAAAAGAGGGCACTGCCTATTTTTTTTACATAAGAGGGTTTTTTGCCCTTTTTTTTTTTTTTTTTAACAGGGGAGTAAAACTTAATTTGCTCTATGAATAGATTAAAATTATTAAAATATTAATATTATATAATAAATAAGTATTTTAATTTATGTTATGCTATGCTATAAAAATTTTCGAGTATACATTCAATATGCCAAAATTACTAGTATAGCATAAGCTTGCTAATGCGGAGTGAAGCTATAGTTGGAAAAATTCAAAAGAAAGAAATATATTACCTAATAATTTTTACAAAAAGCTTGATGAACTACGTGGGATAAATTTAAGAATACGTAAAAAATTTACCATACACCAAAGATATTTACATTTTAATGATAAATAGAAGGCAGGCTATGAAGTATATATAATTGATAAATGAAGAAATTACGCAGGGAGATATATTTTTTATAATCGACAAGTAGTAGCATTCAACGTCAAACAAATAGGTGCAGAATCAAATATTTGAAGAAAGGTCCATGAACATTATTTTTTATTCCTCATATATATCTTCACCTTGGTACAAAGAAACATAAAGATCAATGGATATGGTATCCATATTTTCTAATCAAATTTTGATCACAAAATAGAACTAATTGATCGTTTAATGCCACTCAAACTTTTTCACTGCCTGAGAATAATCCCTATTAGGACTAAAATAAAATCCATCTGCTTTTACAACCCAACTACACACATTAGCAAAGTCAGGCTTTGTTTGGTTGTGAATTGGGCCATTTTTTCAAAATATTTTGGGAGAATGGATTTTGGGTAGTGGGGTTGGGAATGTGATGTTGTTTGTTTGTGTTTAGGAAGAATTAATTGGGAGAAAATAGTTTGTTTGTTTGCATTTTGGAGGGAACAAGATGTCACATCAATGACTTTTTTATTGGGTTTATAGGGTGAAATGAATATTTTAAAATTATTTACATATGTGTATATATAGATTGTGTGAGTGATATTATGTGATATATTTGTAATGATAAAAGAATATGTGGTGCCTTGGGAATGATGTGGAGTTGGGAATAGTAGGGATTTTTTGGGAATGAACTATATAGTTTGAAGAGTAGAGTTGGGGAATGTGATTGCTTGTTTGTTTATGAATTAGGAGTTGAAAAACAAAGTGGGAGAATGTAACCAAACAAAGCCTCAGTTTCACAAATTTCAGCCGGCTATAGTAAACATCAAAAACCCTTTGCTCTTGCTCCCACCAAAAATGACAAAAGAAACGAGTCGTACCAAAAATATTTTCATAAAAGCTCCATCGTTGATACTGATTTAAATAAAGCGTTTGATTTCCAAAATCATTGTCTTTAGATTGACAATGAGTTATCAACTTGGAAGAGTCCTGAGGAAGGACATCGTAGACATTAACCTCGAATCTTTTTGTTACACGAATGGCATCAATCATTTGGACAAGATTAATTGATAGAACAACAAAAGACAAAAGGTTTTCGATAATGAAATGAGCCATTTTGGGAGGTGAAATGTGATTCTCTCTTACATATTTCTCCTTTTTGTAGGAGGAATTTGGATGGAAATAATAGATTCTTTTTATGCTGATATTTGACTACCTCTCTTGCTTATTTAGATAATATTCAATATTCATTGCTGGCAGAAATTAAATTTGACTGAACATTTCAAATACCCAACATATATATGCTGATTTTTTGCAATGTATTACAATATGATTGAGATAATTTTGCCTTTTATTTTTATAGATTCTAATAACTAATTTATAAATTTTGTTCTGATTTCATTGAGATTATGTTCGAATTAAAGAATTTCTTTTGTTATTTTTGTTTTCCTTAAGATCCCTTGCCCTTTTTTCTTTGGGTGCGGGTGGGGGGCACTAAACATATGAAATAACAATCGTTTTCTTAGATAAATCTGAAAAATAATCTCAAATTCAATTTTAATTAGGGTTTAGTTAAGCTTCGCCTATTTTATCCACAAAGTTGCTATCCATTAAATCCACATAAGATTCACAATTTATAATTTGTTCTCTTAATTCACTAAGAACCTCAAGGAGGTATCCATTCACAAATCCGCGCACCAATGCACGCATACATACACAGATTTTACTGTTACATGAATTTTCTTTTTTTCTTTTTTAAATGGTTTTGCTACAATAAGGGAAGAAAAAGAAAAATAAATTGTGATAAATGCAATAAAGAAATTGTGGTATTACTTGAAAAAGAATTTGAATTACATGTATACATGCATATATACACTCAAAGCATTGACTTAAAACATTATGTACACTTTAAAAAATTAGAGCATCAGCTGTGACCAATTCTTAATTGATGTTACAAAATTTGTAGCTTGAACTATGAAATTGACTAGTGAAATTTGAAGAAGTTGCTCCCGTAACTAACCCTAAGCACGACTAATCTATAGCTTATGATTATATTTTCTTTTATATATTAATTTTCTATGAGTAATGTGTAACTAATATTTTATGCTTGCGACTAACATAGCTACATAATGGTAACTAATAATTTTTTTTGTTTGTTATTTTAAAATTTTATGCTCACTACAAAAAATTAAGTTATATAATTCATAGTCATAACTATGAAATTAATTTCGTAGTGATGCTGCTTGGAAACGGAGAAGGTTCTCTTTAGAAAAAAACATTGTGTCAGTTTGTTTTTTCTAAAATGCACACAGATAGATCTTTTCTTCTAGAAAGTTATCTGACTTTGAGATTTTTTGCAAATGATTTCTTATGCTCAGGTTTCCTATGGGACTCGACATTTATAGCTTTTAATTTTGATGGGCTTAGGCCCATTATGGTTTTTTGCCCCTCTTTACGAATTTAGCTTATCCTTTAGCCTCTCTAGTCCTTTTACTCAGTTAATTAATTTTGGATTTAACGTCATTTTTGGTTAATTTACCAATTGTCCTTATAGTCAATTTTTAGCATTATCATCAAGCCCTTTTTTCCGATAGAGAAATTTTAATTTCATATCGAAAATATATTACAAGTTTAATCTATTAATTATTTTATTTCAATTCATTAAAAATAAGGTTTATTAAATAAATAATTAATCTTGAGTTAGGTGTTTACAAGTTTTCAACTTTTGCCTAGGTTGAGGTCGAGTAGGTCTTAAATAATTATTTTCTAACTTGTTTCCTTAGTGTATCAAATGTGTAGAGAGCCTTGTGTATTTATAATTAATGAAACAAAGCATCCATTAATTATGAACTAATATTTGGATGAAGGGAGTACTCCTATGCAATAAATAAGGTGCTTTTCATATAAAATTGTTAGATTTCGAGCTTATTTACATTATAACTAAATCACTTGTTTCTCTATTCTTATAACAGAAAATTATGCGAGAAGAATAATAAGTAGGAGCCGAATGCCATGATATGACAAGAATGCGATACAAATCTCGATTTGATCAAAATAAGTTTCTTTTTTATATAACTTTAAGTCTATAATTAGTTGATTCAAGAATCAAGTATAACTATATATTTATAATGTCAAATAAATACTATTATCAGCAACGGAACCTAAAATGCAATTATTTGGTGAATGAATGTGATTAAATTAAATTCTACTATTGCTTTTAAGTGACTAATAGACTTGAAAATTTATTCATTAATATGTTGCGTATTTTTTTTAAGGATGACTATTTTGAATTTGGATTCTACTAAATTTTTAGAAAAATGATAAATATATGATGATTTTGGGAGTATTTGAATTTGAATTTTTTTGGATATTCAACTTTTATCTTGATTTGATATGGTTATACTAACTATAGATCCTACAGAATTTTGGATTGAATTTGGATATGCTATATAACTTTTGGATTCGAATTTGGATCTAGCATGATTCGATTCGAATCTGACTTGTTGACAACCTTAGTTAAGGCCATCTGCTGATGCCTTTTTCTTTTCTTTTCTTTTTTTAAATTTAAACACACACTAGTAAATAATTTATAGATATTAGTTTATAAATAAGATAAAAGATAAAATTGTATTGAATTTAAGAAGAAGAAAACAAGTATAGGGATGGCAACATAGTGGGTTGGGGTGGGTTTTCACTCAATTCGAACCCACCCCCGCATATGTTTTATAGTCTTCCAACCCGTTCTTACCCGCTCCACGGGTTTTAGGAGTAAAAACCCGCATCCTACCCACAATGTATATTTAGAACCCAAACCCCATCCGTACCTAATTATAAATTTTATTAAATACTATGTACTATATAATTAACAAAATATTATAATTAACTAGACTATCATATAATTTACTTTTAAAAGATGCATTTTTTTAAAATAAAATCAACATGAAAAATTTAATTCAAATCAAAGTTGCACAACATTACAAATCATTTTAGCTAAATTAAATAATAAAAAAGTTAAAATTCCACAAATTATGTACTAAGTTGTGATAAAAGGATAAATACCATTAGGTACCAAATTATAAGATTAAAAAAATTACGTTTAAAATGCCAAATGGGTCCAACCCACTAATAGTCGACCAGGTGATTGACTAGGCCCAAAACCTCATTGGGCTATTTTCCCAGCTCAATTACCACCATCTAAACAATTAACCAGAGTGTGGTTGATCAGCTCGAAAGTGATTATCAGGGCCCTTAGCCAGAGAGGCCTTTGGGCCCAAGGGGTCCCATTATCTTGCTAGAGTGTGGCTAGATGACTCACAAACAAGAAACATCTCAACCCTAGGAGGTCGATTGGTGAAACTTGAAGTAGTTCCCTGCCATCGGCCATGGTCACATTGAATGCACTGCAACCACCACTATGTCACATTAAATGCATTGGCAGATGGTGTGCCTTCATATTTATGAAACATGCCTCTATTGTACTACCATTCTGCCTCCACATTAAATACAGAGATCTCCTCCATGTCCTGAGAAGAAGGAGGAGGCGCCACTTGGAGGATGTTTTAGGAAGAAGAAGACCTAAAGGTCCTTAGACAAAGACAAAAGCCTTCTCTGCATGAGTAAGGGCATCATAGACCTTTTAATCTTTTAAGAGAGATTATAAATACCCCATTGCAATCCTTTAGCAAGGTACGCTCATTATCCTTTAGCCTCACTCGGCTACTCCACTTTCTGGTCGATTGTATATTGACTTGAGTATCGGAGTGCATTAGTCGAATGCCCCTAGGCAAGCCTAACGTCTCCTATTGGTTGTAGGATTCAACCTGCTTTCTCCAAACCATCCAACCCCAGAGCATATTCTGGTCGATTGTATTGGACTTGAGCCCAATCCCCTAATAAACTAATCATATCATCATCAATATGTATAATATTAAATATATTCGAATTTGGACGATTTATGGATCGGATTGAATCATATCCATATTCGCTTCATTTATATCGGATTATGAACTTTTTAATCGAATCATATTCGTTGAATTTTTATTGATTAAAGATTCTAAATAATGAAATCGAATTCGAATTAAAATTCGCTCAAGTGACCGCACTACCCTTAATTTGTGGCCCAACCCATAGCTTATATAATGGATTGGACCGAGTAAAGCCCATAAATTGCTATCATCGTGGTAATATGTGACCATAGTTTCTATTTTGTCTAATAATCAAATCGAGAATCTCTCTAAAAACATATGCGTAAATTGTAGAAACGGGAGAGACTCTCACAGTAGAAGATTAGCTGCTACTCTTCCTTTCTTCCTCTGGCTCTGTCCCCATTTCTCTGCAGTGGGAAGGAAAACAATTGATTTAGAAAAAGAAATTCGTACGGAAATCAAAGAAGCAAGATGACGGAAGCGGTGATAAGGAAGAAGGCGGGGATGGCGAGCGTGAAGGATATGCCGGTTCTGCAGGACGGTCCGCCGTCGGGTGGGTTTGCGCCGGTCAGGTTCGCCCGGCGGATCCCAAGCAAGGGTATCAGCGCAATGGCCATTTTTCTCGCTGCTTTTGGTGCTTTCTCATGGGGCGTGTACCAGGTGGGCAAAGGAAACAAGATTCGAAGGAACGATTCTTATGCTTGCGCATTTCTGTATCTATATGTATGTGTTGGTGTATTTGTCTGTATATTCTCTGGTTTTCCCATTTTAATATGATTCTTGTTTGGATGTACTGCGTTGAGTAATTTAATTAAAGAAGCTGTTTATGGGGGGAATTGAGCTATTGGAAACGGAGTTGGTGAAAAACGTATTCGAATTTGAGTGGAATTAAGTATAACTCGAAGGCTAAGGCTAAGGCTACAGGAAATGGAATTGGTGACAAATGTATTCAGAATTAGTGTAGAAGTAAGTGTAATTCTATGTCTAAGGCTTGTATCTCTTGGAACCAAAAGTAAGAGGGTGTTTGGGTGAGCTTATAAGCTCCTCAAAACATTTTATAAGATGTTTAAGAGCTTATAAGTTGATAAAAAGTATTTGATAATTTTTTTAAAAAAAAAGCTTATAAAATCCTAAAATAAGATGTTATGAACTTATAAGTTTTTTTAAAGAACTTATAAAAAAAGTAAAGAGACTCTAACTTATTTTTAAGATCTTAACAAGTTTCTTCATTTTTAATCATTTTAATTACAAAATTATCATTATTAACATCTAATAAGTTCCAACATCTTATATTATCCAAATACTTCAACAACTTATTTTAAAAATAAGATTTAACATCTTATAAGCTTCAAAAACATCTTAGAAGATGTAGGTGCTTATAAGATGTTTAAAATAAGCTTAGCCAAACACCCTCTAAGTCTAGGTTATCCTCTCTTGCCTTTTGGATTAAATGGCTAAGGATTTCAAATTCATAATAATATACCCAATGAATATGATTGGACAATTTAGACCTTTAGCACCTATTTGAGCTATTTTTTCTCAATCATTCTAGTGGATTCCAACCTAATGTTGGAGTCATTTGAAGTACTGAGCCAAATCCTCCTGTCAAACGCATTATAATGATTTTCAGTGAGATGTTAGGCTGAGTGATTGGACTATTAGTTGCACTGAGTTGCTGAGGAAAGAAAGGTGAAACTTTTTATATGTCCATAATAATTTTCATTACTGGAATAGTGGAATTATATAATGGACCAACTACAATGTGCTAATGTTGTTAAAATTGGAGGGGACTAATTGTGGTTCATTAGCTTTTCGTGTGTGATTATGGGTTCAGCAACTAAAAATTAATTTTATGTGCTGATTGATTGGTTCCTCCTGTGCTTCATGCTTATAGCTGGTTTTACAAGTATTGGTGATTTTTGATGTACAAAGCTGGAGAGTGCAAATGGTGGTTGTTAGTTATGTGGTTTCAGATGGACTGCCTGCAAACTTGGCTAATTTTTTAGGAACTGCTGTACTTTTGTCATGAGGATAGCTTTAGAGTTTTCAGGGGAGCATTGAGCTCTTGGGTACTATGAGTTTATGAGTAAATTTAAATTATGTAAGCACTTCTGGGGATTGGCAGCTGGTTATGAGTTGAACAAGTATTTTCTAGAAATTATCCCATTTCATTTCAGGACTAGTTTATTAATGATGAGTCAAAATTCTTTATGATGTTCAAACGATTTAAGGTTTAGATAGTGTACTTGCATCATGGCATAGAAGCTGATCAAAGACCATGATGCATGTGCTGATTTTGCTTTTAAAGTTATTCTGGATGTGGTTTATGACAGATTTGAGAGTTCCTTTTGAATTAAAATGTAGAATTTTGATCTTAAGCGAAGGACACGTTCTGGTTGTCACTTATCTGCTTTTTGATCTATTGTATTCTATATGAACTAGACTGGAATTGTTAGAGGAAGACAGATGCCTCATTGATGGACTTCATCTAGTATAAACCTAACCATCTGTAAAAGATTTTGCATCATTAGTCAATTTATGTCTTACGGTGTGCTGCAGTTACCGAGTGTTTTCTAAGATGAAAGATTGAGAGGTATTAATAATTTATAATTAACTTGGCAGCAATGTCCTGCACCTAAGAAAAGATGGGGCACATTTATTATGAAAGAAAATGAAAGTCAGATAGTTGAAAATCTTGTACATTATTGTTTTTAGAGCCGGTCCATTTCGTGTGATATTTCTCAATTAAAGTGCTTGATTGCATGCCTTTTCCACGAGACAGAGTAACTGCCGTTGGATCTTTGTAAAATCTGGTTTAAGCAGAAGTTTTATTGTATAACTTCCTTGAAAGTGAGTATCATTTGAAGCTCCCCTCTTAAATTTCCGCTTTGATTGATGTCTGAGGGAATTTGGCTTTGGCTACTCGAAGAATGAAGAGGTGAACAATATACAATATTGGGGCTAGACTCATCTCTCTCTCTCTCTTCCTTGACACATCTTATAAATACGTAGGATAACCTGTACTGGTCTTACATGCTCCGAATGTCATTGGAGATCAAATCTCTGCACATCCATTTGAAAATCTCTGGATATATTAGTTTGTTATCTGAATAATATGGCATAAATTTGTCTGATTTTGCGAGCACTTGCTCATGAATAGGGCATTGAAGGAAGAAAAGTATGCTGCTTGCAGGGCTACACTGCCAATGCTTCAAGCTGAAGAAGATGAAAGGTGACCCTTGCTGTTTCGCTCGAACTGTCCTTAAATTTTATTTTCTTGAAATATGCTATTCTGATTATCATCTTCAATTTCCTTCTTTAGATTTGTCATAGAATGGAAAAAGTATCTTGAGGAAGAGGCCAGAATCATGAAAGATGTGCCCGGTTGGAAAGTGGGTGAAAGTGTCTACCACTCTGGAAGATGGATGCCTCCAGCGACTGGGGAGCTCCGCCCTGATATCTGGTAAATTTGGCATCCTTTAATAACTGTTCTGGGCACATGCAATGCAGCAAAAACACCTCATTCCTTCACTCAAAGCTTTTAATTTTCCTTTGGCTTGCTTCCTTGTCTAAATAAAAACACTGTTGGAAAATATTTTCAATTGTATCCACAATGATTTGATACTAATCGCTATATGGACATATTGATCATTCTTTCTGGTCATATTAGCCATTTAAGGTGAAGAGTTTTAAGTGCTTTGATTTCTAATTTCTATTGGAGTTACTGGAGATGGTGTAGATTATTACTGAATGTGCCTTGCTATTGCCTGCATTTCTCACCCTATTTATCATTAGTTTTTGATATTTGATACACTTTTTTCTTCTTTAAAAGAAAATAAATTATTTACGACACTTTATAAAGAGATGTTAAAGTTTAAAAGAAAACTTGTGGGGAGAGATGGGGAGAAAGTGTAGCACCCCTAAATTTTTAATTGGAGAAAGTAAGGTCTAAAAATTGTTGCGCTCCAACTGGGATGTGCTTGCTTTCGTCCGAGGTGCTACTCATTCTATATTACAAACTTTCTAAATAACAGAAGTAAACTTCTGTAAGATCCCAAGTATTTGATTTCCACAATCAATGTCCATAAGAAATTCAACTTAGAACCAAAATATTATGAATTACACTTAGAATTTCTACCACGTTCATTAAATTTATGTCAGTAATTCGACGTATACAATCTGTATAGGTATATATTCATCGAGCTTATTATCTCATGTGTCCCGTGGTTAGGCTATCTCCATCACTCGTTCTTGTCTGGAGTAAAGAATGGAAGATAACAATATAACAGCGTAAGTCCGAATGATTTAATGATATATCTTAGCAATAACAATAAAGTGACAATTTCTCAAAATATTATATAGGAAATAAGTAGAAGCAATAAAATTTTCAGAAACTGTAAGAGGAGATTTCAATCAAAATTCTAAGTGATCAATCTCACCACCGTCCCATATGAATGATGAGACTTCACAAAACTCATTGTCTTTTCTCAGAGATCTAAATCTCAAATATGACCACGGGGTTGACATGATAATTGAACAAGCACTTGATTTTTGTTAAACATTCGAATTTCAAAGCACAAGTATCAAATATATCAATTACTTTCACAATCTTGCTGTTGGTAGTTCTCATACCTTGTCATTCTACTTTCAAAAATACGAAAATTCTTATTCCTCCAATTTTTGAGTGATTGGTTCGGCCACTTAATCACATAGTAATCAAAGGCGAGAGGCAGGTGAATGAGGCGACTAATTAAATAAAAAAATTATAAAAAATATATATAGTGCAAAACTTCCAAAAAACATGTTTTAAATAAGAAAAAGCATATCAAAATATAAATACTGTAAAACAAATCTAAGTTAGTACTCAAAAATTCATTCATGACTTGTAAAAACACTAACCTATAGTTAATTAACGACTAGATAATCATATGTCATCCTCATCCCCACTCAAAGCTAATGCAAATTCTTCATCTACATGGTCACTATGAATAGGTTCACACTCATCTTCATCAATAAGGCCTAAATGAGTGCTAGATGTATTTGAATTGACAATTTTCCCCTTTGCTTTTTCTTTCCTAACATAACTCGGAGCTTTTGAAGTAGATGATCTCTTCTCTCTAGTAAAGTATGTTGGCTCTTTAGCTCCTGAAGCTCTAGCAACATCTCCCCATGTTAGGCCATCATCAAACATCTCATCATCACTTGTTTCACCAATTCCATCATCTTAGCCTACCAACCACTCATTACTGCCGTTAATATCCTCCAAGGAGATAGGATCAATCTCGTCACAGAGTCTATATCGTTGTCTCAATGCTTTATTATATTTCACAAACACCAAATTGTTCATTTTAGCTTAAGCCAGCCTATTTCTCTTCTTGCTATGGACCTATCAATTTCATACACCATTGATGAATAAGTATATGTTAAAAAATATTTCTACAAATACAATTTAAAGTAAATTGAATAATATATGATATACTTACATGTTAAAAAAAGCTCCAATTTTTCTCACATTCGGATGCACTACAAGTAAGGCTAAAAATTTGAATTGCTAAACTCTGCAAATTTGGAGTCCCACTGCCATAAGATCTCCACCAATCAATTGCAAAATTGAATAAACTTCACATTAATAAAATAACATTGACATTTTAATTTTTAAGTACACTATTACTATTACTTGGTGATCTCGCAGTCCTCTGTCTATTTGCCATGTATAACCCAAAGAGGCCTTCTTCATTCTTTTAATGCATTAATTCTTCATGAATTATATCTTGAGTACGTGTATTTGGAATTAATCTTTCAAGACATTTGTAGAATTCAGATATAATTTCCTTATCACCATCAATGTTTGAATTTGAGTAGAATAACTTTGGGTTCAAATAGTAGCCAGCTGCATGCAAAGGCTGATGAAGCTGATCTTTCCCCTCTTATCAATGATATCAAAATACTGGCTATATTTTTCCTCATCATCACCAAAACTCTTTGCAATAGTCTCTTTTGCTCTGTCCATAACCTTGTAGATATATCCCATTGGAGGCTTCTTTTCACCATCAGCTAGCCGAAGAACCTTTATTAAAGGACTAGTAATCTTAAGGGCTTTGGTTGCTCCTCACCAAAATGCAGTAGATAAAACAATTTTGGTTGCTTGTATACCTCTTTGCTCTTTTGCCCATTTGCTAGTTCTCCATGCATTTGAAACAAACATAGCTCTCAATATTTTCTTCACTAAATTAAACCTTGAGAGCGTGAGGAATGCTGTGGCAAAACGGGTCACCGCAGGCCTAACTAACTCTAAATTAGTAAACTTTCTCATCAAGTTGACTACACCAGGCAGCTATATATGTAGCTACTCAATTTGATGGCCTTCGCAAAAATTGGACGAATGTCCCTATCTTTATGTATATCCTCCAACATTAAGTCCAAACAATGTGCCGCACACGGCGTCCAATATAAAGTCGGATATTTTGCTATCAAGAATTGTCCTACGAAGATAAGAAAATGTAGAAAAATAATTAGAATAAAATATGAAAGGAGAAAAGAAAAGAATACAAACATATATATAATAGATTATTCAATAAATCTTTCTCGCTAGCTTCATATTGGAAGCATTATCAGTTACTACTTGAACAACATTTTTCGGTCCAATTTTCTCTACAAAATCACTTAATAGCTCAAACATTTTCTCTATAATCAGAAGCATCAATTGACTTCACAAACATGTTTCCCTTAGGACAATTAACAAGAAAATTAATCAAAGTCCGTTCTCGTTTGTCCTTCAGCTCATCTGACATAATAGAGCAATCGTGTTTTGTTCATTCTTTTTTGTGATCTTCCATTACTTTTTTTTTTACTTATTTAACCTCTCTTTTTAGCAGAGGAACTCTCACATCATGAAAACTGGGTGCTTTCAACCTAGGGCCATGCTTCCCAATCTCATCAATCATCTTCTGAAAGCTCTCGTATTTCACCACATTGAAAGTAATCCCAGTATCATACATTCATAATGCTATAGCCGAATATGCTCGATCTTTCAATATCTTCAATGCCTCCTCATTCACATCTTTTTGTTTCTTCATGTCTTTCGAAGTCAGTGCACTGTGACATATAGAAAGGTCCATTGGCCTTTTCATGTTTGTTTTTGCTTTCTATCGATTCTTCCACATTGC
This sequence comes from Jacaranda mimosifolia, assembly GCA_018894105.1. Lineage (NCBI taxonomy): Eukaryota > Viridiplantae > Streptophyta > Magnoliopsida > Lamiales > Bignoniaceae > Jacaranda > Jacaranda mimosifolia. The sequence goes on from CM032123.1 coordinate 33,600,838, forward strand.
ATTTTTCTGTTATTATTTTAGTGTTTTTTTTTATCCGTATCATTTATCTTCTTCAGCAAAAGAGAAAACTTTTAGTTATTTAATTTAACTTGAATGAAGCCTCTTTTCCGAATCTCATTAAATTTTTATCTTCCCACGAAAAAGTTCAACACTCTCATTTTGATGATTCTTTGATGATCCTATCTTGATCATGCTCAATTATCTTGTTCGATAAAAGGTCCATTTGTATACAATAATCGTATTGTAGTGGGTATAGTTTAGTGGTAAAAGTGTGATTCGTTCTATTAATCCTTTAATAGTTAAAGGGTCTTTCAAAACTATACCAGTTTTCAAGACCGGGGCTATCAACCACTTAGCCATCTCTCCAAAAGATAATTTTTATTTTATTCTTTTGAATAGAACATGGCCATAGGGGATGGATACCACTACTATTTGTAGTAAAATCTTAGGTGTGAATCTACAGATCGATTTATCTATTCGTATATTGAATCCATCATGCTTATTTGGGAAATAAAAAATTCCATTTCCCCTGACTCCATGTACGAATAGAGCAGTCAAAAGGTTAGTAATAAGTCCAATCGATTCGTGGTAAATTAAAATCCCTTGATGATGTATTTTCTTACAATTTTTTGGCTGATAGAGGGATCAAATGGTATAGTTTATTTGTTGGCATCTTGGAGAAACGATTCCTGTGAGTGAGTTTCTAGGAAAAAATTGGTTTCGATGAACCAACCGGTCAGTTACAAGCAACAGACAAGAATGAAGAAATGACTTCAATTGATGAACTTCCCGACTCTCTACTTCAACATCATCTTCATCACCAAGGCTTCTCAAATATTCTTCTTGAGTTCTTTGATGGTGAATCTATTTTTCTAAAATAATTTGTTCTTTAGCTCTTTTCTTTGTGCTCATGTAATTTTGAATTTCCTTTGCATCATCAGGAACTTTCTTGCATGGTCTTACATTAGCAAAACCTCAAACTATGTGTTGTTTTCCCTACATATTCCCTAGGAATATTTTTGATCACAAAAATACATATAGTGTTATTTGTATTTTTTGGATTCTGCAATCTCATATATTTCCAACATGGGTATTTTCTAGACAAAGCTTGTCCGAAACTAGAAGTCAACATATTCTCAAGCTACAAATGAAAAATAATATATTTTAAATTTTAAAATAAAGTAAAACCAATATGAAAATGAAATTATAAATAAAACACAAAAAATGAAAAAGAAACAGTAAAACATGAAATAAAAACAGCAAAAAGAAAAAAGAAAAAGCAAAAAAAATAGTTAAAAAAAGAAAAATAAATAAATGTAATTTATAGAAGTTAGAATATAGAAAAAAAACTAGTTTATTAAAATAAGTAAAATAAAAATAGAAAACTTAAAATTTTAATTTTAGAAATGAACTTAAAAAGATTAAACAGAAAATATGAAGGAAAAAAAAGGAGAAAAAAAAAATCCAAAAACAGTACCTGCCAGCGGTGGGCGGCGGGGTCTCGTGGCAGTGTTGGTCGGCGACGTGGCAGGGGTGGGGTCTAGACAGCTTTGGGAAGTGTGTGTGGAATAGGCCAGTGAATATTTTATGTTTTAAGCTAGGGTTTCTTTTCATTTATAATTACTTTTAGGGTTGTAAGTGAGGCGGGCCAGCACCTCACAAGCTGGGTGAGGCACAGCAAGGCGCCTGCCAAAGGGCGCCTTTCTGCTAGCGCCTTGCCCAGCAAATAGCAGGTGACGAAGGCTTGCCTCTTCGCTTGAGGTGAGCCAGACGAGTGCCTTTAACAATAATGCTTAATCACTTACTAGGCATGGCTCACTGTATGCTTGAGTCCGCTCATAGGCAACTACCTCCAGTTGGCTATGAGTTAGGATTATATGTACAACTTGTATGGGTATCACCCGAAAGAATAGTCACCATCGGTTTGTTCCTCCCGATCGTCTTTCAAGGCTGATCCTAGGGCCCACCACCAAGGGTATTAAGTATATTAACTGTTGTCACTTAACACGTCCAACAACATTTCAGTTAACACGTCAATTCGTCATGATAAATAAGTAATCACTAAATTAGTACTAGGCTTCTTTCAAGATAGACATGGCAATGATAGAAAAATATATTGCAAAATCCATTTTTCAGTTTTTACGACACGATTGCCAATTTCATGTAAAATGGCATAACTAAAATTCAATAGGAACCACAATCAACATAAAGTGGCGATGTGTAGTAAATTTTTAAACACATTTATAGAAAAGGATCAAGAGACAAGGACATGTTAACAAGTATGTATATGTTCTTTCCCCAGTAAAGAATTCTCGTACTATCGAGTATAAACTCACCTGACAAATGCAGAGGAATTTCTAGTTGTATGGTCGCTTAGGTCTTGGCTTCCTAGCCAACCCGAGAACTATCATAAGATAACCAGAGTTACCATCCTATTTATCCTTTAAATCCTAAGTATAAATGTAGTTGATGTCTTTACCAAACTTAAGATTATCCTGACACAACCTCAGTAATCTTGGTTTCATAGCTAAATACTTAAGACATCTAAATGTAGTAATTCTTGAGTGGCTATCCCCAACAAGCTCCATTTATCACTTCACTTATTTCACGGTTACGTAACAAGGGTTCGGTTCCTAAATTAACTAGGTTTTTCGGGTCTATCAAGTTCAAGTCTGATAATTTATTTTCATTCTAACATTCACATAACTTAAACTCTGAATTGGACATAATCCTACTCAGTTTACATGTCATGTTGTTAGGTCCATGAATATAAATATAAATCTATCTTTCTTAACTTATCGGGCTTAAATCTTATGATTAATTCTTAGTTCAATACTTACAAAATTAAATCATTGACTTGAGTCAAGCTATAATTTAATGATCTTGATTTAATAAATTTAATTGTGATTGTAAAAATCAATTGAATTAATATTTGATATGAAATTTACCTAAATTAGATCGAATCGAGATCCAATTTCAAGCCAGGAATAGTCCAGACGAGTCCAGAATTTCATTATGTGCAAATTTTCCAAAAACTGTTGCACACGCTGTCGCCAGAGGTAGGGGTCACCACCACCACCAAGTGCACCTCGTTGAGGCAAACAAAAGCCCCAAATTAATTTCCCATTTCGTCGCCATCTTGACGGTCAATTGAGCCAAAATTCGTCACGCGAGCCCTAGCGCACCGCCATCAACCACCACGTCAATTTCTCCGCCGCTTGTTGTTTCACCAAAATGGCTCCACCATCACCTTGCCCATAAGCTGGCGACCAAAATCCACCTAAACCTAGCCACTTTCCACCGCCGAAAGCAGCAAAACTACCAACCCGCCACTCGTTCGCCGTTGGCTTCAATTTTCGTTGATATATTCAATTGTTTCGTGATGTTTTTTATATGGTTTTGAGAGGAAGCTAAATATGGTATTAGTTCCAGGCTTCATAGCCATTTTTTGGCGATTCGCCATTACGGTAGGGTTGGGTCGCTTTTGAGAATTTTATAAAGTTTTGTCCTTCTTTCTATATATATAAAACATTTTCCAGCTTCTTCAATTTGACCCCCAAAACGTTTCCACCGTCTTCAATTGGACCCCCAGGCTTTTAACCGCATTTCACTTTGGCCTTTGTGTTTCAATTAAACCCTTAAACTTTTAATTCTTACATGTTGATCCTTAACATTTCTATTTCTGGGTAATTGGGTCCAAATTTAATTATTCTGAAGTCCTTAGACTTTTAATTCACTTATATTTAATTCTTGATTTTTAACTAAATTTAACCCAAAATTAATTTAGCCAAACTTATCGATTTCATATTTTATTATATTTTAGAATTTCAAAATTTGGGGTGCTACAACTCTCCCCCCTTAAGAGAATCTGGTCCCCAAATTCTTCCCTAAAATATGAAAGATCTTGTAGGGTCATCACTTATCATCTTACTATTCCCAAGAATAACTTTGTTGTGGATTCCTATTTCTTTTAATCCAATGGGTTCCACCTTTTCTTTTCTCTAATCTCGAGTAACTCTTATTCGTTGTAGAAAAGTGAAAATCCTTCTTATTGGGAATCATTGTTGGGAGTTTTTTCATCTACTCACACTCACTTGAGCATTTAATTTTTAATCAGGTGCTTGGAGTTTCCATTCATATCCTATGTCTGGCAAGATCATCTGTTCCTATGTCTCGAGTCTTTCCAATGTATGTGAGATCATTCCCTCATGATCCCATATTCATTTCAGGGTATATATATTTGATATTTTCTTAAGTTTCCCTAAAGAAGGGTAAAACTAGTACTAAGATTAATCCATCTCTTTAATTCTCAAGATTCTCTACACATCTCCATTCATTCAAAGATTAGCCCCATTTCAATTGTTTGAATAAGTGGATCTACGACCTTAGGAAGATCATATTTGGCACAAATTGTCAAAGCCTAAGAAACTTTTATTCCTGACATATTTTTCAATCTTTTTCAATTTACGGAGGTCTAACTTTAGTATGATCAAATTCTATTTCCTCTCAAAAAATCATGTGCTTCGCAATATCTCAATTCCAAATAGAACTTCATACTTGCAACTTGGATATATAATTTTATTCCTCTCATTCTTTTGATTTGAATGTTTATACTTAGATAATATACCATAATCCATATTTTTCAAGGAAATTCCATTAGCCCACAAGAGAGATCTTGTTTTAGTGAGGTAACCCATAGCGAAAAGTCGTATATTCTTAAGGGGATAATTCTGCTTTCAGGATTTAAGGTCTCTTGGGGTACTTATGATCCCTTTCTCGTAGTCCAATTTTTGGTGAAAACATAGATGCATGGAACAAGTCTATGCATTCTATAAGAGAAATAATAACTGGCATAAACTAATCCTCTTCTTCATTTCATAGGATCTCTTCATACCTTTCCCCATGTATTAAGATCGCCAATTCTTCTTATTTAGCTGAATCAACATATTCACCACCTAACAAAAATCTCGAATACACCTGTGATATTAACGGGTAGAACCTAAAAGACTTTGTATTTCTAACATATCTCATGTTCATTTTCAATTGTCTAAAAATCTTTGTTTTAGTAAGGTCACTTTGCTTTTTCCTATAAGGTTATGTACCTTTAAATGTACTTTTTCCCCAATTGATATTTATTTCATTAGCTTGGCACATAATTTGTATTTCGTCAAACATTCGCAGCACTAACCGAAGTTACAGCATGGTTCCTTCATTAAGTATGAGTGTACTAAATATCCTTAATGAAATTATCAAAACTGACTCAACAAATCAGAATATCCTACATATCATGTTAGTAAATATTATAAGAGCATTGATGACTCTAAATGACATCTTTTTAACTCATGGTACCCATATCATGAGATAGGAGGTAGTTTTCAATGTATTTTTTCCTCGAACTTCTAACTACATGTATCCTTAACTTAATTCAACCTTAAATAGACTATATGCCCTTACAATGAGCTAAATAGTTTATGTGAGCAAGGTGTTTTTGTTTGACATTCAATAGATTAGTTTGATTCTGATTAATATCTCGTAAATCGGTATCAATAATTTCATGGTTTTTTCTTGATACTCAGAGGATTCCTTCAGACTTTTAATCAAGGCCTTTGTGTTCTAATTGCCAATCTCCTCATAACCTTTGGTTAATGGTTTCCAAATACCCGTGGTGTTCTCTATAAGGTCTTTTACGATACTTTTAGAACTACTAATCTAATCATGTCTATCACTGATTCACAAAGGTATCATTTCCCTCTAATCAGATTCTATCTTTTGCCTCTTTCTTGTAGGTATTTGTAACACCAAGTGTAAATGTAGTATGACTTTGCTCTCGATTCGAAGTTCACTAGATGTCCTTAATAGAATCTTCAGAACCAATCTAATAAATCAAAACATCATGTATATCATGTCTATAACGTTGTAGGGGCCTAATTGCCCAAATGACATTGTTCAGTCCATAGTACCTATATTATGAATAAGAAGTAATTCCCAGTATACTCTTTTCCACAAACTTCTAACTAAGAGCATTCTTAGCTTAGTTCAACCTTAAATAAACTATACATTCTTTCATTGAGCTAAATAGTTTGCGTGGGCTAGGGTATTATAATCCCATATTCATTGAGGCTTGTTTATTTCCTATCCTTGTCCCACAAGTCCTTATCAATGATACATGGTCGTTTCTTGATACTCTGAAGACTTTCTTGCATTTTCAATCAATGTTCTTATGTTTTGATTACTAATCCTTTTGTAACCTTCCATGAATGAAGTCTTGAAAATTATCCGAAGTGCTTTCCATGATGTCTTTTATGATGTCGTTGGAGTTACTGATTTAGTTGCATTTATCACTAACCCACAAAAGTATTGTTTCACTAGAGTCAGATTCTATCTAAATGTCCCCTAATTCTATCCAGATTCTACTGACTTAGTTGCGTTTATTAATAAACCAGAAGAGCATCATGTGAAATTGGTTTAAGGACTTGGCGCCACCAATGTCTATCTTTTCCTATATATTTCAAGTTAGAGTATTCTCATCTTGATGTTCGATCTTGTTAGTTTGGTTAATTGGTAGCTGTCCATTATGATATAACTGACTTGTGATGGAGACTAATTAACATTTCATGTTGGCATTAATTTCTGGTGTGCCAAAGTTTTGGCTTTAAAATATGGCAAAAATTAACTTGGCTTGCAGCATCCCACCTAAAACATCTTCAAATAATGCCAAGGTTGATATGCTATTATAAAATATAGGACACTTGGGCACAAGATAAAACTTTCTAGGGTTTGAGCCGGTGCACACAATTACGTTCGTACACGAGCTGCTGAAAATATATATATAGGTATATATATGTCTATCTAGTTCTTAAGAGTACTGGGATTTTCTTTATTAAACATATTAATTGTTAAATCAAGGTTTGAGTCGCTATTTCATTTTTTAAGCTACGAGATACCAAAATGGGGTGTAAGACTTTGTGGAGTTCAGTTAATTATGTCCATTTTAGTTATACACAAGTCTTACCTACAATTCTATCAGTATGTGTATACGAATCGCATTCTTAAAGGTATTAAGGCTTTTATTTGATCCAATTGATCGTTTTAGTTTGTGGTGAGAAAAACTAGCTTCGTCTATCATATTATCAATAAGATTATTTATTCAGTCACGTCTAATATATGGATGTGCAATAACGAGTTACCCTTATGGATATACTTATTCAGGTTCTATATTTTTTCAATCTCCATAACTTAAGATTCTAGTTTTCTACTAGAATTTGCTTAATAAAATGAAACATGGAGAAGTCCTCGTCTGGGCACAAGGTTTGGGGTTTCTTGTCAGTTGACAAGTTTAGTTTATTTTTGTCTTTTGGGTTTGTCTTTGATCTATAGCCTCTTTTATATTTTCTTATATCCTTTGACAGTAACTGCAGATTGGTATGGAGAACTTCTCAAAAATCCATTAGCGAAAGAGGAGGATAGAGGCCTGGAAATAGAGGAAACCTTAGAATCTACTCAGAACAAGCTTCATTGGCTGACTATGGGTTGATTTTTGATAGATATGATGATTAACTTTCAAGCCATGAAGAATACTCTGGCTGCTCTTTGGAGGCTGGTTAAAGGAGTTTATATAAAGGAACTTGACAATATGATGTATCTGTTCCAATTCTTCCATGAAATTGATTTGAAGAGAATGCTTAACAATGGGCCATGGACTTTTGACAATCATCTCTTAATTTGCAAGCAGGTGAAGTCAGACGACCAAATTTAGAAAATCCACTTATTTTGTGCTTCATTTTAGATTCAAGTCTATGATTTAGTAGTGGGTTTTATGGTTGAACGTGTTTGTAGAGATATTGGCAATTACATTGGAGTTTATATCGAATCGGATCAGAACAACTTCAGTGGCGTTTGGAGGACTTATATGAGGATTTGTGTAGAGGTGGATGTATGGCTACCATTGAAAAGGAGGATGAAAATTAAAAATCCGGGTGGTGAATGGCTTTGGATAAATTTCAAGTACAAGAGATTGCCGACTTTTTGTTTCATCTGTGGTAAAATTGGCCATAATGATAGGTTTTGTAACTTGATATATGATAAATCGAAAGTAACCCTGGACAAGCCGTATGGAACTTGGATGCGAGCGCCAACTAGGAGAAACCAAATTCATACTGGTGAGAAATGGCTCCGGTCAGAACTGTCGGGGGAAAATGCAGTTTCGATGGATTCTCCCCACAACGAACAACAAGTGGAAAGGAAAAGGAAAGCCCAACTGTGATGGCGGAAAAATCGGGAATAGGGAAAGAAAAGGAAATTGTTGGCAGATGTATGGGCGAAGTTGAAGGACAAAAGGAAAGATTAGATGTGGAAATTGGGGAATTCAATAAGACTACTAGGCAGATGGTAAGTAGAGATTTAGTGGAGCATTATGAGAATAAGAATGCTGGCTTGGTCATTAACTATATCAAACGATGTCGGCTAGAGGATAATGGGGAGGAAAATGATGTTATTATGGATTAAACAGGATTTGATGAAAATTTGGACCTTTACTATGGTTTGGGCTCGAAAAATGGTATAAAAGCAGGTTCTGGTTCCTAGGCTTGCCTGGGCCAATGAGTACCTTATGCTGGAATTGCCGTGGGCTGGGCAGCCTACGTGCAATTGGGGTCCTTAGGGACATTGTAAATAGTAAGAAGCCCTATAATATTTTTCTTATTGAAACTTTATCCATTGGGCCTAAACTTCAGGGCCTTAAATTTCAGCTTGGCTATGAAGGTATGTTTGATGTAGATTGTTTGGGTCATAGTGGGGGATTGGCGTTACTTTGGAGAAACCAAGAAGAGGTTGGCTTACTGGAATTCTTTAGATACCACATTGATGTTGAGGTGAGTATCAACGGATTAAGTACATGGAGATTCACTGGTTTTTACGGTATCCCTGATCGCTCTAGACGCCGTGAATCCTGGGATCTTCTTCGTCTGCTGACAACGAAATCGTAGTTGTTGTGGGTATGCGCGGATGATTTCAATGATATATTATTGGATTCTAAGAAGAGGGGTTTAAATCCTCACCCGAGATACTTAATGGAGCCATTTAGGAATGCCATATCTGACTCGGGACTAGTAGATTTGGGAATGCAAGGATACCCCTTTACATGGGAGAGGGGTAGGGGAGGAGAGAATTGGGTTGAAGAGAGACTGGATAGAGCCCTAATCTCAAAGATGGATTGATTTGTTCAGAAATTATAAAGTGTCAAATATTGAGTTTTCCTCTTCGAATCACTTTCCAATTCTTATTAAGCCGAATGGATCCAAAATACATTCCAGGAACTGCCATTTTCGATTCTAGAACTTCTGGGTAAGGAAATAAGGTTGCAGTTAAATTGTTGGTAGGAGCTAGGCCAGTAATAGCTATTTACCTATACAAAAGAGGATTGAGGAGTATGGAATTGATTTGCATAATTGGGCGGCCAGCACTAATGGGGATTTCAAAGAACAAATTAGCAATCTTAAAAAGAAAATGGCTAGACTACGAAGGATGAGAGATCCCACTTATGTGTCCAAATTTCAAGATACGAAAAAACCTCTTCTTTGAAACCTTATGACAGCGAGAAATATTCTGGAAACAACAATAAAAAATTTTTTGGCTTAAGGAAGGAGACTTGAATACGAAATTCTTTCATTCAGTGGTGAGTGGTAGGAAGAGGAAAAATAAGATGACAAGGTTGAAGAAAGATCAAGGTACTTGGCAGACTTGGGATTCGGGTCTGGATAGAATGGTTATTGATTATTTATAAAACTTGTTCTCCTCATTAGAGTGCAATTCAGAGTCTATCCTTCAGCACGTTAGAAGGAAAATAACTGATGAGCAGAATAACAGTCTTCTAGCCGAGTTTACTGCGAATGATACTAAGAAGGCACTCTTTATGATGCACCCTGATAAAGCCCCCAGAGTTGATGGTATGAATCCCTGTTTCTTTCAAAAATTCTGGCCAATTATTGGGTCTGATATTAAGAAGACTTGTCTCTCTATTCTTAACTCTGCTACTTTACCTGATGGATTGAATGGTATGGCGATTGTTCTCATTCCTAAAAAACAGGATCCATCTCACATGTCTGATGTCTGCTCCATCTCTTTATGCAATGTGTTATATAAAATTGTCTCAAAGGTCCTTGCTAAGTGATTGAAAAAGGTTTTTCTTGATATTATTTCTGATTCTTAGAGTGCATTTATTCCGGGGAGACTTGTTACAAATAATGTCCTTATTTCATATGAGATTATGCATTATCTTAAGAGGAAGAAGCAGGGTAAGGATGGTTACATGGCTCTTAAAGCAGATATTAGTAACACGTATGATCGTATGGAGTGGGGTTACCTTGAATAGATTATGTTGAAGTTGGGTTTCAGTAGAAAGTGGGTTGAATTAATGTGTATGTGTATTAAATCAGTAAAATACAGGGTTGTAAGGGGAATGACTTGATTGGTCCGATTCATCCTCAGCGAGGACTTCGTCAGGGAGATCTGTTGTCACCTTACTTGTTCATCATTGGAGCTGAGGGCTTATCTCTTGCTTTGTAGGATTGCGTGAATCAAGGAAAAGTCCATGGTATTAGGGTGGCTAAGAGTGCTCTGATTATTTCTCACCTATTTTTTACTGATGATAGTCTGCTATTTTTCAGAGCAAATTCTAATGAAGCCATGTGCATTGCGAATGTTATCAAGAACTATGAGGAAGCGTCTGGTCAGGTAGTTAATATGGAAAAATCAAAAAATAAGTTTAGCTCTAACACTACTATGAGTAAAAAAGAAGAGATATGTTCAATCCTTGGTATGAATGAAGAAAAAGAGCAGGACATGTAACTGGGATTACTAGCCTTGGTGGGACATAAGAAGAAGGAAGTATTTGCCTATATTTGTGAAAAAGTTTGGAAAAGATCCAAGGTTGGAACATAAAGCTTTTGTCAAGAGCGGGGAAAGAAGTTTTGTTGAAAGCAGTAGCACAAGCGATTCCAAATTATGCGATGAATGTGCACCTATTACCTCTTGAACTTTGTTCCCAATTGGAGAAATTGATGAACAAATTTTGGTGGAACTTGGAAGCAGCTGATAAAGGTGGCATTATAAGAACTTAGTATCCTTAAAGCTTGTGGGGGTCTTGGCTTTAGACAAATCCATGAGTTCAACCTTGCTATGTTAGGGAAGCAAAGTTGGAGAATTTTATCTAATCCAAATTCTCTTGTTGCTCGAATCTTTAAATCATGGTATTTCCCTTCATGTTCTATGTTTGAAGCAAAAATTAGTTCGAACCCGAGTTTTGTTTGGCGTAGTATGTTGGCTGCAAAATAACTCCTAAAGGAAGGCTATTGTATGAGAGTTGGGAATGACTTAAATATTAGAATCATGAATGATCCTTGGCTTCCACATAAATCAAATCCTTTCATTACCTCTATCGTAATTGATTATGCTTGTAATTTGTGTGTAGCTGATCTCATTGACCAGGATAGAAAGGAATGGAAGATTGAAATGGTGGCCTCTATGTTTAATGAATAGGATAGGGAGCTCATCTGCCAAATTCCTATCAGTTTGAACAACTCTGAGGATAGATGGTTCTGGAGCAAAGAGAAATCTGGCCAATACTCGGTGTAAAGTGCATACAAAGTGCTAAAGTTGCTGGAGGTTACGAATAGAATGATTGAGGAAGCTCCTTTCTAGAATAAATTTTGGAAAATGTTAGTCTCCTCAAAAGTCAAAATTTTATGTTGGAGAGTTGCACATAACTGTTTGCCAACAAAAAATAGATTGCAAGAGAAAAAGGTTGACGTTGATTGTCTATGCCCAGCTTGTGGTGTTGAAGATGAATCAAACTTGCATATTCTTGTTGATTTTTCTGTGGCAAAGAATGTCTGGCCTCAATCAAATGGTGGATTCATTCAAGGGATAAGTATTTCCATTCTTGATTGGCTAAAGTTGATTTTTTCAACATGCTCAATTGAAGTTTGTGAACAGATTCTCATGATATGTTTGAGTTTATGGAAGCATAGGAATGATATTGTTTGGAAAGGTAAGTATATGACAGCAGCTGGAATTCTTCACCTTGCAAATTCTTTTCTGATTCAGTGGCATAAAGCTAGGGAGAAAGACTGAAATGTTGCTGCTGCACATGGATAGAATGATCACGATCAAGCTTGGACAAAACCTAATTGCGAATGGATAAAAGTTAATGTAGACGCAACAATCTTTAAGAAGGATAAATTGTCGGGAGTGGAGTGGATTGCTCGAGAATTTGAAGGCTACTTTGTTCATGCAGAATCCAAGTTGTTCTAAGGAGTGTTTGAGGTGTGCCTGGCAGAATGCTTAGGAATCAAAGAAGCTTTAAGTTGGATTAAACATTTGGGTTTCCAAAAAGTAATTCTTGAATCTGACTCTCAAGAAGCGGTTAAGACGATAAATGAGTAGGAATAATATCTATCTACTCTTGGACTTGTTATAGATAATTGTAGAAAGATTAAAGAAGATCTAGCTGATGTTAAAATTTCTTTTGTCAAACGGTATACGAATTCAGTGGCTCATACTATAGCGAGGGCCTCGATTTCTATGTCTGATCGTGGGGTTCGAGACCATAATCCTCCCCCTTTTATTGCAAAGGCTATTTGTATTGATTCTTGATTTATGGAATCTTGATTTTTGTCAAAAAAAAAAAAAGAAAGAAAAGATTCTAGTTTTCTGTTGTTAAGAGTCTGAATGGGGTTTCCCAATTCCAATTATGAATCTTCATCCTTTATTTTCCAGGTACAGGTCTTATATCTTTTTTAGTTTTGATATTTGATTACAGTGTGTTGGTATAATAGTCCTCATCTTTCATCACTGTTCTTTTCGCCAAGGTTCCAGGAGTAGTCCTTATATCATGTCATTTTCACTTAATCCCTTCAAATCCTTCTTTGTTGATTTCTATATCCCTACTTGATATTTTCCTTTAAGATTTCAGTACTAACTCTAGACGTATTCCGCATTCTTTAGCAAACCTTATCCCGTTCTCCTTAAGTCACAATGTTTTCTCTACAACTTCATTCTTATAGGCCAATTTTCTCTCATTTTGTTTGCCGTCATCTTGTGCTCATACTAAAGAGCTTTCTTACTATTTATAAGCCAATTTCCCCAAAAAAATCATAACCATACACATATATCAGTCATATTTTTCTTAAAAGATTTTCTTATGGGAAATATTCCTTATTTCACTCTCAAATACCATAATACAGTTATACTAATCCACTCTGCTACTGCAGTATTGATTTCTTTGAAAAAACAATACCCTATAGGCTACCACTATGTGTATAAACCAAAGTACAGATTATTCCAGTATGATCCTTGGCTTCTCAAGTTCCATTATCACAAATATACCAACACCATAATGTGATACCAAGAATATTATCCTACAAGATGTGACTAAAGTCATATGCTTGACATCTCAAGAATAATGGACTAGCTATTGGCTGGCCACTCCAACACCAATCTTTTATTCTTTGGATATTAAGCAATATCCCAGAAGTTCACATCCTAGCCAAATTTTCTTGTCAAACTTAGCCTCATTTGATCCTAATGTTCTATATTTCAAGGAGATTCGAGTTATCAACATACCAATTCCCCAATATCCATATCATTTAGGTCGCAATACACTTTTATGTCCAAAGTATTGATCTAAAGGATCTTCTGTTCTTCAATTTAGCTCCATCTAAAACAGTCATCGGCTCACGCACCAATTAGAGTTCTCTCAAACAAGTTTGTATCTAATACAAGTCCCTAAAAATATTATTCCTCCCAAATACAAGAAGGCACATGCTTGATACCTTAGGAGTTAGGGATTATACATTGGTCGGCTGCCCAACCATAATCCTTCATATCCTTCGGATCGAACATTATCCAAAAAATTCATGTCCTAGTCAAATTCCAGAGTCATATTGAATCTCTACTAACCAAAACTTTCATGTTCCGAGGATCATATCCTAGTGTAGCTTAGGTTTTCAAACCCAAGCTCTAACACCATGTCTGTAGCGCCCCAATTGGGAGGCGCTTGCTCTCGTCTGAGGTGCTACCTATTTTGTATCACAAACTTTCTGAATAAAATTCTATAAGATCCCAAGTACTTAATTTCCACAATCAACGTCCATAAGAAATTCAACTTAGAACTAAAATATTATGAATCGCATTTAGCACTTCTACCATGTTCATTAAATTTATGTGAGTAATATGACATACACGATTTGCCTAGTGATAAGAATGTAATGGTTAGCTTGGTTTGTTGTTCTTCCAGCATCGACAATAGATGGTTGGAGGAGGAGATGATGGAGATGCATGTGAAAATTTAAATAATCTGAGGCTTCTTATTGTATATTTTTCAATTTTTTAGAATTGCAGTTTCTTCCCCAGGACTTCTTCTTGCGTGTAATTAGACTCAATAATCTTCTAGACTTTCAATTGCTTTCTCTCAATTTCCTAAGTGTCTTACATTGGCCCACAAACTTTTAAAGGCTCTGCAATTAAGTCTTTATGTTATTGATTTTTGGCCCTTTATAATTTCTCATTATCTTGCTAAGGCCCAATTAGTTAAATTATTTTAAATTAAGGCAGATTCTCTCTCTCTCTCTCTCTCTCTTTGTCTGAAAAAATAGAGGCGTTACAATCCTCCACATCAATGATATCAGACTGCATATCCTCATCCTCACCTCCATTGATAGGCTCCTACTCATCAAGCTCCATGCCCAACTCCTCATCTTCATCCTCAAACTCCATAAACTCATTCTCCATATTGATCCCTTGTGGCTCCTCAGTCAGGGGGTCCTCCTCTTGTGGGCCGTTGACCAGCAGATCCTCTTTCTGTGATGCCGCCTCCTATGGCGGCTCCTTCTCAGGGTCTTCCTCGGGATCATTCTCCTGCACATCCTTAGGATTCCTCTGGTACCTCTCTCAGGGTTATTCGCTGGCATTTCCCTAATACGTATTCCTCCTCCTGCTCCCGGCTTTAGAAAGGGGTGCACTCCTGATGATTCGCCTTTTGGTACTACCTCGGTACGGATAATTTGATCTATAGCACTCCCATAGTGTGCCACATAATTTCGTCCATGATCATGTGAGTCCTTGAGACAATCTTTTGATGATCTGCCTCCAAAGTCCCAAAATTTCTTCCATTTGAGCCCATATTATACGGATCCTCTCAATCTAACCATCGACTATTCTCACTTCCTCATTCCCTGTTCCACCTTCTTTCTGACCCTTTCATTAGCATCGCTCCGGAGATGAACCATTGTTTCTAAATGGTATCTTTCCTCTCGCCTTCTCCCCAATGTGTCGTTCAAGTTATAGAGTCGTTTCTCATAGTTTTGGCATTGTTCCAACAACCTTGCCCGTTTCTATTCTGAGTCTCTAATCCTCTCTTCTAGAGACTCCTAGCCTTCATCCTTCATGGGTTCCTTTCCTTCTCTATGTCCCCCTGTCATCTTACAATACATAAGTTTATCTCATTAAGGTCATACTAGTTAAGTTCTTTTTCCAAACTTTCTTAACCACATAAGGGCTTTTCAATCACACATAAGATACACAAGATTCTATTCTCATTCTAAAGTCCAATGCTCTATTTTTGGAAGTGAAGATTATAGACTAATTAGTCGTCCTAGGCATACTCTTCTACCTTATAGCATAGAGCACTATACCCAAGAGTTCATACTTTAACTAACCTTCTATCTTGCTAACTCGACATAAATCCCATTGATACCCATATATCTAGGTCATTGCCAAACTTAGGCTCTGGTGGTCGCCTACCCTGTGGTATCACATGTTCAAACTTAAAGCATAATATCAAAAGATAACGATAAAGGTAACCAAAAGGCTAAACCTAAGGTACGTAGATATATACACATAAGGAGATAATGTCAAGCTTACTTATTACACATCAAACCTAAAAGTCTAAGCATAGGAGTTAGGTGCATCCTAGTCAAGTCCATATATATACACTACCCAAAGCTAGATAATTACAAGTCAGGAAGTAGCCAAATTAAAGTCCTTAAATATATAAACACCTATTCTATTACAAAACACACATATCATCACTGAAGCATGCCTTAAACCTTCGTCTTCCATTGGACCTTGTCTAGGGAGGAAATAAGAAACAGTAGGTGGAATAAGTCCTAAGGACCTACTGAGGGGAAAGTACAACAAGTAGTTAAGAGAAAAACTATTGAAAGTAGATCTAGCGATAAGCAAAGCATTGATAAACAGGGATTCAAGTAACGAGACATGCAGTAACTTATGACATGAAGTAACGATACAACATAACAAATGCCATACAAAAATTTAGTAGACTGTTGGCAAATTCGCCCTTATTGCTCCTAAAATAGAACATAACAAGCAAAACGGGATGCAAGTATAGCATAAAAGGTTTCCCTTATCACTCCATTGCTCGAGCACTCAGCTCGGCGTGTAATAACTAGACAATGTGGCATGTTCAGCCGTATGCCAGATCCAGCCACTCGTAGATAGCTACCTCCAGCTATCTAATAACTAGACATGTGGCATGGTCTACTGCATGCTAGATCCCGATACTCGTAGATAGCTACCTTCAGCTATCTGCAAGTGAAGACTGCGAGTGGGTACTAGCCGGGAGACCTCTCACCATCAATCTATTCCGTTCGGTTGTCTTTCCAAACCTAGTCCTGGGCCCAACTTCCTGTGGCATCCCTATGGGTGGCAACATCCCAAGGGCGTCCCCAGGGGTGACAAGACATGATGCCAACAGATAAGAATATAAATTCAAAATTTTGAACTCGAATATAAATGAATACAAGGCATGAATAATAATTCACACAGTATATCAGCCGGCAAGGCTTGTTTTAAGAACACAAGGAATAATAACTCAGAGATACTAATATAAATGGGTTGGCAAGACCACTTTAAATAACTGTAATGATATATGGGATTAAGAGGGGGTGAATTGATCCTTTTTTCCAATTTCGCTCCTTTTTAAAAGTTTATAGCGGATTTTATAAAATAAAAATAAAGATCCAAAAAGATAATAATTAATAGAAATTAACAAGTAAGCGAGATACAAAGATTTATGGTGGTTCGGCAAGCCTACTCTACTACCTAAGATATAATCTTAGGATTTTTAACCTGCACTTATATTCAACAAACGTGAAGATACAGAGCAGAACAAATATATGAAATTGATCATAATAAGCAACTTCCTCTATCGCAGAAAACTACTAACAGACTGGAATATGGAAGGCAAAGGCAAACTTCCAGTACTGCTTCCAAAAAATATCTTGCCGAGTTCTGATCTTTTGAGAAAAGCTTAATTAGCTTGATACGTCTTCTCATTTAAATATACTTTTCTTCCGTAGAGGTCTTTCCTTCTTTATGTAGATTACCATATAGGGATTCCAATGGCTACTTCTTTTCCTTGTCAGAATCTTTCCTTTCTTCCTCAAGGCCATAATTTGGGGCTAACTGGTTGTTGATTTTGTGTGATTGATATGGGTGAACTTTTTCCTTATTTTTAGTAGATACAATGTGGAACAAGATTTGTTTAACAATATCTTTACAAAAGATCATAATCAAAACATGTTCTGTGGGGATTCCAACAATCTCCCCCTTTTTGATGATGATCCTTTTGTATATTTAAGATGCTTCCCCTAACTATAAGTTGTGGTGCTGAAAACTAATTTCAAAGTCCTCAAGACAAGTTAAGCATAGTTATTGTAAAATGAGATAGGATTCAATTCTGAGTAACATAATTTGTGATAGGAAATGTTTACATAGCATAAAGATGTAACAGTTCAAATATTTATACTTCTTGCAGAAAGTAGACACAAAATCCAGTAGAAGTTCCAACAAAAGCTAATACTGAGTACAAAGCATAATATCAAGGCAAAGAGTTTTAATACAACCAAAATAGAAGATTTAAGACTATCAAAATAGAAAGTTTAGTTCCAAAGTTTAAGACTATCAAAACATAAAATCCATCTTTTTTCTCCCCATTCATCATCAAAATGGAGCTAATTATCATCTTTGGCACGCTTTCAGTAACTTTTGCTAAGATCATATACGTCATGAAATAAATCGGAGATGCAATGATGAAGATGATGAAAGTTCTCATCAATAGAAGTGGTAAGATCATGGAGGCGAGTGTTGAAGGAAGCAATGTCATGCTTAAGAAATGTAAGAATGAGCTGTAGGTCTTTAAGGCCAGGAATAATAGTGGGAATGGGATTTAGTTTGGAAGTGGCTCCAATAGAGGCAGATGCAGACTTTTTGTTAGAATCAAGAGAGACATAGAGAGGTGCTTTGCTCTTATTCCGACGGGAAGAAAGGCGGGTGCTAGTGGGAGGCGCAATAGAACCTACATGTCCTTCAAACCAAAGACCATCATCTCCAAATTGAATTTTCATTTTGCATAAGCTGGAAAGGTCAATAAGTTTCCTTTCCTTAGGATCTTCAATCCATGATGGTGGGAGAAATACGCCCTCAGTGACAAAGAGCTTGGTAAGAAGCATTCCATAGGGCAGATTTTTTTAGGGGTGATGCAAGGCATGTATCATATGGTGAAGAATGAGGAAACCAATATTAACGAGTTTGCCAAAAACACCCATGTATAGCAGAAAAATTGTAAGTCGGTTCATGTCGGTGGTGTGACCACCACTAGGAGCAGTTGTAGACATGATGGTAAGGTTGATGAGTCAATGAAAAAGAAAATGGTTAATATTGAGTTGATTCAAAACCTTTCATCCTCCAAGTTTAGGAAGGTTTCCGTTCCAGAAAAGAGTTTTGGCCTCAGTTAAATCAAAAGCAGGATCAAAACACCACTCGCCAAACCCAAAGAAATGAACCCTATTATTATTAAGACCCAGACATGCATTGATTTTCTCAACATCAAAGAAAATAGGACACCCAAGGACATTCGAAGAGATAGAGATATTCTGTGAGATTTTGTCTTCTGCGAAGGTGAGATTGGCATAAAAGAGACGTACCAATAGTGGATAGGAGGATTCATCAAGTGCCATCAAGGATCGCCATCCAGCCTTTTCAATCCAAGAGAGAGTGGGGAATGATGGAATGGTGTCAAATTGAATGAACCTCCCACGATTGATTTTGCGAGATGAGATGTCTGTAGTGAAGGCTTTCGCAGCGTGAGAGACAGGGAATTTTACAGATTTAGGAATGGAAGAGAAAGCCCATCCATCAAAGCTTGATGAAGTGAACTTCTGGGATGCAAGGATGAGGGATGAGGAGTGGAGAGGCGGATTAGGAGAAGGTGAGCAGTTGGGTGAGTGTCGCAGAAGCAGTGGATGGTAGATTGGGAAATGGGTTGTGGTTTTGCTGGTTGTAGGAGTCTGTTTAGTGGGAGGTGGAACGTCGGACACAGAGTGGTCAGAGCTTTCAGACGGAGAGTCATGCGCAATGAGGTTGGGTTTCATAGCAGGGCAAGAGGATTTTGGTGGTTCAGATGAAAAGGTATGGTGGTCAGAGGATCGAGCGGGGAAGAGGTTGCCATTGATGAACCAAGAGGAGGATTCTTAAGGTTTTTAGATGATGAAGAAATAGAGAGGAGATGAAGGGATTTGTAGGTGTTCAAGATCGAATTAAAAGACAATAAGAGATTTATTTCCTTTCTTTTTCTGATTTCTGGAAGAATTAAGACAGACATTCCTAAGAAGTAAAACATACACATTTTGAATTATTATTTATTTATTTATTTATAATTAAAAAACTCAAAATTCGGCGGGAAAAGAGATTATGCCCATTTGATTTTTGAGAAAAGTATAACGTTCATCAGAACTGGCTATGGTGAAAATATCTGCCAACTGGAATTTAGTTTCCACATAATTTATGCATATGACACCACTAGAAACATGATCTTTTATGAAATGATGCCTTATTTCTATATGTTTGGTTCTAGAATGAAACAAGATTTCTTGTCATGCTAATTGCACTAGTATTATCGCAATTTATAGGAATTTTAAAGAAATTCATACCATAATCTCGAAGAGTTTGTTTCATCCAAAGTATCTGAGTACAGCAATTTTCAAGTGCCATATATTTTGCTTCTGTTGTTGATAGTGCGACAACGCTCTGTTTTTTGCTACACCAACTTGCCAATCGTTCTCCAAGGAATTGACAAGTTCCTGTGGTACTTTTTTGATCGATCTTGCAACCTGCATAATCGGTGTCAGAATATCCAACAAGAGAGAATTATTTTGAGCAAGGATACCAGATACTGAGGTGAGGAAATCCCTTTAAGTATCTTAATATTCGTTTGACTGCTCGAAGGTGAGATTCTTTTGGACTTGCTTGATACCGGGCACATAAGCTCGTTGAAAACAAGATGTCTGCTGTGAGATACAGTAAATTTCCAATGATTCCTCGATATATTGTTTCATCAACTCCTTTTTCTTCTGGATTAGCCTCCAGTTTGGTGTTTGGTGCCATGAGAATTGATGTTTCTTTGCAGTTTTCCATTCCAAACCTCTTGAGTGGCTCCTTTGTATATTTTTCTTGGCATATGAATATTCCTATGGAACTTTATTTGATTTGCAGTTCGAGGAAGAAAGTTAATTCTCCCATGAGGCTCATTTCAAACTCGCTTTTCATGGAACTTGCAAATTCTTCACAAAGAAAATCTTTAGTACCACAAAATACAATATCATCTACATAAATTTGTACTAGTAACATTTCATCATCAACTTTCTTTATAAAAAGAGTGGTGTCAACGGTGCCCATGGAAAATCCTTTAGAAAGAAGAAAAGTGCTTAATCTTTCATACCAAGCTCTAGGAGCTTGTTTTAAACCATATAACGCTTTAGACAATTTAAACACATGATTTAGAAAGTCAGAATTTTCAAATCCTGGTAGTTGTTCAACATAAACTTCTTCTTTAATAAAACCATTTAAAAATGCACTTTTAACATCCATTTGAAAAAAGGGTAAAATTTTTGTAAGATGCATATGCAAGCATCATGCGAATCGATTCTAATCATGCTACGGGTGCATATGTTTCATCAAAATCGATACCTTCTTGTTGTGAATACCCTTTCGCAACAAGTCTTGCCTTGTTTCTTACCACAATTTCCTTTTCATCAAATTTGTTTCAAAAAACCCACTTGGTTCTTATCACTGTTCAGTAGGTCTTTCTACCAAATTCCACACATTATTTTTGTCAAATTGAGAGAGTTCCTCCTCCATTGCACCTTTTCAGTACCTGTCATTTAATGCTTCATGTAAATTGACAGGTTCCATAAGTGATAAAAGAACAATATTACCAATATTATGTCCTTTGGCCTTCGATCAAGTCATTATTCCAACTTCTGGATTTCCAATTATTTTGTTTGTTGGATGACTCGATGCATGTTTGAACTTCTGCATCTTTTCTTTTTCTCCTTCATTAGTAGTTTCTTTTGAGACTTCATCAATAATTTTGGAATTTTTTTTCTTAGCTTCATTCTCTTGTTGTACTGCTTCGATGATGCTGTCAATACATGTGGATTCTATGCTCAAAGTATCTTTGGCAATAAGAGGATTATTCTCATCAAAGACAACATGTATGGATTCTTGTATAGTTCTTTTCCTCTTATTAAAAATTCAATAGGCCTTGTTATGAACTGAATATCCCACAAATATTCCTTTATCTAATTTGGAATCAAATTTAGCTAGTTGATCTCTGTTATTCAGAATGAAGCATTTGCAACCAAATACACGGAAGTATGAAATGTTTGGTACTTTACTATGCCATAGTTCATAAGGGTTTTTTTTGATGAAAGGTCTGAAAAAAACTCTATTGGCAACATAGCATGCGGTATTCACAGCTTCTCCTAAAAATGATTTTGGCAACTCATATTCGTTCAACATTGTGCGTGCCATTTCTTGAAGAATTCTGTTTTTTGTTTCTACCACACCATTTTGCTGTGGTGTTTTTGGTGCAGAAAAATTGTGGGAATAACCATTTTCATCATAAAAGGTCATGAGCTCATTGTCATCAAATTTTGTTCCATGATCACTCCTATGGCTTTGATGAAATATCCTTTTTCATTTTGGATTTTCTTAGCAAGAGATACAAAAGATTTTAGGGCATCATTTTTGTGATAAAGAAATCGAGCGCATGTAAATCGTGAAAAATCATCAACGATTACGAAAACATATTTGCTTCTACCTAGAGAAGATGTTTTCATTGGACCAAAAAGATCTAGTTGAAGAAGATCAAGGGGTTTTGATGAAGAAATATCATTTATAGGTTTGAAGAAAGTTTTGGTTTGTTTTCCCTTAATGCATGCATCACATACTTTGTCTTTGACAAATGCAATTTTGGGAATCCTTTTAATGAGATCTCTTTTAACAAAATGATCTAGTAATTTCATATTTGTATGCCCAAGTCGTCTATGCCAAGTCCAACTAGAATCTTTAGAAGCTACTAAGCACTCAACATTTTGGCTAGATAGATCATCCAGGTTAATACAGTAAATATTCCGGTCTCTATCAGCGGAAAAATGATTTTTTCATCCTTCATAACAAAGCATTGAGATGGTTGGAATTTTTCCTGATACCCGCTGTCGCAGAGCTGGCTTATGCTTAGAAGGTTATGTTTAAGACCATCTACCAGCCAGACATTTTCAGTGAAAGTTCCATCCATTTTTCCAACTGTTCCTTTACCGATGATTTTTCCTTTTGTGTTGTCAGCAAACATGACATTTCCTCCACTGAAATCCTGTAGGCTTGTGAAAAATGATCTATCTCCAGTCATGTGTCTGGAACATCTGCTGTCCAGATACCATTTGTCTTTTTGGTTCTTCTTGAGAAGGTCCTGCATTACGTGTCAATATTTTTGATACCCACGTAGTACCGGGTCCTTGTTTGTTAGATTTTGAAATCCACACATACTTAGTTCCAATGTCATTTTTTATTGGACATTTATAACAAACATGTCCTTTTCTTCCATAAGTGTGACAGATTTTTCAATTTCTAATTTCAACATATTGATACTTAGGTTCCTTCATCTTTTGTTTTCCTTTAATGGTTCTTTTCAAATTGTATTCTCTTTTAGCAGAAAGGTTTTCTCTTTTTCAAGATCTAGAATCTTCTTAACAAGCCTATTCCTATGAAGCGTATCCTTCTTGATTATTTTGCTATAATTCTGAACAAGCTCAGCCTATTCTTCAAGAATATTTTCTATTTGGTAGTTGAGATAGTTGATTTCCTTTTGAAGTTCAGCTAATTGGTTTTGGAACTCCTCATGCAAATTACCATTTTCACTATCAAAATTACTGGAATTTATCTTGGAAGGAAGGGTTACCTGTCGATCAGCCATGAGGCAATTGTCCTCATTGTCAAATTGGTCGGAATTTGAATCATCCCATGTAATCGCCATTGCTCTTGATTTGGAACTTTTCTCGGGTTTGGTATTTCTCTTTAGTTTTGGACAGTCAGGTCTCTTGTGACCTACTTCGTGGCATTCATGGCAAATAATTTGCGCTGGTCGTTGAAATTCAGTGCTGCTTCTTCTGGAATTTGATCTGTTGTCTCTTTTGAATTGAATCCTCGCATGTGTTAGTTGTCTGAGACATTATGTGATAATTGCAATTTCATCATTTAGAGTATCCTCATCCAAATCTCCAGAATCTTCATTCCAGTTAACCTGTTCTGAATTAAATGCAATGTTTTTCTTAATTCTCCCTTCAGAACTTTTCTCTTTAGATAGGAGTGTCATTTCATGAGAGGTAAGTGATTCGATCAGCTCTCATATTGAAAGAATCTCTAGATTTTTTGCCTCATGTATTGCAGTGACCTTAGGTGTCCACTCCCGGGGTAAAGATCGCAAAATTTTTCGAACTTGCTCACTTTCTGAAAGGACTTTTCCTAGAGCAAACATGGAGTTGACTATCTCCATAAATCGTGCGTACATTTGACTGATTGATTCACCTATTTTCATCGAGAACATTTCATATTGGTGAGTAAGTAATGCAATTCTTTCTTGTTTTACCTGAGATGTTCCTTCATGAGTGACTTGAAGCATGTTTCACATCTCTTTTGCAGTGGAACATGTGCTGACTCTGTTGTATTCTTCTTTAATGGGTGCACATGATAGTATATTCTTGGCCTTGGCATTCATGGACATCTTTCTTTTGTCTTCTAGAGTAAGTTCCATTCTGGCTTTGGAGTACGTCCCATTGATAGTTGGAACAAGTGGTCCATCAATGACAATACTCTATAGGTTGTAGTCAAGAGCTATGATAAACTCTTTGATACGATTCTTCCAAGTTGAGTAGTTTGTCCCATTGAATAGAGGTGGACGGGTGTGTGATTGGCCTTCTGCATAAACATCAAAGCTAGACACAGCCATTAGGATTGTTTTAGCTCAAGTTGGTTAGAACTTATTTTGTGAGCCCCACCAACTCCGATGCCAATTGTAATGATATATGGGACCAAGAGGGGGTGAATTGATACTTTTTTCCAATTTCACTCTTTTTTAAAAGTTTGTAGCATCTTTATAAAACAAAACTAAAGATCCAAAAGGATAATAATTAATAGCAATTAACAAGTAAGAGAGACATGAAGATTTATAGTGGTTCAGCAAGCCTACTCCACTACCTAAGATATAATCTTAAGATTTTTAACCTGCACTTATATTCAACAAACGTGAAGATATAGAGAAGAACGAATATATGAAATTGATCACAATAAGCAACTTCCTCTATCGCAAAAAACTGCCAACAGACTGGAAGATGGAAGGCAAAGGCAAACTTCCAGTACTACTTCCAGAAAATATCCTACTGAGTTCTGATCTTTTGAGAAAAGCTTAATTAGCTTGAGATGTCTTTTCATTTAAATATACTTTTCTTCCATAGAGGTATTTCCTTCTTTATGTAGATTACCATATAGGGATTCCAACGGCTACTTCATTTCCTTGTCAGAATCTTTCCTTTTTTCCTCAAGGCCATAATTTAGGGCTGACTGATTGCTGATTTTGTGTGATTGATATGGGTGAACTTTTTCCTTATTTGTAGCAGATACAATATGGAACAAGATTTGTTTAACAATATCTTTACAAAAGATCATAATCAAAACATTTCCTGTGGGGATTCCAACAATAACAAATTCATAGTAAGTTGGCAATGTAAACGGGGTCAGCCGGCAAGGCTGTGGGTACAAGGGACAATAAACTGATAATATGAAAAGAAGTTCTGAACACTAGAACAAGTAAAATCAACACCAATGAATAGGCGATAGAGAATTTCAATAATGGTGATCGTTCACTTCCCAAAAGAAAGAAGGGTTAAACCCTCACCTTAGTCATGATAGTAATACGGTCAACATCTTACTGCTTTGGGAGGCCTGAATCCTCATCACCTATTTCAACAGAACGTATTTAATGTCAAAATTCTTGCACCATTAAACAATAATTAAGCTATGTATGTCTTAATATCGGGTGTTCCAATTAGTACAATATTTAGAGGCTTGGTTTTGAAAATATCGTAAGGGTAACATACTAATCATGCTAATGTCGCTAGTATTAGTGAGGGATTTATTTATTCCGGGTCACTAATTATTCTTCACATCATTATTTTCTGAATTAACAATCCAAATCCAAAATCAACAATTTAGCTAAAATGCATGAATTTACTCAGATTTCTATTGATATTTAGTACTCACAACATTATTAGGGTTTTAATTAACCATGGTTAAGCTTATTTTAACATATCCAGGCCCATCTTGTACCAAGTACAACTATATATATACACAATATCTCGGTACAAAGTCATAGGTATTCCCACTTACGCCAAAATACAGGAAATCATAAGGCAACAAGAACAACATAGCTCAAATGGTAGCAAATCTTGTTTTCAATCGAACTTTACCAAATCGCTTAATTTTAGAGCCAATCACCACACAAAAACGCCATGCATGCCTGATTGCCCAGAAATAGAAATCTTGGGGGTCAAGGTTTTGGGGGGTCGATGTGAGAGAAATAAAGGCTTAAGGACCTCAAAATAAACTAGTTTGGACCCAATTGCCCAGAAACATAAATCTTGGGGGTTAAGGTGTAATAGTTGAAAGTTAGAGGACTTAATTGAGGTCCAGGGACCAAATTGGAGGTGGACCAGAAGTTTGGGGTAAGATTGTAGTTGGCCAGAAAGTTTTGGGGCTAAAATTGAAGAAGCTGGAAATATCTTTATATTTATAGAATGAAGGACATAATTTTTCCTAATTCTCAAAAATTACCCAGACTCTACCCCGATGGGAATTGCCGAAAAATGACTATAAAACCCAAAAGTAAAACCATAGGAAGCTAGCTCTCAGCTCAATGATCAATTTCATACCAAACTTAACCAAAAATAAACGACGAAATCGTCGAAAAATAAGGGCCGACAGCGGAGCTTGGCGGAGGTGGCAATTCCACCATTTTCGACGGCAAAAATGGCAGTGTTTAGATGGGTTTTGTTCGCGAGGTCATGGGTTGTTGAGGGGTGGTGTTGATTTGGGGTTTCGAAGGCTGGTTGAGGAATTTTCGCCGTGGTGCGACGGCAGTGGGTTAGGGTTCTGCTGCGGTTTTGGGCCAAATTAGCAGGCCAAACGACGTCCAAACAAGAAATTATTTGGGGGGTTTTACTCCTGGTGATGAGGCGCATAAGGTGGTAGTGGTGGTCCCCATCTCCGACGGTGGCGGGTGGAGCTTCGGCAGCGGCGACATCTGGGCAGTTTGCTCAGAATTTAATTTCTAACTTGCTTGGGCTGTTCTCGACTTGAG
The DNA here is from genome assembly GCA_018894105.1 of Jacaranda mimosifolia. NCBI lineage: Eukaryota > Viridiplantae > Streptophyta > Magnoliopsida > Lamiales > Bignoniaceae > Jacaranda > Jacaranda mimosifolia. The sequence goes on from CM032123.1 coordinate 33,627,605, forward strand.
ATTGGATCTCGATTTGATCCAATTTGGATAATTTTCAATAATAGAATTTTAATTCGATTGAATTGTCGAATGTAATTAGATTTTAAGATTTAGTTCAGTTGTGACCTGTATTAAGATTGTCAAACTATAACTCAATTTATGGATCAGTTTAATAATTATTGTAACATTGAGCTCAATTGGCCCAAAGGAACACTGTTAAGACTTAAGTGAAATTTTTATTATTCGTTTACTAACTTACCGAATTAAAAACAGTGATGGATGACTATAAATGTTTCAGCATCCTATGGAACTTGAGGAAATTGTGGCTGAATAGTTGAAGTAAATGCAGACTAGATGAGAGCATTTAAGTACATTAAGAATTATGGTTTAAAAATCAAAATAACCTTAAGTCCGATAAAGACATATATTATATTTGTGCTTAAGATTCCAAGGGTTTAATAGGATGATGACTAGTATTATCTTATGACAACTCTCGGTCGTCTAACTAAAAATCCAGGACCTGAGTGATCATGCGACTAGGAGCCCCTCTGCATTTGCCAGGTGAGTTTTTACTCATTAGTATGAGATTCTTTGCTGGGGAAAGAACCTATATGCTTGCTATTACATCCGATCGTTTGCTTTCTTTTTATCTATGTGTTGAAAATAATACTCCACATTACCTTCTATTGTAAGTGCTTATGTTGATTTTGATTGATATTGTTTTATCTAAAATTGGCGATTGTGTTGCGGAAGCTGAAAAGTGATTTCAAAATATATGTTTTATCGCCATGTTTTCTTGGGAACCAGCCTGGTGCTGAATTAGTTTATTTGTCAAAATGGCGACATGATGTGTTATGTAAAATATTGCTTTTGAGATATATTTATACATCATAGTCATGAATGTTTCACATAAAAGGGTCAAGACTATTTGAGCATCCGAATTTCGATTGTCATGGCGTAGTGACGTGTATATGAAATGTTGTTGGACATTGTTATTCGTCATAGCCATGACCGTTTCATAGAAATGGGTCTGACTGTTTGAGCATCCGAATTTGATACTGTACTGATTACTAATACCTTTGGGGGTAGACCCTGAGATTAGCTTGGGATGGACCGGATGGAATAGATCGACGGCGACCGATCTCCTGCAGATACCCTACTGATTACATCTGGCCCGTAGTGAGTTGGAGGTAGCTGGCTATGGGGGGGATGAGGCATGTAGCTAGCCATGGCTACTGGTTATAGTATATTATTCGAGCTGATCACTCGGGACCGAAGGAATAAGGGTTTTCATGTTTTTGAAAGTGGAGTGACAATGTAGGAGAACCGCCAACAGCTTAATAGTGAAAATGTTTTGTTAAATTATATTCAGTTACTCGGTATGCCTGACACTTATACTTTGAATCTCAAATATTGGACTGGAATCCGAAAGATGTTCAAATGGTATATCGACCCCATTTCTAATCATAGTTGAGGTTTAAACCTCTGTGAGAAATAGTGAATTTTGTGAAATCTCATCACTGGTATGAGATGGTAGTGAGATGGATCACCTCAAAACTTTGACTAAACCTTCTCTCACAACTTCTAAAAGTATGTATGCTTATATTTGTCTCTTATACCATAAATGTGAAATTGTCATTTTGTTGTTATTGCTATACTATCTCACTAAGTTATTCGAACTTACATTGCTTTATTGTTTCTTCCATTCTTTGCCCCAGATAGAATAGAGTGACGAAGATAGACTAATCCAGGCGACACATGAGATAATGAGGGTGATAGAAGTGCATATTTTGGTTCAGACTAGAACATCCAACGAAGGTCATTGTAAAAATTAATTATTTTTGAGATATTTGAGAAATGTATCTTCTGTTGTAAAGAAAATATGTGGTACTATTGGAGTAGCACCTCGGTCGGAAGTAGGCTCCTCCCGGTTGAGGCGTCACAGGTGGTATCAGAGCTTAGGTTGAAAACCTGAGCTATGCTAGGATATGATCCTCGGTATATGAAAGGTTTGATTAGTGGAGAATAAGCTTGATTTCGAGATCTGAATTGGATCTGATATACTGTTTGACACCTTTAAGTCATTTCTCTTTTGGGACCTTATACTTTTTCAATTGGTACCAGAGCCAAAGGCGTATGTATACAAGTTTAACAAACTTGAATTAAAATATCATAATAGCTTTTTCTAGCCTTGAAGTGTATGCAGAAGGTCAATCCCATACTCGTCCTCCTCTATTTGACAGGACTAATTATTCAACTCGGAAGAATAGGATTGAGGAATTTTTTATAGCACTAGATTATAACCTTTGGAGCATAGTCATTGATGGGCCTCTCATTCCTACCAACAAAAGCAAGTCTTCAACAGGCAGACTGGAACTTACCTCTAAAGACTAGAGAATGCTCTCAATGAATGCAAAAGTAAAAAATATCCTTTCATGTGCTTTGGTTAAAGAAGAGTACAATTGTGTTAGTACGTGTACTTCCTTAAAGGATATATGGAACATGCTTCAAGTCACCCATGAGGGGACTTCACAGGTAAAATTAGAATGAATTGCATTGCTTACTCACCAATATGAGATGTTTTCAATGAAAATAGGTGAAATGATTAGCCAAATGTATGCTCGATTCATGGAGATAGTGAATCCCATGTTTGCACTAAGAAAAACAGTGTCTGAAAGTGAACGGTGCAGAAGATCCTAAGATCTCTACCAAAGGAGCGGAATCTCGAAGTTGTTGCAATTCATTAGGCTAAAAACCTTGAAAAATTGATTATGGAGAGCTAATTGGTTCACTCATATCTCATGAGATGACTCTCCTTAGCAAAGAAGAGAGTTCTGACAACAAAAACAAGAAAAACATTGCTTTTAATGCTAAACAAAGAGAATGGAACAAAGATCCTGGCGACTTAGATGAATAAATGGTTAATGAAGAAATTTTCATGATAACCAGGTGACTGCGACAACTTACCCAAGTTTGAAATCGTTTCAGGAAAGACCCCAGATAAATTCCAAAAGAAACAATGGGGAGTTTCACAGAATTGAGCAAGTCATATGTCATGAATGTCATGAGGTCGGACACAAAAGACCTGACTGCCCAAAACTAAAATGAAGTCCAAAAGCTAAGAGAAATCCAAAACAAAGAGCCATGACCATCGCTTGGGATGACTCAACCTCGAACCAGTTTGATAATGAAGAAAATTATCTCATGGCTGACAAACAGGTAACTTTACAGTCTCAGTTAAGTTCCAACAGTTTTGACATTGATTATGATTTTGATAAAATCTTGATATTCACATTGAATGCCATAATCAACTCATTGAACTTCAGATAGAAATAAACCTTCTTAAGGAACAACTAGAGAATACCCTTAATGAAAAGGAAGAACTAGTCCATCATTATGATAAAATTATAAAGAAAAAATTCTGAGGGAAGAAATAGACTAGTTGAGAAAAACCAACATCTTGAAAATGAAATTCAGAATTTACTAGACAATAACTATAATCTAAAAAGATCACTCAATGGTAAGAACAAAATTGATTTTGCATATAGTGACACAAGAACCTCAAAAAGGAAGACTTGTCATTATTGTTCAAGATTACGTCATATGGCTCACAAATGTCCTATAAGAAGAGAAATTGGAATCAAGTATATGTGGGTACCAAAATCTAACAACTCAGGACCTAACAAAAAATGGGTACCAAAATTCTCAAATACTTGTGTTGCAGGAACCAGTCAAGAAGACAGTTCAAAATGGATCTTTGGTATCTAGACAATAGATGTTCCAAACAGATGACAGGAAACAAGTCACTCTTTTCTAAAATACAAGAATATAATGGAGGAAATGTGATGTTTGTGGACAACACAAAAGGAAAAATCATTGGCAAAGGAATAGTGGGTAACAAAGATGGAACTTCCATTGAAAACGTTTGGCTGGTAGATAAGCTGAAACATAATCTTCTAGGTATAAGTCAATTATGTGATAATGGGTACCAGGTACAATTAGAGAGAGAAATATATATTGCATCAATTTAGATAATTTGTCCAAACAAAATGTTAAATGCCTAGTTGCTATTGATGAATCTTGTTAGACTTGGCATATGCGTCTAGGTCATGCTTAAAGGCATTCCTAAAATAAAATTCACAAAAAATAGAATATGTGATGCATGCATGGAAGGCAAACAAGTAAAAATATCTTTTCAGCCAATAAATGATATTGCATCTTCCAAGCTATTGGAACTTCTGCATCTTGATTTGTTTAGACCCATGAAAACATAATCTCTTGGAGGAAATAAATAATTATTTGTCATTGTGGATTATTTTTCTCACTATAGTGTTTCTTTCACATAAAAATGAAGCTTTGTATCACCTCATTACTCTCTCAAAAAACATTCAGAATGAAAAAGGGGCATATGATTAAAACAATCAAGAGTGATCATGGGATGGAGTTTGATGATCATAACTTTGCCCCCTTTTTGTAATGATCTTGTTTATACTCACAATTTTTCTACTCTAAGAACACCTCAACAAAACGGGGTAGTTGAAAGAAGAAATAAAGTTCTAAAGGAAATGGCTTGAATAATGTTGAATGAGTATGATCATCTAAAGCACCTTTGAGTAGAAGCAGTTAATACAGCATGTTATGTCATCAATAGATTCTTCTTAAGACCATTCATCAAAAAGACTCCTTATGAACTCTGGAAAGGTAAGATACCCAACATATCTTATTTTTGCATATTTGGGTGCAAATATCACATCTTAAATGATAGAGAACACCTTGCTAAATTTGATCCAAAATCAGATGAAGAAATATTTGTTGGTTACTCAACAAATAGTAAAGCCTATAGAGTCTTTAACAAAAGAAAAAAAGACAATATAAGAATCCATGCATATGGTATTTGATGAAATTGATCCTCTACTAGCCAAGGACTCCTTAAGCATAAAACTGCATGTTTTGACCCAGTTATAGAAGCACTTCAACAAAAAAAGAGAAGGAGAAAAAGAAGTATCTCAAAACTTCACTGAGACAATCTCAACTTCAAGTGGAATTTCTGGCGACGAAACATGAGACAAAACTAGCAAGTTCAAGCATTCCTCTAGCCATCCAACAAACAACATCATTGGAGATCCGACAACAGGAATCACAATAATGTCTAAAACCAAAATGAATGAATCACAACATTCTGACTTTATATTCTTTTCTTATGTAGAACCATGCAACATAAATAAGGCATTGAATGATGAATCCTGGTTGAGTGCAATGTAAGAAGAGCTTACTCAATTTGAGAAAAATCAGGTTTCGAACTTAGTCATAAGACCTGATAATTACCCCATAATTAAAACTGAATATGTTTTTCGAAATAAACTGGATGAACAAGGTAATATTGTTAAAAACAAAGCAAGACTTGTTGCCAAAGGGTACTCTCAACAAGAGGGTATTGATTACGATGAAACCGATGCACCCATTGCACGTCTTGAATCGATTCACATGTTATTAGCTTATGCATCATACAAAAACTTTACTCTTTACCAAATGGATGTCAAAAGTGTCTTTTTAAATGGACACTTGAAATAAGAGGCTTTCATAGAACAACCTCCTAGTTTCAAAAACTCAAAATTTTCAAACCATGTCTTCAAATTATCAAAAGCTTTTTATGGTCTAAAACAAGCTCCAAGGGCATGGTATGATCGCTTGAGTTCTTTTCTAATTTCGAATGGTTTTTGCATAGGTGAAGTAGATACTACACTTTTTACAAAAACATCAAAAAGTCATTTACTACTTGTTCAAGTATATGTGGATGATATAATCTTTGGAAGCACTCATAAGGATCTTTGTGATGAGTTTGCAACATGCATGACAACGGAATTTGAAATGAGTCTTATGGGTGAGTTAAATTTTTTCCTTGGACTACAAATCAAGCAAACCTCCAAAGGAATTTTTATATCCCAAGAGAAATTTACTAAGGACCTCTTAAAAAAAATTTGAATGGAGAATTTTAAAGAGTCTAGTATCCCCATGGTTGCATCTAAAAAGCTGGAACTTGATTCAGAAGAAAAAAACATGGATGAGACAACATACAGGGGCGTGATCGAAAGCTTGCTATATCTAACTTCTAGTCGCCTAGATATACTGTTTGCCATCAGCTTGTGCGCCCGGTTTCAAGGACAACCAAAAGAATCACATCTCAAGGCTGTCAAAAGAATTCTTCACTACCTCAAAGGGACCATCAGCTATGGAATTTGGTATCCTTGATCTAAAACTTTCAATCTAGTTGGATATTCTGACGTTGACTATGCAAGATGCAAAATTGATTGAAAAAGCACCACTAGAGCTTGTCAACTATTAGGCTCGTATCAAAAAAGTTGGCGCAGAAAGAAACAAAGCGTGGTAGCTATGTCAACTACTGAAGCAGAATACATGGCACTAGGTAATTGTCGTTCACAGGTATTTTGGATGAAACAAACTCTCAACGATTATAGGTTACAATTTCTGGCATATTAATTTTATGTGACAACACTAGTGCCATTTGCATTACAAAAAATCCAGTCTATCACTCATGCATGAAGCATATAGAAATCAAGCACAATTTCATATAAGATCATGTTCAAAAGGGTGATGTTTGCATAAATTTCATTGAAACAAAAAATCAGTTGGCTGATATATTCACTAAGCCACTTCATGAAGATTGTTTTTGTTTTCTCAAAAACAACTTAGAAATAATATCTTTTCCTTTTTCATCATGAAATCTGACATTATTTTCTTTGAATGAGAAGTTTTGGTATGTTTATCTTTTTTCTTCCCTGATATACAAAAGATCTCAATCTAAGGTAAATGAATAAATGCCCTAATTTTTTATTTTATTTTTTCAATTTTTCAATTTTTTATGAGAGGTAAAAATTAGGTAATCAAATCACCCAAAATTTTGCTTTCTTTCACACAAATCAATGCAACTCTCTCTCTTTCCCAGCACACCTCTCACCGTGTCTTCTTCCTTTAACTTACCTCTAAACGCAAAAACAGGCAGTTGGAAGTTCCAACGCATGACATATTAACATCTGTCCAAGCCATTGCTTCTTATGTTGACCATTTGGACTATGAGATTTTTGAGCTTGCTAAAGCTTTTTGATGATGAGGGGGAGACTTGTTCTGCTGTTGCTGTTTATTTAATCTGATGCTTGCCTATTCTAAAGACTACCTTATTATGCTCCCAATACCTTATCGCTTATTTTGCCTGGAATTTAGACATGTGCTATTTTGTTTTACTTCAAATACTATATCATCTGCTCTGCTATGCTTTAAGTCCATGTGTTACACTAAAATCAATTGAAGTATGGTACTAAGCTTTTTGACAGGGGGAGAACAATGATATCTCATTTTGGTTGCTAAGGAAAGAACTATGCGTTATTTCATACTTGTTTCAGCTTGGTTATATCTTTAAGTATTTTTTATATGGGGGAAAACATCCTCTGTAATTTATGATCTAATTTCTTGAGACAGGGTGAGAATAGCAAAAAGTGGCATCATCGAAAAAGGGGGAGATTGTTAGGATTTCCTCCTAAGTTTAGTTTTGATTATGCTTATTTTGAAATTAAATCAAGTTGATTGAAATTATTATGGCAATGGAAACTAACCGTTGCAACAAATATGGAACTTCATGTGTATAAGATACTACATTTTTGGTATCTTACCGTTGAACCATTCAAGGGGAAGAATGAGCTGATGTAAAAGGAAATCACACTATCAAAATTATTCTTGAGGATTTTGTACTCAACTATTTAAAAGGAACAAAGTTTGGTGTAATATTCATGTGAGTGCTATTTTGTGAGAGTAGGACTATTCCTTTGCTCTATAGATTGTCTTTCTCAAACTCCAGTTAAGCTTGCTGAGTGTTTACTACAAGTTGTGAAGTTTTGAGAAGTTAGCACTACTTATTGTACTTGTTCTAATATATTTGATTAATAAAATGCAAGTTCAAAATCCTAAGTCTTTTGACTTAGGTAGTGGATTAGGCTCGACGAATCACTATAACTATCTTGTCTCTTTTATTTATCATTTCTGCTATCTCTAGAATTTCAGTTATATCTAAAAGTTCCAGTTTATTCTCTGATATGTTGTTTGACTCCTTTGTGTCATTTTTCCTTTTGGAACCCTATGCTCTTTCATGTTTTTTTTCTTTATAATTGATAAATAGTAGCATTCAACATCCAACAAATAGGTGCAAAATCAAATATTTGAAGAAACGACTGGGTAGTCCATGAACATTATTTTTCATTACTCATATTTTCACTTTGTTACGAAGAAACATAAAGATCGATGAATATTGTATCCATATTTTCTAATCAAATTTTGATCACAAAATAGAACCAATTAACCATTTAATGCCACTCAAACTTTTTTATTGCTTGAGAATAATCCCTAGTAGGACTAAAATAAAATCTCCATCTGCTTTACAACCCAGCTACACGCATTAGCAAAGCCAGTTTCACAAATTTCATCCCATTGATTGTAAAAAATATCAAAAATCCTTGGCTCCTGCTCCCAACAGAAATGACAAAAAAAAAAAAAAGAGTCGTACCAAAAATATTTTCATAAAAACTCCACCGTTGATACTGATTCGAAAAAAAGCGTATGATTTCCAAAATCATTGTCTTTAGATTGACAATGAATTATCAAATTGGAAAAGTCCTGAGGAAGGACATTGTAGACATTAACCTCGAATCTTTTTGTTACACGAATGGCATCAATCATTTGGACAAGATTAATTGATAGGATAGCAAAGAAAAAAGAGCTTTTGATAATGAAATGAGCCATTCTGGGAAACGAAATGTGCTTCTCTCTTACATATTTCTCCTTTTTATAGGAGGAATTTGGATGAAAATATTCGATTCTTACGCTGATAATATTTCATACTGCCTATTTTGCTTATTTAGATAATGTCCATTATTCATTGCTGGCAGAAATTAAATTTGACTGAAACATTTCAAATACCCAATATATATTTATGCAGTTTTTTGGTAATGTATTACAATATGATTGAGATAATTGTGCATTTTTACTTTATAAATTCTAATAACTAATTTATAAATTTTGTTCTGATTTTATTGAGATTATGTTTGAATTTAAAGATCCCTTGCCTTTCTTTTTTTTTCTTTTTGGGGGTGGGGTGGGGGTGTGGGGGGGGGAGTTAGACATATGATATAACAATAATTTTCTTAGATAAATATGAAAAATAATCTCAAATTCAATTTTAATTAGGTTTAGTTAAACTTCACCTGTTTTACCTTTTAAAAATTTTATTTTTTATCCAGTAAGTTGCTGTCAATTAAATCCACATAAGATTCGCATATTTATAATTTGTTCTCTTGGTTCACTAAGAACCTCATGGAGGTGAATACCAAAAATCAAAATCTCATAGGAAGATGAAGACAAATAACCCCCAAAATATATGCACATCCATTCACAAATACGCGCACCAGTACATACATACATAAACATATTTTACTGTTCCATGAATTTTCTTTTTTTCTTTTTTAAATGGTTTTGCAACAATAAGGGAAGAAAAAAAAATTGTGATGTGTGCGATAAAGAAATTGTAGTATTACTTGAAAAAGAATTTGAATTACATGTATACATGCATATGTACACTCAAAGCTTTGACTTAATTATTTAACATTATGTACACTCCAAAAAAATTAGAACATCAGCTGTGACCAATTCTTAATTGATGTTAAAAAGTTTGTAGCTTGATCTATGAAATTGACTAATCGAATTCGAAGAAGTTGCTCTCGTAGCTAACCTGAAGTACGACTAATCCATAGCTTATGATTATTTTTTTTATATATTAATTTTCTATGAGTAATGTGTAACTAATCTTTTACGCTTGCAACGAACATAGCTACATAGTGGTAGCTAATAATTTTTGTTGTTTGTTATTTTAAAAAGGGAAAATGTCATAAATGGCCCCTAAAGTTTTAGTTTAGAATTACTTTAGTCATCAAACTTTAAAACTTCATTTTTTAGTCCCTAACGTTTGGATTTAGTTTCAATCTAGTTTCTAAGTCAACTTTCCAGCAACTTTTCACTGGAAAATTAACCAAGTTTGACATTTTTAAGGGCAAAATTGTCAATTTATAGTTTTATGTTTCACTTTAGTCCCTATATAAGGTTTTATGTTCCACTTTAGTCCCTATATAAGATTTTTTGTTCCAATTTAGTCCTTATGTTACTTTTTTTTCTTTTATTTTTCTTTTTATAAATATATGTACATGTCTGTATATATAATTGATACTAATATATTATTGATATATTAATATCATTTGTGATACTATTATAATTAATAATATTAACTGTATGATTAGTGATGTATTATTATTAATAATAATAATAATAATAATAATAATAATAATAATAATAAAGATTATATTATAATAATTTTAATTATATTCATAATATATAGTATTAATAAATATTGTATGATTAGTGAGCTTCTAGTGAGTCGGGGTCGAGTCCTGCAATCAACAGAAAACGTCAAGCTAGTCGACGTGCCCTTGGCTAAAGCACTCTGACACTCAAGTGAGTATGGATCGACTAAAGAGATGAGCAGCAGAGTGAAAGCACAAGATAAGAAATTGTATACCTTGCTGAAGGGTTATGATGGAGTATTTATAGTCTTCTCACTGGGGTTGATATGAATATGATGCCCTCACGAAATTGGAGTAGCTCTTGTGTTGGACTGAAGGCTATGAAGTCTTCTCCTTCCCATGTACTATTCCAAGTGGTGCGGCCTAAGGCATAGAGGTGCACTGGTGGCGTGTACTATCCTAATCTACTGAGGAAAGGTGGTGCTATAGTGGCATGCGCCATTAATGCAGAGGCACGCCACCAGGGGGAGCATTTAATGTGGTGGAGAGGCTACTGCCTCTCCACAGCCTCAATCAGCTTCTAATCGACTTGGCCGGTGTCGATGCTATGCTCTAACAGATTTCAACTGTGGTCGAGTTATGGTTGAGCCTACCAATAATTGGGTCATCCAACATTCTCTTTCCGCTCTGGTTGAGTATCTCGGGGTTGGGCCTATTGGACTGTCATGCTTTTTCTGCTCTGATCGAGTATCTTTGGGTTTGGGCATGTTGGGCTATCCCATATCAATTATATTAATAATAATAATAAAATTAATTTAATATTTATTAATATCATGTATTATTATTATTAGTAGTTGTAATATTATAATAATAGTAATAAATTATTATATTAATAATATTTATAATATTATTAATACTATATATTATGAATATAATTAAAATTATTATAATATAATCTTTATTATTATTAATATATCACTAATAATACAATTAATATTATTAATTATAATATTATCACAAATGATATTAATATATCAATAATATATCAGTATCAATTATATATACACACATGCACATATATTTATAAAAAGAAAAAAAAAAAGTAACATAAGGACTAAATTGGAACAAAATTTTTTATATAGGGACTAAAGTGGAACATAAAACCGTATATATGGACTAAAGTGAAACATAAAACTATAAATTGATAATTTTGCCCTTAAAAATGTCAAACTTGGTCAATTTTCCGGTGAAAAGTTGTTGGAAAGTTGACTTAGGGACTAGATTGAAACTAAATCCAAACGTTAGGGACTAAAAAATGAAGTTTTAAAGTTTGAGGACTAAAGTGATTCTAAACTAAAAATTTAGGGACCATTTATGACATTTGCCCTTTTAAAAATTTATGTCCACTACAAAAAATTATAGCTATATAATTCATAGTCATATGAAGTTAACTTCATAGTCATGCTGCTTGGAAATGGAGCAAGGTCCTCTCCAGAAAACAGCATTGTGTCGGTTCGTTTTTCTAAAACGCGAGCAAATAGATCTTTTCTTCTAGAAAGTTCTTTGACTTTGAAATTTTTTTGCAAATAATTTCTCATGCCCTGGTTTCCTCTAGGACTCGATATTTATAGTTTTTAGTTTTGATGGGCTTAGGCCATCATGGTTTTTCTACGCCTCTTTATGGGCTTAGATTATCTTTTGAGCTTTCCGGTCCTTTTACTTAGTTAATTAATTTTAAATTTAGTGTCATTTTTGGTTAATTTACCAATTGTCCTCGTAGTCAATTTTTAGCATTATCATCAAGCCCTTTTTATTTTTATTTTATTTTATAGAGAAATTTTAATTTCATATAAAAAATATATTACAAGTTTAATTTATTATTGTTTTATTTTAATTAGTTCAAAATGGGGTTTATTAAATAAATAATTATTATTGAATTTGGTGTCTACAAGTTTTCAACTTTTGCCTAGGTTGATGTCGAGTAGGTCTTAAATAATTATTTTCTAACTTGTTTCCTTAGTGAATCAAATGCGCAAAGAGTATTGTCTATTTATTATTAATGAAACAAAGCATCCAGTAATTATGAATTGATACATTATTTAAATCAAACAATGTGTTTGTTTAACTCAATTATTTGATACAACTTTCCATGAAAAATTAAACCTTTTTCATAGAATATATAACCTTTGTTTCATTCCGTAATTAATAGTAATTGAATAATCACACAAATAAAAATAGAACAAGTAACTTGTAGAATAAATTAATTTACACAAATAAAGTGCTAAGTGCTTTTATATATAAATAATATGTATTAGCTTCCACGCTTCTCCTCAGTCTTTTATTCAAATATTATGTCCTACAAGAACTTTATATACAATAAAACTCTTTATCTACTTTCCTATGTGGAAAAAACTTCCACATAATTTTTTCACTACACAAGCTAACAATATCTTCCAATTTACAGTTGAAAATATTATCCAACAATGATTTTATTTAGACAAGGAAGCACACAAAAAGGTAGAAGCTTGAAGGGAATGAGTGGTGTTTTTGCTGCATTCCGTGTGCTAGAACTGTCATTAAAGGATAACAATTTCGCCAGATATCACGACGGAGCTCGCTAGTCGCTGGAGGCATCCATCTTCCTAAGTGGTAGACACTTTCACCCACTTTCCAACCAAGCACATCCTTCATGATTGCAACCTCTTCCTCAAGATACTTTTTCCATTCTTTGACTAATCTGGAGAAGAAAATTGAAGCTGCAAATCAGAACACTATAAAAATATAGTTTTAAGGACAATGCCAAATAGTAAGAGTCACTTTTCATCTTCTTCAGCTTGAAGAATTGGCAGCATAGCCCTGAGAGCGGAATATTTTTCTTCCTTCAACACCCTATACAAAAGCAAGTGTTCAAAAAACTGAACACATTTATTTCATACTATGCGAACTAATAACGATGCCCTGTGAGCACCCAAGGGCGACCCCCATCAAGTGACAGCCCTAGGCATCGTGTGTAGAAAAATAAAATAAAGATGCCAAGTAATAAAACACAAATTTAATGCAAGGCACACAAAGATAATGTATATATTATAATATAATAAACTATATATATATATATATTATAATATACACAAGTAAAACTCTTACACAACTCACAACACACTATATCTCACTTTCCTTACAATTACAATTCAAACCACTCAATGGCCCTTTTATAACCTACTAAGTCAGTTAATAAACCGACATTAAGGAATTTTTTATTCCTTAATTGAAGTTTCTAGGTAAATTACAAAATCATGTGGCAAGTAAAGGAACATTCTAGCAGCAATTATTTTTTTTTTTGGAGATGTTGTGAAGCTTCGGGAGAGAGAGTCGGTGTTCTTTATTTCTCCCCCTCAACGATTACTCTCTCTTATGCCACTTCTTCCTTTTTTTACCATGCCAAGTTGCCTTCTAAAGTCTTCAAATTTTGTTGTATTGGGACTCTTGGTAAAAATGTCTGCAACTTGGTCTTCCGACTTGACATACTTCATCTCGATTTCGCCTCGCAATACCTTTTCTCGCAAGAAGTGATAATGTACTTCCACGTGTTTAGTTCTTTCATGAAACACCAGGTTTTCTGCGAGACGTATTGCTGATTAGTTGTCGCAATATATCTGCACAGGGTGATTATTTGATTGTCCAAGATTCTTCATGAGTTGTATCAACCTATATGTAACCAGTTGTTGAGCGTCTTGTATCACGATCACCGGCATAGTCAGCAACACAATGCCCAACCATTTCACATTTTTCTTCTTTCTTATATAATATCCCATAGTCAATCGTGTTTTTTATATAGCGTAGAATTCTCCTTACGGCTTCCAAATGGGGCTTGTTTGGACTCTGCATATATCGGCTCACTATTCCTACTGCATACGATATATATGGTCGTGTCATGGTGAGATAAATAAGGCTGCCAGCTATTTGCCTATACATCGTGGCATCTTCAAGTTCCTCTCCTTCGATAGAACAAAACTGTGCGTTAGCCTCTATTGGAGTTGAGATGGGCTTGCATTCTAACATCCCATACTTCTCAACTAGCTCCTTGGCATACTTATGTGAGATAAGAATATCCATTCTTCATCTCTTTCTACTTCGAGTCCAAGGAAATGTCTCAACTCCCCAAGTGCTTTCATGTGAAAGCGGACTGATAAGTTGGCTCTAATTTGTTGTATCTCTTTTACATCATCTCCTGTGATGATTAGATCATCCACATAAACAAGCACGAATGTGATCTTGCCATTTTGAGTTCTCACGAATAGGCTTGAATATGCTGACACCATAGTGTAGCTACTTTGAGTAAGAAATTCCACTATCTTCCCATACCATGCTCTTGGTGCTTGCTTTAGTCTATAGAGCGTCTTTTTCAACTTGCATACATAGTTTAGATGTGTTTTACTCTTCAAACCTTGCAGCTGCTCCATGTATATTACTCTATCCAATTCTCCATGCAAAAATGTGTTATTCTCGTCCATCTGCCAGAATTTCCAATCCTTGCTACTAATGCCAGAATTACATGTAATGTAGTGATCTTTGCTACTGGACTGAATGTCTCATCATAATCCAACTCATACTTCTGCGAAAATCCTCTAGCCACCAGTCGTGCTTTTTATCTCTCCATAGATCCATCCGGATTACTCTTTATCTTGTAAACCCATTTGCATGATATGGGTTTTATGTCTTTAGGCCTTGGCACTAATTCCCAAGTCTCGTTTTGCTTTAAGGCTTCTATTTCTTCTTCCATAGCCTTCTTCTACTCTTCTTTCAAAAAGGCTTCCTCAAATGAGAGGTTCTTTCATCTTATCAACTTCTACCACTACTGCATTAGCATATTAGGGATTTGGCCTTCTTTGTCTTGTAGACCTTCTGAGTTGAGGTTAAGTCTCGTCCGTTTCTCCTTGAGCCCCCTCGATTTGGCTTCACCCTTCTTCTTATAAAGTTCGCTGATATACGCTTGTTCTTCATGGAGACTTTACTTTTTCCGCTTGAGTAGGTTCCTCAACTTCTTCTGCACTCGGATGTATGTTATTATCTTCTTCTTCAATATTCTTTCTTACTTTCTCCTCAACTTCTCTTGAATCTGGCAATATTATTGATTGCGGTGTCGACCAAAATGATGATTCATTAAACACCACATTTTGAGAAACATAACATTTTCCTGTTATAGGATCACAACATCTCCAACCTTTTCTTTCATTATCATAGCCCACAAATATGGTGCGTATTGCTTTCTTACCATATTTGGTACGTAGATTATCAGGAATAAAAACATAACTACGCATCTAAATACTCAAAAATGATTTACCATGGGCTTGATCTTCCATAGCTTCTGAAATAGTGAAACAAATCCAAGTTTTACATGTGCAGCTGTCTTCATACACTCGGCCAAAAATCGAGGTGGTACATTCTTCGCATACAGCATACTCCTACATATCTCTGCAAGATGTCTATTCTTCCTTTCTACTAGTCCATTTTGTTGTAGAGTATTTAGACAAGTTATTTGCCTACGTATCTTGCATTCCTTTAGATATTTTGTGAACTCGTGTGAGGTATATTCACTTTCGTTATTTGTCTGTAGGCATTTTATTCTACAGCCAAGTTCTTTTTCCACCTCTTTTTTAAATTTCTTAAACTTACTTAATGCTTCTGATTTTTCTTTTAAGAAATCTAGCCATACGTACCTTGAAAAGTCATCAATAAAGGTAATCATATATCGGAAGCCTCTATGGATGATTGTTTTATCGGGCCAAGTATGTCCAAATGCACCAATTCAAGAGGTTTCTTGGCTCTGTACTTTGACTCCTTCTAGGGCAATTAGTGTGCTTTCCCGTACTGACATCCTGCACACATTATATCTTCTCAAACAACTACTTGAGGAAACTCCTTAAGCATGGATTTCTTCATCATTACCTTTAATTTGAGATAACTCACGTGCCCTAACCTTTCCTGCTATAGATCGACTATCTCATTTTTGTGAGTTTTATCCACGTAGGCATCTTGGGCTGACATCACGTAAACAGATTCTACTTTCCTTCCCTCCATAAGAGGTGTGCTTGTCAATTTGAGACTTGGGCATACCTTTACATCATTGGCCCAAACACTACATAATTTCCGGATGTTGTTAGTTGCGATACTGATAATAAGTTCTTTTTCATATCTGGCACGTAATACACATTCCGCAACTGCACTTGTCGTGGGTTATGATGTGGCACAATTACTGTCTTACCAACATCAATGATTGGTAGTTTAGAGTTATTGGCTGTAATCACCACTCCCCCTCCTTTGTACTGGGTCATGCTTATCAATTTTTCTTTGTCTCCTATCATGTGGTTAGAGCATCTAGAATCCACAATCTAATCATCTTCATAATTAGTCAAGTTCTTACTTACCATTGTGAGTGCAGTCTCTTCCTCTATACACGAGAGTGCCACTTCATTTGTCGTTTCTTCTTCTTTTTCTTCGATAGCAAAGGAGGCATGAAGATCCTATTCCTCTTCACTCTCATTTTAAATATGTGACGATGTCGCTATATTCCCTTATGCTTGTTTATATCAACAATCTCGAGCATAATGCCCGTTCCTGTCGCAATTATAGTACTTATTATTTTTGCGACGGAACGTCTTCTCTCTTATTTTATCTTGAATCGACTGAACTCCCTCTTGTTGCCAACTCTTTCTTTGCGGCCTCTTTTGAAGTTTTTCTTGCCTTGCATTACGTTCATCATCCTTTGGTCTCACAATCTTCTGATCTCTTGGGACATTTCTCTTCCCATTGTAAAGAGCTTTTTCTTCATCTTTGATTGAGGTTTTAAACATTTATTTGTCTAAAGCCTCTTGATTTGCCAATATATTTTCTAACTCATTTAAAGTTGGCTCGTGTGCCCATCCACGGGTTGCCGTAGCAAGACCAAGAAATTTCAATCGCAACCCATGGATTATAATTATCCTCATTCTTGTCTCCGTAATTGTGTTTGAGGATCTAACTTGGAAATTTCTTGACATAAAGATTTAACTTTGGTAAAGTACTCACTTACTGTCATGTCATGCTGTGAGACCGTCATCAGTTCATTCTCGAGCTGTTGTAACTTGGCATCATTTGTCCGAACAAATATCCCTGCAAGTGTATCCCATGCTTCTTTTGGTGTTTTTGCATCCTTTATCCACTGTAGTAAATCATCCTCTATAGCTATTGATAGAGCGTACATGGCTTTCCCAGCTTGGACCTTCCATCTTTTTAACTCATCTTCTTCTATTAGGGGTTGAGTTTTATATCCCCCAACAATACTCCATAAATCTTGACCAACAAGGTAAAATTGCATACGTACACTCCAGGTGCTATAATTATTATAATTAAGTTTTTCGATTCTTATTGATGTAGCTATATCTGCCATTGTGACTTAGTAGACCATAACCAAGTAAGCTTGATCCCAGATCGACTTGCTTCACAGTCCCAAACTGCGAACTAATGGCAACCCTATGCAACTCAAATTTATTTGGTTACTCGACCTCGTGCAACTGCTTTCGTGGACCACACACGAACACCCCGACAGTGGTCCTTGATAACCTGCTCCGATACCACTTGTAGAAAAATAAAATAAAGATGCCAAGTAATAAAACACAAATTTAATGCAAGGCACATAAAAATAATGTATATATTATAATATATACAAGTAAAACTCTTACACAACTCACAACACACTATATCTCACTTTCCTTACAATTACAATTTAAACCACTAAATGCCCCTTTTATAACCTACTAAGTCGGTTAATAAACCGACATTAAGGAATTTTTTATTCCTTAATTGAAGTTTCTAGGTAAATTATAAAATCATGTGGCAAGTTGAGGAACATTCAGCAATTTTTTTCTAGAGATGCCATGAAACTTCGGGAGAGAGAGTCGGGGTTCTTTATCATGTGGGTGACTTGGATGATCGCCTGCAAGGGCTCATCTGCAAGTGCCTCGCGGGCACTCAGGACGGGCACCCAAAGCTGCTCTGTAGTTAGGCTTCACACAAGCAGTTGCCTTGGGCACCCGCTTGTCACCATCATCGATGACCAGTTGCACGACAAGGAGAACTCCACTGTGGCTCATCCTTTGGTTCTTGTTTGATTATACGCAAACTCCTTCCCCACGTTTGGCTTGAAACTAGACTTGCTCCCAGATATATTTTGACTAGATGAAAACTCCAGAACTTTTACCAACGCAGAAAAATTGTGAAAAAATGTGCAAGCAAGCGAGTCAAGAAGGAAAAATAAGATAAATAGTCTAGGGAATAGGAAAGACGTTACCTTGAGGACTCATCTCAAAACTTTTATTAGAACATTCCTTCATCTTTTTTTCTCTCCTTACTCGAAGTGCATTGGTATTAGTTCACATAGTACGAAAATAGGGCATTGAAGGAAGAAAAATATGCCGCTCACAGGGCTATATTGCCAATGCTTCAAGCTGAAGAAGATGAAAGGTGATTTTCGCTGTTTGGCTTACATTGTCCTTAAATTTATATTTTTATAGTGTTCTGAATATCATTTTCAATTGTCTTCTTATTATTTGTCAAAGAAAGGAAGAAGTATCTTGAGGAAGAGGCCACTATCATTAAGGATGAGCCCGATTGGAAAGTGGGTGAGAGTGTCTCCCACTTTGGAAGATGGATGTCTTTGACGACTAGGGAGCTCCACCCTGATATCTGGTGAATTTGTTGTCCTTTAATAACAGTTCTAGCACATAGAATGAAGCAAAAACACCATTCCTTCTGTCCAAGTTTTTACCTTTTTGCACGCTTCCTTGTCTAAATAAAATTACTATTGGAAAATATTTTCAGCTGTAAGGAAGATATTGTTAGCTTGTGTATTGAAAAAATTATGTAGGATTTTGTCCCACATAAGAAAATAGAGAAAGAGTTTTAATGTCCATAAAGTACTAACAAAAATCACCTTAAGGATAGTGTCATCATGTCTCAAAATCATGGTCAATTTTGCTACTTCCATCAAAAGTGTTCTAACACTGTATTTACAATGCTTTGATAAAAATCGACATATGGCTATACTTATCTTTCTTTTGGTCTCTTTAGCTATCAAAAGTGAAAAGCTTTAAGAGCTTTGATTTCTAATTTCTATTGCAGTTACTGGACATGGTGTAGATTATGAGTAAATATGCCTTGCTGCCATCTGCATTTCTCACCCAATTTCTTCATCACTTTTTGATATTTGATACGCTTTTTTCTTCTTTAGAAAAAAATAAATTGTAGAACATGTTAGAAAGAGATGTTGAGGTTTAAAATAAAACTTGCTGGGCGAGATGGAGAGAGAATATATATATATATATGTATATGTATGTACCAAATTAATATAAATCTGAATACAAGTTATACATAGATGTAATTAAATGATTATTTTATTCGCTTATTTAAAAGTAATTTTCAACTCATTTATAAAAACTAACAATTGACAAGGTTGTAATTTAGATCTTACCATTTCTCGAAAAGCAAGGAAGCATGAACTTCTCCAGAAAGAGATGCTATGCTACATAGTTTTTGTAGGGAAATATCGGGAGAAAGAAAAATCAATATATGTATAGATACATATAGTTGTACTTGACTGATATAAAAATATGAAAATATGTGGCACTCAGGCATATTTTCAATAAACAAATACGTCGTGATAATTCACAAGGTGTATCTAGTTTAGCTCCTATTTGGTTTCATTTTCAAAACTTCTTTTCACATTTTCAACTATAATAAAATTGAAACACATTAGTTTTTATACATTTTTATCCGATATCATTTTTTTTTTTTTTTTTTAAAATACATTTTCCAATGACCTATTTATCTGCTCCCAATATACTATATATCTTATTTCTCTATTCTATTATTTCTATATCTCTTCACCCACAACCTACTAATTCCAACATAATCATTACTTTTCTAATAATCTATTCAAATACAAACTCATTTCCAACTCATTTTCATTAACTACTCTCTAATATTTTGAAAATGATGGAAATGGAAACTATAAATGAAAATAAAACCAAACGAGCGCTTAGACTTTAGAGTTACTCATCAATTACACCTGAGAAAATGTATTGCTTCAAACATAAATTTAAACTTTCTAATGTCTGAAGAAATCTTTGTAATAAAACATTGCAATAATTTGGAAGATCACGCATTTAGATCTAAAAATTTAAAATTTGAATGTGGATGTCAGTACATACGTATTATTTGGAACAAATATTCATATACATTCAAATTTGATAAAATATTAAAAATGAATATCCACATTTGCATAAAATATTCAGTATTCTAGTTAATAATTCGAATACGGGAATATTACACAAATATTCTAGGCTTTACCCGAATTAGTTTAACCCATTTTGCACGCCTAGTTAAGGACCATGTGCATATGATTTTTCCAATCATATATTTCTCTCAAAACCATTGGAAGTTAGTTGATATATGAAAAAAGATAGATGATATATGAAAATAAGAATTGATTATTATTGAAATTGCTGTCAAATTTACAATATCGAGTAAAATCAATGCATTTCTCACTTGGAACTTTCTCCAAAAATTTTCGTATAACAGTCACGCATGATTCATATAACATCTCCATCAATAATTTAAAAAGGTATGAATATCGATGAGTGTATGAGATTTATTTTGACTATTTTGTAAAACTTGATATAAAAATCACTAATGATTGCAAATTTGCAATTCCCCGCGAAACGACGTTGTAGAAGATTGTGGGTGGTGGTTTAAAAGGAACTCCATTCAACTACCGTGGCGCATATCGACTGTGTGCAATGTTTTCAAAAGTGGATCGCACAATAAATCGGTGATCTTACTGGTTATTGGTTCAATCGGTTCGATCAGTGGTCGAACTGGTATGGTGTAATAATTATATTTAATTTTATAAATATATATAATATTTTAATATTATCAAAAAATAAAACTTTCAATTGATATAGAAAGAATGTTATTTGAAAAAAAAAATTCAACTTGCTTATTTTTAAGTACGTTTTTTAGAAAATAATATTATTTCATAATTAATTAATTATAAATAAATAAAAAATAATGTTTCACATTAATTTAAGTAATCATTTGTTTCATACTTTAACTTCAAGTAAAAATAAATTATTTTACACTAAATATTCCACATAATTTAAGAGAGCTTAAACAAAATAAAATAACAAATTAAACATAAATATTCACATATAACTACCACTTTATTAAATTTTAAGAAAATAAATTCATGTTTCAAAAAATTATATATCCAAAATCTTTAATCATCATTTTCAACTCACAATTTCTCTTTTCTTTTTTCACTTAAAAAAAAAAAAAGGAGTGAATCGGTTGATTGACCAGTTTTGACCACCACCGATTTTCAGACTTCAACCATACTAAACAGGCCACCGGTCACTGGTCGGACTGGCCGGTACAGTCCGGTTTTCAATCACTGACTGTGCGCCAACACCGTTTCCCACCTGATGGCCATGGCACTGAAGTATTCTCCCCCTCCTCTCTCCTTCTACTTCAACAGTCCTCATCTTTGTTATTTTTTTATTCTTTCTTTTTTTTTTTTTTTTAAAGAATTCAAGTTTCTATAGAATACAATCCTGAAATATATCCGGTGGAACTGAGAGAAGTATGGAGACAAAAGTACAGACCTATTCCAAGGAACATTGCAGGTTCTTCATGCTTTTCTAGCTTCATTTCCTATCCAGCAACACCTTTTCTTGAAGTTATGTTAGTGTGTTTATATTTTATCTTTTCTTATCAAGAATGTAACTGTTCAACTATTGCTAAATGCACTTACAGTTGTGCATTTGGTAGAGCCCACTTTGCCAAATGGATTCAATTCTTTTCTATCAGGTGGAGAAATGTTCTATTGTAATTGAGTTGTCTTAGTGGCCCATATCTGTTTCCAGCTGCAGTTGGGTTGTGCGGTACATAGTAGTATTACGTTTCCCATGTAAAAGATTCTTGTGCTTTCTTGGGGAATGACATGCCAAAGGATTGAAGTGATTTTATTTGTTTCTTTTGTTTCATTTCTTTGTATATTATTGGGGCTCCCATCTTTTGTCTACTTAAGAATCACAAAGTTGAGTACGGATCGGAGCAATTTTGAAGACGCAAGTGTATATAGATTGCTGTTTACTTTATTGAATAGGTGTTTCTCCATTTTGGTTGTCGAGATTCAAGGCCAAATTAATGTGGTTTACATGAAAATTAGAAGTTTATGTAGAAAAATTATGGTATTTATCTGTATTGTCAATTCTAGCTGATTTCACTATACTTCCATATATTTGCAACTCATTTGGGAGGAGGTCATCGCAGCTGCGCCAAAGTTCATCGAGATGCCATCATTCATTCAGAATCTAGCAAGGAGCTTTTTATCTTAGTTACTAGTTTGAAGGTATTGAAAATGTTTCGTATCCTGATAGTACTATATTTCTATCATAGATTAGTCCCAACTCCCAAGGTCTCAAATTTGACCGTATTTCTAGGCTTACCGTACCATTACTAGTTACCTTCATGCAAATTGTGCTTGGGGGAGAACAAAGGTATGCTGGAAGAAAGATGATTAAGCATATAGACCTAATTTACTTTGTCATTGCTCTAATATCTATGTGTAAATAGCTGATAGGCATATACCATTTTACATGAAGAAGCTTCTAATGTATAACCAGAATTTTGAAATTCATCAGATGATTTTCACCAAATGAAAATTTTCAGACCCAATTTCTTGATGTAGCTGCAGTTCCATGTAAGTGAAACATGTAACTTGATTCATCTTTGTTGTATTATACTCACAGTTAAAAAGTTGCGTAGTTGTTTCTTAATTTTTTGTTCACAAGTATACTGTTCTCTTTCTTCCTTGTGATAAATTAATGCAATTTTTCTTTTTAATAGCTTCTGAAACTTCAAAATTTGTGTTAGAAACTAAACTGGTAAGTGAATTTCACAATCTTGCCTTACTTATTTCAATGTGCTGATTGCTTTTTTGAGTTCAAAAAGTCATCCTTGTGTAGTACATGTAGATGCTTGCTCATCTAGCTCATGTCCTGCAAGTTTTTTAAATTCTACTATTTCTCATTCTTAATAACCATACAGACGCCCTCTTGTTTGACATCTATATTTGTGTTCATTTACATTGCTTCTTTTACCTATCAATCCAAGAATGTTATAACATGAGAAAATATTCTTATAGATTTATAGTTTTATGACAAGTTCATCTTTCTAACTTCTTAGCATATTTACAATGTTGATCATATCTAAAGCTACACTACTAGTTGGGAGGAAAAGAAAAGGAAAGATATTATACGAAAATCAAACACTAGCAACCTTAATCGTTCTTAGTAAGTTTTAATTAGCTTTGTCATTGGTGTTGCATTAGAAGTTGAAACTGATGCACGTACCACTTGAATGTGCGTTTCATCAGTAACGAACTACCCAGTGCACACTAGGAGTCTAGGACAACCACATGGTGTGGCACTGTCCAAAGAACATATCAGAGCCTTTTAACTAGGGAAGTGTAGTGACTGTAATGTGTCCATATTTTAGTGTCTAATTTTGTTTGTAGAGGGCTGGTGGTATCTACCCATAAGTGAGAACTGTGGGCTTAAGATGTAAATGCTGCTCATTTAAATCCTTGTGATAAATACACCCAAATAATTACTCCATAAGCCTACAACTTGGGCCATGCTTGTGGCTGAATAGTGGGCCTTGGCCATGACATGTATGCACTTTTCTATACTATCTATAAATTTATGAATAAGTATAGTGGTTTCTTTCCTTTTATGTGAGAACAAAAATATCCCTCTTTAATAAAATTATTACATTTAGTACACATGATTTAATGGTAATTACAATCAAATTAAGTTTATTTTTAACTAGGTTCATAGGGAATAATAACTATAATTAATTAAACCAAGCCTTCATCTTAAATAATATATATACATCAAATGTACATACTTTGTATTTAGACTCTTAGAAAATAATAACTATAATTGATTAAACCAAGTCTTTCATCTTAAAAAATGCATATACATCAAATGTATATCTTTGTATTTATTACATTTGTTACATATTAAGTATTTTTCAATTATAATAATACAAAACAATAATTATATTAAAATTAATTAAATAAATTTTCTACTTAGCAAATTTAATTACATACATTGAAATCGTCATGTTTAACATATATGTTTAATGGTAATTACAACCAAATTAAATTTATTTAATTAAACTCAATAAAAATAATAGCTATAATTAATTAAATTAATTAAGTCTTTTCACTTAAAAAATATGTGTATATATATCAAATGCATACATTGTATTTGTTAAATTTATTCCAAACTAAGTGTATTTTTATTAGACATATAGAAAATGATAATTATATTAAAATTAATTAAACCAAAATTTCCTACTTGGCAAATATAATTACATACATTGAAATTTATGCTTGTACAACATATTTAATTGAACTTATAGAAAACAACAATTAAATTATATCTCCATCTAATGAGATATTTATGGTTGTGTGGTATACTACAACTAAATTAAATTTATTCTAATTAGACTCATGGAAGACAATAACTGAATTGAAATTAATTAAGAAAAAATAAATTGATGAGGAAAAAAATGATACTTCATAAATACATTCATATATATATATATATATATATATTTCTTTTGCTCTCTCTCTCTCTCTCTCTCTCTCTCTCAAAAATAAGAATTTTTTTTTTTTTTATATATCAAAATATATGTTCAATTCAAATAAGTAATAGTAAATTTAGTATGACAATGAACAAGAATAGATTAAATCTTATAATCACATATTTAATTGATGAGGGAAATGAATGATATTTCATAAATGCATTTGTATAAATATGGGTTCTTCCTTAAGAATAAAAAGAGAAAAAATATTTATTATATATCAAAATAAGTGCCATACTCATATACTATATTTAATATGGTAATTGGGAAAAAAATTTTATTTAATTTTTTTTTATCTTTTCATTTATTTGTGTGTGTGTGTGTGTGTATTTTTTAAATATATTTTGGTTAATTTTTACATAGAATGATGTACAGATTTTATTTTCTTGAAATAATAACAAAAGATGCTTTCATGTTTTATCACAAATTCAAAAAAGTTTCTTAATCTTATTTATTTAAGTTAAAAAAACAAAAAGTGGGTCCAAAAAAAGAAAAAGAATATATAGATAGCTCTATTAGAGCCGTGAAAGAGAATCAATTAACTAAAATTTGAGAATGTTTGGTTATGTTTTATGGATGACTATGCTATATATTTTTGGAAAATGAATTTTTGGAGTGGAGTCGGGGAATGTGATGGATTTTTGTTTATGTTTTGGGAAATAATTAGAAAATATTTTGAAGAGTATTAGTATGTCTGTTTATATTTTGAGAGGAGATATTTTTTTTTACTATAACAGTCAAATCAATTCTTTTGATTTGATTTTTAGTTGGGCACTAAGGGTGAAAATGAAATTTAGTTATATTTTATTTATAAATAATAATAATATATATATGTATATGTATTGAAAAAGTGTTTGTGTGTGTGAGAGAGAGTTAATTTGTGTTGGGGGTGGGGGGGATAATGAAAGAAAGAAGAGAGCATTTTGAGGGGGGGGGGGGGGGGGGGGAACTTATTTTGGCATTTTGATGCCAAAATAGGTGTATGTTTGGTTATGATCCTCCAGAACAATTTTGTTTTGGGAGAACATAGAATCGTTTTGGAAGAACATAACAAAACGTTGCCTTAATTTCTTTAGATAGACTTTTTATATAAATTGTTTTCAATTAAAATAATAGTGTGGCATTATTAATTTTCAATAATTATTTTTAAAAGATAATAGGATATATATATATAACTTATTTTTATAAAATAACTTTTTGAAGGATCATACTAAATTTTTTATTTGAGGCATGGCGGAGGATGGGCAAGACCTTGTTAAGACCAAGTTTTTCATGACTTAACTAATCATATGATTAATATTGTTAAAGTGTACATCAACGACATAATAAGTATAGTTAATTCATCATATATATAAATAACTTGAGATTGATCATATTTAATTAAGATTTGAATTTTTTCAAAAATGAATGTGTTGTTGGATTTGTAGTTATGTAACTCAAACTAACAAGTTTAAAAAGTATTTATTCAATTTTAATAGTAAATTAATATGAGATGGTGAAATATTTTCTATCAATTTATAAAATAGAATATCAATAAATACATTTTACTAGATAATATATCACATTAGCCCATATGTTTTCATCCATACCCTACAAAATATATACCTCCTAAGTGCAAAGTATATATCCCATCGATACATAGCATAACAGTCCAAAAATTTTATTTTTTATATTGCTAAATATTAAATAATGAATAAAATACAACTAATTATATCAAGCAATGAATTTGATTAACAATTCAAGCATATATTATATTAATAGCCAACTTAATTCATAATCCAACTCTTACAAATTTATAAACTAGCAAGCTTTTAAAAAATAATTTTTGCACTTTTTTAACCAAAAAAAACTTATAAAATAATATAATATTTTTTATTTTACTCAGTGATATTTAAAGGTTTAAATTGATCAGAATTTAACTTTCTCTACTTTTGACTTAACTATGAAGAGACGAAAATGAGAATAAATTCAGTATAAATAAATAGAACACATGAGAAAGTTTCTTTTTCTAATTTTAGATTAAAAATAACTGTCCATTAAAAATCTAAGATTAGATAGGTAACATAAATTTTATTTATTTATCTAGATTTAGAGGAAACTAATTTATAAATCGTTCAAAATCATTAAAATCATATTTTTAATTTTATTTCATGAATATCAATTGAAATTTATTGTTAAAATCAAAAATAATTTTCCAATTAATAAAAAATAAAATAAAAAGTAAATTAAAATTATGGTATAGCAACTTGCACAAATTTAATTCATGATAATCATAAAATAAATTAAAAAATAAAAACTTCTTCAAATATCACCCAAAAATAAAAAAAATAAAAAATTCAATAGGCAGCTACTATTAGTCACTATATTGTAAAAGATACATATAAATTATATTTTTTAAATGTTAAGTATTTTAAGATATATTTTATTTTAGTCATTATTCAATTCATTGGTTTTCATTGTTCAATTTATCAGTAAATGGTTTTTAAAATGGTAATGAATCAATAAACTTTTGTATTGAATTAGCTTCATATTTGGTTGATTTTGTATTGGTACTTCTTATATATATTTAAAACATCATCATATATGGCTATTTAGAAATATTTACCTATATTTTTAGATACATTGATATAACTTTCTAATAATATTATTATAACATACTTATTTTGACAATAAAGACGAGACAAGATGAAGAGGAAACATATCGCACTGAGTATTATAGAGATACATGTATACATAGATAAAATTAAGAGTCTATGAAATGAGAAACTCAATTAAGTCATCAAAGGAGAAGAAGCACAAAAATTAATAAGTTGGCACCTCTATTTCAATATAACTTTGAATGAAAATGAGTTAATTTATAGAGAATTCAATTGGTAATATTCACCAATTTATAGCTCCTAAGAGCATAGATGATTTCTTATAATTTTTCAATAGATATGTACTCTATGAGAACGCACTCTATACCTCAATGAGAACATCTTGATGTTACATGCTTGGTGAAAAGGAAAATATGAATGCCTTATACATATGTGCTGGCTAAGTTAATAGGGAAGAATATCCATACAGCTTTGGACTTGAGAAAATGAAAACTTTCACATTTTTTTTTTTTTTCCTTCCTTCTTTCTTTCTTTTTTTTGGGGGGGGGGGGGGGGGGGGGGGTGCATTTGCTTCACATCCAAAAAGTCTGCTCCATTAACCATGAGTATAAAACTGTACGACGCTTTAGTCCCTTTCAGCCCTCCAGGTCCATGCTCACAGAAACTTTCTTGTTAGGGGGGTTCTTTGGCCTTCGACAAACTGTATAGCATGTATTATCATGCTTGCTTCTGCAGATTGATATGATGATTAGCTAACATACAGCTGATATATATAAATCACTTGCTTCAGGTGGTTGCTTTTACACTAATATGAATAGTAATTTTACTTTTGCTAGTACTAGGAGTAAAATGTGCGCTCAGGACAGCTTTTGCTGTTATCAACAGCTAGTATAAACTGAGGTCCTGAATGAGGCTTAAAGTAACCTTGCTAACCTGATAATTAGCTTTAAGGTTACTTTGTGAAAGCCTGGAGCTTCATTCAATAAGCTTTGAAACTTATTCATGCTTTGATATATTACGCATTTTCCGTTGGGTGATTATTTGAATTTGTAAGAAATGCAACCACGTTCCAGCTGAATCAAAGTCTTCATATATATTGAATTCAGGTTTCTGCAGCAACTTTGTGAAAATTATTTAGCAAATGAACCCTTGTCGCATTGAACATCCCTGTGGCCCGTGGAATCCAGAAGAAAATAAATGAGTCACAGGCTGTTGCCATTTCCTGATAAATTTTGCAAATGAAAAATCTAACTGAACACAGCGTAGATTTAGGTTTAGTAGGACACCTTAAGATCACATTGTCCCATGGGCCCTGGCAAACTAGGATATGCAGACAGTGCCTGCCTTCTAACACTTGTGAAACATGAGATAAGCTAGGGGCATTACAACATGAAGGAATGGGCTTTCTTCATGAGGAAGTAGAGGATATACAATTGGTGACCACCCCATGTGTTTTCTTCTCTTGGTAATCGTGATGTCTAACTAAGATTTTGCAGAGTTGACAAAAGAGAAGAGAAATATGAACAAAGAAAACTTCAAAAATAATGGAAAAAGACGCCAGTACAACTGTAGCTTCCATGTCTCTATTGGACTGATGGGAAGTGCAAAATTCAAACACGATTTGTGTGAAGCAAGTTGGTGAAGTTGAGCTGTGATTTATATTCATTAAAGTTTAGTATTGACTCATTCATTTTTTCTTTGGCTAGATTTTTATGTGTGATGGTGAAGCAATTAATATTGGATGGCCAACTAGATTAGAGGTTACTTGCTGCATGGTTCAATCAACAGCATGGGAACTCATTTGGGTTGTCCTAGCATGTACTGCTTGTCATTCTCTTTTAGCTCCTATTAAAAATTCTCCAAATTTTTCTTGTCGAATGTTCAAGACTTGTATTCACTCCTAATGGAAATTTTTTTGTTCACATTCTGGATGGAAAAAGTAGATAGAGATGAAAGCGATTGCTGGATTTTAGGTGATTGTGGAAACTAATACCCCAACTAACCTTAACATGGAGGGCCTAAAAGATCACATATTTAGATGCTGTTTTGGGCAAATATATAAATGCATTTAGGCATGGCATCTAGATGTACAAAACAAGAAAATGGGCACAGATTCACTTAGTTTAATGTTAGGAAGTTAGAGAAATGAAGAATAAATGTTTCCTCTATCATATTTGGGCAAGCAACTGGCAAATTTAAAATTAGAGAATGAATGTTGTTTGTTTTGACTTTGAGGTAGAGGTTTGTGGATGAAAAGACTTTGGCAGTTCTCATTGGAATTAAGGTTCTCATCCATTTTTGTCTCTTGGAACTTAAGAAACTACTTGCACCTATCTAAGACAATGACTATCTATTAAAAAAAAATAAAACACCATATTATCACCCTTAAATGCACTCCTCCGCACACCTTCAACTACCATATTGTTCTATTCACTCTCTCCGATGCTTCTATATCTATGTTTTAAGTAAACTTGCTTGTCTGAGTGAAGAGTTTTTCAAATATTTTAGACATTACTCTGGTTGTATCATAATTTATGTTGCTTAATGAAAACACTAGGTTTGGACATGAAACATTGTCACTCTTGAGAAAAGATTTCCTCGCAGAGTTTCTTCTCCTTATTGTGGGCCTATCCATGTGCTAGGCAACATGGAGCCTCTAGAATTTTTATATGGACTTCCTAAAAAGAAGCAGTGAAGAGTCACTATCACATTGAATAGAATATGGATGCTGAGGCATTATGGTTACAGGGCCCACCATATTTAATGGGTCCCCAGGTGGACCAATTTTCTGGAGATTCCCATCAGTTGTAGACTGTAGTATTAAACACAAGGCTGGACCGAATTGAGAGAATGAGAGAGAGATATGGACAAAAGACCTTTCATCAAACACTTTATACAAATTCCTTTCTAGAAAGAAAGGAGGGGAGGGGGAGACTCATCTTCCTTTTGTACAAAAATGCCCGAAGCAAGTTTTTGGACTCTTTATGAAGAGGGCTGCTTTCAGTTTTTTTATGTTACATTATTTTCTTCTTACATTGTTCTCTGACTAAGAAGCCAAAAGCAATGAAACATAAAACTTTGCCTAAAACATTGTGACCAAATTTTGGGTCTTGGATGCTATAACTGTGGCCTGCATCTTCGTTGGCACGAGACAACAATACAATGGTTTTTCTGCTTTGTTTCCGTTTTCCAAATTTTTTCGATATCTTGTGCAACTTTAATAGCGTCCATAGATGCACCAGAGAGGCCTCTTCTAGTGAAACCAACTGCATAAAGTCCTTCTTTGCCTTTCCAACAATTTGGAAATTGAGATATTGGAAATCCATCCCTTGAAAAGAACTCACTTTCCTGTATAGCACACACAATGGTCAAAATATAGGAATTTGGACTTATGGATGCTATTTTAATTGTCACAGCTGAGATTATTTTGGGGACGTGGGGAACAGGTTGCTAAGGGGCATAACAGGTAATTCACAAGTTATAGAACCAAAATTTTCAAACATTATGTGCCTATTCATCCACTTCTCTCAGTTCTCACCACCCCATTCTTGGAGAAACCAATCCTACTGTGGAGCATAATGCCAGAGAAAAAACCCAAGCAGCATTTCTCTGTTGCCAATATTTTAAAAACATTATAATTGGTACTGAGAAACAGATTTCAACAACCTGACTAGTGACTAGATTCAGAATAGAGGATCTAGAGTGAACCCAACTTCCATAACTGTCACATGGATCCAGATATATATAAAACTCACCTATAGACACAGATACATACATATAAAATATACACACCACACATGCAAGAGTATGCATCCCCCATAGTAACAACATTCTCACCTTTAGCCACGATGGGACATTGCTAGAATATCCAGTTGCCAAAATAACCGAATCAATTTCAAGAACTTCTCCACTAACCAGCTCTACACCTCCATGAAAAAATTTCTTGATTCCTGGAACTATTTTGATGTCGCCCGACTGAATTTTAGATAGTGTGCCTATATCCAAGACAGGAGTTTTCCCTTCTGTATTCTTGAGCTGTAATGGACCCATATATGGCCTTTTAAGACCATACTTCTCTATGTTTCCGAGAAGCAACCATGCTGCTGCCAGCAGTATTTTATCCACAAGCCAAATTGGCAGCCATTTCATTAGAGAAACCCCAAGCTCAAACGTTGATTTCCCAAAGATTTCCTTTGGCAGTACATGAACCTGTGCAGTCAGAAAAGAGAAAAAAGAACGAAATAATAAGTTAAATTCGTTATATAAGTAAACAACTATATGTTCTTTTGAAGAGAGAAAATAGAGTTACGCACGGAACTGCGAGCCACCATTGATGGAATCGCATTATGGTGGCAAAGATCAAGGGAGACTTCCATTCCTGAATTGCCACAGCCAACAACTAAGACATTTTTCCCCCTGTACTCCTCACCTGACTTATAATCACAAGCATGCATGACATTCCCACCGAACTCATCCAAGCCTTCAAATTCCGGTAATACCCTCTCTGCATTTTCCCCACTAGCCACCACAAGCCACCTACAGATGTACTCTGTAGTTGAATTATTGCTTGTAACTGTCTTAACGTGCCATAGACCACAGGCTTCATCGTATTTCGCAAACTGAACTGTTTCATTGAACCTAGGTTCAATCTCAAACTGTTTTGCATAGGATTTGAGGTAGTCAATGAACTGTTGTTTAGTGGGGTATTCTGGAAAGTTTTCTGGAAAAGGGTTGTACGGAAGTTCACAGAATTGTTTCGGAAGGTGAAGTCTTAGGCGATCATAGGTCCGGTTTTGCCATAGCGAGGCAATGCAGTTGGCTCTTTCAAGGATCACAAATGGAACTCCTTGTTGCTTAAGGCCAGCACCAACTGCTAATCCTGAGGGACCTGCCCCAACTATCACAGGGCCGTTTACCAGTATACATCGGCCCGAAAAGAAGTCCTCATGCTCCAATGTAGGAGGAATCATATTTAGCTGCACACAAAGATCACAATGATTCATCAAGAATAACGTTTGTTATGCAAGTTGGAGAACAATGTAGTGCCAAAGGAGCAAAAAAAGATGGATTGGCACAATAAATGTGGAATGTTTTAGAACCACTTGAATAGTGAATAAGACAGAAGAGAGAAGAGAAGCTGCAATTTTGCAGAAATGTGTGCAGGGGGATTAGAGAAGTGTAGAGGTATAAATAGGGAAGGTGGCCAAGAGAGCAGCTTGGTATTAGGATCTGAAAAGGATGCTTTATCTATCTTTTTCATATGATTATGCCTCTCAACTCTCTTTAATTTTTATTTTTTATTTTTTATTTATGAATATACTTTAGCAGTGAAACTATATGTCAAAACTACTTCTGGACCCAAGGTCAGTTTGGGGTCATCCTCTTCCCAATTTGACTTTGCTCCTATTTTAAAAAGCACACTTATTTAAATAGACTAAAATTGTCACATTCCAGTTCCACATGTAAGGCCTCAATGATCCTCTCCTTGGCAAAATAATTGGTCCAAGTTGTTAGAGAAGTCCAATGCACCCTAATGAATAACTTTTAAGCAATTTCCTCATGTGATTGATGTGGAATGCTACAAAAAAATGCCATGAAGTATTCTGACTAATCCTTAAGTAGTAAAATAAATATGATTTTTGCATAAATTTTGCTTAGGCATAGTACTTCCAAACACATGTCTGACATTTACCATCATGCCCTGTTTCCCTTAACTTGTAAAAATTGCCTCAACAATAAATAGTGTACAATTTTATATACTGTGCAACAAAAGTATTGGCATTTGCAAGAAATTATATATGAGATCCTAAAATTTCTTTTGCTAACATGATTTACATGTGACAAATACCTAAACATTACAAGATCCAAGATCACATTAACTTATAATTTCATTTTCACTTTAGTTACGTTTTGTTGTATATGTTCACTTTGGTGAATACCATTGACATAATCTAAAAACTTGAAAGTTACTACCAAAATTTCTTCAAAAATTTATTTCTCCGTGCCTTAAAAGTTTGAAATCTTGGTGACTTGATGTTAACAAAGAAATTATTAGGTAGGAATTTCTGAAAATTATGTCCAAATTTAGGTTGGCTATTAGTAGGTAATCATTTTTTTTATTTAAATATGTGCATGCTAGGAGTCCGCTAGATTCGAACTTCAACTTCACTAAAGTGTTAAACTTATGTCATTGTACTTGACAATAGTCAATCATAAGGGTAGTCACATTTACTAAAGATATTATTTTCTCCCCCTAAAATAAAATTAAGATCAAAATTTTTGAAAGTTTCAAAAATTTCTTCTTCAATCTAGGAAATCGCAATTAATCGGGGAGTGGCAACGAGGCAATGTTGAGAAGTGATAAATTTTTCACGTGAATTGGGCGATCGGGAATGCGAGTTGCACCTGCTGTGGTGGGGGTGGACAATTTTTCCCGATTCTTTCTTCGTATTATTAATGAATGCTACAAAATCGGAAGATTTTGAGACCACCCCTCCTTAATTCCACTAAGCATACCTATATGTACATCTTCTCTCTTCTCAATTTATAATTCACATTCAAAAATTTTTATGAGAGAATTAAGAAAATAAAATTCTTTACATATTTTTATAGCTGTTACCTTTGAAATAGTGATTGGGAATTGATGCAACTCAACTTATAGTACACCAACAAAATCTAATCGACAACTGGGAAAAATATATATCCAAATGAATAAGTTATAAAAATATATATCTTCTCATTTTTTATAGAAAAAGTCAGGAGTTTATTTATTTAATAAACATCAAGTGCACAAATTTTTTTTAAAATAAATACTTGATTATAACATACAGATATTTCAATGATTTATCGACTTTTCAGTTATTTGCAGGAACATTTGGCAAAAGTACATGCAAATTATGTGAGAAAAATTTTGACAGATATTAACGATGAAATTTTCATGGAACGAAATAAAATTAAGATAAAAAATTCAAAATGTGATCCCATAGGTCCCATAAAATTTTCTTAAGTTAGCTCTCTCTCACTTGTTTCTGTACTTACTCATAGTGTTTTATTCTTATTTTTATTTACACACAAATACAATAAGAGTTTATTAAAATTCAAACCATGGACCTTACAAATACAAGTGTGAGAGCGATGTCATTGGGCTAATTAACTATTCCACCTCATGGTACTTTATCTTATCACAATCCACATGAACATTTAAAAAATATTAATTTATAAACATAGATCCACAACTTCCAAAATTTTGATTGAATTATAATAATGCTTCATCGACTAAATTTATAGGAAGATCACATGGTGGCAAGGAAAGTTTAGAACTTTTGCATTGATATATATATATATATATATAATATCATCCTCCTCCATATCATTTGCACAAAAACATCATGTTAAATCAAGAATTATTGATCACAAGCTTAAAGATCTTTTTGTTTTTGGGAAACTTTTTTTTTTTTTTTTATAATTTTGTTTTTGGGAACCTTGGGCATGAATATATGCTTTATTTATAATTTATTAGATTAATAATGATTTAAATAAAATGAAGATTATTTGTTATTGGTAGATGATTGTTTATCTGTAATCAAAGACCATCTTTTATCCAATCATAATTGTGTGTGAATGTTTGCTTAAAGTCACGGAGTGGAAGCAATTAGATTTTAAGAAAGTCTAGAGATCTTAGGCTTAAGAAATTATGAATAAACTTTTAAAAATGCGAAAACATAATATTTTTACTTTATATGGATAATAATGACAAAAGAGGAATCGTGATAGATATTTAAATGAAACAATCAGCCTAGGTGAAACATGCTAAACACTTGGCTTTAATTTATAAACCAATTCAAAATATTATGAAACTGGTCTAAAAATATCCCATCTTATGACCAAGCAAGTAATAAATGATCAAAAGACATTCACATAAAGAAGTAAAAAAAATACGTGAATTCAATTGAAAATAAAACAAATCCGAACAAGGGGCGAAGTGATAAAATTTTTGTTCAAATAAAATGAAAATTTGAACTAGATAAGAATTAATAAAATTTTAAATTCGTTGTATACTCTCACGAGTCGCAATCCTTAGCTGATGAGGGAATTGATCATCTCACGAAGACGAGCATGCGCATATGTAGATTGTCATGCACATTCAATTTAAGTTCAAGTGACAAGCCACACATAAAACACTTATATTTCAACTTATACAATGCAAATGTTGTCAAAGTGTATCTGCCCCTTGTTTATATCACGAAGTTGAATTATTCATGCTTTGGTCATTATATAAATTTTATTATGAATTAATAAAATAAGAATTAATTGAAAGTTAATATAACTTATAAAAAATAAGAAAAAGTGAGATCGTTAAATATATTATATGTATTAATCATTGCCCAATATGGGTTCCAAAGTTGAAGAATACCTCATGCTAATTTTTCACTATTTTATTGGGGGTTTAGAACTAAATTTTCTTGGTCAACATATATAGGGCCATAAAATTTTTGGAGGTGAATGCTTGCTTGTGACCAACTAATCGAGACAAGATTAGAAGGGATATTATTTTTGAAAAGTGGTATCTTTGTTTTCAATTAAATCAATGGATCATACCATATTGATTAATTATTCCATATTAATTTGACACATTTTTCGGTAATTTGATTCTATTAATGAGGCCGGTTTTGAATGAGTGGAGACTATTTTTTATTGTTAGCACCTAAAATTGCTTTGCTAATTGCAATTAATGTGACAGGGACTGCACCTGTTGGAGTCAAATCCTCCTCGTGTTACTAAGCCTCCAACATCTTTATTCCTTTTCATACTTCAATGTCTTCTCTTGCTAATATTTGAGTATTTATTTCTCCAATCTAAAATTCAAGTTATGTACTTCAATTTTCTCAGTTTACACAAAGTCGTTGGTTGAACAATTTTAATTCTAACACATTTACTAGTTAAATATTATGTGTTTGTTTGGAAGAATAATTTACTGTCGTAAAAGTTGATGATTTATAGATTGTGTAAATAAAAACTTACGAGATTTTGTCTATCTTGTGTTTTTATGGGTAATGCCCATTTGATTCGAAGGTCCGCCCCTTTGGTCGAGTGATCGAGTTCATTGTCAATTAATGAGGTCGAAGTTTGATTTTCTACTTGATTTTAAGTGGATTTTGGCTCTAAGCTTGAAACACAATAAGGATTTGGATTCACTTGGACGATTCTAGAAAAATCCTTCAAAACTAAGTTAGAAAAATTCTAAGATGCGGATTTTAGGATTGTAATAGTATTATTTGAAATGTACAGAGGTAATTTTGTCCTCTCAAGGTATCCACATCACTATTCAATAATATATCAACAAGGGCACTTTAAAGAATATGTGCTACATGTATGCCTTATATGATACAATTTACCTGTATTCTAATCTTAAATCAGGATTATAAAATCATAAAGATAACATTATACTACTATATATATGGTTTTAATATAGAATCTACTATGAAGAGTAGTGTTCAAATTAAACACATAATACAAAACTGATTTCAATCTTATCTTAAAACTAACCCGATCTATAAAAGATAATTCATATCCAAGATAATAATACATGCAATGATTCAATTATTAGCATTAACTTGCTAATTGTGCTACTAATCTTGTCATTATGAAAAGACATTCAGCAAATTCAAAGGAAACATGTTCTCGAACATATTGCTCATTTTTTACGTCCTTTTCTTGGATTAGTCTCATTGCCCTAAAGAAATCTCCCTTCTTTCAGAGTTCAATGTATTAAGATTTCAAACTTTGATTTGAAGCAACTCCACATATAGATTTCATGTTTTTAAGATTGTCAGCAAAATACATGTCTTCATCCATAGAATCAACCCTGAAAAGGAACCACCTAATTAATTTAATCCCCCAAGAACAAGGTTCATATCATGTGATTGTACTGATGATTTTGACAATATTTTTCTATTGCAACTAACTCCATAACTGTAACAACTGAAAACCCCTTAAAATATTTGAGGCAAATTGACGAATTAATATAATATCACACACACACACACACACACACATTGGGAAATTCATGTGATCACATGACCATGGAAGTGGTTGGTTATATCATATATCATTGTCCAGGACTGGCGAATGAATCCCTAATAAATTATCTTCTATTCTTTCCCCCCAGAATTAATCTTTCGGCATGTGAAGTCAAAGTTTGAATGAATTAGATCAACTTAATAAATTCAGTCATTTTCGGTTATATATTCCATCTACGAATTATTAAAGATTGAAAATTTGTATTCTTTTTTTGTTTTTTGTTCTCCTCTTTTAGTTGTCTAGATATTTCAACTCTAGTAGTGCCCATTTTTATCTATATTATTTTTCTATTATGTACACACACGCACATCAAGAATTCAAATATCAGATCTTACATATATAAGTGATAGGAAAATACCATCGACCTAATGGATCACACATACAATTGGTTACTAGTGCCCTTCTTGATCTATAGTTAGTAGTTATGCATTGCAATATCCACACATCAATTCCTTTTATTTAGACACACACATATATTAAGAGTGATACGGGATAGCCCAAGTAGCTTGACCTAAAAGATGTAGCGCCAAGCCCATCTTACGTCCGAGGCCCATGGGCGCGATCAACCCATGTCGACTTCGGTGCTCGGCGCAATGCCCAGGACTCACCCAAGGCCGTGGGTCTACATGTTGACCAGTGCTTCTAATCTCCTCCCAGTAAGCTGTCAGGTCGACCCTTCTCGCTATCAGGGAGGTCGGAATAGCACGGTACCATCTCTGTGGCATTAAATGCACTGGCAGGCAGCGTGTCTCTGCATTAATGGCGCACGCAGCCCCATTACCACCTAACGCAGCAGGCACTTCAACAGTGTACTACAATGTCCATAGAACCTGGGATGACAGCCACCTAGAATAGTACAGATAGGGGAATTGACCAATTGCCCCTCACGCAAAGACAAGGGCCCCCTCTTCACATCAAGGGCATCTCAAACAAAATCTCCAGAGAGAGAAGGCTATAAATACCCCCAGTCCAGCCTTTCAAAGGTATGTCATTCTGTACTAAAAAGCCCTCATTCTGCTGCTCGTTATTTACTCGACCTCATACTAACTTAAGCGTCGAAGAGCCTAAGCCGAGGGCACCTCGGCTAGCCTGATGTTTGCTCGTGATTGCAGGACTCAACCCGTGTATCTGAGGAGCTCATTTACTCGATCGGGCTAGTTGATTCACTCAGACTCCATCCCAATTCAGCTATATACAGTTTTTACTGACATCATTTGGCGCCGTCTGTAGGAACCTCTTTGAGTCCTCTATCAAAAAATGGTAAACACCAGGCGAGCTCCCTCGGGGAGGGAAGAAAATAGGAGATCCGGTTCCCCCCCATCCAGACCACAACAAGAACTGAATATCCCAGGGTCAAGCGCCCAACTGGAGCCAGTGGTCACGCTGACCATGCCCCAGTTGATGCAGCTCATTAGTGAGCAAATTTCAGTGCAGATTTCAGCCCAGCTCTATGCTGCCTTAAATCAACATGCCACTCAACCGGAGCCGGCGGCCAACGCAACTTCGCAACCTTTAGCCCCCGAGAGAAGGCAACTTGAAGAGAACTCCGACCGGCCAGAATCCTGAAGGCCCCCGTTGAGATGAGAAACGAGTCCAGGCCATTTTCCCAGAGAAATGGCTCGTCCTATGCCTCGGGAGAAAGTGGTAGATTCTGTCGACCACGACATTCGACCTCTTCAAGCCCCGCAATGCAATAGGGTCGAATGCTCGAGACCTCGCACGAATAGGAATGCATCTCAGGCAAATAAGGAGGAATGGGGGGAGGTATCCCACCAGGTACAATAGTTGAATCAACGATTGGAGGAGATTTCGAGGAGAAACATGGAAGGGATGCCCCATCAAAAGGGACAGCAGAGGTTCTGTATGGAGAGAGTCTCCCCGTTTGTTCAAGAAATCATCGATGAGCGCATTGCTGTTGATGCCAAAATCCCGATCGGGTTGCCGAGATACGATGGCTCGACCGATCTGAACGAGCATTTATTGCAGTTCAAGCATATGATGCAGCTGTATGGACACAAGGAGTATATCCACGCTAAAATGCTGGTAACTACTTTTCAAGGGATAGCACTCGACTAGTTTGTGAAACTGGAACCGGTGTCGATATTCTCACATGACCAGCTGTGCGACAAATTTTTGCACCAGTTTGTGAGCAGAAGAAAAGCTAAGCTTCCCCACACGCATTTACACACAGTTAAACAGAACGAGGGAGAATCCCTTTGGGATTTTTTCGCTCGTTTCAATACGAAAGTGTTAAAGATCGACAACCCAAGAATCGAATTCTTGATCGACGTGTTGTTCCTAGGCCTAAAGCACAAGGAATGTGCCAACGTATTAGTTCGCGAGCAGCCCAGGTCGATGGAGGAGCTTCTCGACCTCGCAGAGAGGTACATGAGCCAGGAAGAAATGAACAAGCTAAAATACAGTAGCCTGGAGGTCGACAAGAGAAAAAACAAAGAGAAAGAGGACCGTGGTATAATTGCCTAATACGTCTTAAGTCGATCGGGGTGATAGTTGACATAATCTCGCTATAATGGTCGGGGGTGAATAGTCGACCCCACGAGGGAGGGACTTGACTTGGTCCAACCTCATCTCCCCCGCGGTCGCCACTCAAGCTACTGGAGCTCTAGCTACTAGAACTGGAACTATCACTCGATGACTCATTTGACTCCCCAGATAAATCCCCAAGCCTATTAGATTGGGTAGCCTCACTATCTTCCCCCCCGACTACTCTCCGAAACAGATAAACCCAACATCATGCCAATAAATCCAAAGGACACTGAGGAGAAGAAAAGAAGGCACTTACTGAATCGAAGAACTAAGAGTAGAAAGTGTTGGCAGCGAAAGCAGTTGACTAGGCGCTCGACTAGATGCTAAAGAAGTAAAAGTAAAAATGTCTAGTTTTACAGTGGGTATTTATAGGCGTGTAACCGTGGGACTTCGAGCGGTTGTAATAATGCCATAACCGTCGCGCCGCCCCACGCGCACCATAACATAACCACTCATTGAATGCGTCAAATATTGGTCGATTTTCAAAAACCCTTGCTGATTCACAAAAACCCTCGTCGATTCTACTTCCTAACACTTCTCGTCGACCTCTCATTCAGTCTTGGAAAGTAGGGGGACTCATGATACAGGATAGCCCAAGTAGCTCGGCCCAAAAGATGCAGCACCAAGCCCATCTTACGTCCGAAGCCCATGGGCACAATCAACCCATGTCGACTTCGATGCTCGAAGCCGTGCCCAGGACTCACCCAAGGCCGTGGGTCTACATGTCGATCGGCGCTTCTAATCCGTTCCTAGTACGATGTCAAGTCAACCTTTCCCGCGATCAGGGAGGTCGGAATAGCACGGTACCATCTCTGCCGCATTAAATACACTGACAGGCAGCGTGCCTCCACATTAATGGCGCATGCCGCCCCATTACCGTCTGACGCAGCAGGCACTTCAACAGTGTACTACAATATCCATAGAACCTAGGATGACAGCCACTTGAAATAGTACAGAGAGGGGAAATGACCAATTGCCCCTCACGCAAAGACAAAGGCCCCCTCTTCACATCAAGGGCATCTCAAACAAAATCCCCAAAGAGAGAAGGCTATAAATACCCCTACTCCAGCCTTGCAAAGGTATGCCATTCTATACTAAAAAGCCCTCACTCTGTTGTTCGTTGTTTACTCGACCTCATACTAACTTGAGCGTCGGAGAGCCCAAGCCGAGGGCACCTCGGCTAGCCGAATGTTTGCTGGTGATTGCAGGACTCAAGCTAGGTATCTGAGGAGCTCATTTACTCGACCGGGCTAGTTGATTCACTCAGACTCCATCCCAATCCAGTTATATACAGTTTTTACCCTCATCAAAGAGTTTATTAGAATTCAAATTTTAAATCTTGTATATTTAATTGTGAGAGTAATTCTACTGAATCAGTTGACCATTCGACCCACCTATCACTTTTATGGTTTTTATTTCACTTTTTAAGAAAAAACAAATTGTTTGAGATTATGAAAATAATTTGTTAAATTAATAAATTTATCAAAACGACATAATGTTAATTTTTCTTGTTATATATACTATTAATATGTACTTCGTGCTATGCAAGAATTGAATTAATTATTATTAAAAATTTAATATATTCATGTAAAAGTAAGTTTAATACATGATCTATATTTCTTTAATTAGATATATAGTATAAAATTAAAAAGAGTTTTCCCACCATGTATAATATTAATAAAAATTATGAAAGTTTAAGCTCACTACAAGATCACCAAACTGCAAAAGCACAACATAGAAATACAAAGATGCTTTTATTTTTTCACAACCCAAAACAACTTAATAAGATTAAGAGCAAATAAAAAACTAATAAAAAATATAATGCCAAAAAAAAATGATAAAAATATTGATAATATAAAAATGTATTGCACAAAAAAATAAATAAATAAATAAACTCAGACAAAAGGTAACACTATGTTTAATTATTTGAAAAAGTAAACAATATATAAAAGAAAAATTAATTTATATATATGTAGGAAAAAATTATGTTCAAACAAATTATTCTTATCAAGATTATCTAAATGTATAAACAAAAATTAGAGGAAAAATCATTGAGATTTGAATTTACAACAGTGCGACTGACTTTAATTTATCAAAATATTGATTTTAAAAATTAAATAGATATGATTTTACTTATCAATTTTAAAAAAGAAGAAACATATAAATTGCATTTATTCAGATTTCATCTGTCCACTGTTTTCTTTTTTTTCCTTCGTATTTTTTATTATATTTACCACCTAGTTGCATTTTTTTATTAAGAAAATTGCAATTTACAATTTTATATATGTGAGTGATGAATGTTCCAACAAAATAATGCTAAAATAAAAACAAATGTGTCATAATAAATAATTAATTTAGGAATACAACTTTAATTTATTGTAAATTTTTAATTAAAAATATTTTCCCTTAATTTTTTACTCCTTTTTGTTTTTCTCTCGGGGGCTTGAAAAGTGTATTTACTAATTGAATGAGGCAGTTAATATTTTGGTGGATGAATATCAAAGAATTTGAAGCGTTATGAATAGATGTCA
Organism: Jacaranda mimosifolia; assembly: GCA_018894105.1. Taxonomy (NCBI): domain Eukaryota; kingdom Viridiplantae; phylum Streptophyta; class Magnoliopsida; order Lamiales; family Bignoniaceae; genus Jacaranda; species Jacaranda mimosifolia. The sequence continues at coordinate 33,670,445 of CM032123.1, forward strand.
GACACTTAAACATATCGTAAAAAAATAAATCTCTTGATTGATTTTGTTTTTTCTAGAACAAAAAGATTCATCCAATTTAAAGAATTTGAAAATTTTATGGTCACAAATTTGGTGCCATTTGGGCTTGAACACCAAACTTCGTACATAGGAATGCTTCTTAACAAATTAACCGATGCCAGAAATTTTTGCAATTGCCATAATAACCCGTTTGGATATGTTTTCTTTTCAATTTCTATTTTCAGCATTTTTTAAATTGAAAAAGTAAGTTGTAATTTTGAAAGTGAAAATAAATTTGTAATTGAATGTATAGAAGTATAAAGGTGAAAATTTAAGTAATTTATATTTTTTATACCTAAAAAGACATTTCGTAAAATATATTTATATTTCAATTATTTTGAAATAGTAATTGGTACTTTATGTTAAATTAAATTTGAATTTACTTAGTGTGATACTAAAATAATAGAATAGATATATGAGAAATTAAAAATAAAAGTAAATAATATTTTTAGTGAAATTAAAGATAAGTTGATAATTTTCTATTTTGAAATAGTAAAAAAATAAAAATGCTTTCGAAAAGAAAACCAAATGGGCTGGTAAGATTCACAGCTAGCTTAGTGTTCTTACAGCCGTAATGATTAAGCACACACATTGGATCCAAGATTATGGGCTTGAAGCACCAAGTTCAACGGGTCGAATTTTCAATCGGATCAGTTGTATTCGAGTCCAAGTTTGGTTATTCAAATTCATATTCTAATTCGATCCGATATCATGTAGAATCTTTGTTAGTTAGTATCATATTCGAATTCGATGGATATTCGAAGTATGATAAAAAAAATCCAACCCAATTTAATATTTTTTCTTTTCTTTTTTTCCTTTTTGGATTTTATAAAAAATATTGGTGATAAGGGTTGTGATGTTATGTTATGAAGGATTGTGATGCCCATTATAAGGTCATGTTATGAAGGATTGTGATGCCCATTATAAGAACGAATTCTCTAGTGGTACTTCCACACAATATGGTACTTGGCTTCGGGTTGTGCAAGTGGACTCTCGCACCCTCTTTGTGAACTCTTTGTCACACTCTGTGTTAACTCCTTATCGTTTCTCTCGCTTGATTGCTTCTGAGTTTGCTAGGTTGCGCTCCACTTCTGCGAGAGGTGCTGACATTTTTGGGAAGTTCCTTCCAAAATTTGGTGATAAGGGTAATACGCCTTCGATGGCTGATGCCGGTGAATCTCTTTCAGTTAATTCTGGTTCAATGGTTGGACCCAATTATATTCTACCACCTGATGTCCAATTTGCTAAGCCCACATTTGATTGTACTTCGCAACAGCCAACTGATAATCATTTTGATAAACGCTTCAGTCCATTGGCCCATTTACTGAGTACTACTGATGTTGGATTCTTACAACACCCAAATGGGCTGTCTTTTGCTCTGTCTCTTGGTAGTAGGCCCATTGATAATAATCCTATACCTGGTCTGCATCTTAATGTTTGGCCCACTTCAGAGTGTGGAGTGTCATTTCCAACCATTTTTGGTGACTCCAACAGCTTGCTGATCGATGTTCCCCTTCAATCCCACTTAGAGGCAGTTACCTACATCCCATCTGGAAAGCGCTGTCATTCAGTTCAGGGGACTTCTAGTCGCAGGTTCATTTCGATTTCTCATAAACCACCTGGGTCTTCATCTTGCTTTAAGGATGCAAATTTTGATTCTCGACCTTCCAAAAAAATCATCTTGAAGAAGCATGTGGTGATTTTGAGGATGTTGATTCATCGGCGGCGACTGCCTTGCAGTCCCGCCGCCAGCAATGATCGCCTTAAGTTGGAACTGCCAAGGGTTGGGGAACCCTTGGACAGTTTGAGAATTAGGCGAATTACTTCGCCTACACCATCCTCAACTGATATTCCTGATTGAGACTAAATTGTCATCGAGGAGAATGGATAAAATTCATGATAAATTTGGTTTTTTTGGGTTTGCTGTTGATGTTATGGATGATGCTGGTAGATTATCTTTACTATGGTCTAAGGATATTATAGTTCACTTAAATTCCATGTCGGCTCAACATGTTGATACTATTATTTTTACTGATTTGGCTGACTTGGGTTTCCATTTTACCGGGTTCTATGGCGAGTCGGATCTATCTCTCCGTGTGAATTCTTGGAAGCTCTTACATCACTTATCGTCCATCTCAAATTTACCATGGCTTTGTTCTGGGGATTTTAATGCAGTTTTATGACCTTTTGAGAAGCAGGACCGATTGGGTATTTCGTATCACCGTGCTCGGGAATTTCATGAGGCCCTTGATGATGTCAGGCTTCATGATCTTGGTTTTGATGGCTTTCCTTTTACATGGTGTAATGAGCGAGTTTCTCCTTTTACTGTGCGGGAGCATTTAGACATGCCCGTGCAACTTTCGATTGGCTCGCCAAATTTCCATTCTCATGTTTGCCATATCTTTTTCCATACCTTGAATCATTCTACACTCCTTACAGTTTTTGATAGCATTAGCCCTGTTTCGACTCATAAGATTAAAAGACAATTCAAGTTTGAGGCTTTCTGGATTAAACGCGATGATTGTGCCCAGATTATTGATTGATCTTGGAATCAATTTGTTTCAGATTCGGATATAGACAGATTAAGTTCTTGCATTCGTAGTTGTCGATTGGTTCTTCGGTAAAATCGGGATGTTATTGGTTCGGTACGTAATCAGATTCAGGATCTCCAGCAATAAATTAAAACTTTATCTACTAGATCTTTATTTGATACTACTCACTCTGAGTTGTCATGCTTACGGGGTAAATTGGAAATGCTTCTTGACAAATAAGAGATGATATGGAGTGAACGAGCTAAAGCACAATGGATGATCGAAGGGGATCAAGATACTAAATTTTTCTATGCCCGAGCTTCAGCCCATGCTCGATATAATCATATTTCTGGTTTGAAGAAAAATTTTGGATCTTGGTCCGAGATGCGGGTTGAGATGAAATCCCTTGTTTTAAATTATTTCCGCACCCTCTTCAGATCTTGTTGCCCTTTGGAGGAGGACCTCAATATTATGCTTGATTGTGTACTTCCTAAAGTGATTGATCAAATGAACGTTATGCTATTGGAGCGGTTCACAGCCGAGGAGGTCAAACTGGCTTTGTTACAGATAGGTCCTCTGAAATCGATGGGCCCAGATGGCATGTCTCCTATCTTACCATAAATTTTGGAGGATTGTCGAACATAAGGTGGTCAATTTTGTTCTTGGTTTTTCTGAACGAAGGAAGGGACATCTTTAGCCACAATCACACCTTCATTGTTCTCATTCCAAAGATTTCCAGGACAAAAGTTTCAAGTCAGTTCCGACCCATTAGTTTATGTAACACATCCTATAAGATAGCTTCCAAGATGCTTACTAACCAATTAAAGCCTTTTATGGATGAGATCATCTCGAAAACTCAATCAGCTTTTGTCCCCAGTCGGCTCATTACCGATAATGTGTTGGTTGCTTTTGAGCTTTCCCATTGCATGAAATGTATGAAATCTGGTAATTTTGGTAAGATGGCGATCAAGCTTGACATGAGTAAGGCGTATGACAAGGTCAAGTGGATTTTTCTTCACCGAGTTATGCTTAAACTTGGCTTTGCTGACACTTTTATAGATTTGATTATGAAATGTGTTTCTTCAGTTTCGTACTCAGTGGTGCTGAATGGGGAGTAATTCGGATTCTTCTATTTGCAGAGGGGTTTATAACAGGGCAATCCCTTATCCCCTTTTCTCTTTCTCTTTTGTGCGAAGGGCCTAAGTGCTCTGATCATGAGGACAGAAAAATAACATATGATTGAGGGTTTATCTATCTGCCATCATGGGCCTCGAGTGTCACATCTTCTTTTTGCCAACGACACCTTATTGTTTTGTCAAGCATCCCTACAAGCTACTTACTGTCTTCGCCATCTCTTACTACAATATGAAAGAGCATCTGGTCAGCAAGTCAATTACGACAAATCATCAATTGTGTTCACCCAGTCTATCGATTTGATGGTGCAGCATAGGATTCAGGGCATTTTTCATATATAGAGGGTGGATAAACATGACAAATATTTGGGTCTACCTACTGTTGTTGGTAAGTTAAAGAGATATATTTTTGCCGGGACTAGGGATAAGGTATGGAATCAAATTAATAATTGGTTCGAAAAATTCCTTTCATAAGCTGGCAAAGAAGTTCTTATTAAGTCGGTGGTTCAGGCTATACCTACTTTTGCCATTAGCTGTTTTTGGCTCCCATATGGTCTCATTCGTGATATTGAATCCATGTTGTTGTCTTTCTGGTGGAATAATAGACATATAAAGAAAATCCATTAGATGCGATGGGACCATTTAGGACAACATAAGTATGATGGAGGCTTGGGTTATCATGATTTGCAGTGTTTTAATCTAGCTTTACTAGCTAAACAAGGCTGGCACCTTCTTACTAACCTAACTTCTTTGTTTTCTAGAGTTTTTAAAGCTAAGCACTTCCCGAATTGTGAGGTCCACCATGCATCATTAGGCTGTACTCCTTCATTCTCTTGGCGAGGTATTTAAGAAGCTTTATCTCTCTTAAGGGAGGGACTCCGTTGGCGGATTGGAAATGGTGGTTAGGTGCACATATGGAATGATAAATGGATTCCTCGTCCGCCTTCATTTAAAGTGATATTTCCTAATGGAATTCTTAGAGGGGATTCTTTGGTCCATCAACTCATCGATCATGCTTCTGGATTGTGGAATATAAATCTAATCAATTATATCTTTCTTGAGTCCGATCATGATGCCATTCTTGCTATTTCCCTTGGTAGTTCTAAGAATGTTGACCAATTAGTTTGGTACTACTCTAAATTGGGCAAATTCTCAGTGAAGACTGCTTACTATCTTGCTCTTTCCATTAAGCGTAGATCTCTCGATGACATCAAAGGCACTAGCAGCTCTGCTGGCTCCCTTGATTTTCATTTCATTTGGAACAGCAAGGTCCCACCGAAGGTGAAAAACTTTGTTTGGCACGCCGCCCGCGATCTTCTTCCCACAAATGCATCTTTGACACAGAAGAAAATACTTAAGTCTTCGCTTTGTGACAATTGTGAAACTGTGACAGAAGATACACTTCATTGTCTCCTTTCCTGTCATTTTTCATGGCAAGTCTGGGCACTTAGTAATCTGCCGATGGGAATTTTACAGCAGTCTGTGGTCTCTTCTTTTGACTAGTTTGTGAAAATTTCAAAATCTCTTGCTGCTCAAGACTTTGAATTGTTTCTTGTTCTTTGCTGGTGTATTTAGCATCGACGGAATTGTCTTAAAGCTGGAGAATATAGCTAGTCCCCGATGGAAGTTCTTGCTTTTGCTACTGGTTTTCTGGGCAGATTTTGGCAAAATAAAAATGGGTTGATTTGGTCACGACACTAAACTCTGAAGCTGTTTGGCTGGTCCTTGCCCAACCTACAATTAAAGTGAATTTTGATGCAGCTGTTTTTGCGAATATTCAGGCAATTGGGATTTGTATTGTTGCTAGAGATTCCAGCAGCAACTGTGTAACTTGGCAGTCTTCATTGCTTCATTGCTTTCTCGACCTGAATCTGCGAGGCAATAGCGGCGAAAGTAGCTTGTGAATTAAGTGTGCGTTACACTTGGTCTAATGTTCTTAATAAAGAATATTGTCTTTCGATTATTAGTGCTCTACTTAATTCGTCCGCTAATCTTGCTGCCATTGGTCCTATTATTTTAGATGCTAAGAAATGTCTTCAAGCTGTGGATTCTGTCTCTATTTGTCATGTTTGTAGGAATGCAAATAGATGTGCTCATTTTCTGGCTAGGAAAGCATATGATTTGTATCACTCTCGTGCTGTTGTTCCTGATGTAATTGGCCTTGCTTTGGCTAGGGATATAAACGGATATTAAATGGATTGGATACACTATTTTCATATTCGTATTCGTTTAACTTTTCGAATATTCGGATATGGATACGGATTTGACAAATATTTAAAAATGATATCCAAATTCGTATCCGTCCGATATCGATCGAATTCGGATATATCCGTATTCGATTATAATTATTCAGATGCATTCCTATTTTATTAAACTTATTCGTATTCGAATTATTATTTTATATTCATATTCGATAATAATTATTTAGATATCCATTTACGAATATCCAAAAACATAAATATACAAACCTATAACAAATACATATTTTAATTAATAGAAAAAACTATATAATTTCATTAAAACGAAAGCAATCAAAGAAATATCATAATTTTTAATTAATAATTGACTTTATAACTGATTATTATTATTATTATTATTATTATTATTATTATTATAATAATAATAATAATAATAATAATGGCATTTAAGTATATTAATTATAAAGTCAACCAACAATAATTATGTTGATTAACTATATTATTCAATTTTTTCTCTATATTACAATAATTTTTTAAGTGTATTCTTTTTTCTTCCCAATTCTTTAATTATAATTTATATATATGCATATATAGATTATGAGATGTTTATTGAAAAATATAATAATATATTATTTAATAAATATATATTCAAATCAAATATTAAATGGATCGGATACGCATTTACTATATCCGTATCCATTTATAATCAGATATCTACTAATCGAATACAAATAATATTCGCTTTAAATGGATGCAGCTAAATTTTATATAAACTGATACGAATGCGAACAGTAAACGAATTTTTGAATATCCATTTATTGCCTTAGCTTTGGCTTTTGACTTTAGTTGAATGAAATCTTTTGCTTTTTCTCAAAAAAAAAAAAAGTAAGTTTAATCAATTCATTATTCCCTGCTCATTGACAAAAAAAGGGGCTAGTTGCAATTTATCCCCCTATAATCATCAAAATAGGCAAAATATCCCCTTGTGGAAAAAAAATAAAAATACAAGAACCCATATTTTGTTTTCTAAAACCTTGCACACCACACCCACTTCTTATTTGTTACCCATTTAATCTAATTTTAATGTGTAAAAACTATTTTACCCTTAATCATTTTATATATTTTCAATTCAATTTAAATAATTTTTTATTATCACATTTTATTTTTTCTTTTCTCTCATTCTTTTCATTTTTTTTAAATTCTAATTTTCTCTCTTCTTCCATTATTTCATACATTTCTCATTTTATACACATATATAAATTTGTCATTATTTCTCATTTCTCACTTTATACACATATATAAATTTATCTATAAGATTTGAATTATTTTTATTTTTATCTTTTTTCTTTCTAATTATTCATATATGTATACTTATTTTTTCTATTTATACTTATTCACATATAGATAACATATACATATATATAAATTTATCAATAAAAAATTAAATTATTTTTTTTATCTTTTTTTTTCTATTTATTCACTCTAAATTAAATAATATTTAATATTTATAAAAATATATATAATAAAATTTTTATTCATACTTATATACATATATAGTGTATATATATATAAATTTCAATAAAATTTAAATAAGATTTATTTTTATTTTTTTCTTTCTAATTATTCATTTCAACTTAAATACTAAATATATTTATAAAAATATGTAATATATTTTTTTTATTTATACTATATACATATAATATATATATATACACACTTATATAACAATGCCCTAAACGCCTTCCACACGGCTTCAGCAAGCAACACCATGGCAACACCATGGCACATCACAAGATTCATAATTAAAACTAGACAGTTGAAGATCCTGAGTAAAACACCGCCTACATGGCTAGTTCTACCTACACTGCCACCTGGTCATGGCTAGCCTTAACTCCTAGAATTTCGAGGAGGAAGGATCAGGGAAAGTGTCGAAATTCTAGGAGTTAAGGCCAGCCATGACCAGGCTGCAGTGTAGGTAGAACCAACCATATAAGTGGTGTTTTACTCAGCATCTTCAACTGTCTAGTTCTAATTACAGATCAAGTTAGGCCTAACAAAACCCTAAACGCCTTCCACACGGCTTCAGCGGGCAACACCAGGGCACATCCCAAGATCCATAATTAAAACTGCCTGTTTTGGTCCTGAAAACTTCTTAACCTCCTATCCTTTCTAACATTTCTAGACACTTATCCTTATAGCATGAGAATCATCATGCCTAATCAGTGTAAAGAAATATGTAGCCAAACACAGAATTGAATTAGCATACCATTCACGCTAATAAATAATTATATAAAGAAATATTTATGCAAAACAAAAATTTTAAAGTACCTAAAAAATCTTGAAGAACTATCAGTCTTCAATTATATTATATTTGGAAAATATACAGAAGGTGATAAATTTACAAAGATGTGTACAAGGAAAGGTATGGGGGCTCTAGCTAGCTTATTCCTAAAAATTGAAGTGACCTCCTCTTTTATAGACAATTAAGACTGAACTTTAAAAACTTAGAAAATAAAAATTTTGCGAAATTTTCACATCCAGATAGTACTATTACAAAAGTAACTTTATAAAAGTCTACAATATATTACAGCTGGCCGGTCAATTCCTATCTGAATATCTGGCACCCAACCTTCCCCCCTCCCTACCTCCCGCAGCCCCATCCCCCCCAACCCCCAACGGCTGGCAGTGGCTACCATGACAGCCGTGTATATAATCTAGCCAGATCTAGAAGCCCAGCCAACGGGCGCCATGGCCGTTTTTTGTGGTTGCCGGCCATAGCAACCTATGGCAAGCAACCTTCTCTTTTGTGGCCACCGACGGCTTTAAAAAGCGGCTACCGAGCTACCGATAGCCATGGCCATGACAACCGGGGTGGAGGTGGGAATGAGGCGTGGGGTTGATATTATTTATATATATATATATATATCAAATTATATACAATATATATTTATGAGACATATTTGATAATTTATTATATATTTTTTAATGTTTTTTTAGAAAAATATAATATAATTTAATTTAGACCGTTAATTTTTTGAAGAAAAATCCAACAGTTGATAAACAAGGGTATGATTATGTTTTAATGGGCAAAAACACATAACCAATCGCACCCACTTGCCCCATGAGCTACATCAATGCTCCTATGGGTGTTTGTTGCATGATTTTAAAAACATAAGTTGTGTGTGTATATATATATATATATATTTTTTTTTTTTTTTCCAACAATGGGGTATTTTGACTATTTATATAATCACAAGTGGTGCATTAAATTTTTCCCACACAAAACGGATGACCTCTAACTGGCTACGTACAAAGTTATCAGATGTTAGAACAAATGCTTAGAATTACAACTCTTGATGAACATTTCTGTTCAAGCATGGGAAACTTGGGAGGCAATATCTGCTCGCCAAATACTAATACTATTTTCATCACTAATCCTAAAACCCTATGAAGAAGCTAGGTGGAAAACTTCATCTTTGCCTCCTTCTATCTATATATCTGACTAAACAAACATATGAATATTACAAAAGTAAGAAACTATACATCTGGGGCATTGATGAGGATGCCAAAGGAGAAACATAACTAGAGACAAAAAGAATCAAGAAATCAATATACATTATCAAATGACTTGCTAACAAAAAAAGAATTGACATCTTTTTATCCCTGTAAAAATTCAAAAGCTGGATTTTCAAGAAGTCCAGCCGCGGGTTTTACACTTGTGAAATCTGCTTGCCGGAGAGAACTGATAATATCATCAACTGAGAAGGGGATGCTGCAGCGAAATGATAAATAATCAATACTGTGTTTTGTTTTTGCGAAGAGCTTATACATCTTATGATCACTGTACCTTGAATTGTCATCCAACAAGAATGAATTACTGTCAGCATCATTAGAGTCCTCTGTCATAAGTATCTTCATGCTAGATATTACCTATTGTGACCAATTTAAAGTGGGGTGTATAACAAGACATAATTCAAAAGAAATCTGATTCCAGGAAAGTTAAGTGGTAAAAAATTGCAAAACGTAAACTAGTAGGAAAGAAAAATTAAGAAGGAGAACTTACATCTGGAGATACACTTCGTGTATTATAGTCATCATCCCAATAAAGAGTGCAAATTCTATAAAGCTGTTGAATGCTCAGCATCTGTGAACAATTTATATTGTGTAAGTGCGAACTCCTCAAAATTTTATATATGCAAATATTCATCATTTAAAGGATAAGGACTGTCAAGTGGTCTTTGGCCCAATAACACAAGTCTCATACATAAAATGTGAGGTTATGGGTTTGAATCTAGTAGACACCTGACGCGTGTAAGTATAAATAAAGGATACGGACTGGAAACTTTGATCAGATGACATGTTAAATGGTACTCTTTGAACATAAAAAATGCAAATCTGTTTTGTAAAGAAGCACACAGATGCATGTGCACATTTTTGGCAAACACCCTATGCCAGCATAAGGAAAGAGAGACTCACCGGGCACAGGTCAGTGGTCAGATCATCATAGGTTATTCGGGATTTTTGGTGTATGACCTGTACAAGAGGCCAGATATTTAGTCTAACTACTATGCTGAATTACATATTGCATTAGCATATGGAAACTATCATCTCTAGCTTCAGGAAGTGGAGAAAATATTCCAGGATTGCTAGAAGCAGTTTGTGTGGGAAAGAACAGTAGAACATACCAGAAATCCTACCGCCTGCCTTACATGTTTTACTTCATCCAATGATGAGCCTGCATACTGTAAGAGACAACTAATTACTCAATCTAAAACTTTCACAATGTGAATCAACAAATTAATTATTGCAACAGCAAATAACCCTAAACCCATACCACTTGCTGATGCAAATATCATTATGAGTAATAATTTCACCAGCTACAAACAATAATATACCTCTTGTGCCTGTTTGCACCATAGTTCTAATTCATCTAACCCTGCTTTTACGTATTCCCCATTGCTAAACGTGCAGCATTCTTTACGGAGAAGGAGGCTGCAGAAACATGAAACAAGATACAAGCCATAAGTGAATATAGTAGCATGTACCAAAAGGACACCATAAATAAAGGTATATGAGCTACCTATTGAAGATCTGAATGTTTATGTAAGAGAAAATTTGGGTGAAGATTTTCTGTACAAGCACAAGAGGAACCTGAAACAACAGCTTTCTATAAGATGACGTCCAGGATTCATAGAACAATGAGATAGTTAGTTGTACATACAAAATTATCTTTCAATGTACTTAGAAGCCCATTTAGGATCTCAATGATGCTTTGCCAATGACTAGCCGGAGAACTGTTGTTGAAGTATCGGCTAGATGATCGCAATGAGTTTCCTCTTGGTGTTCCAGGTGCCTGAGTATGATGTATTCAAATTCAGAATCTGAATATCAGATCAGAATTCATGGATATGGAAAGCATAAAAAAGTACCAATTTTGTAAAAAGAGACAAAAGGAGGCCAATTCATCAACAAAAGGAAGTAAATAAGTAAGAGCTCCTCTACAAAATTATTTTTGACCTGTTTGGCAAGCAATTAGCTGTCATACTCAACCAACTTGCTGAAATGCACTTTTAGAATGCCAAAGATAATGAAATGGAGACCAGAGGATAAATATAAACAACCACAGAGAGAATTGATACAAAGCATTTAATCAGAATTTAGGCATGAAAAGTAAAAGGAAACTCAGAAGGGAGGCCAGAGAAATTGCAGGAGAAATACCGGGCAAAGCAAACAAGTTGCTGAAAGACTAAATTTTCAAATAAAGGGACATATACCTGGATACACGAAGAAAGGAGAGATGATAATTCCTTCTTTGCATTATCTCGAATGATTCCATAAATCTTCTCAACATAAGCTGTTAGCTGCTGCTTGAACAGCAAAGCTGGATACTTGGCCTCAACCTGGCATAGCCCGTCCAGTCCACCTACAGAAAGTTTGACAGAGGAAGGGGACGACCGGAACCCCTGGAAAAAAAATCAACATGATATAGTTACACTATTGTGCCTATTCAAATTCCTATGAAAATCCTTAAAACCAACTCATCTTTTGGAGATACTTCTTTAAAAGAGGACATTTACTATATGGAAATAAATAAAATCTTCTTACTCGGGCCATCCTTCCAAAAAATGATGTAGGTTGAGGAGGTTTCTTAGCAGTAGAAACAGGAGCTTTTAAAGTTTGCTGAAGTAAAAATAGTAGTGTAGCTGTGTTGGAAAGCCAATAAGCCATGTAATCATTGTTTGGCTGGTCCTGCCACATGAACAACCAGTGTAAAAAGAGTAGAATTAGTATAATATATATACACACACACATCTATATAACTAATTTACTTAAGTATAAACATGAGATATTGGAATCAACTGGTGACAGCTGGCAGCAACATAGAGGCCTACAATCTTTGCCATTTATTGTTGCATTTTAGTTTTTTAGATTGTTATAATAATAATGTAACCAGCAGCATCAGAACAGTTAGGCTCTTTTGTTTATTGTCAGAATTCCCAAGTTTCACCATTCAAATTAAGTGATAAGTGTAAGAACGACATAACAGATTAATTATATGATTGCAGTGAAAAATAAATGGAAACAAGCAAAGCATCAAGGAACTAGACATTTCAGTATCAACCAGTGTGTCCCTTTTTTGTTACTTTTTCTTTTTGGTGGTCAACAGTGAAATCTAACGCACAAAATCAAGAGAAAAGGTACAATTTTACTTAAATATTCTGAAATGTACCTCTATTTGGGAACCAATAATCTGAATAAGCCGATCAAATACACTAGTTTTTTCAGCTTCAAAGGATCTCCAGTGAATAAGGCATTTGTAAATGGTGAATGCAGCAACAGGTTTCCCTTCACTGAACCCAAGATCTCCTGTAATGCACCTAATGATGGCATCTTCACTCTCCTGGACCACCAAAAGAATTGATTCATTATTCATGGATACACCCAAGAAATGAAAGAGGGAAAGATCTGTGTGTCTACTGACATGAATTTTAGGAGAACTTGTCCCTGAGATAATATTTGACAAAGTTAAACTTTCTTTCAACTTATTGTGTATCTTCTAATTTGTCTTTGTTTGCTTCATTTTATGAAAGTTGAAAAAGGGAAAAAACATGGAATACCACTTAGATACACCGCAGTCTACTTTCTAGTTTTCAGCTTAACAGCACATATGGGTAAACGAGTATATAGGAAATTTGTTTATTACAAGTATGAAAGGCCATGGTCACTGTGGAATATACTCTTGTAATGCATTCCCATATTTCTCCCTGATAATGACCCAAATGATGCAGTTTCTATCTTTTTAAGTGTGTGGCACTGGTAGTAGAGGAAAACCACCATTAGAATTTTTCAGAGGGATCCCACCAAAAGTTCAAATTTTTCTCTCAAACATTGACATTCGGTCCTGCTAATGGACTTCAACAACTACTCATATTTCAATCGCACTTCAATATTCCCTTCCTTTTGTCTCAAGAAACATGCTTGCATATCAAATATATTCCACATATTGATACTTACATAAGGGCATGTTTGTATGAAAATCCATAGTTTTCTTAGGCTGATTACAATTATGGCCTTGATCTTAATAGCCAAAGAACGCACAAAGAGCAAACAAGAACAAAATTGAAAATCTGAAAGAAAATAACATACAGCGTTCCTTTCTATATTGGATCTCCTCAGCTTGTTATCAGAGGAAGTGCCAAATCTTTTAATAGGTTTTGCACTCTGAGGTTCCTGTATAAACAGCTTGTAAACATGAATGAATTGATAGACAATGTAACTTTCTTGTCATATAACGGAGCATATAACTTCAAAACTGACATAGGTTAGGTTACTTACATGATCACCATTGACCACAGCCTGCAAAAAGAAAGCAAAATTAAGAACCAAACCTACTAAATGTTCAAAAGTATGACTAAGATTGTATCCCAACCTGAGTGGTTTGAACTAAATCTCCAGACATTTTCCTCGAAGGAGCATTTATCAAAGCTTGTTGTCGGAGAATCTGGTCCTCAATTTCGATATCTGATAGTTTCTCTTCAAGCCTAAATTAGAAGGCAAAGAAACATTATCATAAGCCCAAGCCAGTGCATGTTTCTGATTCACCAATATCACATCGTTGAGGGAAATAAAATTAGTCTTCATTGAGAATTGAAAACAAAGAACATATATAGGAATGAGTTCCTTGAAATAAGCTCACTGGTGTCTTTAGTGGTTCAGGAGATGAAAATTCACTAATGTAACAACCTCTGCATTGCAGTCTTCAATTGAATTATTTTTGACTCTGCCTCCAGAGCTTGCTTTAATCGATCCTCACTAAGCTTGTTTGTTTCTTGATACTTCTTCTCGGTTTCATCTATTTTCTTTTCCAGAGAACTTACTAAAGACTGAACCATGATTCCAAGTTACCATTATCCATTAGATGTTGCAAATACAGATCTCACCAAGATGCAAATAAATCTGACATGAATTTTATGAACTCACCTTCAGCTTTTTATTTTCAGCTGTTAGTTTGTCAACCAGTTCATGACCAATAACAGGGACCTGTTGTTTAACAGGACCTTGCTGAGCTACCTTCTTTGCAGCTTCAAGTTCCTTCATCAACTGTTCCTTAGTTTCTTGAAACTCCATCTGCATTTTCTCTAAAGCAGACTGTAGTTTTGCAGTTTCCTGATTCTTAGCTTCCTCGATTTCAACCTATCAAGAGAGATCAAACAATTGGGGAGTGTGACCAAACTGATTGCTGTCTTTCCCTTTCATTCATTATAATAGGAAGAGGTGAATCCCCACATGAAAGTTATTGTTAAAGTAAAATGCACAAACATTTTACCCTCATGCGTTTCTCCAACTGCAGTTGACAAGTTAATTCTTGAACTTGTTCTTCCAGCTTGCTTTTGGCTTCTTGGAGTGCTCCAGTTTCCTTTGCAGCCTGAGACAGAACAGACAGAGTCACTTTTTGTGGTTTTTTGTATTTTTCCCATGATAGCACAAACAATTGATGATTCAAATAAAAAAATTGTATTTGCATTAAAAACATTTGGGACACTTCAAACTCAAAATTTGATCCATAAAAGATATAAAAGCATTCATATTCTGCAATCTGACAACAGCCTAACTAATTGTTGTCTCAAGAGGAGAAAGCCGCAAAAACAGATTAGCAACTAATTAACATAACCAACAAAGGGTCGTACAAAAATTCAATGGAACACATAAAACAATGAAGAACTGCTTCATCTAAAAGCTTAATATTCGCTGAATTCTTTTTCGAGGCCAAGAACATGAACTTTTTCATCGATGAGTAACAGAAAGGCTTGACCCAAGGATCTTTGCATGCTGAAAACCAATTATTAAGCTGACAAAAGCTGTAATTGTGAGGAACACTGCTTTAAATCTTTTAGTCCACACAGCTTGATTCTTTGTCGCAAACCTCATGCCCCCACCAGAAGCAGTTTTCATCAAACCCAGCACAATAATTATCTCCACCATATTGAATGACTAGGGGTCAGATTTAGAAAAAGAGAGCCATTCTGATTCAGTGGTACAAAAATAACATAAGACTTGCAGAGAGATCAATGTTATCTAAAGTAACTCTTAAGTACCAAAACTAACACAGGCATAGATGAATTGGCCTTTGCCTTTATATTAAAAATCCAGGTCTTGGATGATTGGCTTGCCATTAGCATTAGGAATCCAAGATGCAACTCCAGCACGAGTTTATGAGTTGTGTCTCTCAGAGAACATTGCCACTCAGTTGCAACATTATTAAACAAGAAGGATAACAAGCAAACTTGTCTTCCTCAGTAATTTGTTATGTAAAGTAAAGGTGAAGAAAAAACTCACCAATCTAAGCATTCGTAGTTCTCCGCGAGCCGTTCTTGCTCTCCAAGCACACTGAGTAGAGATTGCTGCTCTTTTCAACCTCAAATACGGACAACAGGCCAAGTATCCTCGACAATGACTCTGGAACAGATGCCATTAGAGGGGTGGCATTAGTCAAAAAATTTCACACATGAATGAACAGGCAATTCCCTAATGTATAAATTTCAATGGCTTGACCAATAAAAGATGCACGTGATTAAGTACTCTGGTGTCTATGCGGAGAGTAAACAAGCAAAAGATATTACAAAACCCAGGAGTGACTGCAAAACTCATCCAATTTCAGTACCAAATAATAGTAACTGAGTATAAATAGCTAATGACACATTTTAAGGATCAAATACAGCTCTTAAACATTTTGATATTCAAACAAAAGGAGATTTGATTAACTCTTTATTCATGAATATACATCTCAGCAATTTTCTTAGCGTGCAGGCAGTTCTCCAGAACAGAATTATAACAAGCTTAATTCACAATTACAATTTGTATTTTATGATTGAATATGTGCAAGAGCATGTCTATATGCTCCAATGCAGAATGCAAATACATTGTGTATGTATTCATATTGTGGTGAGATGTACACAGGCTTGTCCATATTTCTGAATTTAAGGAAATTATAAGTCAGAAGGGTTGTTGTCAGACGATTAATGCTAACGTTTCAAAAAAAGCTAAACCTCCAATGGTATAATGGCAGCAATAAAACAACCTACTATGTAGATTTCGAATTTCTCATTAGCACACCTCACAACTAATGTATCTAATATTGTTAACTTCTCGTCCAAGAAAGGTGGGATAGCTTATTTAAGACATTAATTAAGGTTATACAAATCCATAAAAAGCGAGCAAGTTAACCTGTGAATCAACGCTACCTCTTTTATGCATGAAATTACCTGGATGATGATGGCTGCCTTTTCTTTCTTTCTGTACCGAAGCTCATAGCGAGTAGCCATCCCCCGCATTCCTGCTTGAATTAGAATAGCAGAAGAGGACAAAAGTACATAATATCTTCTAGAGAGAAACATGCGTGCATCCTTCTGGATGATTAAAGCAGCAGCAGTTCTCCTCCTGTGCCCATAAATATGGCGTGCAACTTGCCCTGAAATCCCAAAGGAAATATAATTAACAGACTAAAGGATTCTATGACTGCTTGAAATATTTCTCATATTTATTTACATGCATACGAAATAAAAGCAGAACTTTTAGACACTAATCAATACCTCTACACAAAGCTTGGATTTGTACAGAGGACATGCGTAGTGAGATGAAGTTTTTGTGTCCAAAATATGAACGAACTTTTCTCTGGATTATGCACGCAGATCTTCCAAGCATCTGACTCCGGTGAGAATCTAGTTCTGCCATCTGACCAGCTCTCATAAACACTTTTGTTTTGCCAATCTGTAAGACCAGATGTGCTGAGAAGTTATATTTATAACTTTTCAATACATTGTAAGATTATAACTATGAAATTGTAAGTGAAACAGATAATTCAAGTGACATCCTAAAAGAGAACAGTCCCATGAATGAAGAATGAACTAATCATTAGTCCTTTACCTTGATATGGCAAGGCAAAATAAGAAGTATCAGAAGTACTTCGAAAAAGTTTCAAGGCTTTATCAAGGCCAAAAAGAAAAGTCAAAAAAGTTAGCATGGTAAGCAAATCGCACAGATGGAAAAATGTAAGTCCATGAAAAGCAGCAAATTCCATTAAATGCTTCTTTACCTAATGCAATAATGGCCAAATATTCATGAGAAACTACGCACAATGTCCATGACAAAGGTACCTGATAACCTTTAAGATTGACTTTCTCCAATAGTCTTTGACAAGCGATGACCTCATTATAACTATCAAAAGTGTAAGGAATAAAAAAAAAATCAGTAGGAAATCAATGCCATGTCCATCCATGTAAAATAAATGAAGTTATACTTTCTATCCCCAAGTCTTCATTTGCAACAGCATTATATATTAGTTAAGATATACAGATTTTTCATTCTCATGTTATGCACAAGAATTTCTGTTATACCCTTGGAGTAAAATTCATCTTACATCCATGCATACCATGTAACATCCATGCATACCATGTAAGTAGATTCTTCAACAGTATGGATAGGATAAACACTTACTATTACCACGCAAACACTCGTTTGCAAATTTACCTTCCATTTGAAACACCAGGTTCAAGGATTCTGAAACGACTTATGAATTCATCAAATGTTTTTCGAGTGGGATATCCAGCACAACTTATCCTTATTGCCTCCAAAACCCCCTGGAGACCATTTTTCAGAAATTTCAGAATGCTTGCAAATGCAAGAAATCCAGTCGACAGATATATAATGAGAATAGTGATGATGATCACAACAATATTATTGGCTGTAATAAACTAATTATTATTAAAACTCACCCCACAGCGAAGTTGCTGCAGTACATTAGAATTCTCAAAGATAGCAGGCTTTAGAAGATTGTTAGGCTTCACACAGCGAATATAGTGAGGCTCTGTTGCATTAAGAGTCTCAAGCAAAGCTTGCAATTGTTGCTGTATCGAATACAAGACAAGAATTAAACTTCACAGAAGACAAACAAAATAGCATCAATGATGAAGATCACAGAATGAGTGAACCTTAAATTGAGAGCCAATGGAAGAGAATTTTGATGTTTTAGAAGATTCCTCAGGTAAAGGTGGGAAAAGGCCAGAGACAAAAGAGCAATTTGAAGCACTAAGAAGAGCCTGGTGCTCAGCAACAACATAGTCCTTGTTCTTATCCAAAAACAATTCCGTCTGGTAAGTGACCTGCAGTCAGAGAGTCCCCCATGAAACTCACATTAAGCAACAATTTTGTCCTCTAGCTATATATTTTAATTTCACATCTATAGTCACTGTATCACGTGCATACATCTCCTGCATAATGTGAAATGGTAAAGTCAGTCCGTGACAACTTTGGCTTGGTAAATCGCTTGTGGTCTTTGAATGTCTTGTACAGCTTCTCTGAAAATGTCTCGTGGGTAGATCTTGGAAACATGCTACAAGAAATAAGCAATTTAAGCAACTGATAAATGGTTCCATTAAATAGCTTCTACTACTGGTTACAAGAACTAGACTTTAGCACATATTTACCAAGCCTCATCAAGAAGAGCAATAATGCCACCAGGTTTCTGAGAGTAACAAACCAGAAATTTATTTGTCAGAACAGAAATAAATTATAAATAAGACTAAAATGAACTCATAATAAGAAATCTATGAGAAAATGCATTTCTTATCCCTTTGAATGTTTGATGGTACAAGGAAAAGGTGGCACGTTTAAGGGACAAAATTGTCTTATGCTTAAATCCGATGCCACAAAGATAGTACAGATCACTAAGCTCATCAAAGTATTGCATAAGAACTTCAGTTTCTTAACAGAAGACAATGCCAAAAGTAGAGCATGTGTATATATCTAGTGGTGTTACCAAGTAAACAAAAACAAAAGAACTCATGAAATACTTCTAAAACAATGTATAGTTGAATCCTCAGGATAAAATAACAAAAATAGTGACCATGAGAAGTGAACAAAGGATAACAAAAGGCATGGATTTCAAGAAAAAGTGCTAAATCCAAACTGTTAAAGATAGTTTGAGATGAAGTCAATTATTTGCCAAAAATCAACTGTATAATATAGGATATAAATCTTAAATGTTATCCAAAGGTTTCACCCACAATAACTATAGAAGTCCTTTAACCAAAAAAAAACAAATTGTGCAACAGAAATAGGGAGCGGTATCAAAGTAAAATGCATCCTAAAGAAAAAGATTTTATTAGGAAAAATAGGACAACATCTGTAGATTCGAACAACAAAAACATAACCAAACAATGTTATTAGGAAAAAAATAGTATTACCCCAAGCTAGACATGGTGTAACTACTCCTGAACTTACTTTTAGTCACAAATTAATACAGAGTATTAAACAGGTTCCATAAATTTATTAATCATACAGATTGACCAGAGATATTAAAATTTCATCTTAAATTATATATAAAATGTTTGAAATAAAATTTTGATGCTGGACATGTGTCCATACTATGACCATTGTAAAGTTAAAATGTTCTATTTACTTCTACACAAACCAATGACATACAAGTGCCCAATGTCACCCATACTATGTGTCTTGGATAACTGCAGATCACCACATGAAGAAAGATGACACGTGTTCATTTGCTTACATATATAACTACCAAAAAGGACAGACTTCTTTCACTTATGATAAACTGCAAGATGTCAAGAGGAAACGGGTTTATCTAAAAAATGAAGGGACTTAATAATATAGAGACCATACTTAAGGTTCAGGAAAGGAAAGATCCATACAAAATTTTGGAACATCCATACTTCTTTAACATGACTTAAGGAAGCCAGCCAGTGATCTTAAGGAGAACATTTTATATTTAACTTTTTCAAGAATATACAAGTTGTCACATCTGTTGCATTTCTTGTATGAGAATGACACAGACAGAGAGAGATCACTGTCATTGAGAAATAAAGTAAATCAATCTTCCCATATTAGCAGTTTCGGAACTCACAGAAAAAAGCTAAACTAAATCATAAGGTGGATTCTCAATATACTCAAAAAATGTATAGCAACAATCCTTGAGAAATTACGAACAGAGAACAAAAATTGGGCATAATTAGTTTCTCAGTAGAACCAACAACATGACAAATACAAATATATACCAAATAATGTACAAATATCATAACCAAATATGTATAAGGTGGAACTCTAGAAAAATGATGGGCAAAATTAAAGTACATTCAGCTAGGAAACAATAGTATTCAGACCTTTTCAATAAGATCAAGAATATCTTGATTATCAATGAACTCTATGTAACTCCAATCAATTTCTTCTTTCGTATACTCTTCCTGCTCCATCTTGAAAATATGCTGCCAAAAAAAAGCAAATGTCATATAGATAAAGTTCTGCTTTCTTAGATTTAATTTAGTCTTCATATGTCAACATTCTACAATAACTAAGAGAGTATAGACCATATAATAGCATATACATACCTGATTGAAATGTTGCTGCAGCTTCTCATTAGTCAAATTTATACAAAATTGCTCAAAGCTGCAAGAGAAGTATGAGACATATGAAAAATAAGCATCACAAGGGCCCACCGTTAGAATTTAGCGAATAAATGATCATGCAGCATAGTCATAATTCATAAAGCTGTTTTGAGTAAAATATTTTATTGCAAAAGCTAGATGGCTGACAAGAAAATTTCTGTTGCAATGTGCAGAAACTGCAAAAGAGAAGATGGGCTAGCAAAACTAAAAATACATCATAAATTCTTTATGTGTAAGTGGAATCATTTCACTGCACATAAATGCTAGGATGTAGGTCACTGAGATAAAAATAGGGCCGGAAATAAAGCATTTAATTCCAAAGGCGACCATCATATAATAAGTAAATAAGAACACTTCTATGCAGGACTCTAAAGCATATTAACCTCTGTAAATGATGAAGATTAAGCATACCGGTTAAGCACCTGTTTGTCTTGAAACTCTCAAAGCCATAGATATCCAGCACCCCAATTAAGAATTTTGAATCAGGATCTTGTCCGATAGAATGGTTGATTTTATTCACAAGCCTAACTCAGAAAGCAATTATACCAGAGTAAAACACATGTAGTAATGGCAAATAATCAAATGTCACATTCTTTATATAAGTTACCAATCAAACAATCTTGAATAGACAATTTTAGCCAAAGCATCTCTACTGACTGTTGCAGCATCGGGATCCAGGTTTCTTGTTATGGTCTCATCACGAGTGACCATGACACGTTTGCACAAAGAGTCCTCAAGAGATTTCTCATCGCACCTAAACAAAAATTTTAGACAAAGAGTTTTTTGATCCATCATAAAATATCAGAAAAATCAGGATGGCATATAGAAAAATGCAAACACAAAAAACAAATACTTACATTAAGAGATCAGCTGCTGTTTTCAGACGGAATCGAGACTGATCATCCTTGGGTTGTGAAGCATCACCTCCACTTACCTTTGCAAACTCAATATTACCCAAGTGAAGAATTGCAGCCACAACACGGAAAATTGCATCCTGCAAATGGAAATTTTACTGCAGTAAGAAGAAATACGTATAAAGACAAAGAACATCAAAATATTGATACCTGCTCATCAGAACTGATCCCAACAACATCCATAGCTCTCCTTGTTGAAAGATATTCTTTGGAATCATCAACTCCATCCAATTCATAACAGTTTGACTGATTTAAGTAATGAAATGTCCTTGGATTCCCCAATTTGTATTTTTTAATATCCTGTTAGAAAGCATGAGAAAATTTGGCAGTCAAAAATTCGAGTCAGGTTAAAATCATTATGAAATGACGAAAAATTAGGAACATCATGTCAGCTAAATATTACTCTTATTAATCTCTTGAGGCAAGAAAAAACCTCTAGACACAAAAAATGTACTTCCTCCATACAGTTCACTCAAGTTCATTTTTCCAAGGAAAAAGAAAATTCAGAGAATTTTATAATTCCAGGTTTGCAAACTTTAACATATGCAAAGGTGGGTGAAAAAGGGAAACAGTATCAAAAATGGCATAGCTACCCAGACTTCCTATATGAGGTATAGTTTAAATGTTACGAATAGCTATAATTAACAGCATCAAAAAATACTCTAAAATAAATGTTATCTTACACTTAAGGAAGGCATTTTATGACCCCCAGATATAAGATTAAATGGTGGTATTATATGAGGCAGATATATTTGTTTGACATGAACATATCATAGGTTCTTTAGGATAGATAAAACTAGAAAATTGGTCATCCTTGGTAAATGGAGATAGTAAATGCAGGTGAATAACTTGAGAATCAGATGTGTTTACATGAAATTCTGCTAGAGTAAAGCAATGACAGATATCAACAATATGTTTTAAGGTCGCCATATCTCAGATCTCAAGAAGAAGCATAAACTGATGACAAAATAGATTCGTTCAGGGGCTCTAGTGAACAAAGCAACCGATCACCGGGCTAATTAAATTTATGTCACTGAGCAGACAAGGACACAGATATAAACACAAACACTCTGTTGGGTTAATATTGTGATAAATTGGAGAACAATTACAAATCTAGATGTATGCAGAAAGAAAAGAGTGCATTTGAAACACCTATCTCAAATATCAGAATATAGTGATGACAACATTCCCAAAAATCTAAAGATAAGAGAACTACGATCTTAAAGGTGAAAAATAAATGCAGATACAGAAAATCCTCGAGGTCAAGCAACCATACATCTCGTTCAACTTAATTACCAGGAAGGAGATTATGTAATTGAAAGAAGAAAAAAAATTAACTCCAAATGACACTGCTTGAACAACAGTGTCTATTTTGACTTGAGAATATTTTTTCTAATTAAAACACTAAGGTGAAACGAATGGACATGGCAAATAACTACCTGGGCTTCTCCACTTGGCTCATAATGACCATTTCCTGCAACCAATATGGAACACTTGGAATGTCATGACACCTCATCAGAAGTATAGAGGGTATTCCTAGACCCTGTGGTGCCTAATGGAGGCCCTCCACAGCGGTTACTGTAACACCTCAATGATCCTGCATCAGGTGTGCATGTTGGTTGGACCATAATGTATAAAGTTCAGGTAATAACAGCCCAAGACTGAAACTCAGGTTAATCATTCTGAGCCAAGTGGAAAAGTGTCCAAGTAGATATTTCCATGCCTATGTCTTGAATAGCCCCTGGGCGGAACTGGAGCGTGATAGAACATGGTTCAGATTTTAGAACATACCCATAGAAAAGAACATGCTAGAAAGAAGCAGCTAACTTGTCAAACTGTTAACCGGATCTTGTCCATTCAAACAAAATCAATATTATCACGATATATAAAACAAAGTACTTGTCTTAATTCTACAGAGGTTTCTGTTGACAAACATGACCATGAGAATCCACGGAAATCAAGGTTAAACATATTGAAATAACTCAAAATGTAAACAAAAAATTATCATGATATTTCACATTATGGAAAACCAAACAAACAGCTATGCTCAACATCAAGTGATAGCTATTTGATGTTTAACATTAATAAAATTTCCAGTAACAGGAAAAATTTTAAAATCATAGGCAGTAGGCTAGAAAACCATCAACAATCTACAGCATTGAGTAATGCAGTTGGCTTCATGATTTAATTTTATACTACAGGTTGAATTATACCTAATCCCTAACCCGGGAAAGCATTGGTAGATGATAGGTCTCTAGTTAAGATAGACAATCTGAAACAAACAACTATAATAAGTTTAAGGTTTATGATGAAGTTATGAATTGTATTTCACATAATTGGGAATGTTTAAAAGATATAGCAAAAACACCATTAACAACTAACAGCATTGACTTCAGCAATGTGCCTCACATATGTGATGCTAATATTAAGTTGACATGGCACATGACAAGAATCAGAAATAATTCCCCGACAGCCAAAATACATCACCTCTGGTGGGGCAGCACAAAGCATATAAAAGCAATGGTAGTTTCTTTCAGGATCAGATACTTGGCAAACGCGTGACCTTTCCAGCAGATAAGTTCTGATTGCAGCTCCAGAAATCTTACCCCTGTTATTGAATTGAAGCTCCACAAATTTGCCAAATCGGCTGCCATGAAAAGAGCAAGTTTATCTTTTGAAGCAAAATCACAAAGAAATATATCAATCATAACGACATAACAAAATTGTAATTTGAGTCATAATTGGCTCACCTGGAGTTGTTGTTTCTCACTGTCTTCGCGTTGCCAAATGCTTCCAGGACAGGATTCGACTGCAAATAATAAATAAATGGACAAAATAAACACTTGATGTGGGAAAGGAAGTGGACTAGATTTAAATAGACAAACCTCAAGCACTTGCTGCTCCACACTCCGTCCCTCAGCAGCAACTCTGCCTCCCATATATGCAAGATATTGCATTAGCATCTTAGTGCTTTCTGTTTTACCAGCTCCACTCTCTCCACTAACCAAAATTGCCTGGCTTATACCTTCATTAATCATCTGCCTGCATTCAGAAATGCAGTGCAATTGTAGGAAAAAATACATCAAAAAGGTAACAGGGATGTCAATGCTTAAACACACTGAAGAACACAAAATATTGCCTGTAAGCAGCATCTGCAATAGCAAAAGGGTGTGGGCTCAGCTCCCCAAGTGCCTTTCCTTTGTATTCTTCCATCATATGATTACTGTATAGATGAGGTAACCGTTGAAAAGGGTTCACTGCTATTAAAATGTTACCTGTATATGTCTGAAAGAACCAACTTCGTTTTAGCTTCATGAAATTGTACAGCATAATATTGTGCATAAAAACGGTAAAATTCACAAAGTAAAGCCCTGTCCCAAGAAAAGACAAGAGAACTGTATGATAGATATAAAGAAAGTACTAGCAAAAGTTTATGTTTGTGAAAAGTGGAGAAGCAAGTCATAGAGGAAACAAGATCACATCCTTAACTTTGAGACATCTATCAAAATTAATCCTTGAAAGCTACTCACATATATTTCATTCATATCGTATCTACATCTCAAATTGTGCAGTACACCTGGCTCATGCAGATAAGCAAGCTTTGTCATATCATCCACACCACAGGGCGGAGCATCAGGATCTTTTGGATATATATTGGCAACATTAGCTACAGCCTACAAGGTAAAGATAAGGAAAATCATTAGAGCTAATCTTTACTCAATTTCTCTCATATACAACAATCCCCCTTTAGTATCCACAAACAGGTTAACATCATCAAGACCCTTATCAGCATTTTACAGAAAAAAGTAAAAAGGGCAAGCAAGGCACCGAACAAAATGTGAGTTCAATCATAAAATACACCAGAACTAAGAATTAGAAGCAACTACACATGTGGATAGATAAATAGTGGTTACTTCAATGTCAGAGTTATCAGAAGCCATAAGATATTATACAATTAAGAAGCAACAACCAACATACAGTTGACTTAGTCTTTGGACATCCCTAATTGGAAATCTATACATACATATGTGCTTGTGTGTAAGAAAGCAGGTAAGAAGAAATAATGAAGAAGCATGTCTGCCAGAAAAAACATTGACAAAAATAATTGATCAGTACCAAATACTATATGTTACAGGTGTGAGAACAGAATCCACGCTTGAAATACTTACTATGTTCCCTGATGTACAAAGTACTTTGATTTTTTTACCATTAACTTCCACAACTTCCCCATCTATCCAAGCTACCTCAGCATCCTCCACCCACACATGTGATCCAACAGCTATATTGGCTGAAACAGTCTGAATGACAAGTGGATTTGCTATTAGTCAACTTCCAAAATAGCAACCTAGAAGACACTATTACAGATAGGCAATTTGTTAAGTAAGTAGAATGCACTGCAATTATCTAGTCCGCAGCAACAAGATTTGATTCCATTCAAACAATTTAGCAGGCAAAACATACATCAGGAAACTGTAAAACACAGCTATATTTAGCAAATGATGGCAAGACCCGGCAAAACATCAAACAAATTAAAAACTAGAACCCACTTTTATGAGCAATAAAATTAAGACCAACTCCTAATATTTCTTTTCGAATCCTATTAGACACGCTTGAGTACATGAGAAATCACTGATTTCACAAGAGTCCTGTCACCTCTTTCCTTGTGACATCAAGATGAAATTGACTTACTTTTCACGCCCTGTGTAGAAGCCGCAAACTGAACTTGATTTATTAAAAATGCCTTCAATGCCAAATATTTTCTATTGCCAAAACCCATTGTTTTCTATACAATCTCTTTTATTTAATATGAAAGATACTGTTGTATCCATATAGAAACACACTATTTTATCCATATAAAACCACTTTGCTAACGAGATAAGCAGAAAGGAGGGAAACTCCACCTATATCAAACAGGGTTGGGTGAATATCTAAAAAGATCTTCAATACTCTATAACAAAAAAAAAAATAAAAAAGAGTCATAATAATCTTGTATGCAATCAATCCACTACCAATATTTTGTACTTCTTTATATGAAAATAAAAAATAGAAAGAATTTAACTCCTTCCCGACTCTATTATCCCGTCAATTCTTCCCAAGTCAGGGCTCAAAAATGTTAACAAGCAATTACACACACTGATACACCACTAGGATTTCAAATTTCATAGGAAACATCATCATCAGACTATGCAACTTACTGACAATTTCAGATTTATAGTCATACAGCCAGAGCTAAAAGATCGCATAAGGGGTACACTCAAACTTTTGAAACCATAATCCTGTGGATTTATGCACATACCGTTGACTAAAAAGCATCTACATATTATCATGTCATATTATTAATACTAGCTTGCTAATGTATATTGTAGAACGGTTAATACATACAGAATCAAAAAATTCAAAAGCTTTTACGTGGAACTTCAGGTGATGCAAATGTTATACGAAAAATTTCTACCTTCCGCAAGCTGGAAAATTTTCCATGGAGAAAAAGCTACGAGAACTTCATAAGCAAAATAAAATGAAATTTAACAGAAAATACTTTCTCTTCCAAACTAGAGTAGAAAACAACTCCAAATTACTCCAAGCTCTCAACTTTAGCGCATTATTAGTGACAATACCCAAAAAATATATGCTTGAACTACCTCTACAATATCATACTACGCTCACCATTATAGGAAACACCTAAAAAAAAACATGCAGGATTCTTTACCCAAAAAGAAAAGAAAAAACCCATACCATTTCCGGGACTGGAGGCTGACAGCTCAAGATATTTCTTCAAATGGCTACTGCGTAAAAACCCATCAAAAAATTCTTCCAGCCATGCACATATATGTATAAACAAACATGTATTTGCGTATATCCAATGAATACACACTGATACTCCCCAGTATATCAAATACTCTTCTTATTTCCTTCTCTCGCCCTGCTTTCCTTTTCCTCGATATAATAATGTGAGGAAAGGGAGTAAGGATACGAAAATGAGGGTTTAGAATCACACGGGAAAGCGTCGCTGAGGATGTAATTGTGGACCTTAACCTTAATATAAATCTCACTTTTTACGTGTATGCATTAAGATTATAAGAGGACCGGAAGAAAACCAAAATCCCCCCCTATGCAACTACTTTCCTCTCCCTAGGGAATGGAAAATGAATTCCTCTCGTTCCTCCTCTATGTGATGCTCTGAGTTTCTCCTTTTGTTTTTCCTCTCGCTGTAATGGTTTCTTGTTCTCGTGTCATGTGAAACGTCAAAATGCAGAGCAAAAACAACAGAATGCGTAAACGCTGTGGGAGATTCGGTGTGCCTATAATGCCCCTGCAGAATGGTATATTTGCGAATTTGGGATTCTTGGAAAGTTAGATTGACAAAAATTTATAAATTTAGACTGGGTTATTTTTTTAAAGATCGGATTATTTGTTAAATCGATCACCATAGTTTATGATCAGACTCGAAAATTTAAATATTTTATAATGATTTACTCTTTTTTTCATTTTATTTTTGTATACTAGGTGACTTGCAGGAGTTTTTATTGGGTTTGTCTCTCATTATCAATATTGAGGGAGTAATACATAAATGGATATCATGGAGCAAGAAAAAGAAGACTTTCTTTAGTATGAAAGTGTATTCATAAATTGTTAGAAATTAAGATTGAATATTTTGAAATTATTTAAGTTGTTTATAACATTATTTTTAAATATCTTTGCTTTGTTTACAAATCATGGTATAATTTCAACATCTAATACTTATTTTATTTATTAATGTGTCTCAACCATCTCTTAGTTTCATATTTTATGCTTGGCCGAATGCCTCCTTTCTCAAGAAAGTATAGCCATCTCACTGTATAAGAGAGCTTGAGGCGAATAAAAATTAGGCGAACGTTAGCTAGATCCTCTTCATGAAAGTATCGACTCCAAACTCATTCGATTAGAGGGGTTCCTCTTTTTCATTCTTTGTTGCTGAATATAGCACAAACTATATTTATCTTGAAATATTTGTTCTTTATGATGATCCTACAAATAAAATCATGAAATTACTTTGGAGCTAAAGTCATTTATTGATTTTTCTATTTTTAATTGTTTCATTTGCCACGTATACAAGCAAATAGCTTCTTAAAGATTGGAAATAGGCTCGTTGAAAAATAAAATAAAATATTTTTTACATATTTTACTTTAATTGAACCTGTAACCTTTAGTTGTAGTTCACTAAAAGCAGTGTCTAAATTAGGAAAATTGCTGTTTAGTCTACTAGTTCGTTCAAACAAAAGATAGTCCCACAATAATGAATGATTTTTCCAGGTGGGGGTAGTAATAAGTTGCAACATGGGACATTATTTCTGTTGTACTTTGAATTTAGGCATGGAAATAAACTAGGTTAAGTTAGGCTCTGACTTAAATAGATCAAACCTATTGCGCAAATGATAAGTTTGAGTCTAGTTTATTATCTATGATGGACTTTTTTTTAAGGTTAAGCCTAACTTTTTAAATAAATTTCAGAGTCTTAGTTTGACCCGAAAGCCTACCTAAAAATTTATTTTCTACTAAGATTTCAATTAAGTCTAAACATCACATAAATCTAATTTTTTTAATATGCTCAAACTTGTACTAGATCGTAATAAGAAATTATCAACATGATAAATAACAAATGCATAATTATGAAAGTTTGAATTTAAGTATAAAATAATATCATTTCAACAAAAAGTAATACTAAATAACATAATCGATTCCATAAAGGACTAATTGAAGAAATCAAATACAACTTTCAAGCTTTTAGAAGAGTCTAAGTCTAGCTTATTTAGTTAAAAAGGTTACTTTTTAAGCTTTAACCTGACTTTTTAATTAAATAAGTTAGGTCATAAGTAGGTTAGGTCATAGGCCTCTAACGAGTAGCCTAACCTATTTCCATCCCTATTTGAATCACTCATGAATATTAATTATGGGCACACATATGCCAATTATTAGTTAAAATTAAATATAGTAAATATATAATTGAGTTAAATTAAATATATATCACGAGTCTAAAATAATGCAAACTTGATCACGATGTTGAAAAATAATTTACTAGTAAGTTCTAGTTATTATTTTGTTAAAAGGTTGTTGCAATTCTACATTGGAGATGCAAATGGGGCAAGTTGAGTTGAGTCTTGATCATTTTTGGGGGCTCGAACTTGAGTTCGAATAACATGAACTAAACTCGAGCTTGATCTCAAGCTCAAGCCAATGAGGTGAAGAATCTAATGATCAAGCTCAACTCAATTCATCTAACTCGAGCTTGTAATCAAGTCATAGGTTTTAAACTCGGAAAATTTAGTTGTCTTATATAAAATTTTGAATTAATATATTATTATAATTTTTAATATATAATTTTTTTCCTTAAAGAAAAATAAGTTCACAAGTCAACTTGTGAATCTGTAAACAAAATTATTTGCGCTGAACTTGACTCGAAATGTATATGAACTTGGTTTGAGGCTGAATTTCTCATAACTTGAGTTTGAACACTTTTTGAACTGATTCATTAGGCTCAGGAATTGGCTCGATTTATTTACATCTCTATTCCATAATATGGGGAAAAAAATATTTTACTCTACTTTGAATTCCATCGAAGTAAAATTTGATAGTTGAAATAAATTTAAAGACATGTAAGAATAATAAAAATAAATATTTCAAAATTTAATATAATTATCGTTTAAATGTTTATGCTATATCACCTATTCAGAAGAAATAATTTTAGATAAACTTCTCGATACTCCCATGTATAATGAATAATCAATGTTAAAATACTTCTACATTTTTCCATAAAAGATTACTTCGCTGAAAATTTTTAAAATACTATAATTATAAGTTTTCTAGTGCACATTATGAAAATTATTTAACAATAAATGAAAAGGGGGGACATATTTTAAAAAATATAATATATTTTTAACCCTTAATTGTACCATTGAGTTGAGTAAATTGAGGAAGGAATCCATGTACGCTGGTTGGACAAGTTGCTCTAAGACAAGGATATGAATACAAGACCACAATGCATGTGGTTTCATCTTTCTCTAGTTAAATAAGAAAGAATTTTCTTCGCACATAAAAGCAAGAATACAAGGTATAAAGACAAAAGTGCTAAAACTATTTATTTAAGGGTTCATATTAAATAATTCATTATTCGGAATTCATGTTCTAAAGTACTATAAAATAGAGTGTTAACATGGATCGAGGTATCTTATAAAATTAAACACTCAGGTAAATGATGTTCTTTTTCTTTTTCTGAAGAGGTTCTATTATAGTAAAATATAATGATTGTCGATGATTCTAAGTACAACAAAGATCACTAACAATTGCAGTTTTAAGGTTACTTACATAACTGTTAGTATTGTTCTGATCCAGAAATCAAAATAGGTGGTGCAAAATAAACCTAAAAAGTTTGATTACGTGAATTTTATTTTCATTTTTCTAAACTTGTATGGTTTAATGGGTAAACAACTCAACTCTTGAAATACACAACACAACACCAAGTGGCAAAGAGCTGACATTAAAATGCCAAACTTTTCCGTTGATATGAACTTTTGGGATAGATCAAGTTATTATCACTAAAGTAACTTTTCTTCATGGAATGATGGTCTTTCCACTCAAAATCGTCATATCACTAAGATCGATTTTTGTCTCTGCTCGACAAGTTCATCTTATAAGCTCTATTCTACCTTTGCACTTGAGGATTAAGCCTCCATCTTGCCGGAGGAAAAGTTTCGAGTATAAGGGATGGAAACTAATTAATTCCACAAAAATAAAGTAAATGCAATACAACAATCAAGAGATCAAAGCTCACCATTTTTATTATTAGCTTGAATTTAACTTTGGCACTAAAAATTGAAAATATGAAAACTCATGAAATTTATACTTTGTCTCTGCATTGTAATGTTCAACAAACTTTTCTGTTGACCTAACTTTCCAGTGAAAGGACCTACTCGAATGAAGGAAAAAGAAGGGGATGCTTCTATCTAATCTCTAATCCGGGTCTTACCCCTAACTATTTGGAAATTATTCTGCTACCAATGGATTGGATGCACTGAACTCACCTAAAAACCCAAAACCTGCGTGCTTTATCAGAAAAAATATTCCAACATGATGCAAAATAATATTGATATACAATAAAATATACTAGTAAACATGTTAACACATTTATTTATAATATCAGATTATCACTAGTATCTCTTTTTCTTTTGAATATTTCTCAGTGTATATAAATATATGCATATATATGCATGTGAAATTAAATCTAATATATCTAATATATATAAAGTAAAATGTTATTCAAAACTATTTTAAGAATGTTTGTTATCAGGTGGAATGATGTGAATAAGTTATTTTTATTCCCATTTTGCCAGCTCAACATTTTTCTTATATAATTTGTTATAAAAATGAGTTATTGTATGATTAATATAAAATACTATCTTAAATTATTATTTTAGTAACTCCATATCTAATATTGGTAAGTACTCAATATATCTATATGGAAAATAATATATATATTAGTTTATATATGCAATGTACTGATTACTGCATAGAATTTAATTTTATAGCTCTCTCTCTCTCTCTCTAATAATAATAATAA
This sequence comes from Jacaranda mimosifolia, assembly GCA_018894105.1. Taxonomy (NCBI): domain Eukaryota; kingdom Viridiplantae; phylum Streptophyta; class Magnoliopsida; order Lamiales; family Bignoniaceae; genus Jacaranda; species Jacaranda mimosifolia. Next base: position 33,702,826 of record CM032123.1, read on the forward strand.
TAATAATAATAAATGTTAAGTTAATCTATTAATATTCAGTTTGAGTACATAATGAATATTAGTATATTTATACCAAACATACAATTATTATTTAATAAAATTTGTTTTCAAGTGATCTTTTCAAAATTTATTAGTATAACTTTTTATATGTTTAGTATTTACACTTTTATTCCTCCAATTATAATTTCAAAATTGCATATGTTAAGAAATTTTAAAATTTTACCAAATATGATGGAGTCGTTATTACCTTTAATATCTAAGAATAATTGCTAAGTATGCTTTAATCATCTTTTAACCCGTGTGTTATTCTATAGATGCCGAAAGTTAAGATGATATATCAATGATAAAATAGAAAGGAATAATATCAATGATAAAATAGAAAGCTGATACATATTTCGCCATGTATACCAATAAGGATGCCAAATCTGGGCTACTCTTGGAATTATATTTAAAACATATATGAATAAAATGCAAAATGAGTGGTGATAATGAAATATATATATATATATAATCAGTGGTGAAAATGCCATGTTATATAATTTTATTCATTTTAATAAGTAATTTGGAGCTCCTATTACTAAACAACGCCATGTTAAGCCCATATATAAATATATTGAGTACTTACCAATTTGAGTACGTAAATTTAGCTATTGACATATTTATGCTAAATATTTAAATTTTTATTCCATAAATTCAGACATTGAATCTAGAAAATAGTTTTGACATTTTTTATATTTTGAAATGGTAAGATTTTCTATAACTCTCTATGTTTAGTTCAAAATTTTTTACCTTAATTTAATATTTCCTAACTTATATTTTATACCATAAATCGATATTTTAATTAAGTTCCTTACTCTAAGCTCATTGTGGCATCCCACTCAGGGTAATTCCTAAGCTGAGGTGCCACCCATTCAGACTTACATTTTAACATAAAAGATAATCGAGAAACCCAAAATTTCCACAAGTCTCATATGGCAGTAGCAAACTTCTATCTTAAAGAAAAACACTACAAGTGCTATATATACATGCCATAAGTCTCCCAAATAACATTCAAACACATCAACAGTCTTAAATCTTAGCTACAATTAGGTGAGGTCTATATATATACATGCAAAACACCTAATTGATTACAAACAGGTCCCTCGGGCCAAGCCATAAGCCCTCGTTCTTCAATTAACCCTATCTAGGAAGAAAAGAAAGGATGACAGAAGGGCAAGTCCTAAGGACTTAGTGAGGGGAAATACAATAAACAATAAAATAGGTCTATCGAAGAAGCAATAATTTAATAGATTATCAACTGGCAAGACATCACAATTACAAATACGAATTTGACAGGACATAAACAATATCAAAATTATCAAATGGAATCTTCTCTGTCCTTATTGCTCCCTGAATAGAGTACAAATAGGAAAAAACAAACCCAAAGCATAATATGCAGTCAAACGAACTCAAAGTATAACATGCATATCATATTCTCTTTATTCCTCCATTCGTAACAGAAACTCAAGCATTCCACTTGAATCAGCACTCGGCCTAGATAGATTCCCTTATATGTACATATATCAAAACAATCAATAAATAGCTTTGTCGATAAGGCCAAACAAACGACATTCAGAACGATTCAATTATGCCGACAAGGCCAAACAAACAATAGACAGAACAAAATCTAATAGAAGTGCTAAACATAAAAAGGTCGGCAAGACCCAAATTCAATGAAATAAATAGGGGAGCCGACAAGGCTGTGGGTTATACTGGACAATATCAGATAGGACAATAAAAGTTTTAGGCGCTAGAACGAGCATGATCAAGTAGCACTGAATAAGCACAGAAAACAAGAACAATGAAGATAGTTCATTTCCTAGAAGAACAAATAGCTTAGATCCTCACCTCAACAACCACATAAATGCTGCTCAGTCTATTGTTCTGTGGGATCCGGCCCCTTGTCACCTAACCAAAAGAACAAACTTATCGTCAAAACACTCATTTTGACCCTATAATCATAATTAAACGGGTAACAATTTATAATCGGTTGTTATACAATTAATACTGTATTTTTAGGATTTTGATATTATGGAGAAGCGACATGCTAAATATGTCGTGAATACCGTAATACTTACAAGAATTATATTTGCCCTGATAAAGGAATAAAATCATATTCCTATTTCATAATTATCCTTACAGCATTACACAAAGTCGATTATACAATCCAACTATTAGTAATATGCCAATTTATCACTTAGGGCTCAACTGCATAAAATTAGGGTTTTATCACCTAATTAACTTAATTAAAATGATTATCATATGATATAATAAATTCGGGTCCACCGCTAATAACACCGCACCCGTCACTTGACATCGCAGCTCAACCTTAGGCCTCAAATTCCAGGTGGTCCACCGGCCGAAGTGGAGTGCATGTGGTATCAATGTGATCCTGGTGATGAAAGGAAGCTTTTGGTCAGGTTGGTTTTTAGAAACCAGCCATCGCCGAAGAAGGTCGTTCGAGAGGAGGAATGTGTGTGGGGGGGGGGGGAAAATGAAGAAAATGGGGAGGGGAAATTGTATTTAAGGAATAATTTTTAGAAATCATCAATTAACCCCCAAAACTTTATTTCTATTTTCAATTAAGTCCTCCAAAGAATTAATCATCTTCCAATTAACTCTCAACTTTGTTAGTGCCTTGAATTGGCCCGTTGACCCTAAATAATCCCACTTTAACCCCCAAAACTTTCAAGATTTTGCAATTGAGTTTTTCCCTATTTACATTTTAACCCCAAAACTTTCAAAAATAAATAATAAAATTCATAAAAATAATATTAAATAAAACTCCACTAATTATATGATTTCTATGGTGTTACAGTCCTCCGCCCATAAAAGAATCTGGTCCCCAGATTCTCACCTAAGTTCTGAAAATGTTCAAGATACTGTTAGAGCATGGGATCTTCTTGCTCCTAAGTTTCTTCTTCTACATTATGATTGAGCCATAACACTTTTACTTGAGGAATCTTTCAATTTCTAAGTTCTCAAAATTTTCGATTCAAGACATGAATCGGCTGCTCTTCGTAAGTCAAATCAATTTTTGATTGCATATGCTCATGTGAAATGATGTGAGAAGGATCATGTATTCCCGTCAAGCCTTGGGGTAGTACCAGGTGGTACATTATTGGTCCGATTTTTTCACAAATCTCATAAGCATTAACATATCTTGGGCTAAGTTTTTCGCCCTTATCGATCCTTCTGACACCTTTTCTTGGGGATACTTTGAGAAACACTCGGTCACCAACTTTGAATTCCAAATCTTTTCTTTGCTTATCTACATAACTCTTTTGTCAATCCTGAGTGGCTTTCATCCTCTGTTTGATTGTCTGCACTTTCTCGATAGTCTCCTAAATTAATTCTGGTCTTAAAATTCCCAGGCACTTATCAGTGTTACTTTTATATTCCTCAAGATCCCAATGCAACAGAGATTGATATTTCTTGCCATATAATATTTCATACGAAGCCATCTGGGTAGTGGATTGGTAACTATTATTGTAAGCAAATTTTAGAGAAAGGTGTCAGTTCTAGCTCTAGCTAAAATCCAAGATACAGACTCGTAGCATGTCTTTTAATATCCAGATGACCCTTTCTGACTGTCCATCATTTGGGGGATGAGTTGTAGAATTGTACTGCAACCTCATTCCCAAGTGTTCTTGTAGACCTTTCCAAAGTTTTGAGGTTAACTTTGGATCTCGACTGACACGATACTAATGGGGATTCCATGCAGTCTGACTATTTCCTTGATATATAACTCTGCCAGTTTTTCAACTTTGTACTGTTTTCCGACTAGCAGAAAATGAGTAGACTTGGTCAATCAATCTACTATTACCCAAATGTTGTCATATCCACCTCGGACTATTGGTAGACCTATTACAAAGTCCATAGTAGTCTATTCCCATTTCCAATTAGGGATTAGAAGTAGTTGTAGCAACCCTAATGGTTGCTGATGTTTTGCCTTTACTAGCTGGCAGGTTAAATACTTCTGCACATAGTCTACAACATCTCTTTTCATTTCACCCCACTAGAATTGCTTTTTCAAATCTCGATACATCTTTATGCCCCCTGAATGTATCGCATATCTTGTCTTGTGCACCTCATCCAACAATCTCTTTCACTTCTTCCAACACATATATTCTTTTTTGGAATAGAAAAGTACCTTGGCTATCAGTGCTGAACTCAGACCCTTTAGAACCCTCTGCTGCTTCTTTCTATTTCAATATCCAACTATCATTAACTTGGGCGCGCCATATTTCATCATACAACTCAAGTTGCACCTTTACTCCCGCAATCCAAGCTCGTTGTTTCATCCTTGATACGGCATCTACCCTTAGACTTTTTGAGGCTCCTGTCCCTAGTAAGTGATCCATTCCAGCCTTTTAGCTCAAAGCATTGGCCACCACATTTGCCTTTCTCGGATGATAAGTGATAGAAAAGTCATAGTCATCAAGAAATTCTATCCATCTGCATTGTCTCACGTTTAGATCCTTCTGCGAATATAGATACTTGAGATATTTGTGGTCCGTGTATATCTCGAATGTGGCCATAGAGATAATGTCTCCATTTTATCAATGCAAAAATGATAGCAGCTAGCTCCAGATCATGAGTTGGGTAATTCTCCTCATGTGGTTTCAGTTTACTGGATGCATAGGTTATAACACACTCCTTCTACATCAGTACGCATCCAAGCCCCTTGGTAGAGGCGTCCATATACACAACAAATCCTTCTAGTCCTTTTGGAAAGGCTAAAACTAGAGTCATAGTCAACCTAGTTTTCAATTCTTAGAAACTCTTTTCATAGTTCTCATCCTAGTCAAATGGTTGATCTTTCTATGTCAACTTAGTCAATGGGCCAGCTATCTTAGAGAAATCATGTACGAACCTTCCATAGTAGCCGGCAAGTCCCAAAAAGCTATGGACTTCTGTTACATTTTTGAGTCTTTTTCAGTTGACTATTATCTCTATCTTAGAGGGTTTGACCTCTATCCTAATTTGGGATATGATGTGCCCCAAAAGTGCCACTTTTTCTATCCAAAAGTCGCACTTTCTAAACTTTGTATACAGTTGTGTTCTCTTATTGTTCTTAGAACTATGTGTAATTGCTTGGCATGCTCTTCTTTGGATTTTGAGTACACCAAAATGTCATCGATGAATATGACAATAAACTGATCTAGATATGGTCCAAAATTTTGGTGCGTCAAATTCATAAATGTTGTTGGAGGATTGGTTAGACCAAATAGCATTACTACAAACTCAAAGTGGCCATATTGGGAATTGAATGCAATCTTCGGAATATCTTCTTCCTTGATCTTCAATTGGTAATACCCCTATCTTAAATCTAGCTTTAGGAATATCCTTGATCCCTGTAGAGATCAAACAATTCTTCCACATGTGGTAGGGGATATTTGTTTTTGAATAGTGATCTTATTCAATTCCTTGTAGTCAATGCACATCCTCAGGGACCATCTTTCTTCTTGACAAACAATATCAGAGCTCTCCAAAGAGAAGTGCTAGGCCTTATGAATTTCTTTTCTAGTAACTCTTGGAGTTGATTTTTTAGCTCTTTGAGTTATGTTGGTGCCTTTCGTTAAAGGGGTTTTTGAGAAAGCCGTGGTTCCCGAAAGTGTATATATAACAAACTCAATTTCTCAATCCAGTGGTAACAAGTTTAGTTCTTTCAAAAATACGTCCGGGTAATCTGACACTATTTCCACTTCTTCAATTTTGGTTGTGCCTTGGGGTTTAGTAATGAAGTATGCTAAATATCCTTGTCCCCCTTCTCTCTGGATTTTCCTGGCTTCAACTGTAGATATGATTGGTATTAGGGAAGTCGTATCCATAGATCGACGTGTTGGAATCGATACCTTATCCCCGAAAGTGATGCACTTAGCATAACAGTTTATTTGTGCTTGGTGCTGATACAACCAATCCATCCCCAGTATTAAATCATATTTTTAGGTGGTCATTTCTATAAGATTGGCATGATATTCTACATTTCCTATCATAACTGGACATACTTGGTATATGTATCAGTTATTAACTCTATCCCTAGGGATGTTCGTACCTCTATCTGGTATGTCATGGTTGCAAGTTGTATATTCAACTTATGCAAGAAGGATACAGATATGAAAGAATGTGTTGCTCCAGGATCATATAAATCATTACCATGAATTCCAAAAATAGAAATCGTACCTTCGACCATTTCATTAGGGATAGTGCATCTTATCCTTTCAAGGCATAGGCACAAGCTCGCACTTTCTATTTCCCGCTAGCTCCTGCTACCTATTTTTCTTTCCCCATAGGTGCTGGTTTTTCTTTTTGGGGCGATCTCTTAAAAAGTGTTGGTTGCTACTGTAACCTATACACTTGCTTTGTTTCTTCCAACATTCAGACTCCTTATAGCCAAGTCCCCCACAGAATCCACACCGTTTTAGTGCCATTCCTTGGGCCAAATTTGCAACCCTGCCAACCTAGGGTGCTTGTATGGTAGCGCCTCCAATTTGAAGCCTTGGTTGTTTTCTTCCGGTATTATTTTGCCCATCGATGTGCATTTTTCCATGACTCTTGTCTTCAATCTTTCGAATCTCCTGCAATTCCGACTCTAATTGTAGTGCTTTGCTCACCGCCCAATTAAAGTTCGGCAAGTCACAAGTGGCCAAACCCCGTCTGAGTTCCAGCCATAATCCTTGAATAAATCGATAGGTTTGTCAATCTTTATCTTCTAGTATGTAAGGGGCATACTAAATTAATCGGCTAAAAATAGCCTCATATTGGCTAACAGATTGTGTCCCCCATATCAGATCCATAAATTCTCTTTCTCTTGCCTGTTTGACTACCAAGGGTATGTATTTATCTATAAATTCCCTGGTAAAATTCTCCCAAGTTCAACGAGTTCCCTCGGCTGTCCACCTGTGATCTATCACTTTCACCAACTTCGTGTAGGACCTTCTAGAAGAAATGTGGCATACCAAACTTTTTGCTTGTCCGAATAGCGCAAAGTTTCAAATATGTTTTCTATATTTTCAACCAATTCTTCAGATTTTCTATCATTTGGCTCCCCAAAAAAATTTAAAGGTTGGAAGCAACGAAATCGCTCCAGTGCTCGGTCCTCAGTAATCTCATTAACTATTCCTACCCCACCACCTCACTGTTGACCATATTATCTAGGTCTTTATCCCCTCGGATATATGGGATCTGCTAGTTGACCAACCGATGGGGTTTGCAAGATTTCTTCATTCGACAAAGGTTGTTGATAAGCAAGTGCTCCCCGCCTAGAAGCCTGTTGAGCATTAGCCCGTATACCAAGCGTTCTCCCTTGACAACCTGCTCGAATTGGAGCGAGTACATCAGAACTCCCTTGTGATATGATTACAAGCCCAATATACCTTATATAATCCTATACCTGCAATTATCGAGTTGTAAAATGATATCTAATATCACTGTCAACTTTTTCGAATTTCTCAAATTTGCGAAAAAAGGAAAGAAAGGGAAAGTTTAACAAAATTAAATAGAATCTATAGGAGCAAAATATATTCGTTTAACGATTGATAAGAAAATTTCATTAACATTTTCGAATTGGCATTAGGTTACATTAGTATATATACAAGGTTAAAATTTCAAAATTTGCTATGCCAACTGTACGCCTAGTCGTAACCAAAATTGATAAGGCTTATATAAGGGTATCACCCCTAAGTCTAGTTAACTTAACCGTTACTACTCCACCTATTGGTCAAAAGCTATTACTATATTTTACATACATATTTACAAATACAATCATACACACAAGAGTCTCAAATAGTAATACTCAGCATCGGTAATATCAGATTCCGCATCTTCATCTTCATCCTCCTAAATCATCTCCACATCCATGTCCTTATTTTTTCCTCAAACTCTTGGAACTTGTCCTCTATGCTGACCTCTACTGGTGCCCCAACCGGGGGCCCCTACACAAGATCCTCCTTGAGATCATCCTCAGAATCAGACTCAAAATCCTCTTCAGGATCCTCCTCATGGGCCTTTACCGATAACTCTATAGAGTTTTTATCAAGTATCTCTTCAATCCGAACACCTTATCTATTCTCTGGCTTAGGGAAGGGGTGAACATCGGAAGGTCCAACCTCTGTAGCAATCCCAACACCCATCCCAATGATCTGATCTATGGTACTACCATAGTGTGCCATCATCATCTTGACTTCATTCATAATCATGTAGGTAGTGTTAACTATCTTCTGATGATCGGACTCCAGTGTCCTGAAAGTTTCTTCCATCTGTGCTTGCACAATGGGGAGCTTTTCCACTTGTCCTTCACTATCCTTAAATCCTCACTTTCTCGTTCTATATCCTCCATCAGCTTTTCTACAGTACAGCTCCTAGCTCCAAGTATTGATTTCAAATGATAGGATTTTGCCCGCCTTTGCATCAATGACTCATGCTGATCATAAAAGCCGATCCTCAAAACTTTGGCATTACCTCAATAAAATTGCCTTCTCCTATTCTAAAACCTGAATCCTTTCTTCTAAAGACTCTCTGCTCTCTTCTTTCATTGGTTCTTCTCCCTTTCTATGTTTGTCTGCCATCCTGTAGTATATAAATTTATTTCATCAATATCACACTAATCAAGCACATCTCCAACACACAAAGTACCTAAAGTTCCATTCTAAATCTAAAGTTCAATGCTCGACTTTTCGAAGGTGAAGATTACATATTGGTCGGCCAACCCAGATATTATCTCCTATCTCCTAGTATCGAACATTATACCAAAAATTCATATCCTAACTAACCTTCTTTCCCGGAGGTTAGTTACAAATCACAATGATTCCATTTCCTAGGTCATCGACAAATCTAGGCTCTAATACCACCTTTATGGCACCTAACTCAGGGTAATTCCTAAGCTGAGGTGACCTACTCAGACTTACATTTTAACATAAAAGATAACCGAGAAACCTAAAATTTCCACAACTCTCATATGGCAGCAACAAACTTCTAACTTAAAGAAAAACACTACAAGTGTTATATATACATGTCATAAGTCTCCCAAATAACATTTAAACACATCAACAGTCTCAAATCTTAGCTACAATTAGGTGAGGTTGATATATATACAGGCAAAACACCTAATCTATTACAAATAGATCCCTCGGGCCAAGCCATAAGCCCTAATTCTTCAATTAACCCTATCTGGGAAGAAAAGAAATGATGATAGAAGGGTAAGTCCTAAGGACTTAGTGAAGGAAAATACAATAAACAGTAAAATGGATCTATCGAAGAAGCAGTAATTCAACATATTATCAATTGGCAAGACATCACAATTAGAAACACGAATTTGACAGGATATAAACGATATCAAAATTATCAAATGGAATCCTCTCCGTCCTTATTACTCCCTGAATAAAGTACAAATAGAAACAAACAAACCCAAAGAAAAATATGTAATCAAACAAACTTAAAGTATAACATGTATATCAGATTCTTCTTATTCCGCCATACGTAATAGAATTCAAGCATGACAGCTCAATACATAATAGAAATGCAAGCATTCCGCTTGGTATATAACAGAAACGCAAGTAATCTGCTTGGTACATAACAGAGACTCAAGCATTCCACTTGAATTGGCACTCGGCCTAGATAGATTCCCTTATATGTGCATATACCAAAACAATCAATAAACAGCTTTGTCGATAAGGCCAAACAAATGACATTCAGAATGATTCAATTATGCTGACAAAGCTAAACAAGCAGTATTTAGAACGATTCAATTATACCAAGAACGCCAAACAAATAGTATTTAGAACGATTCAATTATGCCGACAAGGCTAAACAAACAATAGACAAAACAAAATCTGATAGAAGTGCTAAACATAAAAAGGTCGGCAAGACCCAAATTCAACGAAATAAATAAGGGAGCCAACAAGGCTATGGGTTATACTGGACAATATTAGATAGAACAATAAAAGTTCTAGGCGCTAGAACGAGCATGATCAAGTAGCACTAAATAGGCACAGAAAACAAGAACAATGAAGATAGTTCATTTCCCAGAAAAACAAATAGGTTAGACCCTCACCTCAATGGCCACATAAATGCTATGTTAGGGTTTGATTTTGATAGTATCGAGGGGTGACATGCTAAATTATCCTTACAATGTTACACAAAGTCGATTATACAATCTAACTATTAGTAATATGCCAATTTGTCACTTACGGCTTAATTAAATAAAATTAGGACTTTTATCATCTAATTAACTTAATTAACCAAGATTATCATATGATATAATAAATTCGGGTCCACTAGGCTTATAAATATTCATGCATGTCTCATTTCCTAATCCTATTGCATATTCTTCCATATTATTTCATATCGTTACATAAGATTTGTAAGAACAAGAACAATACGAGATATTTAACCCTGATTCCAACTTTTTATCCAAAATCTTTTTATCGAAACTCCATTATCACAAACCAACACCACACATACAATCACCGCAATGAGACAAGAATATTATCTTGGAGTCACCGCCGTGAACCACCGTCGGAATAGGTAACCACTACCACTGTTAGATGCATCTCAACCTCACAAGTCCAATGCCCAAGTCAATTTCTAATTAGCTGCCAAATTGAGCATTAGTTGCACCTCTAATTGCTCGGTGCCACCACTCGCCGCCGCTGCCTATTTCATCAAACTCCTCCGGCTCTAGTAGGTGAAATCGAAAATCGTGGGTACCTAACTGCTCTTTGAGCAGAGAGCTTTCAAATCTACTACAAATCTTGAGCTCCCGCAACCAATAATGTCGTGCCCGTCACTCGACGCCGTAGCTCAACCTTCGGCCTCAAATTCTCGGTGGTCCACCAGCTGAAGTTGAGTGCATGTGGTATCAACGTGATCTGGTGACAAGGGGAAACTTTTGGTTGGGTTGGTTTTCAGAAATCAGTTGTCGCTGGAGAGGAGGAAAGTAGGTGCGTAGAGGAAGAATGACGAAAATGGGGGTGGGGGGAATTGTATTTAAGGAACAATTTTCAAAAATCATCAATTAACCCCCAAAGCTTTATTATGTTTCCAATTAAGTCCTCCAAAAAATTAATCATCTTTCAATTAACCCTCAACTTTGTTAGTGCCTTAAATTAGCCTGGTTGACCCTAAATAATCCCACTTTAACCCCCAAAACTTTCAAAATTTTGAGTTTTTCCCTATTTACATTTTGACCCCCAAACTTTCAAAAATAAATGATAAAATTCATAAAAATAATATTAAATAAAACTCCACCAATTATATGATTTCTAGGGGTGTTACACTCATAATCCCTACAAGTGATACATACTAAAAACAGCAGAATATGCAATACACTAATATTTAAAGGTAACAAAATATTTTTTTTCTTTTTTCTTCATCCCTATATGGTCATTTGCTTGGTGAGTTAAATTCTTTTTTTTTTTTTTACGTGTATTTTGTAATTTTTTATATGATTTACTGATATTAACAAATTTTTATATTTATGAGCCAAGTTAATTTACGAAAGGAATTCGAAGACTTGATTTTGTGGTAAATTAAAATTTTATATTTATTTTTCGCTTTTGGTCTATTTTTTTTACTTTTTTTATATTATGATTTTCCTTTAATCTATGATTTATTTATTTTTTTATTAGTTTCTTATTTCGATGTTCTAAGAATATTTTATTAATTTGCATAATTATGAAATTTGAAAAGTAATTTTTCATGCAACTTAATAATAATTATGAAATAATTACTTAGAGGACCCCTAAAACTTTTTTTTTCTTATATTCGTTTTGTTTGATTTTATTCTTTTAAAAAGAATTAATTTGTATTTGATTATTCAAGTAAAAGTGTAGGAGATTGTCCTACCTCACATATGGAAAAAAGTGTGAGGAATTGACAGGCAGAAATCATAGAAATGTTGAGGAATTATTGAAATTACTTTATTCTAAAAGAATAATTCCTACCTCACATATGGAAAAAAAAAAAAAAGTTTTTGAGGAATAGACAGGCAGTAGATTTATTTTTTATAGAAATGCAATAATGCATGAGCTTTGAGAGTTGTTATATGGATAAAAGACATACAAGGTAAGTTTTATTTTTCAGTATTTACATAATATATATATTTAATTCTAGATATTAATGATTCTATTTCATTATTCTAAATGTTGTTTTTATTCTAATATGTATTTTTCGTGTCGATAAAATATGATTTGTAGGGAATGGTACAACTCCAAGAACATTTAATTTGATGATTATAAGTCTCACTCAAATGAAATATTATTTTGACTGTTATATTATTTGCAATAAAACTTCTATTAGTTTTTTCTAAATCATGTTTTTATTTAATATTTGTAATATATGTATGATTAATTGTAAGAAATGTAAGTATTTAATTATAATTAATATTGAATATAATAAATTTGAAATTATTTTCCTGTGTAATGCATGGGTTAATAACTAGTTTATTAGTGTAGTGCAAAAATGTTTTATATGTATATCATAATTATACATCTAAATACGTGATTATTGTACTTTTAGTATATGAGAATAAAAGTAAAATTATTCAACGTGTTTCAACTATTTTTGAATGTCAGAATAGAAGGGCGGTAAATTGGATAAAAAAAGAATATTGATCACATAATAATGAGGCCAATAAAACAATTTGATAAAATATTTTGATATTATTTATATGATTTTTTTTTTTGACAATTGATTGCTGCAATCATACTATAGATATATGCCAATATTAATTATTTATTACTCAGACTTACTGTTTCCCTAATTTTTGCTATTTAGTTAAAAGAATTATCAGTTCTCAACATATAGAACAACAAAGGTTAGCTCAATGTGAGAGACAATGTAGATAGAGTAATGAACAAAGGGCTACCAACTTGGCACGTCCACGTACCCATTGTCAAAGGATAGAAGCTTCAATTATCCCATTAAATTCAATTTCAATTACTTCACATTTTGGTAATTTAACCACCACTATTCCACAATTTATAGAAAGGACTTCTCCTGCTTCCTCATTATGTGGTGACATATCTGTACTTTTCTTCACTTTCTTATTTCTTATTCATTCATTTATACGTAATTATCACAAGTAGTTAAAACTTGTTTAAAATAAAAAATATAAATGAACTAAATTACAAATTTGGAAGTTCAATAATCTAAGCTAGCAACTTGACACATTCGATGCATATGCCAAAACTTTAATAATATTTTTATATAATAAAATTTTTATTCATTTATATATATAATGTAAAATTTTCTAATAATTATAATATATTTATTTAAATTTCTTCATAAATAAGAATTAAAAAATTATAATTATAGACATAAAATATGTGAGTTATATTATATAAAAGAAGTAAAGACATTTTAGGCAAATCATTCAAAAACACACCAAAAAGGAGGTAGGTGTTTTACTAATAGTATAGAAGTGTAGATATACCATTTGATATAAAAAATAATTACTTATGTTACTTATATAGTAGTTTGTATTCGACAAGTAACAAGACAAATGCCATGTGCCATATTGTGTGTGTACGTCCAATAATGTATAATACAAAATCTTCTATTTTCGAACATGGTAATACAAATCATTGTCACCCTTATCAGGAGGAAGAATTAGGTATAACCTATTTACAAAATATTTATTATTTCCAAGTGTTACATTTTATTAAAACGTTTGTCACATATAATATTTTATTTTTTCAAGAAAAATCATTTTGAGTGTAGTATTCTAAACATTATAAATTATTCAATGCATACAATGAGTTTTTCTTTCCAAGGCAAAAAAAATTTAACATCTGTTCCATTTTTTGTGATATATAGTAGATATTAAATCAAGTGTGGTTCGACAAACTTTTAATATGCATCATATAACTTGGTTGGCTGCAATACTAGTGTATGAACATGATAGTGCAAGCGCCACTGAAGATCCAAATACAAATCATAATCAAATCATAATCTAGGTACGAGTAAGTTGCCTCTTACAGTTTATTAATTAGATTATATGTGTATTTTTAATCATTGTTTTTTTTGGCACATAAAATTTAAGTTGATTAATACATTAAAGTATATAATATTTCTTAATTTATATAAATTTATTGCTACATATATATCAATTGAAACGAATAATTTTTAAATTATCAATTCTTTTCCTTAAATTTCAAAAGGAGTTAGATATCAAAATATTTATCAAGACACCTTCTTCTGTAACTTAGTTCATTTCATATTATATCAATGAATCACACTCAATTTGTGCATTAGAACTTTTATGGTGTAAAATAATGTAATCAACTTATGATACTTTTTCATTTGATATTAAACATAATTAATCTTTCATGTATGACAAGTCAAAGTAAAAAAATTAGGATGAATTTGAAATATAAGCATATATATATATATATATAAACTTTGCAAACTTTTCGTTTATTTATTATTAAAATTTTTAACATACTCGATTCGTATTCTAATGAATTAACAGTATACCATAAATAAAACCTTCATTTATTTTTCAGCATAAAATAAATAAAACCTTCATATATTTTTTATATGATAGTACCCTTTCTAAATTGAATGTACATGATCATTAAGAGGAGACTGTTAAGATAGAGTAAAATAATTTAAAATAAAAAATGAATGGACAACAATAAACAGAGGATGAAATAAAAGATAACTATTTTCTTATAAAATGGGTCTAATTTTATCAATTCATTAAGTAGCATATTAAAATAGTTATTCTAGGATTCCAATACTTCATAATAGTAATGAAATTTAGATAAATAAGTAGGGCATGTCTACGGTGAGATATGCTTGTATTTACCTCATATGAGGTATCATTAAATTAAATGACATGTGTCTTTTTACAACATATCATTGTTAAATGTACAACAAGTTGTTGGTTAGCATTTTTAGTACATTAAATACTTGATAAATATTTAAAAATAATAATTAAAAGATATTTTTCAAAAAAAATTATTGTATTAAATAACATAACGTCATAATTTTGAATTTTATATTTTATAATATTAAAATAATAAATAATATTTAAAATAATATAGTTAAATATAATTATTTTTATTTATAAACTAAAATAAAAAATTTAAGAATAAATATAAAATCTAAAACTATCATCCTAACAACATAGTTTAATTTTAAATAAGCAATTTAATAATTTTAATCATTTAAATAAGTTAAAAATAATTATTTGAATTAATGCTTATACTATATAAAAATATAAACATATTTAAAATAATTTCATTAAATTAAATTAAATAATTTAATTAAAAAAAACCCACATTCATCTTCCCCCCGGAATCCGCAAGCCGCCCATAGCCCTTGTCCCATTACTCCTGCCCCCTGCTTCCACCCCCAAGTCAACAGCATGGTTGGCCATGGCCAGTCTCGCCCGACCATGGCCAGATCTGGCCGCTGGTCGATCGGCCGCAGGGCACGGCAGTTGAATTTGGGTGGGGTTGGGAATGAGGATGGGATTTTTATAGATACATATACGTATATGTTTATATGTATAATATAGATATGTATATATGTGTAAATATATATTATTTTAAAATATATTTTTGAGAAGGACTTTTGTGGTATTTAATTTTTAACTTTTTTATCTTTTTAATTTTTTTTAGTGAGGATTAAATGGATGTTTCATATTTTGTGAGGGTTTTTTATAAATAGATCAAATTTTAGTTTTTTGTTTCTTCATAAATAGGTAATAATTTCCGTCAAGATTTTAACTGAAAATTGGACGGAGAATAAAAAATATTTAAAAAGTTATAGAATTTGGACTACAAATTTTCAATACCATAAGTTTGAGATTGATAGTGCATGTATAATTTAATTATGGAACTAAAAAAATAATTTTTCAATTTGATTTAATTAAATAAAATTTTAATAAAAAAAATTTTATTTTTAGTAATCACTTTTTTGGTAAAATGAACCATTTATATGGAATCAGAATTAACCATCAATCAGTCGTATAAGTAACAGGTTAAATGTACTTATTATGTTGCCAACTAATCATTAAATGAAAGGTTATGATTCCCCATTTTAAATTAAATGGCTTACATTAAATATATTTGTACATCCCTTACATGAGGTATGTACGAACAAGATTGCACCGTAGACTACTCCAAATAAGTATATATTACAAAAAATAATGAATAATAATAAATTAAATTTATGTGGTCAATATGAATGGTATATGGATTACCGTTCCTCGCTAACCCCCGATCCAGCCTCCCCTGGCCTAAGAAGAAAGATTATCCTTATAACTACTTGTTAGGAGTACTAGAGTTATCAAAATTTATCCAACCTGATAAAAGAGCTTGGAGATAGACGGTTTTACTTTTATATATGGGGTACTCGATCTAAGAAAATTATTTTCAGTTATGTAGTACTCATAACTTGAACTAAGAGTCGAGCATTGAAAAGTTGAGTCTTCTTTTCTTATTAAGTATACTGATTTAATCGATATTTGAGAAGATCCCATTTTATCAATTTTTTTCTCTGTCTTAGCTTGAAGGATTTGAAATATTTTCATACGACCTTTTTTCCCCCTTAAATTTTTGCTTGTATATAGTATTGAATCTAGAAAGGTGAGCAAGAAAGTTTTGAGAATAGAAAGAGGATTCTCTATAGATAAAGGATTAAATGTAGTTTAGCGAATACTGAGGAAATTAAATACCATAACTTATTTTTTATAGGTAATTCTTGTTATTTTGAGATAGTCCATGTACATTTACCATGTGCATATACATACATATATCTATAATAATATGCTTTATGAGATGACAAAGGAATACTACAATTCTAATCTAATTTTCATAATTGAAATTGTTTTAAATTTATTATTATTCAACGTAAAAAATTTGCCATTTTTGTATCGTATATAAATGATACTTCATCCGACCTCATTAAATTTCTCATTTTCTTTTTTTAAATTAGTGTCCAGTAGACGAATAGAATATTCTTCTAATTAGTTCTATTTGTTAATCCAATATCCAAAAGAGTTCGAATTCTCAACTAATAGCATTAATCCCACTGGCATTTGACAAATTATGAATACTAATTGTCCTACTTCATTTTGACGCAACACTAGTTTTTCACCATTATAGTTTATTGTAAAATTTAAAAAAATACATAATTAAACTTCACTTATTTTTATCTTTTGTCTAAACCTAAAGGGATTTCAAATCTGAGTTGATGAAGTACATTTCTAATTGTTTCTACATAAAAGAAAAAGTAGAGGTTTTGGCTTTTTTTCCAATGTTTCCAAAGTGAAGTAAAAAATATACTTGCCTCAACCAATTTCCACGTCAACAGTTTCCCAATATAAATTGTCATGAGACTGACCAAATATTCACTACTAAAGAGTGCCAAGGGTGTAAATGAATATTAAGTGGATCGGATACACTATTTTCATATTCGTATTTATTTAATTTTTTGAATATTCGAATACGGGTACGGATTTGATCGATATTTAAAAATAATATCTGTATTCATATCCGTCGGATATCGGTCAAATTCGTATATATCCGTATTCGATTATAACTATTCAGATGCATTCATATTTAATTAAACTTATTTGTATTCAAATTATTTTTTTTATTTTATATTCGATAATAATTATTTAGACATATATTTACGAATATTCAAATATGTGAATCTATGAACCATAACAAATACATATTTTTAATAAATAGAAGAAACTGTAAAATTTAATTTCATTAAAAAGAAAGTAATCAAATAAATAACATAATTTTTAATTAACAATTGACTTTGTAATTAATTATTAGTACTAATTAATATTAATAATAATATTTAACTATATTAATTATAAATTCAACCAATAATAATTATGTTGATTAATTTTATTCTTAAATTTTTTTCTCTATATTACAATAATTTTTTAAATTCATTTTTTTCCTAATTCTTCAATTATAATTTATATATATACATATATGGATTATGAGATTTTTGTTGAAAAATACAAATAATATATTATTTAATAAAGATATATTTGAAGTGGATATTAAACGGATCGAATATGCATTTATTATATTCATATCCATTTATAATCGAATATCTATTAATTAAATACGAATAATATCCACTATAAATGAATGTGAATAAATTTTATATAAAAAAATACAAATACGAACAATAAACCAATTTTTCAATATTCATTTACAGTCTAAGAGTGCCTTCTGCTGAGTCAAAATATGTGTGTTATTTTTGTTATAACTTAACAAACTTAAGGACATTCTTGGAATCAAATCTCAAGAACCAAGAAACCGATCCACCCATAACGGAAACGTTCTTGCCACATCTAATTTTGGGCATGCTAGTGGGGGGCCCACTAGTAGGATCTGACGGTCTGCAATTTGTGCCGTGATCGAAGGGGGTTGATTCACTGAAGCACAACGAAAAGTTCCTGATGATGCGGGCCCCATTTGATTTGTACTTCTGACTGCATATCAATATACGAGGGAAACTTTATTAGAGAGATTAGTATAATTGACTAACCATGGCTTGACGCAGTCAATAAGGGCAGTTCAGACTTTAGAGTCCCTTTTAAGCAGTGAAGAGAAATAATATCAAATAGGAGTAAAAAAGTTCTTAAGATATTTGGAATGGACATTAGTAGAATCAATTATTGAAAAGTTGTTTATTTTACTTTATGATGATGCATCTAGTATAACTAATAATACCTAATTATTTATCAACCCAATTAATTCTAGGTATATAATTGATGATGCATCTAGCATAACTAGTGATACCTAATTATTTATTACCCAAGTAGTTCTAGGTATATAATTGTAAAATGAGATGTAAACACTCGCTGAAAATGTTATGTTTAAAAGAAGAAAAAGATATTAATGTGCATGACTATACCATGAATTTTATAATGTTTATTCTATCAATTTGAGTTATAAATTACTGTTACCGTTTTATGTTAGGAAAAAAAAGGAAAATCTATTAAAATGTGTCTACCTATAATTGAGTGGATTTCAATGGAACACTTAAAATTTTTGTACTTGTATTATTGAGTAATACTTATTCATGTGTATGTACTCCACCCCCCCCCCCCCCAAACAAGTGCAATATTATATGTTTTTTGAAATATTTTTTCTTAAGAAGATTAAAAAGACAATGAATAGATATGGAGAAGAGAAGTAACTTGTTCATTTAATTCAAGTGAATAAATGACTTATGGTTAGTATAAAATGACCTATCATTAGTACAATCAACTAATGACAAAGTTATTGATGTTAATTTGGATTAGAACTCATGAGTTTAACCCAACCCACATGGTGTTGGATTGGATTAGGCTCAAAATGAATTTGAGTGGATTGAGTTTTAGATTCGTTGTATCAAATTTGGTTTCAAAATGGGTTATAAGTGGATTCAAAATTTGTCCATTCAATTTTTTTATTAATTTAATAAATCATCTCATTATGTTGTAAAATTATATATTAAATAGAGTTTAGAAGACATAATAATATTATTATGGTCTTTTGAATTAATTTTTTAGAATAAATAAATTAAATTATTATTATTTTTCTATTTGAACTATTTCAAAACCAACTCAACCCACAACTGAATCCATTTTGAACCCAATCCACTTTCAACCCATCTATCTTAATTTATATAGAATCTAACCCATTTTAAACCCAACCCAACTCATCCATTTGACACCATTAGACAAAATGATGAATAAAGAAAATTCTAGAGACTGTCCACCATAAATTATTATTAATCACATGCTCATGTCTAGCTTCTAATCTCTTTTACTTTTCAAATGAATGATTTATATTCCTCTAAGTAGCTGAAGTTTAGTTTTCCAAATTAGACTTAAGGGCTACTTTTATGTCCCCAAAAGTGGAACCACGTATAATTTGTTGAATAATAATCTGAAAGAAGCTGGAGGATTTGTTGAATTTAATTAAATTTAAGTAAAACTTTTATACTGGTAATAAAGGGATAATCCTATACATAATCTATCTTATTTATATAAAAAATTTACATCCTTTTGTATAATCATAACTGTAAGTAGTAAATCTTTAATTCTTAAATATATATATATATATATAGTTAATTTCATTCACTTGAATTTCCTTTAAATTCTTTTAAATATTTGAAAGCCTTACAAGAGGACCATTCAATAAAGTGGCTCTTTTTTATTTTTATTATTTTATTTCTTTCCACAATGTGGGATTGGAAGCCCACTGTAGGAAGAACCATATCTCATTTACTGAAGCTATTGTCATCTATAAACAAAAATTACCAAATAATTTTTTTTCTTTTGAAAGTTCAGATAAATTAAGCCTAGCAAAGAGAAGGCTCCAAACAATCTTTTTTCTTCTCTTGTATGCGTGCATATATATATTAATGTGTTGTGGATAATTGTGTGATTTGTGTTAAAATATAAAATAAAGTAAAAATAATTCACATGATCATAATTTTATAAAATAATAATTAAGAAAGTGATCAATCAAATCGCATAAATAATGAGAAAATTGGAGCCGGATCAATGGAGAGTCATAACACTTGTCCTTGTCCTAAAGCCATGATTGCCTCCATTCGTGCGAGTACTAGTGGCTGATCATGACTCCAAGATAAAACACATTAGCTCACAACGGTGTCTCATCCCATGTGCACGACCAAGAAAAGACTAGGAACCAGTTCATAGTCACGTTGCCAAAAACACAAAAGCTTGTGGAGAGTATATAAAATAAAACAGTCTAAAACTCATACCAACTCTATGTGCCAAAAAAAGATTATGGCCCCTTTATATATTAGTAAAAGTTTGACCATTTAGAAAAGATTAATGAGCCACTAAAAGCATCATAAAACCACCACAAATTCAATTATAATTAGGCCCAATAATGATAAAATAAAGTGATCAAATATATTAAGTAAAATGATATTGAGGCCATAAATATGAAATGAATAAAATAAATAGGCACATTAGTTGTCATGTTAAGACACATGATAAAATGAATTACTCGAAATAAAATAAATTGAAGAAATTTTAAAACTTATTTCCAACGTAATGTGCTAGTGATTAAATAGATCTCACTAATATTTTTTCACCAAATGTTTGGTGGATTTGAATACAATTGTCTGTATTACTCTTGACTTGGGACGTGATATTGTAAAATATCCACTTTAACAAAAGTTCTATAATATACGCTCCATCGTATTGTAATTTTTTTTGAACTTCTAGAATACCTCATACTTCTGTTAATAATATTGTAAAGTAAAATTAATATTTAAGACAGTGAAAGAAAACAATACAAACAACTAGGCCATTATTTATATCAAAATCAAATTTTAGTTATTATCCTAATTGACTAAATCAAGATAAACTTTAAAGGCAAGTTATTTAAGAGTACCAAAAGCATCTTCAATCCCAACCCCAATAATTTAGTTTGACCTCGTGATTTCACATTTAGTTTTAGGCTTTATTCTCTACTCAATTTGATTAAAATACCGTCCAATTTACTATTTTGTATTCCCCACCCAACCTACTTCTCTCGCTCTCTCTAGTCTTTCCTCCCTACTTTCCCATTTCTCCTAAAAACTTCTTTCTCTCGATCTTTGCCAACGGCCGGCCACCGCCACTCCATCTGTGCGCCACCACGACAACTGCCACCAGTACCAATGCTTTAACAGTTGTACCTTGTGCACCCACTTCACTTTCCATCCTATGAAACATGACTATAAATACATAGAAATCTCATAATATACGCTCAGATTCTCTCCTCCAAGTCTCCGACAATAGAAAATTAGTACTCAAATTTAAAAAATAATTTAAGAAATTTATACTTCTCGGATTTATATTTCATTGTTGCCCATCATTTTTTTAACATTGTCACCCCTCTATTAGCACTCTTTCACGACATTCTTGCTAGTTTTTCTTAATTTTTAGTTTAGTAAAATGTCTATAAGTGCCGAAAGAGGTCATGTTCAACTATTAGAGGAGGATATTGCTTCCACTGGTAAATCCTAATATGAATTGTCTTTACTATTTGGAGAGTGTATTATATTATTTGTATTGTAATAGTTATGAAGGACATATTGTACTATTATTTAGCGTAGGAACAAATCAAAAATTACTATTGTTTTTTAGCTGCTATACAATTTGTGTTTTGAGCTATTATCTTAATTGATATAGAAACTTGTTATCAAGTTATATGTTACAGGTTATTGGAACATATATTTTTTTTAAGGCATATATATGGTATCTAAATTTACATATCTAGTACTTAACATGAAGAATATAGTCCTAAAGCTACTTACATATTTACTCTTCATGCCAAAATAAAAATCTTAGCATCAATAAAAATGTAAATAGAAGACTAATCTTGCTACAAATTATATTAATTGATTGGTATTATCCACTCTTCTTTTTCTTGTTTTACATTCCAGCATACACACACACACACACACACACACACACACACACATATATATATATATAAAAACTTCTTATTTTGATGAGTGAGAGCCTACTATACTCACTATGCCCACTCTAAGCATCACTGCCCACTACCTTAGTAATGGATGAAGTAGGTGGTTCAACAGTCACTATGTGTCATTTTTGAAGAATTCTCAACCTAATGTAGCTCGGTTCAAGTTCACTAAATAGGTGGCTCGGCATTAGGTCGATCATTATTTGTTATAACTCGACAAAAGGCTCAACTTAGATATAAATATTATGTATCATCATCAACCCCCCCACCTTTTCCAGTTCAAAAGCACTAATTTTGTTCTTTGAAAGCCTAGCTATTCGCTTTGGTTCAATGCACCTAATAGGTATTGTTTCCTTGAACTTTATTTAGACTAAACCATAGCTCCTCCTAGTTGGGCAAGTTGATGTTCATCCAAACTAAGCTCAATGACCCATTTGAGCCTGAGCTGGTTGATTGCTTGTTCAAGCTAAGAATGAAGACTCATTTGAGCTAAGTTGGATAGAGCTTCCTCAAACTATGCTTGTTTAAAGTTCATCTAAATTGAATTCGCATGGAGCTCATTGGACACTTGAACAATTTGTACCAACACTAAAAGGAGAATCATTATTAATGAAAATGTAATAATATGATCATCAAAGTACTCAATACTAAACATAATGCCAAATATCAAATAGAGATAGGAAATCATTTCAGCGATGGACCTACCAAATTCATTTGCAAAAATATAAAATTACTCACCTCAAGTCTTTCTTTGCTAGGTTTAAAAAAGAAAAAAAATGGCACACTAGTAAACCTTGTATTTCAATGCTCCCATGTGTCAAAATTTAGAGCCGAACGAGGTGATCATGCTGCTCTTTGTTTCGACACTTGGCAAAGGTATAGACCTTTGCCTTGACATGGCACCCACTTTTACATCAATTATTTAACCTCCTTTTTCATCAAAATAAAAATCAACAAGAGATCTAGAAATAGTTAACCTCACAAAGAAAAAGGGGCCAACATCCTCTTGGTATATTTATTCTTTGAAACTTAAACCATGTTATGATGAGGATTCACAACTTCTCAGCAGTTTTCTAACTTCAAATGACATAAATATTGTTCTTTATTGTGAAGCATGATCGGTAAATAAAATGTGTCACACAAAATTCTGAGTAATTAATTGAATGCAAATAAGAGGAATGCTGATTCACAAAATTTTCATCTTTAACTCACAATAATTTTTAACTGAATTTAACACAAAGATATGAAGATAGATTAGCTTAATCATTGCAACTATACAAGCCCAAGAGCAACTACTTAAAATCAAGACAATTGAAAACTGACCTTATGAGTCAGACTGCATTTATTTCATAGAAATTTTGTCTTATTTTATATTTATCTTATAAAACGACAATTTACCCATCAAAGTGGCCAACATATCCCTCTTCGGATTCTTTCATCTTCAACCTTATGTCCGTCCTTTCCCACAACACTAAACAAAGGTTGGTTTATATATATATATATATATATATATATATAATTGAGACTAAAATTTAATTAAGAACATAAATTAAAAATAAAATTTTAAAATTTTCTTGAATTATGTAAAATGTCAAATATAATATTTAATGAAATTATACATTCCCATTTCATTCATTTTGAAATCCGGGCAACTTTCCCAAAGATAGGTCCAATATTATCCAATCAATCACATGAGTAATTCATATGCTATATTCCTACACAATTTCATGATATTTACATACATATTGTTTCATTCAGATTTCCCTTAAATCCTTTCAAATATTTGAAAGCCTTATAAAAAGCCAACTTAATAAGAGGACCCTTTTTTTTCCCCCTCTTCTTCCAACTTAGGATTAAGATTCCGCTTTAAGAAACAACATTTTTCATTCACTTAATATTCAGGGTGTTCATCAGACCCAAACCGAACCAATTTAATTGGTTCGATTTGGATCGGGTAAAATCCGATCAAACCCGATTACATTTGGTTTGGTTCCTGAATTTCATAGACCCGACCTGGCCCTACCTGACTTGATCAATTAATTAAAATAAATAATAATTTATATATATATTTAAATTATGACTTTTGTTATTTATATTTATATTTAATGTTCAACTAATATTTGGATTTGAGATTTTATATTATCAATCATGGCTTGTGGGAAAAAATGAGATAATTTATAACAATTATAATTTGTGGTGCTCTAGTGCAATATTGTGTGCTTTTGAATTTTGATGAATATTTTGAGAATAATTTGATTATCTTGATTTCCTATTTAAAGAACTAAAGAAATTGCAACTGGTGCTTTCTTCTCCTCCTCCTCTTCTTCATCTTCTTCTTTTTTTTACCTCTCCTTGAACCCGATTACCCGAAGTTTTGTTTGGGTTCAGGAATTAAAAATTATAAAACCCGAATAAAACCAAACCAATTAAAAATAATCGTTTCGGATTCATTTCCCCCCCAAACCCGTACCAACCCGACCCGTGAACACCCCTATTTAATATGTATAACACAAAATTCCCAATATAATGTATCTGTTTTGAAAATTGAGTTAAATTAAGCCTGGTCGTTTGCATTGCCCAACAAAGAAAAGGTTCCCAAGCAATATTCTTCCTTTTGATGTGTATGCATGTATACACATTTTCTACACTTCCGTTTGGTTTCATTTCCACACTTCATTTTCACATTTTCTATTATTTCAAAAATAAAACACATTGTTTTTTATACATTTTCACTTAATATCATTTTCATTTTTAAAACACATTCTTTAATAACCTATACATCTTCTCTCAATAACCTATATATCTTCTCTCTCTATTCCATTAGTTCTACTCTCTCCACTTACAACCTATTAAAACCAATATAATCATTGCTTTTCTAACAATTCATCCAAATACAAACTCATTTTTACTAACAAACTTTTAAAATTTTAAAAATGATGGAAATGGAAAATAGAAATGAAAATAAAACCAAGCGGGCTCTTAAGTAGATCTCAAAAATATTTTTTCACCAAATGGTTTGGTGGATTTGAATGCAATTTTCCTGATTACTGGTGGCTTATAGGACGTGGCGTTTTACGATGACCATTTGAACAAAAGTTCTACAATTTATGCGCAACTGTATTAATTGTTATTTTTTAACTTCTAGAATACGTTATAGTTCATACTTTTGTTAATAATATTGTAAAGTAAACCTTTTTTTAGGACAATGATCAAATACAACTCAAACAATTACATCATTATTTATTTATTAAAATATCAAGTTTCTTTTATTATACCATAATCGACTACATCAAGATAAATTTTAAAGGGTAGACCAAATCAAAGTTGAGAATTCCATTACAATGAATTTCCTTTTGAAAAAAAGAAGTTCGAATTTCAATGTGATTGATTAGTAAGTACTACAGCTGTCTTTCTTTCTTTCTTTCTTTCTTTTTTTTTAAGGTAAAAAATTACAAAAGGAAGGAATAGGTTAAAATTACATGATTTTATTAATCCTGTATTAATGAATGAAAATACATAAATAATAAAACATAATTGATTTTAAGCACTCCATTATCGTCTTACCATTTCTTGCACTTAGTTCTCTGATACAATTATTTTCTTAATTAAATTAATTCATTAAATGATTATACTCTTTATAAATTACTCGCGCTTGTCTTAAGCAGAATTGAACTTCAAGAGTATAATGTCCTATTTTAACAGTAAAGAATTGTAATTTTATCAATACAACTTTTCTTTTTCTTTTGTGAAAAGTAAATAGGTTTGAGCTACTAATTTTAAATGACTTTTCCAACCTTTTTTTTTTTTACCCGCTTATGTAGTAGGGGTAATGATAACATGCACTCCTTACAAGAAATTTTCATTAATATCTTTTGGGTTATCCCAGGCCCAAAGGACAATGGGCCTCATATGATAAAGATTATTTCAAAAAATCCTTAAGAAAATAAATCTTCGTTACTTATGTCCCGTAATTAGAAATCATTTTATATTTATGGCCCTGCAATATTTGGTTCTAAAGAGACTGAATTACAGGCAACATAAAATTTTGGCAATATTCAGACTAAAGATTGGATTTGTTGTCAGGAAATTCCATCCATCAATGCACACTTCTCCATGACAGGCCACTTTCACCCATTTCCTAATCTTATTTATTACTTTATTTATAAAAAATAATTAGATTATTTTTCAGACAATTTCATAGTGGTGACAAACACCATCCCAAAGTTGAGAACTCCAACTTATGTTGTACAAGAATGAGCTGGAAGTATGAATGAGTTTTAACAACTCATCATTAATTTACTCTTAAAATAGGGCTTGGTCACATCAATTTAAAAGCAATTATATCACAGGTCGCCAAATATTTTTATAAATGATTACTAATAGTTATTTGAATTAGATTGTTTAACGCCTTTATATGATGATGTGGAGATTTTTAAGTGATTTTGAAAGGTTCAAGTTCAGTAGATTTAAGCAGTATGGAAGTCAACAGAATTAAGTATTACAATATAGGATTTTTGAGGCTATTTGAAAATCGCCTTCTGTACATATGGAGCCATTTGGACAAATAATTTCCATAATTACAGTTGCAAGATATACATATATATATATATATATGAGTCGTTTTACAAAATGTCTTTATATAAAGGGCAATTTTGTATTCTTCAAAACCTATTTTACTAGTCATATTCAGTATATGCCTTAATGCACATGCCTCCAAAAATAACGCAATACTTTATTATAAGGATAGTTAATATTTCATTGTCCACTTAACTTATTTTTAGTGCCTATTTCGAAATGTGTCTTTATTTATTTGCCTGTTATATTGTGACCTCGTTGTAGTGTTTGTGAATTTTGTTGATCGAATTTGAGTCCAACCTAATAGTTTGATTTAATCTAATTATTCCAAAAAACAAACAAATAAATAAATATTGGCCATGTGAGTCTTAGGATGCTCCTTGTATCCAAGTCCTTGTGACCTAATAAATTTCCATGCATATATTCTCTGCAAAATGTGTAGGTCCACTCTGCTGACAGAAACATCAAAAATCAGCTAATAGCTCCAAACTGCACCTAAATAATATACATGTGACTATTTGGGCATATCAATCAATTCTTACTACTAAAGTCTGTTTTTGTGATCAGTTTATGCACATACAATGTCAAGAAATGGGTCACAAAGGGGAGCCCCCTTCTCACGAGATACCATAAATGATTTGATTTAATGAAAGAGCCTTTTTCATAATAGTTGAAATATTTGTATGATAGAAGGGGGGGCACTGCTATATACTCAATGACAACCTTTGCTAGTCACCTACCTAAAATTAGGGATTTAAAATGAGTCCACAACATGGGCTTTAGGGTCTTCAAACTCAATTTGATATCAGAGGTGAACATCGAAAAGTTGTCGGATATTTAAAATTTTGAATCATTACGTATTTGAATGTCTAAATAGTTTGAGAGCCTACTGGCCCCTTTGGTTTTATCTTTAGGGCCATTTTCAATTTTCTTGTGTTTTTAAAATTTGGAAAAATAGTTTTGGTTTGGAATGAAAATGAAATTAATTATGTTTAGATGTTTTGGTGGAAAATAATTATTAGAGTAGGTATAGGATTGAAAATATAGTTGATTGATATTTTTTTATGTTTGGAAAATTTTATTTTTTAAAAGTACGTGTATATTTTATTAATTTTAAAATGATAGTGGATACTTTATGTTAAATCAAATTTGATTTGATTGATGTGATAGTAGGATAATTTTTGGGTAGATTTAAAAAGAATTTGAAAATGAAAATAAGAATGTTTTGAGTGAAAATGGTGAAAAATGATTGTTTTCATTTTTTTAAATAGAAAAGAAAGGGGATGGAAATGAAACCAAATACCCGGTATGTTTCACATGGTATTAATTTGGAGTTAAAAAAATTAATTATTTCTGAGTTTGAAATGCATTTGAGTACTTTTTTTAAAAAAAAAAAAAAATTCTGAGAGTGGAGTTTGAATAAATTCTTAATAAGTAAATTCTCTTCTGGTACATGACCAAAACTATAGCTGAAGAGGTGTTTGGCTATATGAACTTATTGAAAACATCTTATTTTAATTATTTCTAAAAATATAACAAATGGTAAAACCTTGTTAAAGTAAAGAAATGTCGGCATGAACAACTCATATTTTTTTGAGTTATATAAGCTTCTATCTTTTAAGTTGCTTTCAGATATTAGAAGACATTTAAATTTTCATTTTAAAAATAAGTAGTTCAATTATTTGAATAAATAAGACCACAAAACTTATAAATATTAATAATGATAATTTTATAATTTATATAGCCGAATTAAATGATCATGGGAGTTAAAAAATATCACTTTCTTGAGGACTATTCAAGATAAATTTACCTCCTAAAATATTTGCAAAATACATTAAATTATCATATAAGCTCCCAATATCTTTTGAATTCTAACTTTTAGAAAAATTTATAAGCTTACACAAACGCCTTTTAAACCAGATTCGCATAAGTCCACATACAGAGACGATTACCTATAATATTGCGTAACATTTTCCCAGAACTTAAAACTTATGCAAATAAATGGCATTCACATGTTAATTATTGGACACCTCTTAACTGTACCCAACAATCGACATTCCTCCTTTAAGATATATATGTCCCCACGCTCCATTGTCCTGAAATTCAAGACATACAGCAAAATTCTTGCCAGCACTAAACTCTAACATATACAGAAACAAAAAGAAGAAAAAAAAGAAGAGCAAGAATCTGAACTCTGAAGCATAATTATGGGCAGTTCTCAAACCAAAGACAAGAGCAGCCCAAGTGAAAGGGTGGTCGAAGGGTTGAAGAACAAAGTGAGGCTTCTCCAAGGTGAAATCAATGAGATCATGTCCGTAAGAGAGGCTGAGAGCCAAGTTTACGAGCGCGAGCTTATGGTTTTCACTTTCAAGCAGGCCGAGTGGAAGAGGGAGAGGAAGAGACTCCAAGAGGAAGTGAAGAAAGTTAGGAAGTTTCTAGAAGAGAAAGAAGAGAGGCTGAGGTGCATGGAGAGTGGAAAGTGTGAGAATGATCAATGGGAATTTATGGGCATTTTGGAGCAAGCAAGAAGAGATGAGACCGTAGAGAAATGGAAGCAGCTCTATTTTGCAATCAAAGTCGAGCTTGATGATCTTATCCAGAGGACACATCAAGGTTAAGTCCAGTTCCATGTTTCTCTCTTAGGATGTCCTTTTTTTAAAACTTTGTAAAAAAAATAAAATTGAGCATTTATGAGCTAAAGCTTTTCTATATCTTACGTTGAAGTCGTTTTTAGGCCGGCTCGGATGAGCTTCTTGAGCTAGTTTGGGCTGGATTGATCCGAGGAAGAAATTTTGTCTGAATTACATTTACTTGTGCTGTTTTTTATTTCATTTTATTTTTTATTTTTATAATTATAAACAGAAGGAAGGCTATGTTGGAAAACAGGGGAAGAAAAGGCATTGCTGGAGCTAAAGAAGGATCTGAAAGCCAAGGAAAAAAGAATTGAACTTCTCCAAGCAAAGTTAGCCTCAATGGAACATCAAGCATTCAAGAGAGAAAGAGAGATGGATATATTAAGACAAAGCTTGAGGATTATGAGCCACAGGAAGAGATCAACAAAGCTTGGGCAGAGATCAGTCCAGGAACTTTAACCTGTGGATAACTAAGATAATTTTTAGATAGTAATTCGCAGTACAAGGTTGTCTTGTATGTTGTCAATTAAGGGCCATTAATTAGGCCACTCTGCAAGAGTCTTGCACCAACAACCAGCAGAGTTTCCATATGTTATATGCCTCGTATATAAACAAGAAACCAGCTTTCTCGTGTATCTCACTTAATTCTTTTCTTTGAGTAAATGTTCAATTTCATTAAAAGACTAGTATTTTCCCCAACTTATGAGAAACATGGTAGTCCGACGGAATGAAGAGAGGCAGGCAGGCAGTCGTCCCCCCCTTAAATCTGTACACATGATAAAATTATTCTTCAAATTTTGTAAAACTTCAATCTCGTTTCGCAAAGTTAGAATTTTGGACTCTGTTCTTGCCCATCAACACGTTTAGAGTTGAGAGAATGGATTTTTTTTCCCCCTCAGAATTGCAAGCCTAATTTCCGGCAATTGTCATAGTATTTAACTAATTATCAATGTCACTGTGATGGCTGTAATAACTTCTTTACTTTAGATAGTCGAACAAAGCTATTCTTGAAAGATCTGTACTGCTAGTTATAACAGGCAATAATTGAAAGGCCACCGCATTGCAACTCAAGCTTGAAAAGTATGGAAACCGGTGGCTTTGCATTGTGATTACCATTTTGGTCGTTAAGAAATCCAGACGGAATCGATAAAATTGACAAATTATCTTCACTGACTATGTGATTAAAAGAATTCAAAAAATTATATTTTATATTTATAAAGTAAATGGACTTGTTACCCTCTGTTTATGTCAATTTAATTTTCTCGAGTGGAATCGTGAGTTTTATTATTCGCTATATTGATTTTACTAGACATATAAAAATATTGGTATGTACGAATCAAAAGAAAATTGATTTAGTTTTTCAAAAAAAAAAAAGAAAAAAAACTTTCTAATAAACACTAATGTTATAAGTTGTCATAAAAAAAAAATTATTGATGTCTTTATAGGGACAATCTAGTAACAATAAAAATTATCACGACAATTTATGATAAGATTTTCATTGTCATTAAGTTGTCACCATAGGTGTGTTAATAATTGTCAAAGATGCAAACTTAAATATTATTTTTGTCAGTATTTAGTTTGTAAAAATCATTAAAGTGACAAAATGAAATCTTTTACCACATAATATATATAATTAGTGACAACTTTTATAATATCACTTACTATTTTGTCACTAAATTAATTTTTTCTTGTAGTGACGGAATCAACGTAATGACAAATTATCTTCACTGAAAATGAAAATATTATTAAAAGAATTCAAAAAATTTTAAAAAAATATTTATAAAGTAAATTGTAACAACCCTGAAATTCGGTATTTTGAAAATAAGAATTTAGAAATTAAGATTTTAATTGGTTGAATTTTGGGGCTCAAAAAAGAAATGAAAAGGACTTAATTGCAAAATTTTTGAAGTTTTGGGGTAAATTTGCAATTTTTAGAAACTTGATTGGATGATATTTTCAAACTTTGGGGTTTGCATGGAAGACATTTGTGGTCAAAGGGCTTAATTTCATGCACTCAGTTTTTCTGAGGGTTTAATTGAAGGAGGGCTAACTTGGAGGGGACTTAATTGAGACATGCTGAAATCTTTTGGGGTTCAACCATCTTCACAGCGGCATCACCCTGCTATCTCCAGCGATTTTTCTGGCAACAGCCTTTCTCCCCAGAATTTCCCTGATTACCTTCTTCTCCTTTTCACCTGCATCACTTTAACATATCATGCAAGTCATTTCACCAGCACGACCATTGGATTTTTGAAACGAAGACCCAGCACGACGGAGGTTGGTGAATGGCAATGGAGCAAGGTTGAACCCAATTTTTGGGCGTTGTTTCTGGTGGTGTTCAGCTTATGGAAGCTGTCGGTAACGTTACTTGGAGGTGGGTCACGGCGGTGACGATGGAAAGTTGGTGAATGGAGGTGGTGTCGTGAGGTGGCGCAGCTTCTTTGGAGCTTCGATTGAGGGTCTTCCTAGCGGCAAAACTTGAATCCAGTTGGATATTTGGACTGCTGGAACTGAAAGGATTCCATGGGTGGTGGTTTTGGAATTTTTCGTACCAGCGGTGTTGTTGAGGCAGATTCTACTCCTCGACGCGACGATCACAGTAGTGGTTTTAGTTTGTCATTCCGGTGTCTAGATAACGAGATCTTGGGTAAAGGAAAGGGAGTTAGATTTATATGTTTATATATATCTATACATGTTGTATTGAATTGTTTGAACCTTGTACCCTCGCAAGACTAAGTTTATCATAGATTATATATACATACATGGACCATGCATGGACTATATATAAGCAAGTGAACCTGGATCAGTATTATTATATGATAATTAGGGATTAATGGAGTTGATTAAGTAATTAATCTATAATTTGATGACATTGGAACTTAAGAAATGATAATTGGGTAATTTGAGGTATTATGGACTAAGATTCAGTATAGGCATGTGCCAGTATAAGTTTGGTGAATTCGGATTATATTATATTATTTATGGAAATATTGGGAATTATTGAGTTAATTGGAAGAGAAAACCCTAATTTTATGAATTTGGGACCTATTGGCAATAATTGGGGTTATTAAGCTAATTGGCCTATTATTGATGATTTGTGATATGATATAAGGTTAATAGTAAGATTGTGATTATTGAAAGTTATTGGGGGTTAAGTATGGATTTTGATTATAAATATTACTTTTTGGTTAGGTAATGACGAAGTGGGTCTCGCAAGTCAATAGGCGGCGACAGTAATTCTGAGACTACGGAGGTGAGGGTTTGCCAACCTGTCACTCCTTTCAATTATCTATTATTGGGGTAAGCCCCTGTGTGGGTTTTCTGTTTCTATACCGTACTCAGATATGTTATTGAAATCTGCTAATTGTTTAGAATCTGTTTGTTATTTGTCAATTGACCTATATACCCCTGTGAGGGTTATTTTTTGATTGATTATGTTATCTGTCCGTTCTGGCCATGAACATTTTATCTGTTATCTGTTCAATTTGTTATCCAACCGCCTGTTATCTGTTTGATCTGATGTCCGATTGTTTGTTATCTATACGATCTATTATATGACTGTTTGTTATCTGACCATACGTTGGTATTGATTTGTTTTGTTAGCAATAAGTTAAGTACCAAGCTGTAATGCTTGGGTAAGTTATGTACCAAACTGGCATGCTTGGGTAAGTTATGTACCAAGCTATGCTTGGGTATGTTTTGTACCAGGTTGTCTCGCTTGGGTAAGTTAAGTACCAGGTTATCACGCTTGGGTAAGTTTAGTTTGATTTACATAAGGTTAAGTTTGGTACCAAGTTGCTATGCTTGGGAAAGTTAAGTCTGATTGGAAAATACGTTTTGATCTGATCTGTTTTATTTGAACAATTTCTGATTGTTAGATTTTCCTGGACTGCATGTCGGTATTTTGATATGTTTCTGCCTAACTGTTGATTTACAATCTGTTGAGTTGACTCTTCCTCAACAAATCCTTTTTACGCTTACAGTTATCCCTTACTAAGTCCTCTAGACTTACCCTCTGTTTATTTTAATTCTCTCAGACAGGGACTAAGTGAAGGATTTGGACTCTGGGATGGATATAAGTATATTTTGTAATAGATTCGGTGTTGAATGTATATATGGCATCATCTGACTGCTAAGCATGGACTCGAGATGTCGTGATATGTCATGTTGATATGGATGACTTATGAAATGTAAATATTTTGTTATGTTAGAACATGAATCATGACATTTACTTAACGATTTATCGAGTTAGTTAAGTTTGAATTCCGCTGCTTATTTTAAGATCGAATTTGATTTTGTGGTAGGTACCATAATATTATGTGTTGTATGTTACAGGTTATTTAAGTTGGAATCCGTTGCTATTTCTGATGAGCATGAAATGTTTGATTATGGGCCTATTGAATTGTATTTTGGGTATAATTTTAAGATTGAAGTGAGTGGCGCCTCAATTTAAGTGCTATCCCGAGTGGGGGTGTAACATAAATGGACTTTTTACCCTAAATCAAACAATAGACTATGTAATACTTTAATATTATAAGAGGCATTATTGTAATGTGAAAAAATATTTTTTGATATTTTGACCTTATTTGTGAAGTACTATGGTAGTTTGATTGTCTCTAATTATATATGTACGTGGATATATGTAATATTTGTATATCATAAGTGCTACAAATATGATGTAGTGATAGCAAATGATGAGATTGATAATATATATATATCGTAAAATGGGTGTTGATTGGGTTGTTGCATAGCAAGATATTTGTTATAGTCAAGTATAATATTGGTGCTTTTGTAAAGTTAAATCTTTTTTGTTTTTTTAAATTACATAACTCTCATATTATTATCTTTATTTTATTTTATTTATTTTTTTGGTATTTCACAATAAATTTTTTATCCATGTAGGTATTTTCTTTTAAAGTTGCATGTTTGATGTGGTACTTTATTGTCAACCTATCTTTGTCATGATTGATTTCTATTTATGTAAATTTTTTCTTGTGCAATTATGTATGAGTGTTAAATATTCATTACAGCAACTCATTAAACATATAAAGATATCGATATATACGAACCAAAAAATTGGTTTAGTTTTTCAACATTTAATTTTTGATAAAATTTAATTTTTATTTGATTTTTTTATACTACTGGTTAATGATTTTGATAAAAATAAATGTTTCTAAATATTTCTATTAGTTAATTGATGTCAAGCTTATTTTCTTGACAATTGCTCTAGTACTATTACAACAAAAAAAGTATTTTCTAATCTATAATCATCCTACGGATAATTTTTTCCATATTACTTATTTAGACATATGATTTTATTTATAACATTACATTAGATTGTACTTGGTTGAGTTTATATGTTCTTTAAAATATTTTGTACAATATTTGAAAACTTATAAGATATCATGAAGTGTTTAATAAAATTTTTAATAAAAGAGATTGTAAACTCCCAAAAAAAGTAAAAAAAATTTAACAAATTCTTCAATTTTAAGTTTAAACTGACTAACAATTACTCTAAAAGTGCTGTGTAATAGAGTCATATATATATATATATATTGAGCAAATATTAGAAATGTGAATTGTGTATATAATAGTTGCAACAACTATAAACAATCAGTCTTTAAAAATTTTAAATTAGTGTCATGACATCCTATGTTGTTTTAATAAAGTAAAATTACGTACCCCTTATGATTGTGAAAGGGGATAATATATAAGTCCGAAGAGCACTGCCATTTGTGAAAGTCAGCTAAAAAGTCTTTTCATGTGCATTAGGATATTTTGGAAAATCACTCAACGTTTTGAGTAATGTCAGTTGATATCTCAATCAACAACTAACAAAATAATTCAAATGTTGAACCAAGGGAAAAAAATGTCATAAGATGTGGATGTAATTATCAAAATATAAATGCAATTTGCCCCTAGTTTTAATTATAAGCAAATCAGTAGACAATGTCTTAACTAGCTTGTGACTTTTAGAGGCTTTGGTTTCACTTTTATTTTTTTATTTTTTTGTATACTTTTAGACTATGTCAAAATTGCTAGTTATGGTAATAGAAACCACTAGGCATGCAACAAAATATTTAATTTTGAAAATAATTTAGAAAATACCCATACTGATCTTGAAAATAATTTGACTAAAATTCAATAATTAACTGTATATATGTGTGTGTGTGTGTGTGTGTGTGTGTGTGATCATCCTATTACTTAGTTATCCTCGCCCTAAAAATAGTGATAATGATATGGTGGATAAGATGGAAAGATTTGAAATTCTAAAGGGACCAAAATATGCAGTGAATTAATGGAATTCTATAAAACTATTTATCCACATATCTATACTATTTAAGTAATTAATTCATAAATTTTGTCTACCGTATTTGTATTTAAGTTGACATTTTGTTGTATTCTATGTACTTTTAAGCTATGATTGTGGTGGTAAGGTGTCTGCAAATTTCTATATGATAAAACAAGTACAAAAATAATGTGAACTAGCAAGAATCCAACAAATCAAATACTAAATTTTATATACTTATGAATTGTGTAGATTGTACTAAATACTCTCCTTTCTCATTGGTGGATATTTTTATGTTAATATAATTTCTGTCACAGTAACAAAATAAATAACGATCACTCAAGTGAATTACAAGCTTGTAAGACTAAAGCAAAAGAGAGAGAGATATATGCTAAATGCCAGAGACGAGCAAATGATCATTTGAATACTTGAACTTTGAGATGTACGGATATTAAAATTATGTAATGTTTCTTTTACTAGAGTTAAAGAATCCCATATGTATATGTCATATGTTATTATTGCATGGCAGGCAGGCCACATGAAGATCTTCAACACATTCTACTCAAGCAATATCATCACATTCAAATTGAGGATTATATTCCTATGGGTCTATACTAGAAGTTTAAGGCATCATAGTGTTGACTATCGCATGCATGATGCAGCAAAAATCAACGACAATAGACATCAAGTTCAATGCTCAAGTGTTCACAAATATGAAACAAAGAAACTCAAAACTCATGCAACTTGAGAGTGTACCATAAGTGTACAAGGTGAATGTAATAAGAACTCGACAAGATCAAGGTCGTACATAAGGAATGGAGTTTGAGTACTCTATCCTTCTCAATCACTATATGTAGACAACTAAGATAAGAATATGAATATAATTAAAAGAAAATAGGAAATAAAATCTAATCTAACCTACAACTATGAAAATAAAGTGAAAAAGAATAATGTTAGGTATGATTGAATGAGGCACACAAATGCAATCCTAACACGCTTCAAATGTATTATTAAGATCGAGATTTGAAGGTATATGGTAGCTATAGGCAAGCCAGATAGGTCAAACTTCTTCACTCTTAGTTAGCTCATTTCTTAGTAATGCAGAGCAGAGGAAAGCTCCAACCCAACTAAAACCTCTAGAGAGTAGGAATCCTAGATCTCTATGTTAAGTTTCCACTCCTACCCCTGCACTGGTAGTTGACTATAGCCTCTTAGTCCAAGAAATCATAGCTATACAAAAAATTTAAGGCTTAGACCATTGAGTGAATCTTATAGTTTTGAATAACCTCATCAATTATCTCTCATCTCATGATTTGGTTAAACATGATTACAGCTAAGGGTCAACAGTCAATTATCAATGCTTGGTCTTAGAACAAATAAAGCAAATTCAATTACAAGGTGATTAATCTCATAATGATAATAAGTATAATGTAACTGATGGTAACTAGTCATCATCAACATGAAATTCAAGGCACAAACATAAAAAATTTCATCCGATAATCTTCAAATATTCAAAGTTCACAAAATAAATAGTTTAAACATAAAACTCACAGTCAAAATTAGAAGGAAAACATTAAAAACTCCTTACATATGACTACCTACTCTTGAAACCTGGTGGAAAATCGAAAGACCAAGGTAAAATCTTAAATTCTCTGGATAGAATATTGATCTTTGGTACTTGATCAGAAGAATTATGCATAAATTAGAAAATCAAAAGAGAAAATCCAATCTAACCCTAGAGACAAACTAAACAAACAAATGAAAACTTCATCGTTGCCTTATTATATGTGGCTATTGATTATTCAACCTTCTAAATTAGTAATTAGAGGCAAAAATATAAAACCACCCCTAATCACTCGCAAGTTGTGGACACCCTAGGTTTCATGGCCTACGATTGGCTACATCTAGCTACCATTTAACTCCTCCAATGCGATGACACCACATCTGACACTAGGCTTCATTCTAGATGGGTACTATTTTCTCTTTTGCATTCAATTCTTTACTTGCAATTAAAATCTAATGGAAATCTAAATTGATAATACCTCTACTACTATCCTTAAGTCAAGGGCATTTATTGGTTGAAAAGGTATTGGCCTTTTTTTTTTCCAGTTCATTCCACAATAAAACTCAATTAAAGTTGTATTCATATATAATCAAGTTTGTATTCAAATATCCTACTAAGTATTATCTGTTCCCTTTCCTACAACCCCAGCTCTTTACTACAATTATGATCTTATAAGAATCAAATTTCAAAATACCTCCAGTACTACCTTATATGGTGAGCATTTATTGGTCAAAACAGTCAGGCTCTTCTTTTTTAGTGCATTCTACAGTAAGACTCAGCCAAAGTTGTAAACATACATATCGAGTCTGTATGTAAATATCCTACCGAGTGATCGAACTTTTCTCCACTTCTTTGTATCCAACTTATCTTAGTTTCTCTCAATCTCAATCAACATAATCACTCAACAATAGATGTTGTTGGAGAAAACATCATCGAAGCATTGAACCCCGTTGGAACATTGATCGTTGTAGGAGCATCAGACCGTTCCATGCTAGAAGAAGTATAGGAGATGTTTTACTACTCCCAGAAAAAAGTATGGCCTTCTTGGGTTGCACTTCCCATTATTGGAACTCTAAGATTTTTTAACTTTTGTTCAACCAGAGATATGTCTCTCGTGCCCCCATTTTTGTGACAAGGTTGCTCATAACTGGAAATGACTACAATTTCAATCTTGAAAATGCATTTTGGTGCTCGTTGTCTTCTATAAAAGATGAACCTATTGAGGATACAAAAAATATCATTTGTCTATTTTGGGGCAATACTATTTCTAAACTACAACTTAAAGCTTAATCTAATAGGTTATGGTGCGTTATGGTTACAAATGCATTATTTTTGTGGAATCCCTCCATGAAAACATATAGGTGGCCACATGATCTGTTGCTTTGGCAATCACTTAGCCCTTAGATTTTGAGTATTATGGAATGGGTTATGATGTAGTGGCACATGACTAAAAGGTGTTTAGGATTTTGTTCAATGACAACAACAAACTCAATTTGCTTGCCCTGAGGAGTGATTTGTACTCCTTGAGAAGCAATGCTTGGAGACATATTTATGATATTCCTAGAAATTTCTCAATAAGTAGGATTGCTCATTTTGTAAATAGATCACTTCATTGGCTAGTTACTTAAGATGGTTCAAAGCGCATTGTTTTGTTTAATTTTTTGATTGAGGTGTACTTAACTCTGGACAACCAAAATATTCTCCAACTCTAAACATTGAGGATGATGTGAAGTTGATTGCTTTGAAGGGAAACTTGTGTGTGCTTGTGAGTTCATTGTCCAATGTCTTTACTTTATGGGTAATGAATGATTATAGGGTTAAAGAGTAGGGCAAGAATTTTGGATGTTGCATATATAATGTTCATTTAGTCATTGCACTAGAACTCAAGTGGACATTGTTTTGCTGATACCTCTTTATTTATTTGAGAATGGAAAGGTTCCAATTTATTGCATATATGGAATCAAAAATAGTTTTATATAAGATTGAGGAAACTATAACAGAACAAGTTGTTGCTCGAGGGACCACAATATTAATGTTGGTTTTGCCCATGTTGAAAGTCTAATTTCACTACGAATGAACATGATGCTAGAACAAAAGTAATGTATGGTTACATTTAAGACATATATAATAGAGTTGGAAGAGTGTTTGCAACTTTAATTCATCTTATCTCCTTGCCTTTATCATTGATTTCATGATATTAGCTAGCCTTTGATTCAACTTTGGGCCTAAACCAAGATAATAAAAATACTAAAATGAACAAAGATAATAAAAATATAATAAAAAAATAATGTGCAATTGAATGGTTGCTTGTATAGGTGAATGGTTAAAAATATATTAATGTGGAAGTGATTCGAGAATCCTTGCTTTTATAGGTGAATGGTTGATTGCAATGTTGCATAATGAAAAACCCTATGTTCAAGTTTTTTGTAGTGCAAGTGATGTTTTGCAACACAATAGTAGTGTTAATATATACTATGCATTTGACATTTAAAGAGGAGTAAGCAAATACATCTGACCATCTTAGTGAGATTGTTGTGATAATCGTTGGGGATGATATGATGCTACATGATGTTGTGGTGAAACTGCTAGCAAAAATAATGAAAACTTAAAATGTTTTAGTGAAACACAATTGTCATATACGTCACTGTAATATTTGTTACCTTTTCATTTGCATGTGAATGTCTATTTTGTAGCATAAGAGAATTCAAAGGTTTAATATAATTCTTTTTCTAAGTATTGCTTATTCTTACCAATTCATGAACTAGCAATATTAAGTCTTATTCTTTATCCCATTTGAGATAAGGATGCTTATTGCCCTATATATTACTCGTTAAATATAACACTATCTCTTATACATCAGTTTACAAATCTATCGCTCACCTATACACCACCTACTATATCAATATTACCAGCAGTCACATTTAATTCCATCAAGGTAGTAGTAGAGGGGATGC
Organism: Jacaranda mimosifolia; assembly: GCA_018894105.1. NCBI lineage: Eukaryota > Viridiplantae > Streptophyta > Magnoliopsida > Lamiales > Bignoniaceae > Jacaranda > Jacaranda mimosifolia. The sequence continues at coordinate 33,743,361 of CM032123.1, forward strand.
CTTGTCTCCCGTCGTCATTGCGTTGTATGAAAATTCTCTCATGGCTTTGAAAAGCCCGTGCAAGATAGTCAATAGGAAAATAATAGGAATCATAAAAGAAAAATAAGTAAGAGTGTCAGTAAATTTTCCTCAAAAAAGTTACATTCCAACATAAATTGGAGAATGCTAACAATGCTTGTAATCATATATACGATCCATGAAGTTTATAATTAAATGTTATTCGAAATGGTGGAAGTGATCTTGGAATCCTCGCTTTGATAGGTGAATGGTTGAAAGAAATGTTGCATAATGTAAACCTTTATGTTCGAGTTTTTCATAAAGCTTTATGTTCAAGTTTTTCATAATACAAGTGTGATTTGCAATACAACAATAATGTTGATCTATACATATGCATTTGGCACTTAAAGTTAAAGGGGAGTGAACAATACATCTGATCATCTGCTAATGATATTGTCGCAATAATTTTTAGGAAAGATATGAATACTACATGTTGTCGTGATATCATCGCCAGCAAAAATGATGGATACTTAAAATGAATTGGTGAAACACATTTGTCATATATGTCATGGTGATATTACATTAGCATGTCAAGCTTTCATGACAATCTTGAAAGAAAATAAATCACATTGCAATTAGTCAAGTATTAGTTATAATAGTCCTATTTTTCAAGTATTTACATGCAAATACATCGATTTAGAAAAATATTGCCAACTAAAAAAAAGGTTCACAAATCGTCTATGTAGTTTTTTTTTCCCCAAAAAAGGCTAGTGTCATGGTGGGGGATTAGGTAGACTCCTACCCGTTTATTGAATAAAATTTATCCAAATGAGTATAAGAAAGTTCAAAAATGAAAACTAAGAATACGAAAATCTAAATGAAGGGAAATTCCATTTATCTAGCTTAAGAATACTTTGTAATTTACCATAAATTTGATGAGATTCCAACATTCCTAATTGTCTTAAATCACATGCCAAATTCACCAAAAAATCCACAGCTTGATTACCTTCCCGATATATATATGAAATTCGAATAAATAAGGAAGATATAAGCTGCCTAATCTTGTACAATAGATGATAAAACTGCCATGATGCTATACTCTTGGATTTAATGAAATGAATAACTTTCAACGCATCTATTTCCAACCATATGTTCTGATAGCCAAGTGATACACAAAGTTCAAGCCCTCTAAGCAAGGCAAATATTTTTGCAAATATTTTATTCTGTTGCCCCAAGTATGTATGATATGCCAAGCACACATCAACTCTTGAATCTCTTATTAAACCTCCAGCTTTTGCATAACTTAGATTGTTTTTAGTTGCCCTATCCGTGTTCAACTTATACCAATATGACTTAGGCTTCAACCATCTCACACATTCTGCTTGTTTTACCTTTTCCTTGTTAAAAACACAACTTAATTGTCCCCAGCTGTAGATCTCCTTTCTAGTGTTGTCTATTAAAGTCATTACTTTTTCTAATGGTGCAAATTGATTGTATTATTCGACTAATGATTCTACTGCAAATGAAGGGCTTATCATTATATTTTGTATCACTTCTTGCCTCCCAAGTATGGCAAGTTACCAAAATACAAATAAGAGTTCTGATATGCCCTGGATAACTTCCACCTACTGAAATTCTCCAATACTGAAACATAGTAGAGATTTGCAAGGTGTATAGTAGAGTTAACTGAAATATATATGCAAAAAATTACCAAACATGTTGTGCCTTAGGTCCTCAGAAATAGATGTTCCAAAGTCTCAACATCATGACAACAAAAGCATTTAGAAACCATTTGAAAATCTTTTTTCTGCATTCTTATATCAACTGGAATCCATTGATGCAATAATGCCCACATAAAGATTGATATGAAAGGTCTTAAGTAATTAAACCAAACATGATCCATCAATATTTGAGGTTGTTGAGATTTTCTGGTGACCTCCCATGCAAATTTAATAGTGAATAATCCTATATTTGATAACTTCCAAATCAACCTATCATCACCAGCTTCATTGATTAGAACTTCACATATCTCTTGCATTAGGTTATTAGGCAGTACTTGAGATAATTTGGCTACATTCCACGCTCTATTAATCCAGTAAGTTGATACTTGTTCAGATGTATAAGTCTCCTTGGAGACAAGTTGGCATAATGGTTTATCTTTAAATCAATGATCCTTCCAAAACAACACATTTCTTGCCTCCAATCCCCAGAATATATATGGTTCCACTTACTTCCTTACTTTACATGATCTTTCCCACAATGGTGAAGCATTTTGCTTAACTTGCATATCTCCAAGATAGGCTTCTTTCACATATTTATATAGCATATATTGAGACCATCATATCTAGGCAATTCGGTCGGAACTTTGGCGTCGACAGTAATTCACTCGTCGATGATCTCTTGGATGAATAGTGACTCCCTTTCGTGGCGAGAATAGGGAGCGCCATCATAATGGTGATTCCTGTCAGAGTTTCTCTTTGAAATTTCTTCGAGTCATCAATTCAATTGTTGTACTTGATGGGAGACTTCACTCTATTCTTCTCGATTAGCCTGTGTCAGGTTCCTGTTCGTCTACTATTTTGCGTGCTCGACCTTATCCACTGCGGGGCTCAAAAGGGTCGAACGCCATGGTCAACAGAGTCTGCAACTTCTTCATGAGGGTTTTATCTGGCTTCTTCTATTGGAAATCGCCCGGGACTATCTTTTTATCGGGTGGGTGGTCGTCTGGCCTCTGGTCGACCCCTCTCTTCTTTAGAGGGCCTCTCCTCTCACTGAGTGGGTTGGGGAGTGGTGCTAGCAGCTAGCCCAGGCTGAGTGTTGTGTCGATTGAGGGCAGCTGATAGTTGAGCAGATATCTGTTCCCTGATTAGCTGCATGAGTTGAGACATGGTCAAGGTGACCACTTGTTTCAACTAGGCGCCGAGTCCCGCCACATCTTGTTCCTGTTGAGATTGAGGAGAAGGGGTTGGGGATCTTCTGTTCTCTTCCCTTTCCAAAACAGCTCGCCTTATGTTTACCATTTTTCTCGACCGTAGACTCAATTTACCACAGACGGCGCCAAATGATGAGGGTAAGAATTGTTTTATGAGTGTATTAGGCTAAAATCCAATATGATCGACCAGGTGGAGGTCGAGGAGAATGCTTTTAATGTAACTGGGTCAAGTCCTGTGATCAACAGTAAACGCCATGCTAGCCGAAGTGCCCTCAACTAAGGCGCTTCGATGCTTAAGTCAGTATATTGATTAGAAAATGGAGTAGTAGAGTGAGGGCTTTAGAGTGATGAATGGCATACCGTGCTGAAAGTTGGCAATGGGGTATTTATAGCCTTCTTAGTGTTGTTGATATGACTACGGTGCCCTTGTTGAGCAAGAATGACTTTTGTCCTTATTTGAGGGCTTTGAAGTGTTCTCCTACTTGTGTATTATTCCAAGTGGCACAGCCTAGGACAAGGTGGTACACTGGTGGTGCGCACTAACCTGGTGCTGCTGATAAAGGTAGTATTGTGGTAGTATGCGCCATTAATGTAGGGGCACACCACCTGGTAGAGCATTCAATGCGGCTGAGAGGCTACTGCCTTGGTTCGACCTTCCTAATCGAGGTGAATACTTTTGCAAGATACCTTCTCAGACTCTAGTCGACAAGATGTAACCTCATCATGGTTAAACCTTCTTGGTCGGATGAAGGACTGTGTATCCTGGTTATGGTCGACAGGGCGAACGCCGTTACTCGCTATGATGGGTAAGGCTCATGTGGTCAAGTGCCGGTCGATAGGTTGGGACTATAGGTAATTGGGCCGTCAGACACCATATTTTTCTCTTGGTCGAGTGTTGTTGGGTTGGGCCTGTTGGGCCATCCCATATCAGGATTATTGACACAAATTAAAGTAGTTTGTTAAGAGTGTTACTGAAGAATTACTGACAGAATTCACTTCTCTTGACAAAAGGTACTGATTAATTATCAACGGGTTTAGTACCCTTGCTAAATTACTACCTATTACAAATGAATATTTTGTTCGCTTATATAATTATCTGGAAAGTTCTTTAAATTTTATTTCAATATCCCAGTAACTAGTGACAATATTTGTTCATCATGTCTAACATAATGAGTTGATTTTCTTTATGTGAAAAATTTGCAGGACCTAAGAATGTTAATTTATTAAAAAAGACTTCGGTCCAAGAAAATGAATTGTGCACTGTTTATTATTAAAAATCATCCGTGATCAATCTTCTTTTGGTGCTACCTTAATTTGCTAACTGTTTGTATTTGTAATCTTATGGTATTCTCCTCTTAAATTTGTTATTTTCACTATATTGTTACTTTTTAGACAATTTATTTGGTAAGTGAATAAGTCAACTAATTATAATTCATAGAATCACATTGATTAATTAAAATATTTTTTATTTACAGCCAAAAATCAATAATGAATAAAATAAAATGAAACCTTTAGTAACCATTTGGATATATTCTCAGAGCCCATTTTCATTTTCATGTATTTTCAAAAATTAAAAAAGTGGTTATGCTTTGAAAATAAAAAATGAAACTAATTTGAATATTTTGTTGGAAACAAAAAAATTATTAGAGTAGGTACAGAGTTGAAAAATTAATTGATTTGTATTTTTTTATTTTTAAAATATATGTATATTTGATTAATTTTAAAATAATATTGAGTACTTTATGTCAAATCAAATTTGAATTTGATTGATGTGGTAATAAAATGATAGGTAAGTTTTAAAAAAATTAAATTAAAAATAAAAATAAAAATAAAAATATTTTTAATAAATACAATTAAAAATTGATGATTTTTTATTTTATTTTCGTATGGAAAATTAAAAAAAAAAAAAAAAAAAAAAGGGCTGGTGAAAACATAATGAAACGGGCCGTTTAGTCTTGTGACTCATACATTGCCTTTCTTTTCAAAAATTTAACTGCTTGTTTGGTTTTGTTTTCAAACACCCTTTTCATTTTTTATTAAAAATAAAAATAGAAAACTATTAACTTCTCTCCTATTTTTATAAATGTTTTCATTCTCAAAATATTCTTCAGAACACACTATTACACTCTCTCCCATTTTTACTTTTCATCATTTTTTATTTTCTCCTACTCACATTTACACAACTTTTAATATAAAAATACTATATTTTCTAAATACAATTTATTTTCAACCCTACATAATCATTACATTTTAAACAAAACCTCCGAACAACAGTTTATTTTTAAATTTAAATTTATAACTAACATTTTACTATTTATTTTTACTATAAAATGAAAAAAAAAAAAAATCCAAACGGGCCTAAAATTCTTTCATTTAATACGAAGGGCTTTTTGGTATGATTTGAGGGTGTGTGGTCCACCTTGTGTAGTTCGACAAGTGAGCAACATCAATTGCCATGCCTGTTTTCTCAATCAGTCACATACACTATCAATCCATGATTCAAGGTTTTGGGGATTTTCAGAAACTCCAAAAAGAATTCCCTTTTTTTTTTTTTAATATGAAAAAGTGTATTCTTTTTTGTTTCAAAAATAATTTTTGGAGACTTGATGTTTCGGGTCCCATTTATTTTTGGGTATTTGTTTATTTCAATACTAGTTTCTTTCTTTAAGTTATACGTTTCATATAGAGCCATTTAATTTTATCTTATTAATTTTTGAAATCTTGATTTAATGAATGATCTTTGCTCTCTCTGGAAAAAAATAATAGTAATAATAATAAGATAATTATAAATGAATTGAAGAAACCTAAAATTTTTCCCCTTTAGGTTGCATGTCAAATTTTACAAAGGGGTTTTATAGAATAGGATCTTTTACATGAGGTATACACATGGCTAAAGAAATTGAAATTAGTGGTTCTATACAAACCATATTAAGTAAATTATGAATATTAAGTAAATTATGAATATTTTAAGAATTTTCTTAAAATTAAAGCGAAAAAATCACGGGCCAAACGAAGCATTTTGATTTCTAGCAAATTCAAATGAATTTTATTAGTGGGCCAGTTGGGTTTAAGTGCTATAAATGCAAGTGTTACTCTACTCAATCTCATTATAATATGTGCTTGTGTAATGTTTACCATACGATTGTTTGTTGACTTTAAGAGTTTGAAATTTGGATACAATAAATGATATGCATTTGATGATATTCCTCAAAAATTTTAAAAATATATAAAAAAAGTTAACTTTACTTCTCCAAATAAGCTTAATCAACTTATACTTATATTGATAAATAATATATATTAGGGCTTCCAATTAAGTATTATGCATCGAGCTTATAGTGACTTAAACTCAAAATATGTTAGATTTGTTGACCGAAGATCCAAGCTCATCAAATATAAATGGACCAAAAATCAGGCTTCGAATGAATCTAATTCAACCGATAGCCCGGAATATATTATTTCCTTTACCTGTATAAAGTTTTAGTCTTTAATAAATAACAACATAATATCATCCGTTTATGTTTGCTTATGATACGGTATATTATAGTCTATAGAGAATATATTGTAGGCAAATTATATTTTTCTTTTAGGACAAAGGCATAATCAAAATTTGTCCTTTATACACTGTGGCCCCACAACCTTATGTTACAGGAATAAGGATGTATTTTTACGAACACATTGAGATATAAGGACAAAACACAGAATATGGTACGGCTTGGATATGTTCACTAAAATAAAGAGTTTTGTTTAAATCAAGGAGAACTACCACAAATATATAATAATTAGTAATTTTTATAAAATGAAATTATATTAATGTTGTAATGGTAAGAAGTATAATAAGTTATGAAATATATGCATACAAGATGCATCAATAAATCAAACGAACTCTTAACATATAAGAAGAGAGACGTAAACAAACTTAATAGTGAATGCATAATATACACATAATTATAATATTTTTTTTCTTTTTATGATTTTGTACCATATAATTTGTGTTTTGTTAATGTTAAACATTTAATGTACATGCCAAAAGTATCAAACACGAGTGTGTATTGGAAGTTCTTTTTCATTAACCTTTTAAACACATTTTTTGGAAGTATCAAATAAATATTCGAAAGGAAAATTTCTGAAAATATACCATATGTACATAGTTTTAATAACATGTCTGAAAATATGCAAACCACGCATAATTTTAACATCATACACAAAAGAAATTAAATAAGTGTAAACTTTTGAAAGTATAAAATTTCATTGTTGCTTGCTGTTTTTTTTTTTTTTTCTTTTTTTAATTTTTACTGGACTAAGAAATGTTTCATGTTAAAAAAAGGATGAACGACTTCAATTTAGATTAACTATAAGGTGTTGTTCATTAATGCATATGTTTTATATAGACACATATAATGTAAAATAAAAGTACAAGATAACCAACTATTAGAAACATCACAACCTCTAAATTAAGTAACGCAAATCATTATCTGTATCTGCTAAAAAAATTTCATTTATTATATTTAACGAGAATTCAATGCACATAATTCTCGAATCAAAGGACAGTTGCATCACTACCTAGAGAAAGAAGCAAAAAGAATCCTAACAACCCAAAAACTATTTCACCATAGCATAAGATTGCTAAAGCTCTTATTACATCTTCTTGGGATTAATTGATCTTTTATAAAGAAATTAATCCCAAAGCAATCAATTTATCCAAGTAAAATTTCACTAAATTTCATAAACATATAAAACCGTGAACATGTTAGGCAGAATTAAAATGTTGGCCTTCTTTCACTTCTTATCACCCATTCCAAGTGTGTTCTTCACACCATCGATTGCGCCGTGAGCCATGTGAACCATTTGCTCTCCAGTCTGTATAACAACAACAAATATAAGCAAAACTATTCTATAGCAAAAGGAAAATTAAAGTCTATAAATATTAACAAATTGAGAACCTGTTGAAGAAATCCAACATTTTCCTTCTTGCTTCTTTGAGCCTGCTCTTGGGTTTTGTCAGCTGCATCGCAGGCCTTGTCATGGGCTGCATTTGCTGTGCTCTTAGCTGACTCCATCCATTCCTCCGTCTTGGCCTATCCAATACATATATTCATAGGAAACCAAATTATACATAAAAATTGGAAAAAATAACTATTCGCTAATGCTTGCAAGAGTACCTGAGTTTGGCCATGAGTTTGTCCCGCATTGAACTGAGAACTAGACATTTTCTCTAAAACTTTTGAGTAGGAAAATACTAAAGTTTTTAGTTTGAAAGTACTGAGAGTATGATTGAATAAAGCCTTCTGATCATATCGAGTATTTATAGTATTATCGATTGATAGAAAAACGACAAATGGCAGTTTGACCTGATATATGGATGGCGAAGAGTGAATTGCTGCCTTTGACTTGCATGATGTGAAATAGAGGTTACAACATTACGAACCATAATACTAAGTCATTACATGTGTTTAGTTTTGGAATTGTAATTTGTGATGTGTAAATCTACGCAAAAATGTATTTGTAATATTTCCATCTTTTAAAATCAAGTCCCTATAATATTATAGTGAATTTCAAATTCAATAAGCATAAACAGAAATATTTGTGTGATCTGGATTAACAGTCATGATTTTTATCTACAGTAAGATTAAAGAATCAATTTTCACAAATTTTGGTTAAAATTATGCTATCTTAATTTTATTTTTTTTATATAATCAGTCCTTAGTTTTAACTAACTTATTTTGATAATCATATATCTGGTTATACCTATGGACAAATGTTCATGTCATAATATCAAATTACATTGTATAACGTTAGAAGTTTTTCGTCTAATTCCACCTGTTTAGATTACATCTTTGATTTTCATAAATTCAATCTAAAATTGTGTTATCCTAATTTTTTATGCAATAATTGTTTAATTTGATAATCATTTATGTAATCGAATATGAAATTTTTTGTCTGATTCCACCGTATGGAGATTAATTCGTGAGTTTCCAAAAATTCTAGCCTAAAATTTGTGCTGTTTTATTTAGTATTCTTTTTATGTAATAATTTCTTAATTTAAGTTAACTTACTTATAAATGATAATTGGTTCATTTTCTAAGAAACAAATTTATTTAAAAAGATAAATGCTAATTGGTTCCTTTTCTAAGAAACCAATTTACTTAAAATTTTCTAGATATATAGTAAAAATTTAAAAGATAGGATATAGAAAAATTACAACTTAGTAATAAGAGAGTTTGTCCAAAGTCATATACAATTATTACAAAACGATTTGCAGTTCAAAGCCTATAAGTCATATGCTCAATATTTTTAGTGGTCGAACGGTCAATTGACCAAGTGAAATAGCCCTCATACTTTTTATTTAATGCACATGCATGTGTAATAAAAAAAAAGTAAAATTAAATATGTTCAATATTTTCATTGCACCTGGGGGTTGCCAAAATTAAGTATGAGTTGCAAAAAATATTATTATAAATTATGTCTTGCTAAGGTATCCAAATTAAATGTTTGGATTTAAGATAATAAGACCTTTCTTATTACTAAACTAAGTTATTGTTTCTAAAAGAACTAGTGGTTTTATGCTTTGAATGGTGAGATTAGAATGTACATTCTTTGGAGGTTTAATAGCTACAATTTCGTTCGAATTTTCTCTGTTCTATTTTATGAATATATGTGTATATAATCTACAATCAAGTGTTCCTTTAAAGAAAATATATATCTCATACACTTTGCACATTTGTAAAGTGGAATAAAAGATAAAATTCCTTTTATACTGGCTACAAAGTTGAGCTTTACGCAAAACATATGAAACTTTTTTGGTGAATAAGATTCACCTTTAGTTTAATACTAGGAGACAAATATACAATAGTAAATATAGTTTTTACATGATAAACAAAAAGAAAAAAATTGTAAACTTTTGAAAGTATTTGAAAATCATTGATATTGTTCTTGTCTTTCCTTTTTTTCTTTTTTACTAAAGTACAAATGTTGCATACTAAAATTAGAGGAAGAGTGCCTTCAACTAAAACTATAAAATGTCGCCATTAACGTGTCTATCATAGACATCACAACCACTAGTTTAATGATAATATATAGCGACCGACTTCTAAAGCCATCAAAACCACTAATTTAAGAAGTTGATAGTTGCAAATATTTCACGAATTGCTAAATCTGCATTGGTCTAATTTTTTTATTTATTGTATTTGAGGAGAATCCAATATATAGAATTCTCAAATCAAAGTACACATTAATCACTACCTAGAAGAAAGATGCAAAAAATGCCAACGACCAAAAAATTATCAATCTCACTATGGCATAAAATTTCTTATGCTTTTATTACATATTGGGAATTATCTTTATAAAGAAATCCCTAAGCAATTTAATCCAAACAAAATTTCACTATATTTCCTAAATAAAACCATAAAATTTAGGCTCAACAATTTTGGTCTTCTTTCACTTCTTGTCGCCCATTCCAAGAGTGTTCTTTACACCATCTATGGCACCTTGAGCCATGTGAACCATTTGCTCCCCCGTCTGTATAATAGTAACAAAATTCAAAGAAAAAAAAGGGAAGGTATTTTAGCCACACACAAAAAAGTAAATACTAATAATTTTGCATTTTCCTAACAAGTGAACCATAAATATAATCATAAAATAAAAGGTTGAGAACCTGCTGAAGGAATCCAGCATTTTCCTCTTTGCTTCTTTGGGCTTGCTCTTGGGTTGTGCTAGTTGCATTGCAGGCCTTATCATGTGTAGCGCTAGCTGTGTTCTTAGCTGACTCTAGCCATTCCTCTGTCTTGCCCTGTCCAATCCATATGTTAAGCTATTCATTGGCCTAAACCATTTATGTACTAAAAATATATACCAAAACTTTTAGATGCAACATTAGGTCAAAAGCATGGGTTTGAAATCAGAAAAATTAAGTATCTACTATTTCTTTTCAAAGTACCTTGGTTTGGCCATGGGTTTGTCCTGCATTGAACTGAGCACTCGACATCTTCTCTAAAACTCTTAAGTAAGAAAATACTAAAGCTTTTGGTAGTTCAAATGTATATAAGATGGTCTGTAAAGAAAATAACTCTATTGTGTAGAAGCTTTTGAGCTTATGAGGTATTTATAGTAATATTGATTAACAGAAGAATGAAAAATGGCAATTTGATCTGATAAAAATTATTGGTGATGAGTGAATTGTTGCATTTGATTTGTGCAATTTGAGGTAGCAGCCAAGTTTTGACATAGAATGTGCTTCTCCACATATGCACAATTATTCAATGGTCATTTATTTTTCTTTATGCTACTTTCGCTCGATGGGGAAATAAAATTGCTTATTTTTAGGTCTTGTAATTTTACAAATCATAAAAGGATAGTTTCTTTCAAGAATGTCTAAATTAGGGGTGTAAATGACTTAAGCTCGAGCCGAGCTAAAAAAAAAAAATTGGGCTCGAGCTTGATGAGCCTCCTGTTAAAGGCTCGAGCTTGAACTCGAGTCTAGTATTTTGAGTTTAAGCTCGAGCTCGAGTCTAGCAACTCAATAAAATTTAATTATTAATATATAAGAATTATTTAATATTATATACATAATATTTAAAAATAGAAAAAAAATAAATTATTAATATAAATAAATATTTAATATATAAAACTATTTAAAAATAGAGAAAAAGTTTACGAGCCGACTTGTGAGCTTCTAAACAACTAAATCAAGGCTCAAGCTTAGCTCATTATACAGCTCGAGCTCAAGCTCGAGTCGAGCTATAATCGAGTCGGCTCGACTCATCTTACACCCCTAGTCTAAATCTAGATAATTAGAAAGTGCATGTTATGTATTTTGGCTATCTAAAATCAAGTTATCAAAATTTAATTATCGTTTGTCACTGAGTATTCTTACCTAATATTGAATTTCAAATTCAACATAAATGAAGAAGATATATTGCATTATTCAATATAACAAGTTTGATTTGTTACAATATTTGAAATTTGATGAAGTTCTGCACAAAATTCTGCCCCAAAAGTAGTGTACACGAAATATTAAGAACGATTTTATCTTGATTGTATGTGAAGAAACGGTCAAATAATAAGGCAAGCCCAATTAGCTTATCGGTCAAATTTGATTTGAACTTGAACTTTGATTATTTCATTATTCTTATATCACTATTGTTATATGCTATTGTTTAATTTAATACATTTTAATTTATTATAAGTATATTATTATTACTAAATAATTTTGTTTTTGTTTTATTAATAAGTAGTATTTAATTCAATATATATACATAAAATTATCCATAAATTTCACTTTGTTGTTAATGGAAGTAATATTATTTATTAATTCTTCCATTATTCTAATAAAATTAAATATTTAAAATATATAAAATAAATAGAAGTTATGAGTCAACTAGCAAGCTGTCAAAAACCTATGTGTAGATTAGAACTCAAAAAAACTTAAGTTCAAGTTGTTTCATTAACTCATCACACATCAGTTGGTTAATTAATGAAGAATTCTTTTACCATTATTTCATCTTGTAGGATATTCTTGATAATTTGTGTGAGATCACCTCAATTTAGTAATATCTAAGGTGGAGCGAGAAAGAGGAGTTCCTTCTTGAATCGTAATTATTATAGCGGTTCATTCTAATCCTAGAAAATGATGAAAAATGACGATAATTATGAAAGATTCTCATCATCCAACTTGAGTTGGTTATTGACGCAAGAGGATGGTGCCTTACTGTACTGCAGGGAATGCTCTCGTGAGGAATATCCTTGAGTGAAAGTAGAAGTTGTTAGCTTTACAAACCTTGGGTTTACATTAGGTTTCAATATTTTAATGAATAAATTGAATAAATACACCCTCTAAAGGGGTCTAATATAATACTATGTATCTCCTATTTTTGAATTCCCAACTCAAGTATTGAGCCCAGTTGTATTGAAACTAACAGATCATATTTTGAAAGAGAACTCACAAGATTTTTACTCCTTGAAATATTATATTACAACTAAAAAAAATTAAATAGCTCAATATCTCCTCAAACTTCATAATTGAATTATTATGTTTGTCTTCTGTTAAAAGAAATATCATGCCTCCAAGCCATAAAAGATTTTCATCAACATCACATGAAACGAAATTTGATGGTAGTTGGCTATATATATGATCAATGCCAGCCCAAGACAAATCATGTTTACCAGCAACATTGCCTTTTCATTTTTACATTTGCGACATTATCATTTTGAACAAAGCATAGAAGATGCAACAAGCTCGAATCATTGTGAAGCAAGTAAAAAAGAGTTATATACTTCACTTTATTTCATAATAATTAGAGAATTTCAATCCCCACAATGGATACATAATAGCCTGTGATCAAAAGAAACTCTAGAGATAGCATATTAGGCAATGCTTCGTACAAAAGAAATAGGGAGGTGACGATTAAAAGAAAGAACGAAGGTCGAGAAATGGGGAGGCCAAACGTAAAGATAAAAGGAACTTTTATAACATTCCCTATATCCTATTATGCTTCCAGTAATAATTACATATATGGATAATATATCCACGAGGAAGTTGCGAAGATATTCAATAGCTGCCCAATCTCGTGCTTTCTCATATTGTATATGGTTGGATAGTAATATTAGTGCATTAAGGCAAAAGCAGCTTGTTGCACTAAAGGCTGGGTGACATGGACAAAATGCTCGACTTCATGCTCAACTTGCTCCCGACAATGTTGGTCGTCTTTTCCTTCCTTCGTTTTCTTGACAAAAGTAACAAAAATTCTTTAGTTATCTAGGTGAAACATATCTGGGTTCATCCTCAAATATGTAAAAGCACACATCTCCCTCCCTTCCGAATTGCCATTAATATTCAAAGTTGAGGTTTGTAATATCTGTTCGTGTGCAGTTTCATTATATATCGACAATGCATTTTCTCCAGCAAATGGAACCTTAGCTTTTGAGTGGCTAAAGCCACTTGTCGAACGAGCTTCTCAGGTGTACACAAAGCATCATGTGGTTGCTCATGATCTCTCATCTCGATACAAGTGAAGTTGAATATGGCACTATGGCGAGCTAACATTCGGGCAATAGAAAGGTATCCACCTCGAAAATGAGTGTTATAGTAACCAACTGTTAGCTCAGGGGCATAGGATCGAGTTCCACAGTACCAGTAGATACCTACAATCTTGACTGATATCTGTCATGCACTGAAATATACTTTCCATATTTAAAAGATCTCTTGATGATTCTAGCTTGATTTATATCTTTATGATTTAGGAAAGAAATCAATCTTGCTGCACTTATTGATAAATCCATAATTCATGGTGCTAATGAATTTTTACCATAATATCTTGTTTCGTTATTTGATTCCAATGGACACTTACCTAATTAAGGATTCGTTGCCGTTGGACATGAGCCTACAAATAAGAAATATGCAACATTGTTTAGTGTGAATCACTTAGTTGGGAAAAGATCTTTGTTAAGTATCTTGTGGAGTTGTGTGATACCCTCATACACGTTTTGTGCTTAAGTGTTGCCAATTCCTTGCTCTACATGTGTTTTCGAGGGACCTTATGGTGAAAAAGGTTAATGGGAGCTTGCCTTCAACGGACTTTGAGGAGACGAGAACAAGGCGGTTTGTGCCTCGAATGACCTAGTGGTGAAGAGGGACACAGTCATACCTACTCTTTAGGGACCCCGTGAAGAGAACAAATTGGTGCTTAGTTGCTCTAACGACCTCTAGGTGAAGAAACCAGTAGAGCAGTACTGTCTAGAATCTTCTACAGTATTCTGGGTTCCGGTCTGAAAGGATAGCCTTGAGCTTATCGACGGAGTGGCCAGTATCATCTCAATAAAATTAGAGAGATAAGGCGAAACATAAAAATGAGGCCTTTAATATATAATAAAAAATTAATTTAGCCCAGCAACTCGTGCATCAGTCCATAGAGGTTGTGTAGGTTAAACTAGAAAAAGTTCCCCTGGGCTTGTTCATAATCCAACTAGTTTGCAGTACTCTAGAATCTGCCTTATCCCATCTGGGATTCCAGTTTAGCTCTTTGCGAAGAGCTGGTTTTCACCCTGCTAGGGTGTTTCTAATCTTTAACTTTCATACTATACTATCAAATTACTGTGTTTACTTGTAAAACATTCTCATATATTAATTGATTTGACAAGTTCAAAATCCTAAGTGAAAGGTTAAGTAGAGGAGTAGGCTTGCCCGAACCTCTATAAATAACAGTGTCATTTTACTTCTATTTTTACTGCTTTATTTATCACTGGTCTGATTGGTTGTCTAACTGGTACTTACAAATTCCAGGTAGTCACTAAATCTATTTTCCGCTAAAGACTTAAATTATTTTGAAATGCTAAAAATTATTTGAGTGATAAACTTCTGTTGCATTAAAATCCCTTAGGCCTATTCGCCCCCTTCTCTTAGGCTTACAATCACTCTCAATTGATATTAGAGCTGAGTTCTCTATATTATGGTGTAACATCCAGAGTAAAAGATCTTATATCCACTAACACTTATGATGTCTTTGCAGAAGGGCAATCGCATAACTGGCCTCCAATATTTGATGGTTCCAACTATGCTATATGGAAAAACCGAATGCAAGAATACATAATTGCCTGAATTTTGATTTATTGGACGTGGTTAGTGAAGGGCCGATGATACCGACAAAATTAGTAGACGGACAGATGGTTCCAAAAGAGTGATGTGAATTTACCAATGATGATAAAAGGCCATCTCAACGAATACGAGGGCCGAAACTATTCTGTCACACGCTCTCACAAAAGAGAAGTACAGTGGAGTCAATACATGCGCTACGGCAAAGCAAATATGGGAAATGTTGAAAGTAACCCACGAAGATACCAGTCAGGTTTAACAAGAGATGATTGCTCTCGACATCCACAAGTACAAAATGTTCCAAATGAAACCATAAGTCAAATGTATGCGTTTTTCATGGAAATTATAAATCCTATGTTCGCACTCGATAAAATAATAAATGAGGATGAGCAAGTTCGGAAGATTCTTAAATCGCTTCCCAAGGAATGGACGCCTAAAGTAACTACTATTCAGGAAGCTCGTGATCTTAACAGGATGACTATGGGTGAACTGATTGGATTTATTACATCCCATGAGATGACACTGCTAAATAAAGATGAAGGTTCAAAAACAAAAGCTAAAAAAAATATTGCTTTTAATACCGATCATGATTCCAACTCGAAACTTCAAGAAGATCTTGATGAGGACCAAGTTGATGAAGAAATAGTTCTGATTTCCTGGAGATTAAAGCAACTGACGAACCTCAAAAGAAAATTCCAGAACAACAGATCAAAATCAAAAAGAACCAATCTAGAAATTCAAAGTATCGAGCCACCTCGCTACTATGAAATAATGAAATCAGACAAAGAAAACTAGATTGTTCCCAATTGAAGAAAAATGTAAAATAAGCCAAAGCTAAGGTGATGGCAACTACGTAAGACGAATCCAATGGTGAACAATTTGACAATTTGCAAGAAGAATTAGATGGAGCTCATAAAGAAAATTTTGAAATGCAAACAACTAAAAATAGAAAGGCTTTTGATGCTGAATGCAAAAAGAAAATGAATGATTGACTCACTAAAGAAAATAACTCATTGAAGAAACAAATTGAGAATATGAGCTGTGGAATCAAAGGAAAAATAGTTGTTGAAGAATGTTGTCATGCTAGGGATGATGTAGGTGAATGTTCCACTAGTGTTAAATTACACACATGTGCCTATTCCACCTAGAAACAGTGGTAAAAAGGTCAGAAATTTAGAAACCGCATGAATCAGAAAAATACCAAACTAGTTTCAACAACTTCCGGAAAGAATTTCAAATCCATTCGAAGAACTTGCTTTACTTGTGGTAGACCTGATCATGCCAATTATAAATGTCCGATTGAGAAACTCATTGGTACCAAGTTTATTTGAGTAAGAAAATTATCTGCTACTAACCATGATAGACCCAATATAATTTGGGGACCTAAATCAAACTAAAGTTTTGCAAGCTCATGTCAAGGAACATTCTAGAAAACAGATGTGGTACTTGGATACTGGATATTCTAGGCATATGACGGGGGATGCGTCCATGTTCCTTAAGCTTAATAATTGTCTTGTAGGAAATATTTTCTATGCAGACAACACAGAAGGACGCATAATAGGTAAAAGTACCATTGGTAAGCAGACTGGTACTACTATTGATAATATGTAGCTTGTTGAAGGCCTTAAGCATAACTTGCTTAGTATTAGTCAGCTATGTGATGAAGGCTATGAGGTTAAATTCCACCCTACTCACCATGTAATCAAGCAAGACGAGAAACTAGTTTGTACTGCTACCAGGGATGGAAATGTTCATTATGTAACCCTAGATGATTTAACCTATAAAAATGTGGAGTGTTTAGCTGTTTCAGATTAAGAATGCTGGAAATGGCATAGGAGATTGGGCCACATAAACATGGATCTTATATCTCATCCCATAAAGAAAGATCCAGTCAAAGGGGTACCAAATTTCAATTTTTCCAAGGACAGGATATGTAATGTATGTCTAAAGGGGAAGCAAATTTGAACATCTTTCAAATCAAAGAATGAGGTTACAATTTCCAGGCTATAGGAACTTTTACACATTGACCAATTCGGGCATATGAAAACCGCTTTCCTTGGAGGTAAAAGATATATGTTCGTCATAGTATATGATTATGCTCATTTTACATGGGTTCTACTCCATGCTCATAAAAATGATACTCTAAATGCTTTCATTACACTCACTAAAAGGCTTCAAAATGAAAAGGGTTATTTCATTAAGAAAATTCATAGTGATCATGGAACTAAGTTTGATGAAATAAAGTTTGCTCTATCTTGTGAAGAATATGGTTGCATTCATGATTTTTTTTATCCTAAGACTCCCCAACAAAATGGGGTGGTTGAAAGGAAAAATTGAATTTTGCAAGAAATGGCTAGAACTATACTTAATGAATATGATATTTCAAAATCCTTTTGGGTGAAACCGTGAATATGGCTTGTTATATTTCAAATCGTGTTTTCTTAAGACCACTTTTGAGAAAAAACCCACATGAATTCTGGCACGATGAAATCCAAAATATTTCTTATTTTCGTGCCTTTAGTTGCAAATGTTACATTCTTAATTATAGAGACTATTTGGCAAAGTTTGATTCCAAGGTTGATGAGGTTATCTTTATTGGTTACTCAATGCATAGTAAAGCTTATTCTATATTTAATAAGAGGAAAAGAACAATTCAAGAATCCATGCCTGTTACGTTTGATGAGACTAACCTATCTTGTGCCAAGGATACTTTGAGCAAAGAAGTTGCAGGATTCGAAGAACCAGTCAAGGTTCCAGACCCTAAGCCACCAACATCAAATTAAAAGGAACCTGAATCATTTGAGGAAACAAATCCCATTGTTGAAACTTATTTCAGTGAGTCAGTGAAAAGGACTGAACAAAGAACCAAAAAGTTTTACCATGCTTCCAGTCACCCTATTGATTAAATCATTGGAGATCCTCAAGCTGAAATAACAACTAGATCCAAAGCCAAGTAAGTTCTGCCAGATAAATCCAATTGTGCTCTCATTTCAATGATTGAACCTAAAGACGTTGAAGAGGCACTAAAAGATCCATTCGGGATTGAAGCAATGAAGGAAGAACTGGCTCACTTTGAAAAGAATGAAGTCTAGAAGCTGGTAGAATAACTATCAAACCATCCAATTGTTGGTACCAAGTGGGTATTCAGAAATAAACTAGATGAAATCGGTAAAGTTACCAGGAATATAGCCTAACTGGTAGCAAAAGGCTACAATCAGCAAGAGTACATTGACTACGATGAAACATTTGCTCCAGTTGCAAGGTTAGAATCCATTAGAATGTTTTTTACCTTCGCATCTTATAAAAGTTTATGCTCTACGAAATAAATGTAAAAAGTGCTTTTTTAAATGGATTTATAAAAGAATTGGTTATGTTGAGCAACCCCTCAGTTTCGAAAATTAAAATTTTTCTTGAGCAACCCCCCCGATTTCGAAAATTAAAAATTTTCTCATCATGTTTTTAACTGACAAAGACTTTATATGGACTAAAACAAGCCTCTAGGGCTTGGCATGATCAATTGAATAATTTTCTCATAAAGAATTATTTTTCCATTGGAATCTTCGAGACCGCACTCTTCACTAAGCACCAAGAAAATGGTTCTTTTATTGTTCAAATTTATATCGATGATATCATTTTTGGTGCTACTAATGATCTAGTTTGTCAAGAGTTTGCCGAGAAAATGAAATAGGAATTTGAGATAAGCTTAATGGGAGAGCTTAACTTCTATTTGGGACTTCAAGTGAAGCAAACTCAAAAAGGGACATTCATCTCGCAAGAAAAGTATAAAATGGAGCTTCTAAAGAAGTTTGGAATGAGTGAATGCAACCCCGCAGCCACTCCCATGAGTACATATACCAAGCTAAAACTTGATGAGGACGGTAAAAGTGTAGACGAAAAGGTCTACAGAGGTGTCAGTAATAGTTTTCTTTATTTAATTGCAAGCCATTCCAATAATATGTTCTCAACATGCTTATGTGCTAGATTCTAGTTTGACCCAAATGAGTCCCATTTGAATGTTGTTAAAAAAATAATTGAGATATCTTAAGGTAACATACAACTAGGCTTATAGTATCCACATTCTAAATATTTTAATTTCATAAGCTATTATGATGCGGACTGTGATAGTTGTAAGATAAATAGGAAAAGTACCAGTGGTGGTTGTCAACTACTGGAAAATTGTCTGGTTTCTTGGTGCAATAAAAAACAGAGTGCAGTTGCGTTATTTACAATCGGGGAAGAATATACGGCCTTGGAAAATTGCTACACCCAGGTATTATAGATGAAGCATATTTTGCATGACTTTGGTATAAATGCGTCTTGTATGCCTATTTTTTGTGATAGTACTAGTGCTATAAGTATTTCCAAAAATCCAGTATTACACTAATGCACTAAGCACATTGAAATTAAACATAATTTCCTACGTGATCATGTGCATAAGGGCTATATCTCTATTGAATTTGTTCCAACTAAGGAACAACTGGTAGATATTTTTCACAAAAGAATTGGAAGAAAGCAAGTTCACCGGAATTAGGGATAAATTGGGAATTGTGTCCAAAGTTTCAATTTAGACAGGAAATTAGCTTTCAAAAGTAGATGATGCTCTTAACTCTCTGGAATGTTCAGAATGTTGTATAAGTTTGACCTTTTGTTGATAAAAGGGGGAAAAAGTATCATTTGATGCATGTGCATTTCATATGCATTCTGAACGTTCTAAATTTGACTTGATTCTTTGATCCGTATGTTTAATCATTTGATCTTTATGCCTAATTGAATAAATTCTAACAAGGTTAACTTGTGTCTATGAGTATGATTCCTCTCAATTGGTACCTTCGAGTGGTAGTTTTTGCTTCTCTATTCTGGTTTCTATTATATCTTGATTTTTGGATGAAAATCCTGCATCGAGATAGGGGGAGAATGAGGATCTACCGAGGCATACAAATAGGAGGATATCAAGTAATATCTTTCTACTTTTATACATCAAATTTTATTGTCATCATCAAAAAGGGGGAGATTGTTAATCCTTTGATGATTTTGCATGAGTTTAAGAGCTTTTATTATGACAATATTTGTTGCATGATTGATGCGAATTATTCCTAGAAATCTACTGAAACTTGCCTTATGTTGTCCGAAAATTATCTTCTGCTACCTAGAACTTATCTTTCCTTACATTGATTTTGAGGTTATATCTTTATATTTGATTAAGCACATCATATCCTCTATTTATGGAAGAAAAATCATGTTGTTGATCTTGAATTTAAACATGTGCTCATCATGACCAGATTCAATGAACGTAATATATGGAATGGTTGGTTGATGGCTTCTTTCCTTTTTAATGGTTGGTTGATGGCTTCTTTCCTTTTTCTATTATATTATTCCAAATTGATATCCTTTTAATGATTTAAGGAAAAAGCATTTTTCTGCAAGAACATATTAAATTATCTTCAAATAATTTGCAAAGAATTCATAAGTCTTGTCTGGAAGCTACCTTCCATAAATAACTGGAATCTGACTTTCTTTTTTCATAAAAGATCATCTTGATTGATTATCATATCTTTCCTACTTGAAAAGTATATCCTTCTTGGTTCTAAATCTTGTATCTTTAGCTTGTTGAATAAATTTATCTGATTTAGATACCATAATTATTCTTTCCTTAATTATCTGTTGGAATCTGTCATGCACTGGAATACAATTTTTATATTTAAAATATCTCTTGATGATTCTAGCTTGATTTATATCTTTATGATTTAGGAAAGAAATCAATCTTGTTGTACTTATTGATAAATCTGCAATTCAAGGTGGTAATGGATTTTTACCATAATATCATGTTTCCTTATTTGATTCCAATGCACACTTACCTAATTAAGGATTTATAGCCCTTGGACATGAGCCTACAAATAAGAAAATATGTAGCATTGTTTAATATGAATCACTTAGTTGGGAAAAGATCTTTGTAAAGTATCTTGAGAAGTTGTGTAATACTCTCATATATGTTTTGTACTTAAGAATTACTAATTCCTTGATCTACATGTGTTTTTGAGGGACTTTGTGGTGAAGAAGGTTAATGGGAGCTTGCCTTCAATGGACCTTGAGGATACAAGGACAAGGCAATTTGTATCTCAAAGGACCTACTCTTAAGGGACCCCGTGAAGAGAACAAATCGGCGTTTGGTTGCTCTAAGAACCTCTAGGTGAAGAAACCAGTAGAGCAGAACTGTCTGGAATCTTCTTCAATGTTTTGGGTTTCGATCTGGAAGGAGAGTCTAGAGGTTATCGTACGAAGTGGCAGCCACTCGTGCATCAGTCCACAGAAGTTGTGCAAGTGAAACTAGCAGAAGTTCCCCTGGGCCTGTTCACAATGCGGTTGGTTTCGCAGTACTCTGGAATCTGCCATATCCCTTCTGGAATTCCGATTTAGCTCCTTGCGCAAAGCTAGTTTTCACCATGCTAGGGTGTTTCTAATCTTTGACTTTCATACTATGAAATTACTGTGTTTATTTGTAAAACATTCTCATATATTAATTGATTTGATAGGTTCAAAATTCTAAGTAAAAGCTGAAGTAGAGGAGTAGACTTGCCGAACCACAATAAATACCTGCATCATTTTACTTCTATTTTTACTACTTTATTTATCACTTGTCTAACTGGTTGTTTAACTAGCACTTAAAAATTCCATTCGGTAAATAAAAATATTTTCTGTAAAAGATTAAATTATTTTGAAAGGCAAAAAAGTATTTGAGTGGTAAACTTCTGCTGCATTAAAATCCCTTAGGCCTAATTCACCCCCCTCTTAGGCTTATAATCACTCTCACCTTCATCTATTTGCTAGTTATTCTATTGGATTTATGTGTACCAATGTAATTATATTTTCATGAGTTTAATATTGCGAGACAAATATACAATAGTAAATATAACTTTTACTTGATAAACAAAAAGAAAAGATATGTAAGCTTTTGAAAGTATTAAAAATGTCAATATAGTTATTGTTTTTTTTTTCTTTCCTTCTTTCTTTGTTACTAAAGTAAAAATGTTACATACTAAAATTAAAGAAAGAGCACCTTCAACTAAAACTATAAGATGTTGTTTATTAGTGTGTATATCATAGACATCACAACTATTAATTTAATGGTAATATATCATAGCCGACTGCTAAAAACATCAAAACCACTAATTTAAAAACTGGACAGATGCAAATATTTCACAATGTGCTAAATTTCTATTGGTTAAACTCTTTGATTTATTATATATGAGGAGAATTCAATACACAAAATTATAAAAAAGATGAAAGCACACATTGATCACTACCTAAAAGAAAGATGCAAACAAATGCCAATGACTAGAAAACTGTCAATCTCACCATAGCATAAAACTGCATATGCTCTTATTACATATTCGGAATTATCTTTATAAAGAAATACCTAATCAATTGATCCAAACAAAAATTTCGCTAATTTCCTTAATAGAACCATAAAATTTAGGCTCGACAATTTTGGTCTTCTTTCACTTCTTTTCACCCATTCCAAGAGTGTTCTTCACACCATCGATGGCACCTTGAGCCATATGAACCATTTGCTCCCCAGTCTGTATAATAATACCAAAATTCAAAAAATAAAAAAGAGGTATTTTAGCTGAAGTTAAATACTAATAATTTTGCATTTCCTAACAAGTGAACTATAAATATAATTATAGAAGAACAAGTTGAGAACCTGCTGAAGGAATCCAGCATTTTCCTCTTTGCTTCTTTGTGCTTCCTCTTGGATTGTGCCAGCTACATTGCAGGCCTTATCATGGGCAGCATTTGCTGTGCTCTTAGCTGACTCTATCCATTCCTCTGTCTTGCCCTGTCCAATCCATATATTAAGCTATTCATAGGCCTAAACCATTTATGTGCTAAAAATACCGAAGCTTTTAGATGCAACATTAGGTCAAAAGCATGGGTTTGAATTCTGAAAAATTAAGTATCTGCTACTGCTTTTTAGTATACCTGGGTTTGGCCGTGGGTTTGTCCTGCATTGAACTGAGCACTCGACATCTTCTCTAGAACTTTTAAGTAAGAAAATACTAAAACTTTTGGTGGTTTGAATGTATGTAATATGATTTGAAAAGAAAATAACTCTATTGTTTAGAAGCTTTTGAGCTTATGAGGTATTTATAATAATATTGATTAATAGAAGAATGAAAAATGGCAATTTGATCTGATAAAAATTATTGGTGATGAGTGAATTGTTGCATTTGATTTGTGCAATCTAAAGTAACATCCAAGTTTTGGCATAAAATGTGCTTCTCCACATATGCACTATTATTCAATGGTCATTTGTTTTTCTTTATCCTATTTTTACTCGATGGGCAAAAAAAATTACTTAAAAATTGCTTATATTTGAGTCTTGTAATTTTACAAACCATAAAAAAGATAATTTCTTTCTAGAATGTCTAAATCTAGATAATTAGGAAGTGCATGTTATGTTTTGGCTATCTAAAATCAAGTTATCAAAATTTAATTATCGCTTGTGAGTTGTCATAAAGTACTTTTACCTAATACTGAATTTCAAATTCAATATAAATGGAGAAGATATATTGCATTATTCAACATAACAAGTTTGATTTGTTACAATATTTGAAATTTGATGAAGTTCTGCACAAAATTCTGCCCCAAAAGTAGTGTAAGTGAAATATTAAGAATGTTTTTGTCTTGACAGTAAGCAAATAAATGGTCAAATAATAAGGCAAGCCCAATTAGCATATTGGTCAAATTTGAATTGAACTCGAGCTTGACGAGCTTATAAAGTTAGTTCAAAATTAAACTTGACCCTATAAAAGTTCCGAATTAAATTGAGCTTAGCAAAAGAATTAATTTAATTTAATTTGTCAATT
This sequence comes from Jacaranda mimosifolia, assembly GCA_018894105.1. Classification (NCBI taxonomy): domain Eukaryota; kingdom Viridiplantae; phylum Streptophyta; class Magnoliopsida; order Lamiales; family Bignoniaceae; genus Jacaranda; species Jacaranda mimosifolia. Next base: position 33,767,740 of record CM032123.1, read on the forward strand.
AATTTAAATAATATTTGATTATTTCATTATTCTTATATCACTATTGTTATATGTTATTATTTAATTTAATACATTTTAATTTAAGGTTAATTACATCGACACCCCCTGAAGTTTGGCGTAACTATAAAAAAAATCCATTGTTTTGAAAATTACAAATACCCCTTGAAATTAATTGTCATCCAACATTTCAGCTCAGCTGTTAGTTGCCGTTCGGGTTTTACTAAACGACCATTAAAAACCATGCGTAAAATTCCAAAAATGTCCTTAGGCTAACTGATGGCTTTTTTTACCTGATTTGACTTATTTTAGTGGACAAAAATTCCCTCAGGGGTGATTTGAATTACGCAAGGGTTTATTTGTTATTATTGCTTTGTTTGAGGACTTAATTGTAATAAAACAAAGAAGAATCCAAGGTGAATTTAAAATAGTAAATGTATTTATGATAATGTAATTATATTCAATTGAATTTAATAAGTAAGAAAATTTAAAAATATAAATCAAATCTATCATCTTGGAACATATAATTTTAATAATTAAAATGATATATTCAATAATATTAAAAATAATAAGCATATCTAAAACAGTTAAATTAAATTTATATCATTAAAATATAACATATTAAATTATGTTAAATATAAATTTATATTATTAAAATAATCTAATAATATTAAAATAGTAAAATATATGTATAATATTTTAATTAAACATTTTTATTAATTAAAAATAGAGTAAACTAAAAATTAAAAAGATAAAAATTTAAATCTATCATCTAAAAATATAATTTTAATTATATACTTAATAATATTAAAATTATAAAAATATTTACAATTTAATTAGTTCTATTTATTAATTAAAAAATAAAAAATTAATATATGTGTTTTTAACCTATATTACTTATTAATTAAAAAAGATATTTTTTTAAATTTAATTATATTATTTATTATAATAATAATCATATCTAAATTAAAAAATACTTAAAATATTTAGAATATTTATTCAAACAATAAATCTCTCTAAAATAAATTTATTAATTAATTAATTCAAAACACAATAATTAAAACTTTAAATATATATGTTAATTAAATTATTTATTAATTAAAAAGATAATTTCTTTTAAAAAATAAAAATAAAACCCTACCCAACCTACCCCCTTGCCCCTTCCCCCCCTTCCCTTCTTGTTCCGTCTGCTGCCATGGCAGCTTGGGCAGCAAGCAGCAACGCAACTTGTTGCTGCCATGGCAGCTGGTGTGGGGTAGGGGCAGCAGCCCAATAAGGACAGGGTGCGGGGATGGGGCCATGATGGTATATATATCTGTGTGTCTTTGTATATATTATATTTATATACGTGTATACACATAATATATTTTTAAAAAATTGAAAGTGATAAGATTATATCAAATAAACCCTCATAAATTCAAAAATATTACAAATAGGTCTAAGGGTATTTTTGTCTTTTGATATTTCTATCAATTTTTTTATTTTTTATTTTTTAATTTTTAACGAAAGGGCATTTTGGTCATTTTACAATTTCCGTCAACATTGTAATTTAGTTTGAAAGTTTAAGGGGGTATTTACAATTTTCAAAACAACGGAGTTTTTTTGTAATTACGCCAAACCTTAGGGGGTATGGATGTAATTAACCCTTTAATTTATTATAAGTATACTGTTATTACTAAATAATTTTGTTTTTGTTTTATTTAATATGTAGTATTTAATTCTGTATCTATACATTAAATTATCCATAAATTTCACATTGTTGTTAATGGAAGTAATAATATTTATTAATTCTTCCATTATTCTTATTGATAAAATTAAATATTTAAAATATAAAAAAGAAATAGAAGTTATGAGTCAACTAGCAAGTTGTCAAACACACCTATACATGGAATAGAACTTAAAAAAACTTAAGGCCAGATTGTTTATGTTCTAGAACACTCTTTTTTTCATTTTATTCTATTTTGAAAATAGAAAACACAATTGTTTGCACTATTTTCAATGAAAACATCATTCATTTTCATTTTTAAACCAATAACCTATAATACCTACTAATTTAAAAATAATTAAAATCAACTAATTAATTAAACATGATTTTTTTTCTATTATTCCAAGATAATGGGGCCCACATAAAATTTAATAATAATTTTTTGTCACATCATCATCCACTAACTTAATAAATAATTTTTTCTTTCTATCTTCTCAATACAATGGGGCCTACAATCAATTAAACAATAATAATTAATACTATTACATTAAAATATTTAACACTATTATACTAAAATATTATTTTCAATATACCTTTTTTCAAAATTTTCACATTACTTATCCAGTTACATTTTCATTTTCACACGCAAAACAATGATAAAATGAAAACACATTTAAAAATGATGAAAATAGAGAATGGAAATAAAAATACAACCAATCTTTAAATTCAAGTTATTTCACTAACTCATCAGTTGGCTAATTAATGCAGAATTCTTTTTCCATTATTTCATCTTGTAGGATATTCTTGATAATTTGTGTGAGATCACCTCGATTTTGTAATATCTAAGCTGGAGCGAGAAAGAGGAATTCCTTCTTGAATCGTAATTATTATAGTGGTTCATTCTAATCCTAGAAAATTATGAAAAATGACGATAATTATGAAAGATTCTCATCATCCGATTTGAGTTGGTTATTGACACAAGAGGATCGTGCCTTACCGTACTGCAGGGAATGCTCTCGTGAGGAATATACTTGAGTGAAACTAGAAGTTGTTAACTTTACAAACCTTGGGTTTCCATTAGGTTAAAATATTTTAATGAATATATTGAATAAATACACCCTCTAAAGGGGTCTAATATAACACTACGTATCTCCTATTTTTGAATTCCCAACTCAATTATTGAGTCCAGTTATATTGAAACTAACAGATCATATTTCGAAAGAGAACTCACAAGATTTTTACTCCTTGAAACATTATATTACAATTAAAAAAAATTAAATAGCTCAATATCTCCTCAAACTTCACAATTGAATTATTATGTTTGTCTTCCGTTAAAAGAAATATCATGCCTCCAAGCCACGAAAGATTTTCATCAACATCACATGAAATGAAATTTGATGGTAGTTGGCTATATATATATGATCAATGCCAGCCAAGACAAATCATGTTTACTAGCAACATTGCCTTTTCATTTTCACATTTGCGACATTATCATTTTGAACAAAGCATAGAAGATGCAACAAGCTCGAATCATTGTGAAGCAAGTAAAAAAGAGTTATATAGTTCGCATTTATTTCATAATAATTAGAGAATTTCAATCCCCACAATGGATATGTAATAACCTTTGATCAAAAGAAACTCTGGAGATAACATATTAGGAAATGCTTTGTACAAAACAAATAGGCAGGCGACGACTACACGAAAAAATGAAGGTGGAGAAATGGGGAGGCCAAAAATTAAAGATAAAATGAACTTTTATAACACTTCTTTATATCCTATTATGCTTCCAGTAATAATTACATATATGGATAATATATCCACGAGGAAGTTGCGAAGATATCCAATTGCTGCCTAATCTCATGCTTTCACATATTGTATATGATTGGATAGTAATATTAGTGCATTAAGGCAAAAACAGCTTCTTGCACTAAAGGTGGGGTGACATGGACAAAATGTTCGGCTTCACGCTCAACTTACTCCTGACAATGTTGCACGTCTTTTCCTTCCTTTATTTTCTTGACAAAAGCAACAAAGCTTCTGCAGTTATCTGGCTAAAACAAATCCGGGTTCATCCTCATATATGTAAAAGCACACATCTCCCTTCCTTTTGAATTGCCATCCATATTCAAAGCTGAGGTTTGAAATATTTGTTTGTGTGCAGTTTCATTATATCTCGACAGTGCATTTTCTCCAACAAGTGGAACCTTAGCTTTTTGGGTGGCTAAAGCTACTTACGAACGAGCTTCTTGGGTGCACACAAAGCATCCCGTGGTTGCTCGTGATCTCTCATCTCGATACAAGTGAAGTTGAATATGGCACCATGGCGAGCTAATATCTGGGCGATATGAAGGTATTCCTCTCGAAAATAGGTGTTATAGTGACCAATTGTCAGCTCAGGGGCATGGGATCGAGTTCCATAGTGCCAGTGGATACCCGCAATCTTGACTCATATCAATCATGAGTTGAAATATACTTTCCATATTTAAAAGATCTCTTGATGATTCTAGCTTGATTTATATCTTTATGATTTAGGACAGAAATCAATCTTGTTGTACTTATTGATAAATTCACAATTCGTGGTGCTAATGAATTTTTACCATAATATCTTGTTTCCTTATTTGATTCCAATGGGCACCTACCTAATCATGGATTTATAGCCGTTGGACATGGGCCTACAAATAAGAAATATGCAGCATTGTTTAGTGTGAATCACTTAGTTGAGAAATGATATTTGTTAAGTATTTTGAGGAGTTGTGTGATACTCTCATACACGTTTTGTGCTTAAGTGTTGCTAATTCATTGCTTTACGTGTGTTTTCGAAGGACCTTATGGTGAAAATGGTCAAGGGGAGCTTGCCTTCAACGGACCTTGAATAGATGAGGACAAGATAGTTTGTGTCCTAAAGGACCCAGTAGTGACGAGAAGCAAAGTCATACCTGCTCTTTTAGGATCCTGTGAAGAGAACAAATCGATGCTTGGTTGCTCTAAGGACCTTTAGGTGAAGAAACCAATATAGCAGTACTGTTTTGAATCTTTTGTAGTGTTCTAGGTTCCGATCTAGAAGAAGAGTCTAAAGCTTGCCGTACGGAGTGGCCAGTGTTATCTCAATAAAATTGGAGGCCTAAGGTGAAACATAAAAATGAGACCTTTAATATATAATAAAAAATTGATTTTCTAATACACATGTCTTTCTGTAATCATTTTGTATTTTATAGAGAAAAAATTTATTGTATAAAATATTGTTATCTAAATTTTATTCTCCAACTTTTTTCATATGCATAATTATTAATTATAATTTTATCATTGATTTCATTTAACATTCTTTTTCAATTCAGAGCATAGCTAGCCCAATTTATCTTTCTTGAGGCATTGACAGATTTGATTAGTTTCAATTTTGAAAAACTTATTTTAGAAAAAGAAAAATAAATTTAAGAAATAAAACCTTGATTTATTGTAAAAGAGAATTAACGCTAATATTATTTAGTGATTAGTATTGAAAAAGAATGAATGAGATAAGGTTTTGATAAGTAAAAGAATAAGAATTAAAAGGATAGTGGAGATTTAGGAGAATCAAAAGTAATAAAACTTAAATTTATATTTTTGGTTAATTATTTATTGTAAGTTTAATTAATAAGGCCTCCAAATTAAAAGCCTTATACTTTTTTTTAGGCCTAAATTGTTTGAAAAAGAAAACATATATATGAAGCTTTTAAACTAAAGACCTAATTTTTAGGTCGTATATATACAACGTAAAGGAAAAATAATAGGCCGTATGTTTTTATTTTTGAGGCCTAAAATATAGAAGAAAATGCATATGAGAGGCCTCCAAATTTTAGATGCCTAAGACGACTGCTTTTTTTGGCTAAAGGTAGAGTCATCCTAGAGGTGGCAGCAACTCGTGCATCAGTCAGTTTCAGAGGTTGTGAAAGTGAAACTAGCAGAAGTTCCCCGGGGCCTACTCACAACACAGCTGGTTTTGCTGTACTCTGGAATCTATCTTATCCCATTTTGGATTCTGGTTTAGCTCTTTGTGAATAGCTGCTTTTCACTCTGCTATGGTGTTTCTAATCCTTAACTTTCATACTATCAAAACATTCTCATATACCAATTGATTTGACAGGTTCAAAATCCTAAGTGAAAGCTTAGGTAGAGGAGTAGGCTTGCCGAACCTCTATATACCAGTGTCATTATACTTCTACTTTTACTGTTTTATTTATCATTGATCTGACTGGTTGTTTAACTGGTACTTACAAATTTCAGTCAGTAACTAAAATTGTTTTCTACAAAAGATTTAAATTATTTTGAAAGGCCAAAAAGTATTTGAGTGAAAAAACCTACGCTACATTAAAATCCCTTAGTCCTAATTGACGCACTTCCTCTTCTTAAGCTTATAATCACTCTCAATTGTTATCAGAGCTGAGTTATCTATATTGTGGTGTAACTACTAGAGTAAAAGATTCTATGACCACTAACACTTTTGATGTCTTTGCAGAAAGGCAATCGCACAACCGACCTCTATTGTTTGATGGTTCCAACTATGCTACATGGAAAAATCAGATGCAAGAATACATAATTGCCCTGAATTTTGATTTATAGGACGTGGTTAGTGAAGGGTTGACGATTCCAACAAAATTAGTTGACGGGCGGTGATAAAAGGCCATCTCAATGAATGTGAGGGCCAAAAATATTTTATCATGCGCTCTCACCAAAGAGCAATACAACCGAGTCAGTATATGCACGACAAAGCAAATGTGGGAAATGCTGCAAATAACCCATGAAGTTATCAGTCAGGTTTGACAATAGATGATTGCCCTTCTAATCCACAAGTATGAAATGTTCAAGATAAAACTTGATGAAACTATAAGTCAGATGTATGTGCGTTTCATGGAAATTATAAATCATATGTTCGCACTTGATAGAACTATAAATGAAGATGAGCAAGTCCGGAAGATTCTTAGATCGCTTCCTAAGGAATGGATGCCCAAAGTAACTGCTATTCAAGAAGCTCGTCATCTTAGCAGGATAACCATGGGTGGATTGATTGGATCTCTTATATCCTATGAGATAACGCTGCTAAATAAAGATGAAAGTTCGAAAACAAAAGCCAAAAAGAATATTGCCTTTAATACCAATCATGATTCTGACTCAAAATTTCAAGAAGATCTTGATACGGACCAGGTTGATAATGAAAAAGTTTTCATTTCCTGGAGATTAAATCAACTGACAAACCTTAAAAGGAAATTCCAGAACAACAGATCAAAATAGAAAAAAACCAATCCAAAATTCAAAGTACTAAGCCACCTCGCTGTTATGAATATAATGAAATCGAACATAGAAAATCATATTGTCCCCAACTGAGGAAAAAATGAAAAAAATCCAAATTCAAGGCAATGACAACTACATGGAACGAATCCGATGGTGAAAAATATGACAATGAAGAGAAATGTTTCATGGTAAATCAAGTGAGTACCTCTTCATATTCTGATTATGATTCCACTGATGAAATTGACATTCATGAGGATGTGCAAAAATTGCTTAAACTTTATGCAATTCGTGTCAAAATGCTTGTCAATAAAAATAAAGATTTGTAAGATAAATTGAATTATTTGTAGGAGAACTGGATAGAGCTCATAAAGAAAATTTTGAAATGCAAATGGCTAAAAATGTATAGACTCTTGATGTTGAATGCAAAAAGAAAATGAATGATTGGGTCACTAAAGAAAATAAGTCATTGAAGGAACAAATTGAGAATATGAGTTATGAAATCAAAGAAAAAATGGTTGTTGGAGAATGTTTTCACTCTAGGGATGATCTAAGTCAATGTTCCACTAATGTTAAACACACACATATGCCTATTCCACCTAGAAATAGTGCTAAAAAGGGTTGAAAATTTAGAAACTGCATGAATCAGAAAAATACTAAACCAATTTCAAAAACTTTCAGAAAGAATTTCAAATTGGTTTGAAAAATGTGCTTTACTGTGGTAAACCAAGTCATGTCAATTATAAATGTCCGATTGAGAAACTCATTGGTACTAAGTTTGTTTATGTAAGAACATTATCTGCTACTAACCATTAAAAACCCAACACAGTTTGGGGACCTAAATCAAACTAATGTTTTGCATGCTCATGCGAAGGAACATTCCAGGAAACATAAGTGGTACTTGGATAGTGGATATTCTAGGTAAAGGTGCCATTGGTAAGCAGACTGGTACTATAATTGATAATGTATGGCTTGTTGAGGGCCTTAAGCATAACTTGTTTAGTATCAGTCAGCTATGTGATGAAAGCTATGAGGTTAAATTCCACCCTACTTACTATGTTATCAAGCAAGATGAGAAACTGATTTTTACTACTACCAGGGATGGAAATATTTATTGTATAACCCTTGACGATTTAACTTGTCAAAATATGGAGTGTTTAGCTATTTCAAATAAAGAATGCTGGAAATGGCATAGGAGATTGGGCCATGTAAACATTGAGCTTATATCTCATCTCACAAAGAAATATCTTGTTAAAGGGTTACCAAAGTTAAATTTCTCTAAGGACAGGATATGTGATGCATGCCAAAAGGGGAAGCAAATCCGAACATCCTTCAAACCGAAGAATGAGGTTACAACTTCTAGGCCACTGGAACTTTTAGACATTGACTTATTTTCCTATGAAAATTGTTTCCTTTGGAGGTAAAAGATATATGTTTGTTATAGTAGATGGTTATACTTGTTTTACGTGGGTTCTATTCCTTGCTCATAAAAATGATGTTCTAAATGCTTTCATTCCACTCACTAAAAGGCTTCAAAATGAAAAGAGTTATGTCATTAAGAAAATTTGTAGTGACCATGGAACTAAGTTTGATGAAATAAAGTTTTCTTTGTGAAGAACATGGTTGCATTCATGATTTTTTTTGCTTCTAAGACTCCCCAACATAATGAGGCGGTTGAAAGGAAAAATTGAATTTTGCAAGAAGTGGCTAGAACCATGCTTAATGAATATGATCTTCTGCTGTGAATATAGCTTGTTATGTTTCAAATCGTGTTTTCTTAAGACCACTTTTGAGAAAAACCTCACATGAATTCTGGCACGGTAAAATCCAAAATATTTCTTATTTTCGTGTCTTTGGTTGCAAATGTTATATTCTTAATTATAGAGACTATTTGACAAAGTTTGATTCCAAAGTTGATGAGGCTATCTTTGTATGCTACTCAATGCGTAGTAAAGCATATTGTATGTTTAATAAGAGGAAAAGAACGGTTCAAGAATCCATGCCTATTACGTTTGATAAGACTAACCCATCTTGTGCCATGGATACTTTGAGCAAAGAAGTTGCAGGATTCGAAGAACCAATCAAGATTCCAGACCCTGAGCCACCAACATCAAATCAAAAGGAACCTGAATCATTTGAGGAAACAAATCCCACTGTTGAAACTTATTTCGGTGAGTTAGTGGAAAGGACTGAACAAAGAACTAGAAAGTTTAACTATGCTTCCAGTCACCTTATTGATTAAATCATTGGAGATCCTCAAGCTGGAATAACAACCAAATCCAAAGCCAGATAAGTTCTACCAGATAAATCCAATTGTGCTCTCATTTCGATGATTGAACCTAAAGACATTGAAGAGGCACTAAAAGATCCATTCGGGATTGAAGCAATGAAGGAAGAACTGGCTCACTTTGAAAAGAATGAAGCCTGGAAGCTGGTAGAATGACTATCAGACCATCCAGTTGTTGGTACCAAGTGGGTATTCAGAAATAAACTAGATGAAATCGGTAAAGTTGCCAGAAATATAGCCAAACTTGTAGCAAAAGGCTACAGTCAGCAAGAGGACATTGACTACGATGAAACATTTGCTCCAATTGCAAGGTTAGAATCCATTAGAATGTTTCTTGCATTTGCAACTCATAAAAAGTTTGTGCTCTACCAAATGGACGTAAAAAGTGTTTTTCTAAATGGATTCATAAAAGAAGAGGTTTATGTTGAGCAATCCCCAAGTTTTGAAAATTAAAATTTTTCACATCATGTTTTTAAACTGACAAAGACTTTATATGGACTAAAACAAGCCCCTTGGGCTTGGTATGATTGATTGAGTAATTTTCTCATAAATAATTATTTTTCCATTGGAATCTTAGATACTGCACTCTTCACTAAGCACCAAGAAAATGGTTCTCTTATTGTTCAAATTTATATCAATGACATCATTTTCGGTGCTACTAATGATCTAGTTTGTCAAGAGTTTGGCGAGAAAATGAAATAGGAATTTGAGATGAACTTAATAGAAAAGCTCAACTTCTATTTGGGACTTCAAGTGAAGCAAACTCAAAAAGGGACATTCATCTCGCAAGAAAAGTATACAATGGAGCTTCTAAAGAAGTTTGGAATGAGTGAATGCAACCCTGTAACCACTCCCATGAGTACATATACCAGAATGAAACTTGATGAGGACGGTAAGAGTGTAGACGAAATGGTCTACAAAGGTATGATTAATATTTTACTTTATTTAACTGCGAGCCACTCAGATACTATGTTCTCAACATGTTTATGTGCTAGATTCCAATCTGACCCAAAGGAATCCCATTTGAATGTTGTTAAAAGAATATTGAGATATCTTAAGGTAACCTATAATTATGGGTTATGGTATCCACATTCCTAATATTTGTATCTCATAAGCTATTCTAATGCGGACTATGTTGGTTGTAAGATAGACAGGAAAAGTACCTGTGGTGGTTGTCAACTACTAGAAAATTGTCTGGTTTCTTGGTGCAGTGAAAAATAGAGTGTAGTTGCATTATCTACAACCGAGGTAGAATATACGGCCTGGGGAAATTGCTGCATCCAAGTATTATAGATGAAGTATATTTTGCATGACTTTGGTATAAATGTGTCTTGTGTGCCTATTTTCTGTGATAGTACCAGTGCTATAAGTATTTCCAAAAATCCAGTATTACAGTAACGCACTAAGCACATTGAAATTAAACATCATTTCTTGTGTGATCATGTGCATAAAGGTGATATTTCAATTGAATTTGTTCCAACTAAGGAACAACTGGCAGATATTTTCATAAAAGAATTGTAAGAAAGCAAGTTCATCGGAATCAAGGATAAATTGGGAATTGTGTCCAGAATTTCAATTTAGACAGGAAATTAGCTTTCAAAAGTAGATGTTGCTCTTAACTCTATGGAATGTTCGACCCTATCTAGAATGTTGTATAAGTTTGACCTTTTTGTTGATAAAGGGGGCAAAAAGTATCATCTTATGCATATGCATTTCATATGCATTCTGAACGTTCTAAATTTGACTTGATTCTTTGATCCATATGTTTGATTATTTGATCTTTATGCCCAAATGAATAAATGCTAATAAAGTTAACTTGTGTCTATGAGTATGATTCCTCTCAATTGGTACATTCGACCGGTAGTTTTTGTTTCTCTATTCTGGTTTATATTAAATCTTGATTTTTGGATGAAAATCCTGCATCGAGACAGGGGGAGCATGAGGATCTATCGAGGCATACAAATAAAGGGATGTCAGGTGATATACATCAAATTTTATTGTCATCATCAAAAAGGAGGAGATTGTTAATCCTCGGATAATTTTGCATGAGTTTAAGAGTTTTAATTAAGATAATATTTGTTGCATGATTGATGTGAATTATTTCTAGAAATCTATTGAAACTTGCCTTATGTTGTCCGAAAATTATCTTTTGCTACCTACAACTTATCTTTCCTTACATTGATTTTGATATTATATCTTTATATTTGATTAAGCACATCGTATCCTCTATTTATGGAAGAAAAATCATGATGCTTATCTTGAATTTAAACACGTGCTCATCATGACCAGATTCAATGAACGTAATATATGGAATGGTTGGCTAATGGCTTCTTTCCTTTTTCTATTATCTTCTTCCAATTTGATATCCATTTAATGATGTAAGGAAAAAAACATTTTTCTGCATATTAAATTATGGTCAAATAATTTGCAGAGAATTCATAAGTCTCGTCTGGAATCTGACTTACTTTTTTATAAAAGATCATCTAGATTGATTATCATATCTTTCTTCCTCGGAAAGTATATCCTTCTTGGTTATAAATCTTGCATCTCTAGCTTTTTGAATAAATTTATCTTATTAAGATACCATAAAAATTCTTTCCTTAATTATCTGTTGGAATCTGTCATGCACTGGAATATAGTTTCCATATTTAAAATATCTCTTGATGATTCTAGCTTGATTTATATCTTTATGATTTAGGAAAGAAATCAACCTTGCTGTACCTATTGATAAATTCGCAATTCAAGGTGCTAATGGATTTTTACCATAATATCTTGTTTCCTTATTTGATTCCAATGGACACTTACCTAATTAAGGATTTATAGCCATTGGACATGAGCCTATAAATAAGAAAATATGCAACATTGTTTAGTGTGAATCACTTAGTCATGAAAAGATCTTTGTTAAGTGTCTTGAGGAGTTGTGTGATACTCTCATACACGTTTTGTGATTAAGTATTGCTAATTTCTTGCTCTACGTGTGTTTTCGAAGGACCTTGAGGAGATGAAGACAAGGCAGTTTGTATTTTGAAAGACCTAGTGGAGAAGAGGGACGAGAGTCATACATACTCTTGAAGGACCCCGTGAAGAGCACAAGTTAACATTTGGTTGCTCTAAGGACCTCTAGGTGAAGAAATCAGTAGAGCGGTACAGTCTAGAATCTTCTGTAGTGTTTTGGGTTTCAATCTGGAAGGAAAGTCTAGAGCTTGTCGTACAAAGTGGCAGCAACTTGTGTATCAGTCCACAAACGTTATACAAGTGAAACTAGCAGAAGTTCCCCTGGGCCTATTCACAGCGCAGCTGGTTTTACAGTACTCTAGAATCTACCTTATCCTATATGGAATTCCGGTTTAGCTCTTTGCAAAGAGTTGATTTTCACCCTGTTAGGGTGTTTCTAATCCTTAACTTTCATACAATCAAATTACTGTGTTTATGTGTAAAACATTCCATATATTAATTGATTTGACATGTTCAAAATTATAAGTTAAAGCTTAAGTAAAGGAGTAAACTTGCCGAACCTCTATAAATACCAGTATCATTTTACTTTTATTTTTACTGCTTTTTTATCACTAGTCTGACTGGTTGTTTAACTAGTACTTACAAACTCCAATCAGTAACTAAAAATGTTTTTTGTAAAAGATTTAAATTATTTTGAAAGGCGAAAAAGTATGTGAGTGGTAAACTTCCACTACATTAAAATCCCTTAGGCTTAACTCACCCCCCTCTTAGACTTATAATCACTCTCACCTTCATCTATTTGCTAGTTATTCTATTGGATTTATGTGTACCAATGTAATTATATTTTCATTAGTTTAATATTGCGAAACAAATATACAATAGTAAATATAACTTTTACTTGATAAACAAAAAGAAAAGATACGTAAGCTTTTGAAAGTATTAAAAATGTCATTATAGTTATTGTTTTTTTTTTCTTTCCTTCTTTCTTTGTTACTAAAGTAAAAATGTTGCATACTAAAATTAGAGAAAGAGCACCTTCAACTAAAACTATAAGATGTTGTTTATTAATGTGTATATCATAGACATCACAACTATTAGTTTAATGGTAATATATCACAATCGACTGCTAAAAACATCAAAACCAATAATTTAAAAACTGGACAGATGCAAATATTTCACAATGTGCTAAATTTCTATTGGTTAAACTTTTTGATTTATTATATATGAGGAGAATTCAATACACAAAATTATAAAAAAGATGAAAGCACACCTTGATCACTACCTAAAAGAAAGATGCAAACAAATGCCAATGACTAGAAAACTATCAATCTCACCATAGCATAAAACTGCATATGCTCTTATTACATATTCGGAATTATCTTTATAAAGAAATACCTAATCAATTGATCGAAACAAAAATTTCGCTAATTTCCTTAATAGAACCATAAAATTTAGGCTCGACAATTTTGGTCTTCTTTCACTTCTTTTCACCCATTCCAAGAGTGTTCTTCACACCATCGATGGCACCTTGAGCCATATGAACCATTTGCTCCCCAGTCTGTATAATAATACCAAAATTCAAAAAATAAAAAAGACGTATTTTAGCTGAAGTTAAATACTAATAATTTTGCATTTCCTAACAAGTGAACTATAAATATAATTATAGAAGAACAAGTTGAGAACCTGCTGAAGGAATCCAGCATTTTCCTCTTTGCTTCTTTGTGCTTCCTCTTGGGTTGTGCCAGCTACATTGCAGGCCTTATCATGGGCAGCATTTGCTGTGCTCTTAGCTGACTCTATCCATTCCTCTGTCTTGCCCTGTCCAATCCATATATTAAGCTATTCATAGGCCTAAACCATTTATGTGCTAAAAATACCAAAGCTTTTAGATGCAACATTAGGTCAAAAGCATGGGTTTGAATTCTGAAAAATTAAGTATCTGCTACTGCTTTTTAGTATACCTGGGTTTGGCCGTGGGTTTGTCCTGCATTGAACTGAGCACTCGACATCTTCTCTAGAACTTTTAAGAAAATACTAAAACTTTTGGTGGTTTGAATGTATGTAATATGATTTGTAAAGAAAATAACTCTATTGTTTAGAAGCTTTTGAGCTTATGAGGTATTTATAATAATATTGATTAATAGAAGAATGAAAAATGGCAATTTGATCTGATAAAAATTATTGGTGATGAGTGAATTGTTGCATTTGATTTGTGCAATCTAAAGTAACATCCAAGTTTTGGCATAAAATGTGCTTCTCCACATATGCACTATTATTCAATGGTCATTTGTTTTTCTTTATCCTATTTTTACTCGATGGGCAAAAAAAATTACTTAAAAATTGCTTATATTTGGGTCTTGTAATTTTACAAACCATAAAAAAGATAATTTCTTTCTAGAATGTCTAAATCTAGATAATTAGGAAGTGCATGTTATGTTTTGGCTATCTAAAATCAAGTTATCAAAATTTAATTATCGCTTGTGAGTTGTCATAGAGTACTTTTACCTAATACTGAATTTCAAATTCAATATAAATGGCGAAGATATATTGCATTATTCAACATAACAAGTTTGATTTGTTACAATATTTGAAATTTGATGAAGTTCTGCACAAAATTATGCCCCAAAAGTAGTGTAAGTGAAATATTAAGAATGATTTTATCTTTACAGTATGCAAATAAAAGATCAAATAATAAGGCAAGCCCAATTAGCATATCGGTCAAATTTGAATTGAACGCGAGCTTGACGAGCTTATAAAGTTAGTTCAAAATTAAACTTGAGCCAATAAAAGTTTCGAATTTAATTGAGATTAGCAAAAGAATTAATTTAATTTAATTTGTCAATTAATTTAAATAATATTTGATTATTTCATTATTCTTATATCACTATTGTTATATGTTATTATTTAATTTAATACATTTTAATTTATTATAAGTATACTGTTATTACTAAATAATTTTGTTTTTGTTTTATTTAATAAGTAGTATTTAATTCAATACATATACACAAAATTATCCATAAATTTCACTTTGTTGTTGATGGAAGTAATAATATTTATTAATTCTTCCATTATTCTTATTGATAAAATTAAATATTTAAAATATAAAAAAGAAATAGAAGTTATGAGTCAACTAGCAAGTTGTCAAACACACCTATACATGGATTAGAACTCAAAAAAACTTAAGGCTAGATTGTTTGTGTTCTTGAACACTCTTTTTTCATTTTACACTATTTCGAAAATAGAAAACGCAATTGTTTGTATCATTTTCAATGAAAACCTCATCCATTTTCATTTTTATACCTATAACCTATAATACTTACTAATTTGAAAATAATTAAAATCCACTAGCTAATTAAATATTATTTTTTTCTATTATTCCAAGATAAGGGGTTCACATAAAATTTAATACTAATTTTTTGTCACATCATCATCCACTAACTTAATAAATAATTATTTCTTTTTTTATCTTCTCAAGACAATGGGATCTACAATCAATCAAACAATAATAATTAATACTATTACATTAAAATATTTAACAATATTATACTAAAATATTATTTTCAACTACCTTTTTTCAAAATTTTCACAATACTTATCCAATTACATTTTCATTTCCACAAGCAAAAAAATGATAAAATAAAAATATATTTAAAAATGATGAAAATAGAGAATGGAAATAAAAATACAACCAATCTTTAAACTCAAGTTATTTCACTAACTCGTTAGTTGGCTAATTAATGAAGTTTTTTTTTTACCATTATTTCATCTTGTAGGATATTCTTGATAATTTGTGTGATCACCTCGATTTAGTAATATTTAAGGTGGAGCGAGAAAGAGGAGTTCCTTTTTGAATCGTAATTATTATGGCAATTCATTCTGATCCTAGAAAATGATGAAAATGACGATAATTATGAAAAATTCTCATCATCCAATTTGAGTTGGTTATTGACACAAGAGTGTGGTGCCTTACCGTACCACAAGGGATGCTCTCATGAGGAATATCCTTGAGTGAAACAAGAAGTTGTTAGCTTTACAAACCTTGGGTTTCCATTAGGTTTCAATATTTCAATGAATATATTGAATAAATACACCCTCTGAAGGGGTCTAATATAATACTACGTATCTCCTATATTTGAATTCCGAGCTCAAGTATTGAGCCCAATTATATTGAAACTAATAGATCATATTTTGAAAGAGAACTCACAAGATTTTTACTCCTTGAAACATTATTTTACAATTAAAAAAATTAAATAGCTCAATATCTCCTCAAACTTCATAATTGAATTATTATGTTTGTCTTCTATTAAAAGAAATATCATGCCTCCAAGCCACAAAAGATTTTCATCAACATCACGTGAAACGAAATTTGATGGTAGTTGGCTATATATATATGATCAATGCCAGCCAAGACAAATCATGTTTACTAGCAACATTACCTTTTCATTTTTTACATTTGCGACATTATCATTTTGAACAAAGCATAGAAGATGCAACAAGCTCGAATCATTGTAAAGCAAGTAAAAAAGAGTTATATACTTCACATTTATTTCATAATAATTAGAGAATTTCAATCCCACAATGGATGCATAATAACCTTTGATCAAAAGGAACTCTGGAGAACATATTAGGCAATGCTTTGTACAAAAGAAATAGGGAGGCAACGATTACATGAAAGAAAGAAGGTAGAGAAATGGGGAGGCCAAATGTAAATATAAAAGGAATTTTTATAACATTTCCTTATATCCTATTATGCTTCTAGTTATAATTACATATATGGATAATATATCCACGAGGAAGTTGCGAAGATATTCAATAGTTGCCCAATCTCGTGCTTTCTCATATTGTATATGATTGGATAGTAATATTAGTGCATTAAGGCAAATGCAGCTTCTTGCACTAAAGGCTGGGTGACATGGACAAAATGCTCGGCTTCACGCTCGACTTGCTCCCGACAATGTTGCATGTCTTTTCCTTCCTTCATTTTCTTGACAAAACCAACAAACCTTCTCCAGTTATCTGGCTGAAACAAATCCGGGTTCATCCTCAGATATGTAAAAGCACACATGTCCCTCCCTTCCGAATTGCCATCAATATTCAAAGCTGACGTTTGCAATATTTGTTCGTGTGCAGTTTCATCATATCTCGGCAGTGCATTTTCTCCAGCAAGTGGAACCTTAGCTTTTTGAGTGGCTAAAGCCACTTGCCGGACGAGCTTCTCGGGTGCACACAAAGCATCCTGTGGTTGCTCGTGATCTCTCATCTCGATACAAGTGAAGTTGAATATGGCACCATGGCGAGCTAACATCTGGGCGATGGGAAGGTATCCATCTCGGACACGGGTGTTATAGTAACCAGCTGTTAGCTCAGGGGCATGGGAGCGGGTTCCATAGTGCCAGTGGATGCCTGCAATCTTGACGGATATTTTGACACCTTTATTCTCGAAGACACTCTTGGCTGATTGTACTATCCTCTCACCATGGTCAATGAGCATTTGAGAGTACCAAGAGAGGAAAAACTCGCCATATGTGCTATTCCAACCACCTTCTTTGCGGAAGAAGTTTGTGTCTTCCGGCCAGTTGTTGTAGTGGCCTGCGTCTGTTGGACCAGTGTGCCCCCACTCAGGTTTGCCAATAGCTTCAGCTGCTGCTTTTAGGCTACTGAGCATGTTCTGCAAAATAACACAAAGATGAGATAAGTTCTAAATTGAAGAAACCTTGGCAGAGCAAGATATCTTATACAAAAATAGTGATGAATGGAGGGATTGAATCTGTACCTTGTCATAGCACTGAAAAGCTCCAATTCCAGGAAATTTCCATGTTCCATTTTGCTCGGGGTATGATGGGTATCGAAGCTCTCCTGCTGGACCCATTCCAACTTGAATTTCCTAAATAATGGAATATTTCAAATCTTTTAGTAACGTAATGTAAAAATGGCATAAAAGGTGAAATAGGTTTTCCGAAGCAATCAAAACCTTCATTTTAGTCCAACATAGAAAAGGTACTTACCACAATGGTGTCTCCTAGAAGGTGCGCAAATTGATCCCTGAAAGCCCTCATGAAATCTGAATAGCACTGCACAGGGGTTCGTCCTTTGAGTACTGGAAGAGTATCACATCCAAGAGATATGTATTCATAGTTCCTCCTACCCCACTGGTCTGTATATGCAAGCTCAGGGTCCTTGCCGATTTCTTCTACTGCCCATTTGGGAAGAGGAATTCTGAAAAAGTAAGGAAAATTGTCAAGGAAAATACAAATCAAATTTGTAAACATTACAGAAAATAATAAAGTATCAACACATTGAAGCCAACTGAGAATCAATTTTAAACTGAATATGAATTTGAACTTAGCAGTTGAAACAAGAACACTTCCTTCTATTCCAATCTTGATGATTAATCCATTTTGGAACTAGAAAGCCAACTAGAATTTTTATCTAACTAAACTACCAAACTGTATTTGCTCAGAATTCATACTTTTAACTCTTTTGATCAGCTTATTGCATGGCAAGGCTAATTAGGCCAGTTAAAATCCCAGGCATACAAAACGTTCCTCAATTAAGGATGCGTTTGGATCAATTATTTGAAAGTTAAGAATTAGGAATACATAACAACAAAGCCATTGCATTTGATTGGTTAATTATCAATCACAATGGAGTTTAAATATTTCAGCAACCATTTTAAATGATTTTGCAAATAATTATGGCAGAAATCAAACATACCCAGCACTGAATGTCATTAAGAAAACTTCAAATCATTTTTTAAAATCCAATCCCTATCCAGTGACACAGGAGTTTTGCCCCAAGGCCGTACCACAACGTCTGCACTCTAACCTATCTATTCTGCCTGCTCGTGCAAGACTATTCTTTCTTTTTCCAACAGTGAGGTCCTTAGGTTAAATATAGCCTAAGCTACAAAACATAGTAAAAAGTAGAAAAACAAATGATTAATTATGTAAGGAAAAAAAGTAAAAGTTGTTTGTTGGATCACTAGGGCAATTTTGCCCATAATGGTTAAAAAGTGAACTTGGGATGGTACCTTAGGGCATGACATGGAAGTGGAAGTTGACACTCACTTTTGAGGCTAGTAATTGTTTAGTTACTTTGGTGAGAAATCTAGTTGCTAGAGAGATAGAAATGAGAAAGCAACTTAAATGATTTTCAAATTCTTTTTTTAGGATTTACCCCTATTTAATATTTTTATACCTTTTTGCTAATACTTTCACCGTTCCACACCAGATCCTATGAACGGTTGAAATTAAACAAAAGTACAACCGACTACTTCCCCACCACACGTCAGAACCAATGACCAAGTCTGACCCGTTACCATTGATGCTGATTGCTATCCAGTTTCCATCCTATTATTTGGTGGTTTATGCAGATAAGAGTTTTCTATTAAAATTCAACTAAATAAATTAATTTCTTTCCCAACTTACATGTTTTTTTGTACCATGTTAACTAATTACTTTTTCCGTGCCTTTGAGGCGTGATAAGAAATAACAGTTATTAATAACAAATCCAGAAAAGGTAGAGGTGAAAAAAATGAATCAATAACTGAAAGGAGCAAAATGGAGTTAGAACTTACGTGCAAGAATCCCCAACATTTCCGCCACACTGATGAAACGACATCACGGCCTGCACTTTAAGCCCGTGCTTCTTGGCCATCTCCAGAAGCTCCGAATACCCTGCCCAATTGTACTCCCCGGGCCTCTCCCCCTCCACCAATCGCCACCAAACATCCATCATTATCCCTTCCACACCCGCACTCTTCAACGCGTGAAGACTCGCATTCATAGCCTTCTTTCTGTTCACCGTATGGTTCCATGTCACACTATCCAACGGCATCATAACGTACACCGGCACCCCCTTCTTTTTCTCCTCACCCTGCATAATTCCTCCAGCCATGAATTCCCTATCCACCGCATCATCCGTAGTAATTGCAGCAGACATCAGCGCTTGTGCCGCCGCTGACAAGTCCGGCCGCACTCCACCGCGCGGACTCAACGGCGGCGACGGCGACACACCCCGTGTTTCCGATCCGCTGCTCTTAACGGAAACACGCAAATTATTCGTCATCGGTGCTCTCCATACTGCGCTGACGGTGGCAGAAGACGACGTTTCGCCGGAAAAGCCACCAGCGTCCGCAGACAACGCTGAACCGGAGATTGCTCCGATCTGGTGAGGTAAACTCATAGCCATTATGCAATAATTCAAGAATTAAATCTGCAATCACAAAGAAAATACAACTGTGGTGACGATTTATTTCGGAGATTAACCAGCTCGCTTCTGCAATGAGGGGACATATAGGGTGAATACATGGGGTATATATAGGAATGGAGGAACTGTTTAAAGATAAGATTTTTA
Organism: Jacaranda mimosifolia; assembly: GCA_018894105.1. NCBI lineage: Eukaryota > Viridiplantae > Streptophyta > Magnoliopsida > Lamiales > Bignoniaceae > Jacaranda > Jacaranda mimosifolia. The sequence continues at coordinate 33,788,301 of CM032123.1, forward strand.
AAAAAATGGGAAGACAGACGATCTTTCAGACACGTGGAACATGGACACGTGGCGAGATTGGAGCGGGCTTGGTGGCGACGGCTTCGATTTGGTAGGAGTCACGTGAAAGGACGGTGAGATTTGGATTGCGGATGAAGGTTGATCCAGTAAGAACGGGCTTTGGAATGCAGCAAATGGGAGCGTAACACGTGGCGGGGCTGGTGGTCGCGTTTTGCTTTCTACGGCGACTTCCGCTTCCGCGAACGGGGGCGGGGGCTTTTTGGGGAAAGTTTGATGAAAATTAAAACCTATTCTACGCGTGAGAAGGAAATGATCCGGAGCCGAGTTCAGATCTAGTTTCCTTGTCGGGCTTGTGTCTTGTGATTTTTTTGACTTTAGAAGTATACATGCGACATGCCGATGCAGTTATACTGTAGGGCTCCTTTGTTTTAAGGATTAAATTTAACGTGATTAATAAAGTAAATGATTAACATATTTTAATTTGTCCATATTTAATTTAAAACATCCACTATTTACCAGTGTATGATTCTGACTTGTAATAAGAACAAAAATATTAATTTATCCCTAATCTTTGTAATTTAATTCTGTTCTTACCTTTACCTTTCAACCCAAAATTAGCTCCTCTATTTGTATAAAAGCCTTAACCTCAACGAGGAGTTTCCACCCTACATACAAAAAGGTTGTAAGGATTAGAGTTCATTTCAAGCATTTCGCTCTTAATCTCCAGAAAATAAATTAGTATAGAAGAAATTGGAGAAAACGAATAATGGTCCTTCAATAGATTCAAATAAAAGAACAACGTTCAAAAAAATAATTTAAGAAAGGAACAACATGGATTAAACAAAACGATTACAGGAAGGAACAATATTCCGGAAAAACAATTGCGGGATGGAACAGCACTAAAAAATAAAGAAAAATATAAAAATTAATACCTGCATATTGATATTTTAAAAAACACAAAAATATCAATTGATATTCAAATAAGATTTTGAATTGTCGACTTTTTAGAAATTTTTTAGAGTGGATCAAAAATTGAAAGGGTTTGTTGTTACGTATAAAATGAGAAAATTATGAAGATTGGAGATCATCTTACACATATGTGTATCTATCTGTATATGTAATCATCATTGTTATATGTAGAACCGTATAATCAAATGATGGAAACTTCATTACCTGGATTGAAAGGAGATCTGATTTTACTAAGCTCGTGAAAGAATAAAAATAGAGAAAATGAGTTTTAAAGTTGGGTTTGGCCTTTTTTTATAGTTGAGAGGCAGTTTTACCTTTTTTATAAATTAATCCTGGGCCCTGGATGCTTTTAACCCAGTGATTATTGATTAGATGGGTGACATCTAATACATATCCAGTATTAATTAAAGATAAAATATCGGGGGCTCTGTACGAATAATAAATTCTCAATGTTGATATTAACAATCAATTACC